>JAYKKI010000033.1:20945000-21695000 GCA_039881145.1 Druceiella hillmani | reverse complement strand
ACTTAATAAAGAGAAGTACCTTAAAAATAGGAAAAAAAACTTTTGCACGTAAGTCTAAAATTGTAGAAACAGACAGATGGATGTATAGATATGACGAAATTATGCTAGTTCAATGTTTGAACGCGGAAATGGAATGGAACGTACATTTTAAAAAGTTTGTTTTTAAAGACGAGGAAAGTATTTTATTATATTTTTTGTTATTTTAATCAATTTAATGCAATTTTTTTGTCGTCAATTCACCCACAAGAACGTTTTTGGACTTCGATTCCCCTCATCGATTGACCGATCAGTATCTTAGCTGACAGCCTCAGTTGTACAAATTAGTTATCGAAATTTTAGCAAAGCCCTTTCTAACTTCTACTTCATCTTCGCTAAATACTTTTGTTACTCTTGGTAAGTAAATGGATTAAATACATTATAACACTTTAGAATGTTATATATATTCGCTCTTTGACCTTAGAAACAACCATATTTTTACGTTTATGTCATATCTCAACTTGATGAAAATACGTGACCAGCGCAATTCAAATGTTCTATATCTTCTTTTTAATATTTCGCAGAATTAACGCGTCAGTACAATAGTGTTAATTATAAATTCAAAGTATTAGCCTCGTCTATGACTTACTTCCTGAATCCTCCTAGCTCTCAAGAGTCCAAACATAACACTACCTAATTTGAGTATACTTTTGCATAAATGTGTACAATTCTGGAACAGATCTGATTCCGTCATTCTCAAGACATGGTCAATAAATACTGTCAAAAGTCGCTTGGAAAGGTTTTATTTTTATTTTGATTCCTTAACATAATCCATCTCTTCCCACCCTGTGCTATACTGTCTTATTCCTCTTCTTTTTCCATGTTAACATTTAAATAATTATTTTGTTTGTATTACCATTTTGTTAAATGTTCAATCTGGGGATAGTGTAAACGCTATCAACGCCATCTGGCGGTAAATAAATTAATACTTGGTCACAGTAACGTCATATTTTGTGTACATTCACACAGCATACACTCATAGCTTTTCCGAATGCCAGTGTGTTTGCACCGTGGAAAGCTGACAAACGAAAGTTATTAATAGTTTCAAAAATATTGGTAGATACATTTTTTTCATGAAAATGATTTAAATAATTGATTGAAATATTACAATGTTTAGTTTTTCATAAATCTATTTTCCGCGACTGCGCATGCGAGGTAGTGCAATGATTTTCGATTGTATGTATGTAGGTATGTACGTGTGACACTATACCACCCAAGAGATTCTGATGCTTGAGGTATCAGGATTCATCGTAATTTCCTTAGTTATATAAGAGGTTACTTAAACTTCAGTATACGGAACGTTGGTAGTCATTTTGTACTGAAAACGAATGTATTACCTAGATATATCATTCTCAGATGTAAAAATACTTCGAATTTCACAAAAATTGTAAGCTGTAGGATCTTTATTATAATCACCGATCATAGAATTAAGGCAATATGTTATGAAACGTACTTTAATTTTTGAATTTGGGAAAATGAAAAAAAAAACAATAGTTTGAACTTTAAAAAAATGTCTATATAGCATTCAATTGTAGATATATTTCAAACGATAATATCGATATTAGTCCATGCGCCGCGTCGTCCTGCACAGCATTAGCGTTACTGGCTAGCGTACTGTAAAAAAAAACGAGTTCGACTGAGAACAATTTAAAAAATGTTGAAAAGTTTATTATTTTATTAAATGTTATACTTGCATTTCTTTTAGTTTTTATTTGAGCTACTGTTTTTAAGTACATATACTGAGTGACTCGACATTTTGATATAATTTCGGAACGATATTGACGCGCCGCGATCGAAACAAGACTGGCGGTAGTCGTGTTTGGCGTTGTCCAAGCACTATCGCGCTTCCGGTAAATTTTAGATAAATTTTCATAATTATTACTTCAGCAGTTTCGGAGATAGGTGGCGACGGACGGACATTTGGAAATTTTGGTATTCAAAGAAAATATGTGGCAAATCGATTCGGTTATTCATGTGATAGAAAGTATGTGGCTAATTGTTTCGGGAATTCATGTGATAGAAAATATATGGCAAATTGATTCGGTAATTCATGTGATAGAAAGTATGTGGCTAATTGTTTCAGGAATTCATGTGATAGAAAATATATGGCAAATTGATTCGGTAATTCATGTGATAGAAAGTATGTGGCTAATTGTTTCAGGAATTCATGTGATAGAAAGTATGTGGCTAATTGTTTCAGGAATTCATGTGATAGAAAATATATGGCAAATTGATTCGGTAATTCATGTGATAGAAAGTATGTGGCTAATTGTTTCAGGAATTCATGTGATAGAAAATATATGGCTAATTGATTCGGTAATTCATGTGATAGAAAGTATGTGGCTAATTGTTTCAGGAATTCATGTGATAGAAAGTATGTGGCTAATTGTTTCAGGAATTCATGTGATAGAAAATATATGGCAAATTGATTCGGTAATTCATGTGATAGAAAGTATGTGGCTAATTGTTTCAGGAATTCATGTGATAGAAAATATATGGCAAATTGATTCGGTAATTCATGTGATAGAAAGTATGTGGCTAATTGTTTCAGGAATTCATGTGATAGAAAATATATGGCAAATTGATTCGGTAATTCATGTGATAGAAAGTATGTGGCTAATTGTTTCAGGAATTCATGTGATAGAAAGTATGTGGCTAATTGTTTCAGGAATTCATGTGATAGAAAATATATGGCAAATTGATTCGGTAATTCATGTGATAGAAAGTATGTGGCTAATTGTTTCAGGAATTCATGTGATAGAAAATATATGGCAAATCGATTCGGTAATTCATGTGATAGAAAGTATGTGGCTAATTGTTTCAGGAATTCATGTGATAGAAAATATATGGCAAATTGATTCGGTAATTCATGTGATAGAAAGTATGTGGCTAATTGTTTCAGGAATTCATGTAATAGAAAATATATGGCAAATCGATTCGGTAATTCATGTGATAGAAAGTATGTGGCTAATTGTTTCAGGAATTCATGTGATAGAAAATATATGGCAAATTGATTCGGTAATTTATGTGATAGAAAGTATGTGGCTAATTGTTTCGGGAATTCATGTGATAGAAAATATATGGCAAATTGATTCGGTAATTTATGTGATAGAAAGTATGTGGCTAATTGTATCGGGAATTCATGTGATAGAAAATATATGGCAAATTGATTCGGTAATTTATGTGATAGAAAGTATGTGGCTAATTGTTTCGGGAATTCATGTGATAGAAAATATATGGCAAATTGATTCGGTAATTCATGTGATAGTTAGAGATAATTGACCTAACGTAGTAAAAGCAGTTAATGAGAGCCCATATATTGGAAAAGGGCGTTTTATACATACGTTACAGTTTGCTATAAATAATTCATTGCAAGTCCGAGAAAAGAGGCTTTAACATTGGCAAAAAGAATCGTTACTTATTTTATCGAACTCAACTCGGGCTCAAAACAAGTTGATTCAAATTTAGAGTGAGCCGAAATATAAACTTATACAATATGCCAAAGCATAGATTTATTTTTTTTGTGGAAATATTTTTTTTGGTTGTTTTTTTTTGTGTTGACGTGGAGTGATTCAAAATTTATAAATTTATAAAACATGTGAGCACTAGATGGAATAGTACGTTGTACATATGCGAACGCCTTCAAGAACAAAAAGGAGCAGTCTCATTATATATTTCCAAAAATTGGGCCACAATGAATTTCCATAACTTAAATAAACGTCAGTGGCTAGTTTTAAAAAAGATTATGACTTTGTTACCCTTTGAAGAGATAACAAAAATTACCAGTACCACATTTTCTTCAATTTCGAAATATATACCCCATTTTATCATTCTTTTAAAGTATTCACACCACACCTAACACAATCTAAATGAGACGTAGTTTCGGGATAGAACTCAAAGACAGACTTGTTTTGATTTAATTTTTTCTTTGTAGAAAAATCTGAATTGATAAACATACAATCGTTGAGAGAACAAATCGAGAGGAGCGACGTGTTGGAAAGCGGTAGCAGTAACATTGAGGAGGCAATACCACCATACAAAACGTAACGAGTCTACATGAATTTTCTGCTATGTCTTGGAGCTAATGATGTTTTCTTCGGATAATGTTTTCTTTAAGCAGGCAACATTAGCCGAAGAAATTCCTAAAAGCACGATTGCAGCAGAATTATAAAGGCTTTTAAACCAAACATTATACCACGCAATCTCATTCCTTTCGTATGGTGGGCAAAAACAAAAAAAGTATGTATACATGGTTAGTTTAGCTAAAAATTTTTATCGTCTTCTGTGCACAGCGATTGTCTGCTTTCCGAGTCAAGAAATATTTATGAAGAAAAACTTAACAGAGAGAGCAGAGGGTCTAGTTTCCCTTCATCACAATTTACCTCATTTTTAATATATTCTTGAAATAAATCTTTGAACCTTCTTTTCATTGTTGTCATTTCTGGATAGAAATTTTCCCATACGGAGCGGATAATTTGAAATTATTTTAATGTCAGAACGCTTGGCAAAAAGACGCATAATGAACGAACGATCATTTATGCGTCTTTTTGCCAACGATACACATAAAAACCATCATCATTATAAATGGACGACTCATTTTATTAGCCACATTTATTAACATTAAAACAGAACGACACTTTCCTCTCAAATACACTTCACTTATATTCCGTGCGTTAAGGCTGATAAACCACTAGAGGCCGATATAACAGGATTCTGTGGTACACCGCAATGCATCTGAAGCATTTCGAACGGTATACTTTAAAAAAAAAGAAATATGTCGAAAAGAAGTTTCGAAAAATAAACGAGTTTGTTGTGTGGTTATTTCAATAGTTCTTGACCCTGTGCAGCTGTGGTATAGGAGCATATACAAATTAAATATTTTCAAAAATGAATTTACGTTGCATTGGCACGACAACAAGAGAGTATCTAGCTACTCGTCGTGTTGTTGGTACAAAAATGTAAGTTGTATATCGCTAGATGGTGCTGCGTGGATTTTATATCTCACAATGAAGTCCCGAATATTTTGTATTTTGGCAAAATGAGCGTAGCAAGAGGTGAAGTGTAGGAGAGGTGGGTGCTTGAGTAAGCAATCTTAATATGGACCGACGCACGAGGGCAGACGTCGTTGTTGGTCGCCTCTCGCGCGTAAATTTTTTCGATGTTGTATTGATTCGTTATAAGCTTACTTTGTTTCTTTAATTAGGTTTAAATTTTCATCTGTTAATAGTTGTAGCAATCTTTAAGCACATAATTTAGGTGGTTCTACTGATAACATTGTTTGCAGAGTAGTTAGGTTCATTATAACATGGCTTAAGTTATAATGAACCTGACTACTGGAAGAAAACTAGTTTTAGTTAAGATGTTTTTTGTTTTTCTTAAATTTTGTTTCGAACGTTGATTCATGGCCGAGTATACTTATAAAAAACGGCATTGTTTTTGACTTGTCTGCATGTAAGAAGTCGTGGGCACAGCTAATTTGTAATAAAAAAATAAGATAAATAAAGTTTCGTGAGATATTTCTATTGATCTTTTCACAGGCATATTGCCACAAGAATCTAAGATATAAAGGATGTATAGTTATATTTCTCATTGCAATTAGCATTTAGAAGCATTGAGCATGTATGATTAAGTCAAGCTTACAGTCATACCAGTTGGACTATTATTAGTACTTGTCACATTTAATGACACAATCGTAATACTCGAACAAGAATTGTTGCACAATGGCAAAACGGCCGAAACAATTTGAGAATTAATGTACTATGGGTTACTTATTAGGGTTGTCACCTTATTTAAAATAAAACAAAATGTGAATTGCACTTAAAAAGACTAAAAAAGCAAGTGTAAAATAACCTAAAGAAAAGCGAGGTTACATTAAGAAAGTATTACTACATTTCTTCAAATGCAGATGATCTGGTTTTCTTTCCCAGAAAGAAAAGAAATAACTGATAACTTTAAAAAAAAATTGTTTTTTGCATTGGATGTGTCTGTATATAAGTAGTAATGAAATATTTTAGTAAATTTCGTTTTTAGCATTGCATGTGTCTGTATATAAGTAGTAATGAAATATTTTAGTATATTTCGTTTTTAGCATTGCATGTGTCTGTATATAAGTAGTAATGAAATATTTTAGTATATTTCGTTTTTTGCATTGCATGTGTCTGTATATAAGTAGTAATGAAATATTTTAGTATATTTAATGAAAGATGTATCTTTTTATTTGTATCCTAGATGCATCAAGTGCATTCTTATTTAAGCATGGGTACTGTTAAAACTACTACACTTAAAGTAATTGTAACAGTACCAATGTAAGATTAAACTACCGGTTAAACCTTCTACGAATAGTCTAGGCATCAGATACGCTAAATAATCATGTAAATAGTGTATTTTTTCGATTATTCTTCGGGATGTCTGCAACATTTTCGAAATGTTTGCAAACGTTTGACACTAATTTTCACAAATACAAATTGTAGGAAAAAGGGGTTTAAATAAAAGTTGTAGAAAATTTAAGCCTTAATAAAAAAGGTTTTTATGTTTTTTTAATTTTAAACCTCACTATTTATAAGATATTATACAATTTATCTTTTTCAATGTGGTGGTGGATTTAGAAAACCAAAGATCTGAATTAAACTTGCCGTTCATGTTTTGATGCTATTTTATACTCGATAGTCTCTACATAGCATAAAACAAAGTCTCTGTCTGAACGCGGTGATCTCAAAAACTACTGCACGGACTAATCTTAAAAACTACTACTGGTTTTCACCAATAAATAGAATGATTTACGAGGAAGGTTTATGCGATACCGAACCGGGTCTTTAGTTTAAAGTATAAAAAATATAGTTAAGCAGATAAAAATATAGTTATTCAGATTTTAGAAGGCTGTAACAGACCAATACCTACTAATATATAGTAACAGTAGGTGTTGAACATACCGACAGAAGACAAAGTGATGCTCCCTTAAGCGTTGTCCTTTTATTAATTTTTATACCGAATACTTAATGTAAAACGGAATGCTTGGTGTGATTTAAAAAATTACTTTTTAATATTACTACCGTTCCTTTTTTTATATCGGAGTTACCTTTCTCCTTTGTGTCATCAAGGCCTAACTACTTGGGACTACATCAGACAAACATCAAACAATAGCGTAATTTTGAGTAGGAAGTGGAGCGATTAGCAAATCACACGGTCTCTAAGTCAACAGTTTGGGGAGGAGGGGGTAATACGACAAAAGCAGAAACATAAGCTATTTTTATGATAAAAACATGGATTGAAGCAAAATTTGCAAAAAGTAGTGGAACTGTACATTTGTATTTCGTAAAGTTTATAACATAATAGATCTGTAATACTTTTTTATATATGCAATGGAGTATTAATATATTGCAAGAAAATCGATGAAAGTCTTATATATCATTAATTTAAGCTACGCAGTATTTAATCGTAAGTTCGAATAGCAAATTTGTTTATAATTTTAAAATATTTAATTTCTAATTCTGATACACTGAATGACTAGCTTTTGCCTGCGATTACGTTGGCATGGACTATTAACATGCGAACATATTTCGATAGCGCGAGTCAGGTTATTCTAGCGCCATCTATTGGGGCCAGTTTGAAGTGGTATTAAAACATTATACACTATCATAGTTTAAAACATTTTGTTTGTGTGCTAATATTAAAAGAACATGTTTTTTCGTAGTGGTTTGAACGAAATGAACTTTGTCTTGATTAACTTCTTTTTTTTATATATTTCGCAAATTTCCGAATCGAGAAAATGTCTACCTCTTTTAAAATTCTGAGATATTCATCGCCTGTCAAAATTCGTTTAGTAAATTTTCCATAATGCGCTTAAAATATACAGACGGGTGAAATGTTCTGATTTTACTCTCGCAAGCCCAAGCTATACACTATTGGAAACCACATCAAAATCGATGCAGTGGTTTTTGCGTTGTTCGCATTAAAAAAACGATAGCTTTCATTTCTATGGTTTGTTTATAATTACTGAAACTCACTTTCCATGAAAATTGTTTAATGCGCGGTCTAGTTTTCCCGTACTATTTTCTTATGAGTACATAATATAGATGCAGTTAGTAATGACAAACTTTGTATGGAAATGGTGTATACTGTAATGACTGATTATATCGTGATGTCAATAAAATAATTCGTTTTAATAATAGTAATAAAATTGTTACCATTATGATTAAGTTAAATATGCTAATTATGTTATCTTACGCAACAATATAATGGGATATAAATTGTCAGTATCAGACTGAAGGTTCTAATCAGAGTTTATTGAAAATTAATTATTTGTATTTCATAATAAATAAATAAATTGTTCCATAATTTAGGGCCATCCACGAAATACAGTTGCTTTAAAAATGTTGATCCGTAAATTCTATCTTCAAATGGAGTTTCGTAATATTCAAATCCATGAGTTTGTTGAAGTAAAAGTATTTTTTATTAAAATATTAAGAAAAGATGTTGCTGTAATTCCTTCATTATTAATTTTCAAATCTATGAGTTTGTTGAAGTAAAAGTATTTTTATTAAAATATAATGAACACATGTTACTGTAATTCCTTCATTATTAATTTTCAAATCCATGAGTTTGTTGAAGTAAAAGTATTTTTATTAAAATATAATGAACACATGTTACTGTAATTCCTTCATTATTAATTTTCAAATCCATGAGTTTGTTGAAGTAAAAGTATTTTTATTAAAATATAATGAACACATGTTACTGTAATTCCTAACGTTAATAAAATAATTGTATTGGTGAAATCTCACAAGATGATGTAGTTAATTTTTTTGAATATATACAAAGAAAGAAAAATAACTTAATTTTTTTTGAACTCGATCAACTTCGTGATGAATTTTCTTTACTGTAGTCCCTCGTCGAGTAGTGTGTCACTGGAGGTGTCTTTGAACTGTATATTTTTACTTAAGGCCTCTTTTTTGCGAGATATGTGTCTACAAAGCGTTGTGTAGCTTGTTAACTATTTAATCACGTATATTAAAAATCTGAAATAAATTTATGCAACGGCATTTAGCTTCAATCTGTAATTATTCTGGTCAACTGGCCATATTAAATTAAAGAGATTATAGGCAGCCAATTATCTTTCTTAGGCCTAGTACATCTTTCACAGATGCATCTCTGAACTACGTTACGCCAAAAAGAAACTATGTTGGAATTAATATACTAGAAAGAGGCTCGTTACCAAAGTAACTAAACATATAAAAATGATATTAATAATAACATATAATAATGACGTTAAAATTGTTTTCCTTACACACTAATTAGTCAGTCACGTGGAAAGTGTTTACTCAAAAGCTCTTCAAATGCATAGTGGTATTATATATAATTTATTGTTCAAAACTTTAACATATTTTTTTTATTAATTCGACAAAGGTTTATTTCACTCTATGTATATCTTCGTAACATGATTTAGAATGACGTAAGGCGTTTTTTTATTACTTATTATTACTGCCGCGTGATAGCCAAGAGTTAGTTGCTCCAAATTTGAAATATGAGGAGAGAAATAGAGGGGCGGTGGTCCGAGTGCATCGGTATTGATCGAATGCACCGGTGCCCGTGACGCATGAGCTGCATTTGCGCGCGGTGCGGGGTGTGGGGGGTTTAGTGGGGAAGAGGAGGGTTAACGAGGTTTGCCTACAGGTGGGCTGTATGACGTCAGCCAGTCAGTGTGGCGGGTTGGAAGGAATATTTATTGTTTATTTTACTTGTGTATTTAGTGATGTGTGTACAGATATTGTTAAATTGGTATAGCAAAACTTTTATGGCTTTCTGAGTACAGAATAGGACTATTATAATATTTTTTTTGTATCTTATTCAGCACTCGAGATATACACTTTCAACCTTATGGCTTGGATTAAGTGTCCTACAGTGCACGCATATTGAGCGCCGTGTTATCAGTCATGTAATACGCGACCCACCTAACACCTTATTCGGGCTTGAATAATGACTGACGCGAGTATTATTTTGCAGAAAACAATCGATTACACTGATAATTGAGAGTTTTTCTTAAGTGTTTCATTGCATGTAGATTTTGTTCATAATAACGTTCGCATAAAATTCGGAATTAAAAAAGTTACTAGGAATAATGAACATTATCATTTCTCTGTTTTTTTTTGTTTATTTTAAGAATATTTAGCAGCATTTACTGAAACACTGATAGATAGTGTTGACTATACCATCTCTTAGTACCTATATCTGTGAGCATAGAGTTAACTAAAAAGTCTAAGAAATGGCGTTTGGTAATATTCATTAAATCAGAGTTTTTTTTGATCTTGTAATATTTAGATAAAAAGTATTCTATATGTTGTTCAAGGGTAAAAACTATCATCATACTGAATTTCATCGAAATCATCTACCATCATTCAACTAATCAATCACAGATTTGACCAACCCTGTGTTTTTTCATGATTTTTGATCCACTAGGTTCAGAAAAAAGGCTCAGGTTAATACTCTCTTTTTGCATATTTTTTAGAATATCTTTGTATGATATTTAAAATTATGAAAAACAAAATATTAGCCGTCAGGGGATGCCTGGCAGATGTGAAACATCGTGTTCGTACAGGTAATATGCATAAAAGACAAGATTATTACAGGAACTAAATATGGAAAAATTATTTCTCCTACTAAGTACTTTCAAATCTCGTTATATATAAAGTTAATAAAAATTTAATATTTTTATTACTTTCTCGTTACTTAATATATAATTATTTAAAAAAAATAGCTATTGCAAAATATGCGGGTTAATAATAGGAATTACTATGTCTAATTTCAATTATCTACGTCGCATAGTTTATAAGAAAATCGCCTGTGACAGAACGATTAACAGAAAGACACGCGAGTGATCTTATAAGGATTTCGTTTTTCAGTTTGAAGTATAAAAAAGGCTGAGTAGTGTACGGTTACGGTGATAGTGTACGGTTACGGTGATAGTGTACGGTTAGTCCTTAATTATAGACATTTAAAATTTAAAGTTTTCTTCCTATTAATACTTTCTATTAATATTTCACTTCACTTGTGTATTTAGTGATGTGTGTACAGATATTGTTAAATTGGTATAGCAAAACTTTTATAGTTTTCTGGCTACAGAATAGGACTATTATAATATTTTTTTTTCGTATCTTATTTGGCACTCGAGATATACACTTTCATCATTATCGCTAGGATTAAACGTCTCATAAATTCAATAATATCATTTAATCAATACAGAAGAAGACAGATAAACAAGATCGTTGCTGTAAGGATATCACGGTTTAGTTCTTGTTAAAGTTGTGGTTCAAAATCTACTAGTAGTCGAGTTTAGGTAGTGTGCCGGATATAAAGCGCTAGGGCGGAAGTGGCTACGCGACCGGTGAAAGGGCGTGGCGCGTGCGCAGTGAAGGTAATCGAATATGCAGCTGGGGCGTATGCAATCGCATATGGCGTGCATCTATTGCGGAGTTGCATTTACATATTTGTATTATGTTGAAACTTTTTATATTGTTTACACATGGTATATTTAATAAATTTTTTTCGCTATTTACTCGTTTATCGAAATGAAACTTGATGTGCGACAGCATAAATAAAAAATTAAACCATCAAGGCTTGAGTCACGAACATTATCGACAAAGTTACTAAGTAAGTTAGAAATTACATAACGTCGAGAGCGATCAGTTTTGTGCTACAATAGGAGATTGCATGGAAACCCTTGAGTGATGTAAAGAATTAAATGATGAAAAAATAAGTTTAATTAACTTGTAATGAGGGTTTTTCGCAAATACGATTTTTCAATTTGGATTTTACATTATCTTCGAAGAACTCATATTTTTTGTAGGGCTTATTTTTTGTGAAACGTTTTTAATTCGGAACATTGTGAAGTTCTGTCAGAGAAGTTATCTTTATCGAGTCAGTTGACTTAAAAATAATGCAGGATCAGGTTTCAATGTCAGTTTCGGGCTTGAGAATAAAAAGGAACTTGCCGGCGCGAGGTCATGACTGTAATTAAGTTGCGGAACAATTTTTATTTTGTGCTTCGCCAAAAGATTAGTTGTAATTAGGAGAGATGTATATTTACTATCAGTAAATATCTTTTATTTTAGCCGCAGAGTTCTTCGACACCTTCTAAATTAATTGTGTTCTTTGACACCTTCTAAATTAATTGTGTTCTTTCACACCTTCTAAATTAATTGTGTTCTTTGACACCTTCTAAATTAATTGTGTTCTTTGACAACTTCTAAATTAATTGTGTTCTTTGACACCTTCTAAATTAATTGTGTTCTTTGACACCTTCTAAATTAATTGTGTTCTTTGACACCTTCTAAATTAATTGTGTTCTTTGACACCTTCTAAATTAATTGTGTTCTTTGACACCTTCTAAATTAATTGTGTTCTTTGACACCTTCTAAAGTAATTATGTTCTTTGACACCTTCTAAATTAATTGTGTTCTTTGACACCTTCTAAATTAATTGTGTCGTCATATAACACTTCACTGGTTTCTAGTAGAAATTGTGAACACAAAATCATCTTTCCTATTTTACGTCTCCACTTTTTTAAATAGTTGTTTGCGAGGATTTATTCCGTTGTTATATCTGTAAAACCACATTTCGCCGTAGTAATAAAGTTTCCTGGTTATGCAAAAAAAAATTCACATCGGTCGTTGTTGCCGAAAGTTAAAATTATGCAAAAAAATATGAATTTGAAAGTGAGTAATGTCGAGCGCAATTAGTATTTGAATGATAGATCACAAGTAAACACTTCTGTAATAACTTCTTGCATTGACATTAGTCTTTTTAAAAAGTTTCATTTCTACTAGGCGTTCTACCTACACAATAATTTTTGAAGTGAAGTGAAAACTTCTCTGAAGTGAAAACTTCTTTGAAGTGAAAACTTCTTTGAAGTGAAAACTTCTTTAGGCGCACCTGCGTACTTTCTGTAGCGAACGACATGATCCGTCACGCACGGGTCGGTGACGCTGAATCGGGTAAACTCGGTTGCCTTCGGCATCGGTCAATATAACTACTTTTTCAGGAGCATCATGCGGACTTTTTAGTTATTTTTTAGGCGCGCCATGCGCTTTTTTTTATTAATATTTTATTTGAGTGTAATTTCATATAATACGCGTTTTTATTGTATTTCAAAGTAATAATCCTAATTCGCCGAACTAATAACCATCATATAACATCAATGTAATTATTATTTAATTTAGAAGTTTCACTTCTATCGTGTGGTAATAAGACATCAGTATTTTTTTTATAAGAGCTTTTGTTATTTCTTAATATGTTTTTCAATTAGTTTTTGGTCGAGTGGAAGGGATAATTGCTACAAGTAGTTAGAGGTGTCGAAGAAATCTACATTAAAGTTGCAATAAAACAGATAGATATTTATATAGATAAAGAAAGAGTTAGCCAGCTTCTAAAATCATTTTATGTCAATCTATTCGTTATTTCAAAAGCCGATCTATTGACGATTTACAGTTAAGAATATTTACAAAGCGTAGTTACTAGAATTCTAAGCGAGCACTAAGTACAATAGTGCATGGGATCAGATGGCGGGTCTCGAAGAGAGGATGACGTCATCGCGTGTAGCTGGAATTCCTAGTGGGTACGCCGGCTCTCGGTTTGCTTGATGTTATGAGTTGTGTTTAACTGTCGCGAATTGTTTCGCGATGACTAGTGCTTGTTCCGGCTACGGGACGTGTATGGTGGGGACACGATCGTGGGATAGTACGGTCCATTGTCTGGTTAGTTGTTGGTCCTTTAAAAGCTACTCGTTCATTCTGGATCATAATAAGTTTAATAATAGTTTCAATTGTTAACGTTGTTATATCTTATACGTAAGTTACAGGTGACAGCAGAGATTCGGACGATATCCTTTCCTTTGATATGCATTCTATTTAGTTTATTCAATTAATTTATTATACACACATTAGAAGTAATTTAGAAGCCGGCTCAACTAATCGGAATCAACATGACATACAACCTCGTGATCGTACATGTCCAAAAGTAGTTCTTTCGGTCTTTGTATATGAGATGGTATGGTTACTTCCCTTTTCTATGTCCTACTGATTTTCTTCTGGGTATGTCGGATTTACCATTCTTTGCAGAATAGAAGAAAAATTTAATTAACAAATTTATATTCGAAATTTATTTTCTGATTGTGAAATGAGAAAATTTCGCTGCTCTTTTATTGAAAAGAACAAGGGTCTTTCTTTGTTGCTTATAATTTCCGATGATCATCACCTTTTTGCCATACCAGCTTGTATAACCGAATTATATGGGGATCTCATTTATGATCGTAGTATACAATTGCTTAATTACCTGGTAGTGGTTGCAGTAAAGTGTGATTTGTCTAGAAGAATGAGAATAAATTGCTTGAAAATGTATCTTGCTCATATATTTTATTGTCATTAAAATTATTAGTAAGAAATAAATAATTCAGGTTTACTTTACGATTTTATAATACACGTGCAATTTTTAATTAAATAAATGAAACGCGCAGTATGTTATGCTATTCATCGATTTACGAAAGGATACTGACGAAAATAGGTCCACTTTCTATAACAGAGAAAACAGAATTGATTTGTACACAAAAAATGCAAATTTTTGGTCATATTAATAATATTTGTGGCATGTCCGAAACCCGTGGAACACTAAAAATATTTGCAAAAATATTTTTTTAATTACTCTTAATAAAGCAATAATTGCTTGTAAACGCGTCGAAAACATTGCCTCAATAGCTCAGGATTGCCAGGTGACATTTCTCCTTAATTGAATTTTAAACAATAAAAAAATATTTGGTTCTTTATAAAATGCTAATATTATTTATCTACT
The DNA here is from genome assembly GCA_039881145.1 of Druceiella hillmani. Taxonomy (NCBI): domain Eukaryota; kingdom Metazoa; phylum Arthropoda; class Insecta; order Lepidoptera; family Hepialidae; genus Druceiella; species Druceiella hillmani. The sequence goes on along the minus strand of JAYKKI010000033.1, from coordinate 21,680,132 downwards.
AAATTGTGTTTATTTTTGTGTATTGATATTGTATTTAATTATGGATATTGCTAGGGCTAAACAGTATTAAAAACCGTTATTGAATGTTACGTTATTTATTCATATGTCAAAATCGTTACTCCCTTCTCATTCGTCCTCGTATTTTATTGTTAAATATTATTTCTATTCCATAGTCAACAAGGCCGTAAATTTATTCATTGTTTAAAGTTTGTTTTTATGGCCTTAATTGTTTTTATTGTTGTCTATTTATATTTATAAGGGGGCCCGATTAACTACAACAGTTAGTAATATTTAATGATTGATATATCTAAATCGTTACTTTCTTCTTACTCGTCCTCTATGATTTTATTGTTAAATATTATTTCTATTCCATAGCCAACAAGTTTGTTTTTATAGCCTTAATATGAGTATTTTTATTGTTGTCTATTGATATTTATAAGGCGGCCCGATTAACCACAGAAGTAATTAAGTAAATTTTAACGAATTTAAACTTCGTATTTCTGAATCGTCTGATAAACTCTACTTAAGATTCTAATCCGTAGTGACACAAGAATCATAATTTCGTCATTTCTACTGTCTGTCACAGCCTCGAAGTTTTTATAGTTTTAGACTTCAATGCGTTAAATTTTACAAGCAGATGTTTAAGATGATCATTCCAATCAAGGACATTGAAAGTGATATTTTTATCACTTCATTATACGAATTGGAAGTAATTCTTATGCCAGTTTTTCTTTTATTCACACATATACAAAATAGAACGATTGAGAGCGAAACAGGCGATTATCTTTTCCATTCCCCATTAACTTCACCTCCCTTACGAGCTGTCCTTGTAGTATTAAGTATATTAATTATAATTATCTATGGTGTGTCCAGCAAGCCCGCCGTACGCTGGCGATATGATCTTACCTCTATGATTGTTACTAATTATTGTGGCACACAAATGTGCTTGCATTGTGTTGCGTTGGTCATTTTTAAATATTAACTATAGTCATATGTACATATAATAAAACAACATGAAAGTTGGGAACGGTTGAAAGGGAGTTTTTGTCCGCTAAATTGAAAGAAATTGTCTTTAACTGATATTTTGAAAAACTTATTTAAAGATCGTAAAGTGCTAGTTACAGGTAGTAATTCATCGGCTTCTTAGAAGTCTACGCAAACGAAATTGCGGACAAAATCGAATATCTACGGGATTTTTTAGCTAACTTGTTACAAATATACATTTGCACATATATGAAGTCTACGCAAACGAAATTGCGGACAAAATCGAATATCTACGGGAATTTTTAGCTAACTTGTTACAAATATACATTTGCACATATATGAAGTCTACGCAAACGAAATTGCGGACAAAATTGAATATCTACTGGAATTTTTAGCTAACTTGTCACAAATATACATTTGCACATATATGAAGTCTACGCAAACGAAATTGCGGACAAAATCGAATATCTACGGGAATTTTTAGCTAACTTGTTACAAATATACATTTGCACATATATGAAGTCTACGCAAACGAAATTGCGGACAAAATTGAATATCTACGGGAATTTTTAGCTAACTTGTTACAAATATACATTTGCACATATATGAAGTCTACGCAAACGAAATTGCGGACAAAATTGAATATCTACGGGAATTTTTAGCTAACTTGTTACAAATATACATTTGCACATATATGAAGTCTACGCAAACGAAATTGCGGACAAAATTGAATATCTACGGGAATTTTTAGCTAACTTGTTACAAATATACATTTGCACATATAGAATCAATAAGAGAAAGGTGTAATATGTTTGTGTATGTAAAAGTATGTAGGTTACACAAACACAGGAAATAACCTCTCAGTTTTATCTCGAAATTACCAACTTGCGTGACTCACTGCAGCTTCTCTGCACATCGCTCTTCTGTGTATAAAATGTTTTTTTTTGCATTGTCATAATCATCTTATGGTGCTGAGGCTAACAGTCATGGGGCAGAACTGGTTTTGGTAATCGTTTTAGCAATCTATTAAAAGGTATTGATGAATCGTTTGGGTATTATGTGTCATATCATGTGACATATAATAACTAAATAATGGTCTATGTTTTCCCGGGATACACCAATGAAAACTTTCTTTTTTCTTGCGGTGCCATCTTTTATGGTAAGATGGGTTATCTCCACTTACATAGTGCATCCAAAATAAAGAGGAGCCCTTATAGATATGTTTTCAAATGTGTCACTAACACCATCCTCACTCGACACATCGAAATTGGGTGCAACTCTACGTTTAGATTGAAGTTGCTGTTATTTTTTTGGTTGTCATGGTTTGTAAAAATGAAGCATAGTGTGGCAATAATATATACGGTGAATAATGACTAAATTGTAGAAAAGTTTTTGTGTGGTATGTGCGTTTCAAAAAAGGTTGATAGTCATTAGAGGACGATTAGAGAGTAAGGCGTCCAGCGAGAATGCGATGGCGAGAACGTCCAGCAGGTTTGCCCTTTACTGGCCGAAAATTGCCGTCTAAGCAACAAATTATTAGAGAAAACCGTTTTCAGTGTGGACAGTATTCACACTACCGCAAAGGACATTCTGGATAAAATGAAACTGCGCGATATTTGTGCTGTAGCAATTGATGCGGGAACAAAGGTAGCAACGCAAAAACTCAGTTCCTTTGAATATCCATCCATCATATTTTGTCCGATTTGTTCCAATTTTTTTGTTCTTCAAAATCAAACTATGTTAAAAGGTCACCAATTTTATGATATAGAGATGGATCATGAACTTTCAAAATCTTCCAGCAATCGTACAAAGGATCCAAGACATAGAGAAAGACGGAGTATATGTAGAAAACTAAATAATATTTTTTTAAAAATTGGTTTTCATTGACAGGATTCCCGAAACTTTTTGAATGCACTGTCTATAAAGCTAATAAATATAAAAGGACACGAAAGAAGTTTAGTGATCAATTTCAAACGTTCTGTCAGGTTGTAAAGCTATGACGAAAGTCTAACATCCTATAATTTGTAGTGCTGTAAAATTTAATAACAATTTCAGTTTCTTGATCTGTTTGGAGAAGTTCCCAAACTCAGCTCATAGTTTTTTTGTAATAGCCTCAACATCTTTTAGCATATTCAAATTGCGAACTTGATTTTTTTTATAAAAAACTTTAATTTGGCATAATATATATGTCCTTTTTAGTCGACCTTAAAATTTTGCTGATTTCATATCAGTAAAAAGTTTACGTCGATTTAAATGGGTTCCATAAAATTTGAGTAATTATTTTTCATATGAAAATAATTTTTGCCGCATATGTTAAATTTAATAATCTTACTATTTGGTCTCCATTTTAGTTTTGTTAAATTTATTTTGGCCGCCATCTTAATTCCACTATATTTAAATGTTGCCCGGTTTAAAGTGAATTAAATTCGTGCCTAGGTACAGTAAACAAATTTGTTACTTAATTTATTAGGATCGGCCAAAATATACCAGAGCTGCCTTTAATTTGTTTGTCTGTATGTATGTTTGTACATTCTATTCTAATTTTCGAGTGTCATTCAATTTCGCTGCTAGTTTTTGGTTAAATATATATTTTTTATTAGACTCAATATTAAATTTTGTCATTCCACGGCTTTCATAAATCAAGCTTATTGAATACCTTTTAAAATCGAATGAAGCTGAATGTATTGTTGTTTTTAAAAGTCCTTAAAATCTTTTGAACACTTCCTGTGTTAAATACAGATTATCGTTTGAATTTTGCTGACTACTATAAAGACCGCCGGCCAATTTACATACAATACGGAACGTGTTGGTTTTATGCAAATTTTCCGCTAAAAAGTCTAATTTATTAAGAATAATGCTGGTCTTCAAAAGCTACACATTTACGAAACCTGTAGGTTCTTTCTGTAAAAAGATTTGCTGCAAAAAAGGCCAATTTATTTAAAAAAATGCTGGTCTTCAAAAGCATCATATTTACGAAACCTGTAGATTCTTTCTACAAAAAGATTTGCTGCAAAAAAGGCCAATTTATTAAGAAAAATGCTGGGCTTCAAAAGCTTAACATTTACGAAACCTGTAGTTTCTTTTTATAATTCGAATATATTCGAAAGCTGTAGGTTATATTCTGCATAAAAGGGACCAATTTCTTAGAATAAAATGCTGGTCATCAAAAGATTACGGCCATTTAATGGAACTTGTAGATTTTTATTACACTAATGTGATGGAAAGAGTCCTTAATAATACTCGTAATACTCAATATTCAAAGCCGAATAAAGGGTCCGCCGTGTCACGACGGATCGCTTTGATGACACCGTGGTGACCGGTGCGCGTACTCTGCAGGACGCTTAACCCTTGCGTTGCCTTTGAAATAGTGTTATCAGTTTATACATGCATCACGTCAAAAACTACTGGACAGATTTAAATAAAGATTTCGCTGTTTTGTTCCTTAGAGCCTTAGATATTGATAGTTTTGGAATAGTTTTCTGTCAGCCTGTCTGTTAACATGTTTGTTTGTTTATACTTGAATAACTTAAAAACTACTAAACAAATGTTCGTGTGTTTTTCACTGTTGTAATTTATTAGAGTCTTTATATATCCAAGTATGTTCATACAACGAAGTGAACCAAAAAGATTGATTAAAGAGAAAGTGTTGCACTTCTAATGATCAATACGCCATTAATCCATTCATCATCATTTTCTGGAAAGGTTTTCTAAATCACCATATGTTTGATTAAAAATAGTTATTTCTTCATCTATTTCATTTTTATTTGAATAAAACTGAAAAGAAGAGAAGTTATTTATAGGGTCATTTTTTAAATTTTGAAAAAACCACAACAATCATATTTAATAAGTGCATGCTTATAATGTGTGTAGTCATTGTGGTAAAGGATTCAATAAAAATATACAAACATTTCTTTGAAATCGAATTAACGACAAAAATGACTGTGGTTTAGGTAGATTTCGGATGCAGCTTCTCCATAGAATTGAAAATTAGTCGGATATTTCATGGCAATCGTCGCTGAAGTTGATTGCCGTCGTACATAACCTATCATCTGTTTAGCGCAGTGTTACATCGTGTTTTTTATAAAAATAATTAAATCTGCGGTTATGGCTGAGAAGCCGGTATTTGTTTTGATGAAGAGGTGAGGTCACGTCTAGTTGGCAGTGCGTGTTAGCGCGTATATCGTGGTCACGTACTGTGGAGGTGGCATGCGATGAGTCAGAGCTGCGAGCCAATGAACCACGTGGATGATGTGACCCACGGTTGGCGACTGGGTGCTGATGCTACGTTATCTGTTGGAGGTGCGGTATGTTTTGAAGAAGATCGCTGTTTGGTGGGGTTTAATGGAGATCCCAGAGATGCACTCCAGAGGATATGCTTGTCGGTGCGTCTACATGAGCTACGAGAGCACTCTAATTCCAGTCAACTAAAATACTATATATTGAAAATTAAGTATTACAGAAAATCGTAATAGATTATCAGTAAAAATTGTAAAGGAAAGAAATTCTTAAAATTTTAACAACTAACGTAAATATTAAAATTTATCAGGAAAATGGATGGGATAGCACAGGATAGGAGGGAAAGGAATAAGGAATCAACATATGAATATAATTTTCTTAAACTTTTGTTCCAGAGTTTGGCAGCATATGTGTATATGTGAAGGAGTATTTATCGAAGATATTACCGAGTTTGATTATATAAGAAGGTCTAGGTTGGAATCAAAATGTGAACCAAAGTTATGAATAGCCAAGTATTTGAATCTAGAATTAAGATTAGACAAACTGCGTTGGCCCATTCTGTAAAATATTGATAAGAACATATAGAATCTGTAAATTGTACTGATCAGATATATATTGTGATGTAGGCCGTATAGCGCACCTATCGTATCGGGTTTCTTATAATAACGATTGAAGTTTTTAGAAATACAATAAAAAATTATTTAACTAGATTAACACACAATTATGCACCCACAATTACAAAACAATTTTCATAACACGAACTGTTAAAAGGCACCATAACAACGACACCAGCTCACATTTAGATTAAATCTTAAGTATAGGTACATTAATCTATACTATTATAAGCTACATCCTAGTAAACTACTAAATAAAACTACTCAAGACGTAATTCAAATTATGATTAAAAAACTTAATTCTGTAGCCAAAATGACTAAACAATATTCACAAGTATTGTTAAAATCAAGATCACCATAGCAACGACACCAATATGACAGCTATCTACTATAGAGAGGGCTCAGTTTATATACTCTTTTGTCGGAAAACAGCACGGTTATTCCACGTAATCATTATCGATTGGAATCTTTGATACCAATCTCTAAATAGTCTTGAATTCTTTTCGCCGTTTCCACTTATTTTTACATGAAATATGTATATTTTTGTGCAAAGTAATAACGAATAATCAAAAGCAATAAAAATATTATTTAAGTATACTATTTTCATAACAAAACATTGGAAATTGTTAATCTTTTAACAACATTTTTTAATTCTTTTGGGATGTTATTTCCTACCGGGGATTAGCGATCATCAAGGGTATCTTGACTTTGTCAACTGCTGCTTTAAATGGAGTGTTCATATTACACGCTTTGAGGATCTGCATCTGCCTGGTCTTTGTCGCCTTTTTATTTTCCCAATGTTACGAGTATTACCATAAAAAAGTAAAATTTTACCAGTTTGTCGTTTTTATGACAAGTTTTTAAACCACTATAATAATCTCGTCGTATATTAAAAAAAATATGATTAATATGGATTATAATTATGTAAAACTTAAGGAATTTAGATTAAATCTTAAGTAGGAAAATGAAAAAAATATATAAAATAAATGCCACATTTATATTATATATAATATTTATATTATGAATATTTTGAAAGATCTCATTATTATAATTTGTATTCTTTGCATGTGGTTATGAGAGAATTATGAATCTCTGTGAAAGATTATGAGAGAATACAGCTATCTTTTACAGCACGCGCGCGGCTTATATACACTTTTGTCGGAAAATAGCCAGTAACATCACGACCACAGAACAGAGAATCACAACCATGCGACGTAATTGTCATCGCTTGAAATCTTCGATAATAATCTCGAATTCTCTCGAAATGAATGATAAATTCACCGCCAAAGGGTTGTTTTCGAAATATGTACATTTTTGCGCAAAGTAATAACAAATAATAATAAATATAACTTAATTATACAATTTTCATGATAATACATTGTGAATTGTTAATATTTTAACAAAATTTTTAATTTTTTTAGGATGTCGTCTCATAGTAAAGGTTGGCTAACTCCAAGATTTTGTCAAGTGCTGCTCGAAGCGGAGTGTTCTTATTGAACTCTCTAAAGTTTTTAAGTATGCTCTCCTATGTTAGGAGATGGATGGAGATGGATAATAAATCATACACATAATGAGGAACAACAAGCATACTTTTTGTTCCTCATTATGTGTATGATTTATTAATAATAGTGAAACACCAATATAATGACAGGCGAATTATAAATTACATTTTATTGCATTTTTACGAATATAACAAAAAATAAAATTAATCAGAGAAATTCTATATTAGTGGCAAGAACAGCTCGTGGCTGATGCTCTCACGGGTGGCATGATGATGGCTTGGAACTGATTGACCTGCTGCCTGACTTGCGTAAATATAATTCTTAATATCCATATGTCGGTTATTCACACACAGAATATGGTTCATACAGTTTAAATTATCTGGTAATAATAAAAACACTTAACAATAATTATAAATAAAAGTGAAGTTTTAAAGTCCATAGCACCAAATGGCTGCTAGATGACGCTGTTTTCTCTGATGTCTTAATGACAATCTGGTTAAACTTGAACAGTCCATGAGCTTCAATACATATGTAAATAGGAGCATCGAAAAAGTGACTTACGAAAAGTCATTGACGAGGAGTCGGTAGATGGCACTAATCAGAGACATTCGTATGCACGTTGCGTCTGTTTCAAAAAACCATATGACCCTTAAATCATATGCACCTTGCCTATTTGCTTAAGATTATTGAACTTGCTTTGGCTAATCGAAATGTGTGCAGATCGAAAACCAGTTGGTTAATAAGACATACTTGAAAAGTGTAAAATTATGTAGAAGTACGAGATATAATCCTAAGTTCTTCTTTTTCCATCTTAGGATAATATCCCCAACAACAATAATGGGGTGGAAGAAAGAGAATTAGAAGAGAAAGCAGACCTGAATTGCGACGAACAACTGAGTGCAAATGTGGGTGTAATTGAGCTGCTCTTGAATTGATGAAATTAGGTTATGCATTCTTTTGCTGATGTGAATATCTCGTACAACAATAAAAGGATGGAAGAAAGAGAATCGGAAGAGAAAGCAGACCTGAATTGCGATGAACAACTGAGTGCGGATGTGCCTGTAATTGAGCTGCTTTTGAATTGGTGAAATTAGGTTATGCATTCTTTGTGGGAATCTTTTGCCGATGTGAAGGTTGACCAAGATCATATTATGTCCACAGCGACCGACTAAATGGTTTTATATCCCACCGATGTAATAATTGAATCTGCTGGCGATACGAGAGCAGTTGCTTCCTGAAAAATATAAGTTTTATCTAATCTAACGAGTGTTAGAATGTAAATGGAATTATCAAGTTCTGGGTTGGTAATTTAGTTATAAGTTATTTCAAATTATTCGTATCAACACTATGCAATGTATTAATTGGTACAAAGGTTTTTAAAAGCTTATATTTGGATAGATTTTTCAATTATACCAATCGCGAGGTCGCAACTAAGAGGAAATGTTAAACTTTTCCAATTATGGTTTTAAAATAGGCGGTTATTAATTTTTTTTCGAAAAAATGAATGTATTTCGTTGTATAGGATTTTTTAAAAGCGTGAATATTTTTTTCATACTCGTAGGAGAAGAAAAAATAACCTTCAAAACGTTTCTTTTAGTTTAGGTCTGTTTATTACGATGCAGCTATTAATAGCATATCTTAATATGCCTATACGGTTATTACGAGTGTAAAATGCTACTTATCAGACTGGTCATGAAGCATATAAACTGTATTTTTAAACCAAAATCACTGAATAACTCAATGGACGTACTTTGTGACAAATGGTAAAAGTAATGAAGAACGAAATATGCCTTTCTATTAGGCGCTTTCAATCGATAGTCTGAAAATATAGGTTTGTAATGAATGGTTTAGGCTAAATAGTTTTTTTATCAATGTTAGTCAAGGGTTACGTCAAAGCAGTTTGTTAAGTCGGCGTGCGGTTTGAAAGGTTGTGCTAAATCTTCCGTCTATGTGAAAATTTTAAAGCTAAATGTTTATGAACTGTAGTTGCTATCGCTAAAAATATGAATCATGTTACGATGAGAGAGCTTTATATAGAGCATTCAATCCCCTACGATATACATTACAGAACCATTTTCATATAATTTAACATTTACGAGTTTTAGTAAATTGAAATTTCCAAATATCGTTTCATATTTTAACTAGAATCAGTGGTTTACCAAACAATAATAAGAAAATACTTATTTTTGTTTACTAACAGATAATTTATTGCTTTAAGAAGTTCTTCCATTTTCGACGTGGTGGTACGTTGAATTAATGAAACCTTTTAAGTTTTCATAGAGATGGATAATTTAGTATAAGTATAGCCCTTCAAACCGCGCCAATTTGGAAAACTACTCAAGACGTAATCCAAATTATGATTAAAAAACTTAATTCTGTAGCCAAAACGACTAAACAATATTCACAACAATTACTGTTAAAATCAAGATGACGATAGCAACGACACCAATATGACAGCTATCTACTATAAAAAGGGCTCAGTTTATATACACTTGTCAGAAAACAGCACGATTATTCCACGAAATCATTATCGATTAGAGTCTTCGATACAAATGATGACATAATGACAAATAATAACTAAAAGCAATAAAAGATATTAAGTATACTATTTACATAACAAAACTATAAAATATTTTGAAAGATCTCATTATTATAATTTGTATTCTTTGTCGTGTGGTTATGAGAGAATTATGAACACCGTGAATGGAGGATTTAATCAATTCCAGTAAAATATGCATTTTTATACGTAGATTCGAAACCGCATTTATGTTATCGTCTATATTTGCCTTCTTCTGGCACGCCGGGCTTTCAGGCAGTGAATTTATAGGCGCTGCCATATGTCGAGTACACTCCGCCTTAGGGAATTAATAATTCATATTACGTTGTGGCTTTATGACGCCGTAATGGTAAGCCGGCCGAGGCAAGTCGAAAAAAAGTCGTGAGCGTTACCTAATCAGCTCCCTCATTACCATAATCTCGTGCTGTATATAGTAGTGAGTGTAGAGCAGCACTAACACATTTGCACAGGTGCGCACAGGGTTGTCAACGATATTATATTTTTTATCGTGTGATTTGTCAGTGGTGTATAAGTTTGTATTAAATGCAAATTGTTTGTTAGGGTCGTTATTGAAGTACATAGGATTTTAATTATAATAATTTGTTACTAAATAAACCGAATGTTCAAGAAATACAAAAATTGGAAATAGTAAAAAACATTTAAAAACACTATTGTTATTTTTTTTTATTTTGAGGATATAAGTATTATTTAGGACTACTTTGTACTATCAAAGTTTGTTTAGGACGACTTTGTACTATCAAAGTGTCGCCCGCGTTTAAAGTTTTGTACCACCAAGGCAAAAACGGAATTCTATCAGGTAACTCATGTCCGTTCACCTGTTGCAACCGTTTTTTTTTCACAATTTTTTTGATGTGCAAACTTGAAATTTGGCGTAATGATAAAGCGTGTGTCTCAATTAACCCGTTTACATCACAATTAACTTTAAAGATAACATTCTGAAATATTTATATAGAAATTTTTGAGGGCACAAACGAGAACTTTTTTAGTTTTGTATATCGGGTGTAGTGTCAATTAAAAGATCGAGTTAAAAGGATTCCAAAACTATTGTTTTAGAATTTTTATATTAGATAATTATGGAGATGTTACGGCAAAATATTCACAAAAATACATACTCACTGCTTTATCTTGAAAACTGCTGAAGTTAAAATTATAAAAAAAAACCATGTTAAAAATATATTTAAAAATTGTTTCCATAAATTATTTCAATGATTCCACAACACATATTTGAAAAATTAACGACATTTTTACGTCTATGAAAGCATATCTGTCATAGACGAGCATAGGTAATATGGTATATGTGTCAAACATAGGTAATATGTATAAATAGTGAAAAAGAACATTTTAAACAGTTTAATAGATGCATTTAATGTACCATTAAATATGTCTTAAGTGTATATGGAACCATCGTAGTATGAGTTCTATTCGTACTTAAGTTTTTTTAATGCGCTAAGCTTTTTCTAAAGGCCGGAAACCCTAGTCTATAAACAGACACGCCTACGCGTGTGCACGCACTGCCGCTTATAAAAGTTGAACTGTTGTATTAAGGTGTTGTCATTAAATTAATTTGGACAGTGGTCGTCAACTGTTGCAAAATGGGAATTTATTTTTATGGTTCCCTTAAAAATGGAAATTCTATCTAAAGGGCAGGTATTAGAAAAGACCAACTAACAAATTAAGCTGAATTTGTGTTGCATGTTTTGTGTGAAAGGTAGCGTCATAATTTTTTAGCGGTCATTAATTTAAATTTAAAGATTATTTTAAGGAGCATTAAATCGATAAAATTAATTATAGCTGCATCCGAGTTGAGATGTTTTTTCGTAATTAACTTTCTGTTTTGACGATTAATATGATAATTTGAGGATGTTATTAAACAAGTTAATGTGTCTCGATGGTATCGACGCTGATCGTACGGATGTTGAAAAGAAATTATAGCACTTTATGATAACTATAAAAAAATTGGCACTTCTTTTTTTAGCATATTATTTTTGGTTTACGATTTAGCTCGTGGTGAAAAGGAAAAAATAGTGGCGTAATTTTTGAAAAATATTTTAATTTTAAATAAGATTATTATTCCTAATATTTTTGTATGATACTATCTACTTAATGTACACACATATCTACTTATTTTATATTCTCATTCATATTATTAGCTGGTGTTTTTTTTAATAAAATAAAATTCTCTTCCTGAGTAATAAAATCATGGAAATAGATTGAGTAGTTGAGGCATGGAAGCGAGGCAAACAAACAAATAAACTCGGTTTCGCGTTTATCTATGCTAATATTTTAAGCTAAACCGATTGTTTTTTTTTGTTTGTTTGAATGCGCTGATCTCTGGAACTACCAGACAAATTTTAAAAAATCTTTTTGAATTTAATAGGACATCTATTGAGGACGGTTTAGTTTTTTGTAATATCACGGTACGATTTTTACGAACGGAGTAATGACCATGGAAAATTTAGGTAAGAAAGTATGCAAAGCGAGAACAAATATTCGGATTCGAGCAGGCGGTGTTGCGTGGTGAGTCCGAGGCGAGCGTTATCCCGAAGAGAACCGAAAATTATTGAGAAGGACTGAATCGTGAACGCTTAGGTCTGCGAGGTAACATGCCGCGCGGCTCAGTTGTGGTTGGGGCCCCTACGCAACAGTCTTGTTTTAGCAAACTAATTTTTGTGGATTTTAATAGTTCTATGCGTTTCGAATCTTGAATTTTTAAGTTTTTTTTTAATCATAGGTTATAGTTAGGTTAGTTTTTGTTGTACAGTTTTTAAACTGCTTGGTAGATTAGTACTTAAGTACGTACTATATTTTAGTTTAATCGATGAAAGTAGAAACTATGAGATATATGTGACAGATGAAGTCATCTGTCACGTTACGAGACACTGTTTTTAAACGCAAGTACATTGTATGACCTCATAAAAATTATTTATTTATTGCAACATATCATCCTTAGTCAAGTTTTATCAATCAACATTATATTAATTAACATATAAGATTGGATTACATGTAACATGGCTCTCTTTACCGAGTAGCTGTAAGTCTTACGGTGGAGCTTCTTATAACTGTTTTCTTGCTATCTACATAACTGCTAACATGGATTAGAAACAATGAGTGTACTCGTGTTGTTAATAATAATACTGAAGTGTTTCTAATGAGGATTTTTAAGACTGTCCAATTTATGTGATATTAGAATCTATTACAGTATATTTTATTTTTAATTGACATTGCCATAAAAAAAAGAAATCACATAAAGTGATTTGTTTTTTTTATATTATTTATTTCTTTTTTTTTTAATATACCTTTCCGTCAATGATCTAAATTCCCATTTAAATAATGTAGAATTTAGATCATTGACGTAAATGTATATTTATATTCTTGACTAACTATAATTAATCAATTTACCATTATAACCATGTAATAACTTAGCGGTTTCGATATGGCAAGTTCAGTGCGCACTCGGTCAGTTTTTCAAGGTCAGGATTAAGATGACCTCATAAAGAGACAAAATACAATTTTTTTCTTTCGGAAATACCCGGATAAATTGCGTTCTGACAGTTGTTTTTCACCAAAATCACGTCTTTTTTTGCAATATAGTAGCTGCTCAAGACTTACTCATACAATTTTTTTTAAATATGTATACTGATATTACTGCTTATAGAATTTCTAATTTAGTATGTGAATATGATATCTCTTTGTAGCGCTGTATAATTTCTGCGTCTATTCGTCCATATGCTTTCTGGCAATTCAAGCAGTGCAAGAAGCCGGCGTACAACCTATTTTATGACAGTGTACCTTTTTCACCTAGCTCATTTTAATTCATTTATTTCTATTCTTTTGCCATCTTACATTAACCTTTTTCACCTAGCTCATTTTAATTCGTTTATTTATATTCTTTTGATATCTTACATTAACCTTTGTCACCTACATCATTTTAATTGGTTTATTTCTATTCTTTTGACATCTTACATTAACCTTTGTCACCTACATCATTTTAATTTGTTTATTTCTATTCTTTTGACATTTTACATTAACCTTTGTCACCTACATCATTTTAATTCGTTTATTTCTATTTTTTTGACATCTTACATTAACCTTTGTCACCTACATCATTTTAATTCGTTTATTTCTATTCTTTTGACATCTTGCATTAACCTTTGTCACCTACATAATTTTAATTCGTTTATTTCTATTCTTTTGACATCTTACATTAACCTTTGTCACCTACATCATTTTAATTCGTTTATTTCTATTCTTTTGACATCTTACATTATATTTTATAACGTAGAGATAAGTTTTTCCGATGTTAGACGGATGTCGCTTCCACAATACGATACAATGAAAATATCTCTAATAGATTATGTAGTCCAAATTACAATAATAGTACAATACAATAGCGATACAAAGTTATATTAAATTTCACTCTGTTTGTTTTCCTACCGAGATAAGTTAGTTTTGACATACTGACGCCATCTGTCTAATATTGTTAGCAACAAGTTCTATTATAAAAGAAAACAAAGATTCGTTAATAATTCATGAAGTATGTTTCCAGTTTTATATCATTGAATTGGTAGCTATGGTAGGTAGTAAGATTGCAGTGGCAGCGGCGTAGTTCTACCTGGAAAGTCTACGAAGTGATCGTTCCTTGTCAAAATAATAAAGTATAATGAAATATATTGACAAACTTGTATATTTTTCATCAGCTTAAACATATCGTGAATTTCTGAAAAACTTAGATCTAGAATCATCGTTACAATTTTCAGGTAAACTTAGTAAAATTTCTAGTAAACCGGTTTTTTCTATAATTAACTTTAATAGTTTCAGAGATAGGGTGCAGGAGGACATTTTTTTAGAATTTTTAGGAAGATGTATAGAACTATCTTATAGGAAATTCGGAGAAAAATAATGTTGAATTTTTTATAACTTGCACTTTCAATTCATTCACCACACTACCGAATACAATGTCGACTCCAAAATTCTTAGAGAGATATATTTAGGTTCTACCTTTTACAAAATATTGGAGCCAACAGGTTCAATTATTATGCTAAAGTTTCGATTTTCTACATCAAAAGTTTCTATGAAAAATTACTTATACGGTCATACGGATATGCAAGTGACCTTATAAGTTTGTTCGCCTTTTGAGATAGAAAACCTCAAAAAGTAATATAATTATCTGAATCCTCAAACCCGAAAATTTTGTATCCCTGGCGAAGAATAAGAACAATGCGAGACACGCACACGCGCGCAACATTGAGACAGATTCACACGCGCTCTCGGCGCCATGAAGGCCCGTCTCCATTGTTCCTCGGCCGCTATCAGCTTTCCAACCGCGCATCTTGAGGGGCCCGCCTCGGCGGACGGGGCACGGCGTCATATGCTCCCGTGAAGACCGATCTCGAATCTGACGTTGGAAATGAAGTTGTCGGATACAAGCGAGAGAGTTGAGACTTTACTGTACGGTCTATTACTTAGTTGTTTATTTATTCAATAAACATTACTGAAACAGTAAGGCAAGTACACGGATACTACAAGATATATCTCTTGCAGCCAATCACAATGCAACAAGTGTTTGTGCAGTAGTAGATGAGAGTGATACTGACAATAATAATAAACAAACAGTTATAAGTAAAATGTATACATAGGTGTGTTAAGAAGTACATAGATGTACAAATATGATTAATATGAAGTTAGATAGAAGTTGTATTGTTTTACTTTATTGGCGGGTTTATAAATTACGCGTGAAACAAATGAGTTAGGCTTATGAAGGTTTTTCTCGGGAAAGCGAAGTTGTGCATATTGATTGACTTTTAAATTATTAAAAATGGAAAAAGTTTGGAGCCAATTGTAGGACCTGTTGGATTGATTTGAGATATACAAACGTCACTAAATCGACTAAAATGCGATTAGACATATACATATACAGATGTAGCTTAATTGGTATAGCACGCCGGCTTCAGTAAGTTCCTGAATACCAAATAAGGCGATCGTATTCGATGTTTTTGTATATTGAGATATACAACCTTAACGCGATAGCGTTTTAAGGTTGAAATAGCTTTATTAATTTGAGTGTGTTTTTCGAGTGCAGAATAAGGTCGAGCGCACATTGGATACGAATTTGTGTCGTACGTAAACTTATGATTCTTGTCGTACGTATTTAGTGCGCACACTGGGTTGCGTTTTATGTCCGTTACAATCAGTTGTTTTCTGTCCCGTCCTAGTAACTCGCGCAAAATGAATTTGATACTTTAATTTCTTCCGAGATTTCACGCCATTATTTGCATTGATGCTCTCTTCAATGATAACTGGAACCACTCTGATCCCATAAACAACTGTGTCCGTGCACTAAATTAATAATTTTTTTGACGTCCATGGTGACTCGTTCGTATGAAAACGCATAATATCCCTAACAAAATGGGATCCGTGTCGGACGACTCAACGACGATACGTGCGCATACGCACAACTAACTCGTAACCAGTCTGCGAGCTCCTATAGTACTTCTATGTGTGGGATATTTCGTAGTTATTCGTACTACCTCATTTCGTGCGAAAACGTATCCAGAGTGCGCTCAGCCTAAGCGTTCTCTAGTGTGCGCACTTCGGGCGCCGCACAGTATCTTCAAAGCGGAACAACACGCGGAAAACCCCTTATTCGATTTTGGATATTGAGCGGCAATTGTGTTTTTTTATAAGGGATATTGAGCGGCAATTGTGTGTTTTTATTAGGGATATTGAGCCGCAATTGTGTGTTTTTATTAGGGATATTGAGCGGCAATTGTGCGTTTTTATTGCGGATAACGACAATGAAGCGTTTAAATGTAAGAATTATGGTTATATAGAATGTCGAAAATAAAAGAAAATATTATGTTATTGAAAAATAAATTCTCCATAATAAAAACCCATATCAAAAACTATATTACACTATATAAACTATATTTTCTATTTATATTTTCAAGATGAAATGACAGATGATACTCGCAGACCCGGCAGAATCATAGAAAAAATCCACATTAAATATGATAAGAGCCAAACGACATTCATATTGATAACAATAGAACGAATGTCAGTGTTAGTTAACAGTTTATTTTTATTTAATTTAGGCAATGGCTGCAATTTGAAAGAAACAATCAATATTCATTATGGTTTGCCATCGTTTCTAAAAACTTATTATGTAATTGGTTAGACTTTTGTATTATTAATACATGATATTCACAGACCCGCCAGGATCATCGAAAAAATCCACATTAAACATGAAAATAGCAAAAATACATTCATATTTACAACAACAGAACGAATGTCAGTTAACAGTTTATTTTTATTTAATTTAGGCAATGGCTGCAATTTGAAAGAAACAATCAATATTCATTATGTTTTGCTATCGTTTCTAAAAATTTATTATGTAATTGGTTAGACTTTGGTATTATTAATACATGATATTCACAGACCCGGCAGGATCATCGAAAAAATCCACATTAAACATGAAAATAGCAAAAATACATTCATATTTACAACAACAGAACGAATGTCAGTTAACAGTTTATTTTTATTTAATTTAGGCAATGGCTGCAATTTGAAAGAAATAATCAATATTCATTATGTTTTGCCATCGTTTCTAAAAATTTATTATGTAATTGGTTAGACTTTGGTATTATTAATACATGATATTCACAGACCCGGCAGGATCATCGAAAAAATCCACATTAAACATGAAAAGAGCAAAAATACATTCATATTTACAACAACAGAACGAATGTCAGTTAACAGTTTATTTTTACTTAATTTAGGCAATGGCTGCAATTTGAAAGAAATAATCAATATTCATTATGTTTTGCCATCGTTTCTAAAAATTTATTATGTAATTGGTTAGACTTTTGTATTATTAATACATGATACTCACAGACCCGCCAGGATCATCGAAAAAATCCACATTAAACATGAAAAGAGCAAAAATACATTCATATTTACAACAACAGAACGAATGTCAGTTAACAGTTTATTTTTATTTAATTTAGGCAATGGCTGCAATTTGAAAGAAATAATCAATATTCATTATGTTTTGCCATCGTTTCTAAAAATTTATTATGTAATTGGTTAGACTTTTGTATTATTAATACATGATACTCACAGACCCGCCAGGATCATCGAAAAAATCCACATTAAACATGAAAATAGCAAAAATACATTCATATTTACAACAACAGAACGAATGTCAGTTAACAGTTTATTTTTATTTAATTTAGGCAATGGCTGCAATTTGAAAGAAATAATCAATATTCATTATGTTTTGCCATCGTTTCTAAAAATTTATTATGTAATTGGTTAGACTTTGGTATTATTAATACATGATATTCACAGACCCGGCAGGATCATCGAAAAAATCCACATTAAACATGAAAAGAGCAAAAATACATTCATATTTACAACAACAGAACGAATGTCAGTTAACAGTTTATTTTTATTTAATTTAGGCAATGGCTGCAATTTGAAAGAAATAATCAATATTCATTATGTTTTGCCATCGTTTCTAAAAAAATATTATGCAATTTAGATTTTTATTGTTATTTATATTTCTTATTAAAGATTTCCGATGTATTTAAAATATAATATATACACGTTTATGAAGATATCTTTTTTATGTTTTGTGTTGTGGTTGTCAATTATATTTTATTTTTTATTCTTTCCTGATTGTCGATCGCTGAATTATTTGCTTTTTATGTTCTATAAAATAGTAGATTTTTAAAAAATTATATTCAATTTCTGCGCCATTTTTGTTACATAATTACTCCAGGTTATTAAGTAACAAACAAACACTTTCATATTTATGATATTAGTAGGGAAAAATGTAAACTTCCAGGAAAAATTAGTTTAATTTCAAACGTGATGGAAAAATTAGTTTCATTTCAAACGTTATGTAAAAATTAGTTTAATTTTAAACATCATGTAAAAATTAGTTTCATTTCAAACGTTATGTAAAAATTAGTTTCATTTCAAACGTGATGTAAAAATTAGTTTCATTTCAAAGGTGATGTAAAAATTAGTTTCTTGTCAAGCGTAATGTAAAAATTAGTTTCATTTGAAACGTGATTTAAAAATTACTTTCATTTCAAACGAGATATAAAAATTAGTATCATTTCAAACGGGATTTAAAAACTAGTTTCATTGAAATTTGTGTACATACATTTTTTTGCACCGGAACTTTCCAATTTCATATTTTTTTGAACTTTTGTGCATTGCAGCTACTTGTTAGACTGCTAAGCTATTAGGTTTGTTCGCGATATAGCACCCGAGTGTGATTTGTTTGTTTTAGGCGAGAGTGGCCACTGTTTTAAACGAGTCTTTGTTTGTGTTAAGCAAAGAAAACAGAGACTGAAACAGAGGATCCGTATCATGTGAAGTGTATTGAATGTGTGCTGAATAATCACTGTATTCCTCGATAACACACACAAGTACCCCGATAAAGCAAGGAAACTGCATATGTTAATAATAGGAATCCGTGTAAAATGGATGTTATCATAAAGGAGAGAGGGGCTTGTTTCTTCGTTTTTAAGTAATTGTATTCATGTAACTCACACTTAGCTAAAACTCACACTTATTATCATTCATACCATTCTCTAAGCAAACGTACTTGTTTATACTGGCAATGTAATTTCTTTTTTTAAAACTTGATGTTAAAAATTATTTTTAAAACCTACTTGTAACTGATATTTAGAAAGGGGACGCGAAAGTAACCGTGAAAAATTGTGAAACAATCGTGGATAAATGATTTGTAAAGTGGAAGATGAATTTTTCTTCGTTATTAGGGCTCAATTTTTTCGTGCGATTCCTGTTCACACTTGATCCTAATTTTCATCGATAAACCTACGAAAATTCCATAGATTACGTTAAAATGGCGACAATACGTACAGTATGTGCACAGTAATCTTTGCTCTGTTCTCTGTGGGGTTTGTAACTTGCAAACCGTTAAGATGATTATCGTCAGGTTCAGATCGCGATAAGACAAAGCCACTCCTTTTTTTGGGTATTTAATTTATTATAATTACTAGCTGTGTACAGAGTATAGCTTTTAACGATTAATCGGCTTATGAACCACCTATAAGTTCCCCGGACAGTCTGCGTATGAGAATAACTCCAACACCGTTAGTACCTCGTCGACTGTTTAGATAAAAATTCTTGTCAAATAATATTATGTACTCTAGTAAAGTAACACAACTTAAATAAAACAAATCAAGTTTAATTTGGCTAATTTATAGTTAAATGATCATAATAAGAATTTATGATTAGGAGACAACAGGTAATAAACAAAACGTACTTTTAATGTTAACAACAATTAGTAAAAACCATTGTACTCAATAGGGTATTTGACTGACGTCGATATTTTTTGTAAAAATGTTTTGAAACTGTGGAGTAGATTTAAAATAAACCTTGTGAAGAAAAAAATAACGCATATAACAAACAATTAATCAAAATTTCTAAATAGGAAAAGTGTCAATTTTTGTTCATTTAATTGAAAAAGTTATTATGAATTTAGTTTCCACACAAAAAAATGAGAAAATTATAATAAGCGATATATAACTTAAACGCAATATTTAACGAGATACTAAAACATTTAATAAACTCCCTTATAATGAATGCTAAATAACTGGCCAGTGACGTCATAAGCTAGTTATGTTTTGTATGGGCCGTTTTCGCGCGAATTGTAGTTCGTCAGTTTTAAGTCGTTATAATTTTGCAGGGAAAAGTCCTAGGTACGATATATTTATTTTAATCGTTTTAATGTAATTACTTATTCTATTCTAGTAAAAAATATAGGCAAATACCCTATTGTACTCATCTCTGTTATTGTAACAATTTTTACTCACCCTTTACTCTTATTGATTGTAACCGATGTTTGTGGTTGATTAGTATATACATTTTGAATGATAGTTTAATTATATTCATTGAATAATAAAAAGGCAATTAAGTGCGAGTCGGACCCCCACACGAAGGATTTCGTACCACCACACAATATTAACACTACTTCTTTGGTAAATAATAGGATAAATGCCATAGCGACACTTGATTCGTAAAAATCTGTAAAATAATTGGCTAATTATATCTATCATATAATATTTTGTTGCATTCTATAATATATTCTATAATATATATCGAGTTATAAGCTTAGTTATATATATTTTATTATTTATTGTTTTACTATAGAGTATGTACTAGAATCAGAGAAAGTTTGATGCCTGTGTGTGGCGCCAGAAGAAAAAACGTCCAAAAAATGTATTATTTAAGATTTCATGTATGGGGAAAACCCCTTCTGATCTGACTTATTTTGATTTTTAATTTATTGAGGCCATAATAATACGTATTCTGTGAAAATTTAAGTCAAGTATCTACCTGTTATGGCCCGAGCGGTTTGACAATTGAAATAATTACAACGGTGTCTTTGATTTAAATTCATTTTTAATAATATTACAAAATAATACTTCATATAAAGAAATGTGGTTGGGAATAGATTTACAATGTGTCTTATAATAGTAATTTATATCATTAAATGTTTACATAAGGCTAAGGAGTCGGGGAAACGTCTTCCGTACTTTGACACAAATAACAACTTAATTAACAATAACAAAAAATAAACGCGTTATAAATTCAAAACAAAACTATTAGAGAATAAACAATGAATGATATGATATTTATCAGAGGAAGTTGTTTTATTAATATGTTTGCCATTCTCGTGTGATTAATAATATTTAAATACTTTCTCTAATAACTTACTTCCTTTGGTAATTAATTTAATTAATTTGAAGATGTGGAAAATAACTAATACATTACATACCCATTATGATTCAAAAGATACAGTCTTGTGACAAACAGACAGACGGACGGCGGAGGCTTAGACACTATCCGCCGTCCGTCTGTCTGTTTGTCACAAGACTGTATCTTTTGAATCATAACAGGTATGTAATGCACCCTTTGATTACGGAACACTAAAAAGATAATTTAAATTTAATAATATCATATCATTGACTATATTTGGCGTTAATTTTGTAGAAATTCATTATTCACAATTAAATGAAACTTCTCGATTCACAATTAAATGAAACACCGCTTCCCTACAATAAATTCACTAACACAAGCAGTGGGAAAACCCACACAAACCCGGCTTCCGCTATTGTGTTTTGAAACATATAAATGCTGTTGGATGTTCCTAAGAATCATTCTTTGCTAATTGCCCACCTGAAGATGTTGTAATACAATGAAATATTGTAAAGAAATTAAAGAAAGTAGAAATAATACTACATCACGTAGTTTCATTTAATTGTAAATATCATATCACTTAAAGATATAGTTTAAAATTAATGTAACTATGATAATAGTTATTGTATTTTTGAAACCAGTTATTCAGTGGTTTCTGCAGACTGTTCGCCGACTACTAAAGCCACCGAGTAGTCTACATATTTATAATTATAATTATCTACAGAATGCAACTCGGTAGTCGCTTGCAGCTCACCGTGGATGGTGGTGGAATTGTTTTCACTTGTTTACGCTAGGCTGGCTGAAGAGCTTGTGGCAATATTGATCGCTGTAGCTTGATAGTATAAACAATAGTACTGTAAACGAACAGACTTGCATTAAAATCATCATAAACAAAATTTTCTTTCTTGTATCTGTATACAATAATATAATTATAATGTCTCTCTGTGATTTTAAAACAAACATCTACGTTAAAGCAAATAGTGACATATACTTAAGCATTAACAACGGTTTCTAGAATTTTTGTTTGTCTCACTGAAGTGAGAGTCTCATTGTTGTGAAGGTTAACCTTTGATGTGATGAATCCTAATAATCTAATTGAAATTAAAAATTTGAAAGTGTGTTTATTTGTCCCTTTATCACATTAGAACCGTGTAATGGATGGACGTGATTTTTTGCACAGAGATTGTAGGCAGCCGCGAAATGATGTATGCTACTTTTTGTCCCGGGAAATTTCAACCAAATCCTAACTAATAACTAAGAGATTTTTGCATTTAAAATAAATGTCTTTGTACTCCTTTTACGTCGTAACGGGTCGACGTGATTTGGACAGAGATATTTGGCGAGCTGAGAAATGGCATACACTACTTTTTATGCTGGCAAATTTAATTCAATCGAATATTTATTTTAAACTGAATTTATTTGATACAAACGAAATAAGGCAGTATAAATGGGCAACAGAGTCATTTACTGACCCTTAATTTAGAGGGGAATATTTTTGTTCTCATTGTCATTTACATTATAAAATCACTATATCATCTTTTAATATCTCGCTATAAGTTTGTAACTATAACTAAGCGAGTGAAGCCGATGGTAACTGTTGGTCTACATATAGTCTATGCTTATTAAAACCATCATATACGACAGTCATATATTGACCGCTATATTTGCCTAATGACGTCAGAGCCTAGTTTAGAGGGGAATATTTTTGTTCTCATTGTCATTTACATTATAAAATCACTCAATCATCTTTTAATATCTCCCTATAAGTTTGTAACTATAACTAAGCGAGTGAAGCCGATAGTAACTGTTGGTCTACATATAGTCTATGCTTTATTAAAACCATCATATATGACAGTCATATATTGACCGCTATATTTGCCTAATGACGTCAGAGCCTAGTTTAGAGGGGAAAATTTTTGTTCTCATTGTCATTTACATTGTAAAATCACCAAAATAAAGGGTTAATATTTAATTTGCCGTAATAATTCTAGATGGCATCTTTTAATTTCTCACTATAAATTTGTAACTATAACCGAGCGAGTGAAGCCGCGGTTAACAGTTAGTCTACATATATTCTAAGCTTATTAAAACCATCATATATGACAGTCATATACTGACCGCATAATGACCGTTATATTTGCATAATGACCGTCACCGCCTACACGAACGAACACTCGTTACTTACAATCGTATTTTGAGTGAGCCTTGTGATATTGGTATGAATTGGGTATCAACAGTTAAAAATTATATCAGTTTTAACATAAAAATGATGTCACTTAAAACAAAAGAAAATATCATATATAAGTGAAAATATCTTTTGTATTCATAGATAAAACGCTGATGGGTAATGACGTAGTTTCATCGGCGTGTAACTCGATCTTAACGACATCTATCAATGAATTTATACAGCAATAGACAGAATATTTTCAAGGGACGAATACTATTTTGCATGAAAATATTTGGACTGTCAAAGTTGATTCGACTTAAAGTTAAATCGGTGCCTATTCCTTATTAATCTAGAGTGTAGAAGTAAGTCACATTGAGATCACATATAATGGAGGTTGCGGACAACGCGGCCAGGCGAGGTCCACGCGAGGTCGTCAGCGCGTACCTTGTCGCGAAAATGACATTTGATGTCGTATTTTTTCCATTTGTTTAATCAGTGTAATATATTTTTTTCTATTTGTGGGAAAATTGTGTTGGTTTTGAGCTAAGTTTGCGTTTGGTTATGGAAAATAAATGGAAAGATTGACTTTCAAAACTAAATTGTAGTCTAAATATTACCTTATGAGAAGACATTAATTTAAAAGTAAATTAAGTACATATGTTGTTAGTCTTGTAATGAATGAAGTACACGCAACATTAGTAATAAATCAATCATAAATATATACCTAAATAAATCGATAATATTTTGACAGTTCACTTTTGACACAAATAACGTACAAAACAGCTGATAGTAGTAGTGAGCGCCATTTTTGTTTGTTTTCGCGCATGCGTACGCTTCTTTTCTTATTTTATCGCATTCATTTATCTCTCTCGGTTTTTAGCTTTAGTTTCTGTCCTTCTTGCGATATATTTGTTACATCCAGACGTTCCAATTAAACGTTGTATGAAAACGTTTCATGAAATTCGACGTTGACAATTTACTCTCGTCGCGCTCAAAGAAGTTTCACTTTAAAAATCCAAGTCAGCAGAGGAATAGTGGCACAAATATGACCATTCATATTGATTTAGTTTATAACGTAAAAGGTATGCGGATAATAAAGTTATATATACAAATATTTCCTGGTATATTCGCTACAATAATGGCTTATGGAATAAACTAGAGAACTCGCAATACGAGTATTTCGTGCACATTTAGATATTTATAAACATTTGACAGTATTTATTATTTATATTAAACTGTATAAAATTTTAATTTTTTAGAATATTGCCTGTTATATCTTTCACAGATACGTATAATTAGGAATCATTGATTTTTGGATTTTTCCCTTTACTTGGGCTTTAAGATCTTCTATAATGGCGACGTTCAAGATTGTATGTCGACCGAAAGTCCCTGAAGGTTTTGACAACGGTATAAATAACAAAACAAAATTTTAAAGGGCCATATCTTTGCGTTACGCGAACTAGAAAACTTGAAATTTTCACAGCAATGTAAGGTCATAAGCTTCAGTTTTAACTTGATATTTCAAACCGTTTCTTAGAGAAAGGGACAGACAGACGAACGGATGGACAACAAAGTGATCCTATATGGATTCCGTTCTCGCATTATGAGGGACGGAACCGTAATTTAAAAAAAACACATTTATATTAATAATAACAATGACGTGTTCAAATCCAATTGTTTGATAGCGTGTCGTAGCATAGCATTTTTATTTATTCATAAATTAAAAAAAAATTATTGGGTTTTGATTTTTTTATGAATATGTTAAATATTTTTTTTTTGACAATTATTGATTAATTAGTGTTTAAACTAAAGTAACAAAAATATTTCTCTAAAGATTTTTTACTGATTTTATATGTAGGTTAATGTGTAATTATAAGATAACGTTTAGACCACAATACAAAACTTATAACTTCCAAATCGAAGGAGAAAACTCATTTTTGGAGTCCCTCTTTTGCTTTTTTATCTTGTGATTTTGTTAAATGTTTACACAAAACAATTTGGGAAAATAATGCGCCGAAATGTTTAAATGTAATTTGTCACCCTATTTTCTTCAAATTTTATTCTTTTTCACACTGACGAAAAATATACTAGTTAGAAGGAAATTTTAAACAAATATCTATATTTTAATTGCACCCCCTAAACTGGGCGCCTTGAAACAATGAGTCTAACGACTCATTGTTGAAGAATTCCCACGAGGGAAGTGGAGTGTGCCCAGACTGCGCGGTGTGACGCTCCATTATCGCTATCTAACCGCGCGGCTTAGACGTGACATGATGGTTTAGGAAGCTAGATATATAAATATATACTTATATAAAACAAATATGTTATATAAATATATATTGAAAATGTATATTTAGAAATATGTCTTGCAGAAGAGAAAATTGTCGCAACGCTCTACAACAAATAATATCAACTTTGAAGCGTTCTTAATATTTTGCATAGAAAAAGGGTAAAATGTATTACGATATTGTATGGTAATGATTGTAGAATCGTCAGAAATCTTTAAACTTGAACAAATCGAGATTCAGTTTAGGTCTCTGGTACAATTTAGTATTTTCCTAAAATAGTATAGTTTTCCAATCCGAGAATCAGTTTTCATGATGGCAGAAACTGAGAACAAATCGTCCAACCCTACGAGTAAATATATTTCTTACTCGTAGGTCCAACCAGTGCCAAGGGTAAATAACTTTGGTATATTAGGCAACACTTCAATTTTCTGGGAAAACTTTTTTTTTTCACTTGCCTGTTTTGGTTTTGACGGAAATAATAGTGAAAATGTATGCTCACTGCTTGTCTCTCTGTGAACCTCTTGTGATCACTGGCAATTTTTGCTCGTGTGGAAATTTTGCTGTATTATACTTTTCTGGATATTGACATTTTCTGTCTTTGATACTGATCTGATGGTGATACTGTAAGTACTAAAATGTTTTATTGAACTAAATCTTATATTAAAAATAAAATTAATATCGCCATCTAGTGGAAAATTATAAAACTACACATTTATGATTATTACTTGGAAAGGAAACAGATGTCGCTGTGAATTACTTAAAACAGTAATATAATTGCTAAATTAACTTATTGATTTCTATTGCAGATGTCCTAACGAAAGACGAAATTTCATATGACTTCTTTTTTTATTTGCTACCTGAATGTAGGTCTAGGTTACATTTTACTTTCATAATATAAACTCCCTCCAAGACTTTTAATGTCCATATGGGCCGCCCTTAATGTTTTTTTTAAGATTCGGTATGTACAAAAGTTAAAAACGGAATCTTCATTGTAACATCGTCGTTCGTCGTTGAGAGCAGTCCTTGAAAAGGACTCAAAAAAGTAGTTTGCACTATGGTCTGTGATGGTCATTGTATTTGTGTTATTTTTGATACCGATACTAAAGCACTGGGACCGTTGGAATAATCTTTACAAATTTAACCTCAAGTGAGTTAGTTAACTTTCAAAGGCGTGTTTCCACTTAGACCTCTTGAATGCGAGACGTAAGCACGGATCCGATAAGGAGTAAGGGCCGTCTTAAGTGATGTTTACAGCCGCAGGTACCTTTTGCAGCTCGAGTGGGAACAACTTTTTTTACAAGTGTTAGGACTGTTAGTTATCGTTCTGTAAATTTGGCGTGTTTTTTAGACTCCAACCAAGATCATAAGTTATTATATGTCTCTGAACTGTATGCTCATATATGTGTTTGAACGTTCCTTCGTAAATATATAATGTAATGGGTCGTCTCTATATTGTGAAGAAAACGACAATCTTATTAGCAAAATTGTTTTGTCAATATATATATATATATATATATATATATATATATATATATATATATATATATATATATATATATATGTTCTGTTTGCATGACCGCAGCGTAAATCTTAAATTGTTAATAATTTTACGTGGAATTTAAAAATGTAGATATCGCAATATTTCCTTTTTCACTCTTTCGATAACAAAAGAAAGGCAAGGGTTTTACTGGGTCTTGTTGTAAAGATAGGGATAGGTACCGAACTATTATTCATAATTCTTGTCTATCTACTTTTTTACCTGTTTGCAACGAGTTGGCATATGAAAGTTTGTATCATTTTTGTGTATTTTTTTACCGTATCTGACCGCGTCTATTCTCAGATCGGCTTACTTGCCAGTTATGTCTCCATAAGAAAGAAGACAGTCTTTATATAATAAGATTAAATTATGTTGAATCGATATTTTCAAAATATTGTCTATGACAATTACTGTAATTAATTTCTTAACAATATTATTTTTGGTCAATCTCTAAACTTGAGAAAATATTGCTAAGAGTGTTATGAGACTATCGAAAAATTAATGTTGTTTTTTGTATTGATTATAAATATGTGGGATTGAACAAATTAATGATACGAGCAAGCATCGAACTGCCTGATGTCAATGCGAGTACTTCACAGCAAGTATTTAATATCGATGTTGTTATAGAGTGCTTTTTTAATTAACGTCCACTTCCCACTAAATATCTTGGTCCATCCTATTTTAGGATATACTAATGTCGTACCGTTCAAGGAAATGTCTGTGGTCATTGTCTTATATGGTACGTGAGACTATAAATCTTGAAGTGTTTTCGGCTAAGTGCGAATTGCTATACCATGTTCAGGTGTCGGTTGTAAATGCAGGCTATGTTACTGGTTACCTGTTAAAATTTAGTTAACATTTTTTGTTTGCCATTTTTGAAGTTACCGACGTAGCTACGGGTTTCCTTTTCTTTTTTTGTATTGGTAGATCGAAAGCGATTGCTTTTTTTTTCGAAATGTTCGCTGTGTATGTTAACACGGTTTGTAAAAATGCGAAGGCTTCTTGAACAATGTTGAAGCTTCCAGGTAATTCGAGAATGTAACAGAACCTTCTAGAATAACGGGAGTACCTAAGTAATTCCAGAATATAACAAAATATTCAAAGATAATGTGGGAACTTTCAAGTAGTTTTAGAATGTAATAGTGCCTTCTTGCAAAAATGGTGAAGCTTCCAGGTAATTCTAGAATGTAACTGAACTTTCTAGAACCATCCATATATAAATGGGGAAGTATATAAATGGGGAAATGGGGCGAATATGTCTAAATGTGGTGAGGGGAATTTGTTTAACGTATGGAAAATTTATAATTGTTTATAAAATCTAGTAAACTGAAACGTATAAAATTTGTAATTGTGGTGTGTACAAGTGCATACAACAGTTACAAATTTGTTGTGTGTATTGAAAATAAATAGTGTAATAGTCAATTTATAGAAATGTTTATTAATTAATTATCACTTAAGTGTTTCCCCATGTTTTGGTTTTTTTTAACAATTGTTTGGTAAATATAATAAATTTTAGAACCACTGTTAAAGAGAGAGCTATTAGTTCTAGAGTTATCTTGAAGCCTCCACATTGTTCGGGGAAAAATTTGAAGGCTTTAAAATTATTTATGTATTTATATTTAAGGAATGTAACCCAAGCATATAAGGAATGCGGCTAATATCTCATAAGGTGATAATGGAATGGAAAAATGTTCAGTTGTAAACAATAAATTTTAAACTGAAAAGTGAAATTGTCCCTTTTTAAGGAATGTAATACTATAATGTATTAATCAACTGTAAAAGAATAAAAATTTTTGGGACTGGTATTTTTGAGAAAAAAAAAATAAAATTGAATAAAGAAAAAGAAAATTAGGCGGCTATATCAAGAGGAATTGGACACATATTTCCAAATTGGTGATACCATTTTAATCAGAAAAATGTTATCTTTTAAATAAAAACAAAAACTAACCCAAAATCTTGTGCAGTTTCAGAGGTATGAGCATTTAAAAATTTTGCCGAAAATCGCACGCGAGAAATGGCGCTCGTGATGCTATCTTTTGGATCTCGGGCTCAGAATTTTTTAGACCAAACTAAAAAATACTGTTTTTTTTGCCTTGAATTTTATCATATATGAAATTGAATTACTATGAAGATAAGATTTTCTCCTTTGCCTGCCTGAATTGAAACGGATCACACTACTTGTTTCTGTTATGCATACAGGTGTAACAAAAAATATGTCCATTATTTTTTTCAGATATTATTGATTCTATGCAAGAAATTGAGTAGAAAATATTAAAGAACTATATGCCAATTCTCAACCGTATATGCAATATACATATATTATTATGCGTACATTAAATCATCTATATACGAGTATGCATAAAAGCTGTCTTCGATTGGAAATCGTAACTAAACATTTCGTTTCGAAAGTACCAAAACAAATAAGCATTTGATTCAATTTCATAGTCAACGACTTTCACGGATGTCGGCTGTGCAAGTTATATGCACAATGTTATATTCCGCGTGGCGGCATCCAACGGTGTTGTCAGATAGTCTTTTTTGAAGACGGACGTATCGGATTCACGAGAGCATGAAGAGAAATTATGAGCAAGGAGTAAATATATATTTTATTTCTTTGTTATTGAAATTTTAGTATTTAATGTCCACAATTAAATGAAACTACGTGATGTAGTATTATTTCTACTTTCTTTAAGTTCTTTACCACCACCTAGGTTTCGTTGTGTTACAACATCTTCAGGTGGACTATTAGCAAAGATGATCAATAGGTTTTTTTTCCATTTTACCCCCAGAAATTAGACTCTACAATCAAAATTGATTTCTTTATACTTCGCGTCTATGGTTGGGCCAATATATTCTATATTTGTGCTAAATATTCATAATTTAGATTTTTACGTCGAATAATTTTCCAAAAAATCGCCTCTATCTGATGGACGGATGGGACACCAAACTGACTTCTTGATGATGATGGACACCAAAGTGTTCCATTTTAGCAATTTTGTCACGGAACACTAAAAATTAGAGGTGGGAGGGGCCATCTCACGTCATTTTGAATCTTATAATTCCCCAAATGGGTCTTAAAAATAAGAAATAGTAAAAGAAACCTCAATTACATATAAAAAGACCTATGCAATGATGAACCACACAATGGTATGCGCAAAAATGCCGCCACTTTAAAGTGTTCGTCCACAGCAGGGGGGCTTCCCATTACGTAATTACGTAATTCGCAGTACGTAATTTCGCAATACGTAATTACGTAATTTCGCAGTTACCTATTTACAGACTGATTTTGAACTTTTTATGAATCCGTAACTCCAAGGTAAAATTCCTGAATTACAGAGGTATGGTTTACATTACAGTATTTGCTTAAAACGTGTAAAATCGAGATCGAATAGCGATTTACATTACATTACTAGTTAAAAACGTTCCCCGTCATTATTTTAGACTTAAATAGTTCGCGCCCAACAAGATTATTGAGCGAGAATTAGTTCTTTAACAAAGGATATAGTTCAGTAATGTCTAATGACCTAATCTAAGGCAACTTTACCTGATAAAACAGTGAACCCCTTTATCATTATGCGATCACATTTTGAGGAGCAAAAAAGCAGAAATGATTTATGGTATTTCATTTGGTTTTTTGTTTATGATTTATTCTTGTTTATTTCATAAATATTATTTGTTTCTTTAATAAAAATATAGATATATCCCAATTTTATAATCTGACTTTTATTGATTCGCTTCTTGAAACTATAAATACATTTCTTTTTTAATAATAAAAGTCAGTTACATAACTACGTAATTTAAACCCATAAGTTCGTTACTAGTTACGTAATTGATCTAGACTTATTTTGAAAGCCAGTTCAGCCTAGTCCATGCCTTAAATATGCATTAAAATGTTTTCTTTAAATTTTGCTACATGTTAATTGAGATCTTATATGAAGTATTTACTTGCAAAATTTCACTCACATAGGTCTAAAACTGTATAAACTGCGGGCCCGTGACAGATGGAACGGACGGTTGTGACGAAACTATAGGGGTTAATTTACTATGTATATTTTATATGTAATAAATATGGAATCCTATAAAAGGAGTGAGTATGAGATTAATCAGTTCTGTTCGCGGTTTCGCTTACAGTGATTTTAACATCTAGAGACGTCGCTTGATAAGTTTACTCATTATAGGTACTGTGACCCAACTGTACTCTAATTTTTGATGAGAAGTTCCATTTCAAAATGGTACTTATTGAAACCGTAACGTTTTAAGTGACATTTCTTTATTTCTAACGAAAATATATTAATTAATTTACTTATATTAAATATATTTGGCGTTAATTTTGTAGAAATTCATTATTGACAATTAAATGAAACTACGTGATGTAGTATTATTTCTACTTTCTTTAACTATTAGCAAAGAATCTTTGCTAATATCCCACCTGAAGATGTTGTAATACAACGAAACCTAGGTCGTGGTAAAGAAATTAAAGAAAGTAGAAATAATACTACATCACGTAGTTTCATTTAATTGTGAATAATTTACTTATATTAAATTCAGTTCAGCGAATCAAGTATAGCCATCCACTTAAGATTTGTTGCAAGGGAAATGAAGGAAATCTTTTGAAAATTGAAGTATACATACTACATACACATAAACACATATGTTTTATAAAATTGTGTGTAACAAATGAAGTGGTCAAATTTAAATGGCCGTTAATAACTCACCTTCAATTAAAAGGTTATTTTATTTATGACGTAGCTAGGAAAACAATTCTCGATTTTTTTACTTAATTAACGATACTGACGTGCATTTTTTAATTTGTCTTTTTTTTATTGATAAAATTCCACAAAATTAATACTTTAATTGTGTATTTAAATTTTACAAAATATTAGCTTTCATTAAAAAAATTGTTTTTTTCTTAAAACAATTTTTTTATTATTGCACGCCATCGTTTTTACCAAGGTTGGTACTGCTGAATACTAAATATATTAACGGTTTCGTAATTTTTTTCTGTATTTTCAAAGTGAGCTTTTGTATTGAATCAAGTTGCTTTTTAATTTTTTTCGGTATTTTTGTGTACTTTCAACTGCCTACGTGCCTTGATAATGTTATAATGGAACCATCATGAAAGCGATTATTAAAGTTGCTTAAAAATATTAAAAATATGTTCCGTTCATTTCCATGGAATCACGTAATCTACGTTCATTTAAAATTTCATCTTAATAGGTCTTAACCTAAAAGACCTATAACTGCTGTAATATACGGGCGACTAGACGGGCACAACGAACAAGGAGAAGTTAGTCAGGCTTGACTGGTTGTGGTTTTGGGCGTACAGCTTCGGAGGGTCATTGCCGAGGGGTTTGGGTATTTACCGCCCCACTCAAGCTGACGACAGCGTTAGGCGTGTTTCCCCCAAACCGGGTACAATCCATTATGTATAACAGAAGGTCGAATCATTCCTTATTACCTGACGTAGGCATTCTGTTTTTGGAAACATTATAGATGTTGCTGATATGGAAGTGTATTTATTTCTTGAATGGTTTTAAAGAAAAAATCGATGTTTTATTTTTCATGACGTCAGAATGTAGACCGAAGTAATTTTTGTTTTATTCTAAAATAAAAAAAAAGATTTCAAAGTTGAACTGGTTAACTTCGAAGTTCAGATTCCAATAGGTACTTCACCAACATGCCAATGATTCATTTGAGAAGCGGCAAAGTAAAGATACAGTTACTATGTACTTTCCACTTTTTTCCCTTGTTCTAATTTTGGATTAATTAGGTAAAAAACTGGCTTTGTTTGAAAATTTTCTAGTTATTTATATAACTCGTGTTTTATCGAAATGCCCTGCTCAACTTTTATAGAAGTGACCAAATAACTTGATTATATAATGGCGCAAAACATCGCCATAAAATTTTCCAACAATCAAATTTGAAAACGAATATCCATCTGGTTACATTCCTTGCAGGCGCATGGTGCCAGAAACAATACAGTGGTTTTGACTGCACTCGTCTGCGGCTGTAACCGAATTGGAATACCGCAACCTGTGTGATGTTCAGTTAATTTGCGTAGTCTGCCCACCGCTGATGACCGTTAAGGACTGTACGGAAATCGTATGATTACATTTATAAGGACGGGCTAAGTTTGCTTACGCCAGGTGGCGTCGAGGCATTCTTTGATGATTGGAATGGTTTATATGTTTTCCATCAGTATATTTTTATTTTACTTTACGTCAGTCTGTTAGTCCCGTATTTGTTTGTTAAAATGAAATATATTGTGAATTATATGAAATGGTAGACTTAAATTCGAAATATGTAATAAATATATCGAATTTAAGTTAAATATTTTAATTCTCAAATTCGTGTATCTAACAATGTGGAAAAGATTCATTTTATTTAAACCGAACTAAAAAAATATTCATATTTTTTAGTACAATTCCCATTTTACCTTGAAACTTCTTTTTTGTCAGTAAATTTGAAAAAAACACTAACTGACCTTTGTGTTTTCAAGGTTCCGTACCCTGAAGGAAAATAACGAAACTTGTACAATCACTCATGAATGACATAGATACATCTGTCACAGCCGATTTTCTCAAAGACCGTTCAACGTAGAAACATGAAAAGGGCATTGTTGTAAAGTAAATTAGCTTGTATATATGTAATAAATAACTCTAAAAAATATTAAACGGAAACATTTAGGGGTTAAATTATTATTTTTTTATTTTATGTATTGCGTGTGGTATCAATTGAAAAGGCGAATTATAAGAATTCCAAAACTATTTTTAACTTTTCAGAATTTTATGCAAGTTTTAAAGGTTTTGTTGAAAGTATTCAGTATCCGCAAAAAATACATGTCTCCCTCCCATCCCCTATTTCCAAATTTGTTGGAGTCAAAATTATGAAAAAAATTATTTAATATCTCGGTAGTTTTTGAGGAATTCCTCACAAATTCTCTCCTGTGAGGGATATACCGTTTAATATGTTAACATGGTGAAAAATAATATTAATGTTTGTGAATAGTTTAGTAGAAATATTCCTAAATATTTATGGAAGTGTGTATGGAACCCGTAGTGCGAGAACTAATCGTACTTCACAGGTTATTTGAAGGTAGCGCTGGAAAGTGTTGAAACTAAATTTATTTAGCACCGCTTTCCCACGAAAAAGTTTCTTAACACAAAGTTTCTTAACAAAAAAACTAAAAACTTTAAAAAACATGTCTGTTTTCTTTTTCATATTTTTTGGGGTTATAAAGTGGGAGAAAATTTATTTGATAAAAATGAAAATTTTAATGTTAATTTTCATTAATTCCATGTAGTTTTACTACCTGTACATTTTCAACTGTACATCGATCAGACAGTAAAGGATGAATCTTTTATAAATTTTAAGGCAGAAGCATAGATTAATATAGCATAATAATTTGTTGCTGTTACAGGAAATTATATATTTTTGTTTTTTTTTCAGGTAAGTTGGAGTTCATTAAATGAGTTTTAGCAGTTTATCGGTAAGTGGATGTTGTGTGTTCGATTGCTGTATGCACTAGCGTTCATATGTTTCATACACTGTAAATAAAATGTTTGAGACCACTATAAAGTTGGAAAATTATTTAAAATTGAAACAAATGAGAGTGTATGAAGAAAGAGGTTTAATTAACTGATTTATTATTTATTGAAAAATGAAATACTTAAAAATATTCATAAATTATCAATCACTGATATAAAAAAAATGGTCATAATAATCATATAAACAACCTTGTATTCAATTACATTTTCTCGGCGCTCGGCATTTTTTCGAGGCTCGGCATACGAGCAATGAATTTGTCAATTGTTTCTTGGGAAATATTGTTCCAGCTTACGTGTGGAGTCTCCCACATGTGTCCTTGTGGACGGGGACATCGATCTCGAACATTTCTATCAAGCTCTTCCCATAAAAGTACATTCAGGTTGAGATCAGGATCTGAGGTAGCCATACCATGTTTTTTAACACCACTTTAGTCCCTTTTCGTTCTGAATAACCTCTACATAATTTAAAACCATGTTTTAGGTCATTCTCTTGTTGGAAAATGAACCCCTTTCCAATTAATCTTATCCTGCATTTTGCTGCAGAATTACGTTATATTGCTCTTCCATCAACAACTGCAGACCATAACAGAACCACCGTTGTGCTTGACGGATGGGGCACTACACAATTTGGCATTATCTTTTCCCCGGTGCTGCGTCGAACATAAATTCACCCTTTTGAACCAAATATTTCAAACTTCGATTCATCGGTCCAAAGGATTATTTAAAATCTTCTTTTGTCCAATCTAAATGGGCAAGAAGGCACTGCATTTTACTTTGTTTTGTGACCATAACAGAGATTTTCGGACAGCAATACAACCAAACAAGTTAGCGTCCTGCAATCGTCTTTTTTCGTTGTCAATGTTACAGGTTCCGATCGAGATTTGATAACTTCTGAGCGACTTTCTGGCGCTTTTATGCATCTATTACCATTTCTGGTAACGATGATGAAATTGTCCTCACTAGAAGTGGTCACTCTCGGTCGTTCTGAACGTGGATAATCTTGATCACTGCCAGTTTCCTTGTGTCGAATAATTGTGTGAGGAATACAAGTCTTCGATATTTTATATAGTGCGGCTATTGTACGTTCGGATATGCCTTCGTTATATAAAACGGCGATAGCAGATCGCATGTCAGAGCTAATTTTGCATTCTTTTTCCGTTTTGAAGACGTCTTGACTCTAGGAACCACAAGTGCAGACTAAGTAGAACTGTTTGTGAATAACTTCATAAAAAACAAGTAATCCAAAAGAAAAATCTGTTTTAGGAAGCTAAAACAATCATATATTTTGGTTAATGCAAAATAGAAGCAAAATAATTACTAATAAGAAGGATCATACTTGGATATCACTTGGAGTTCTTTAATGTTTTGAAACAAAACATAGTCATTGCATCTTTACTCAATAAATAGACGAAAATGAGACAGTTTAAACATTTCTTAGTAATAATAGAACACGCAAATGTGTAGATTTGTATTTTATTACCTACAATTTTAGTGTATTTAGAGACAATGTAACTATTTAACAAGTGGTCTCAAACTTTTGGCCTGCAGTGTATGTATATACATTTATAGGGGGTAGAAATAAATTTATGGATGCTCTGGAAGCCACCTTTTTATTTAATCAGAATGAAATTTGACCTAAAAATAGCTTAGATCAAAAAAGAAAAATTCATCGCATAGATGGACTAAATTAGTCTAATGTTAAAGAAAGAACTTTTGAAAAACTATAACTTATTTCTAAAAAGTTTTTCTCCTTACTTATTTTACAAATATTAACTTATTTTACTATGATACTTATAAAATTTAATTTCATTTAGAAAAAATATTTTCTTCTAGAAATGACGTATTTATTCTATATGTTAGTGCATTGTTTCTATATTTAAGGAAAATTAATTAATATTTTTTTTCATATGGACATCTAACATATGTAAAAACAAATGAATTACCTTTATAATTACTAAACTATAAATGATATGTATATAGTGTCAAAGAAACTTTTGTAGCTAAATATATTTACTTGCCAACAGTGATATTTATTTATATAAGGGTTCAAAAATGTTTACTGTAAACTTTAGTGAATATGATGTTCAATTACAATACGTATTGACGGCAGACAAACCTTTATTATTACTAAACTATAAATGATATGTATATAGTGTCAATGAAACTTTTGTAGCTAAATATATTTACTTGCCAACAGTGATATTTATTAAATATAAGGGTTCATAAATTTTTACAGTAAACTTTAGTGAATATGATGTTCAGTTATAATACTTATTGACGCCAGACAAACCTTCATCATTACTAAACTATAAATGATATGTATATAGTGTTAAAGTAACTTTTGTAGCTAAATATATTTACTTGCCAACAGTGATATTTATTTATATAATTGTTCATAAATTTTTACAGTAAACTTTAGTGAATATGATGTTCAGTTATGATACATTATAAACAGTTATAATACTTATTGACGGCAGACAAACCTTTATAATTACTAAACTATAAATGATATGTATATAGTGTCAAATTAACTTTTGTTGCTAAATATATTTACTTGCCAACAGTGAGATTTATTTATATAAGGGTCCATAAATTTTTACAATAAACTTTTCAGTGTATATGATGTTTGGTTATAATACTTATTGACGGCAGACAAACCTTTATAATTACTAAACTATAAATGATATGTATATAGTACCAAAGCAATTTTTGTAGCTAAATATATTTACTTGCCAGCAGTGCGATTTATTTATATATGGGTTTATAAATTTTCGCAATAAACTTCAGTGAATATGATGTTTAGCAATAATATTTACTGACGGCAGTATCTGTAAAAATTACTGATGTAAAAAATAACACTGCTGCTTTTCGGTTTACGGGGAACGTGGAATTTGCTTACTAGTTCTGAAGACTGAAGAAGGGGCTGCAGGAAAAAAATCTTGCAGGAAAACAATTGAAATCTACAATTTTTTGGTTTATTTTTTTTCCCTAAATTTCTAACAATTTTGGCTTATAAATTTGATATTTTACCCATTTTACATAAACGTGTCAGATTTTAACTCGATAGTTGTAGTAACTATGGAAATCACACCAAGAGACGACCTTATAGTAATACAATTTTTTTAAAATAGAAACTGAGAAAATTTACGCACAGATCTGGCATCGTGAACTCGGACAATGTCGGGTCGGTCAGCTCATAAAAACGGTTAATAAGAAAGCATTTTTTGTTTAATTTAATAGTCCCGTGCTTTGCTGTGCCGCGCCTCGCTTCGCTGCTCGCCTGCGTTGTGTGCGCGCCCGTAATTATTACGCTGGAGAGGGTAATCGTGCCCGTGAGGGGTAATGCCCTGTGTATTTCTAATCTGTAAAAATAAATGAACATAACGTTTGAAAATGACCAGTATGAAATCAAATTCATTGTATTGAATAAAAGTATACGCATAAAATAGGGTTCTGTAGTCTTTATCTCTTGAAATTATTGATGGAAGTTAACAGATATACTTTTATTGAATATATTTGGGGTTAATTTTGTAGAAATTCATTATTCACAATTAAATGAAACTACGTGATGTAGTATTATTTTTACTTTCTTTAAGTTCTTTACCACGATCTAGGTTTCGTTGTATTACAACATCTTCAGGTGGGCTATTAGCAAAGATTCTGTGCTAATAGCCCACCTGAAGACATTACCTAGGTCGGGGTAAAGAACTTAAAGAAAGTAGAAATAATACTACATCACGTAGTTTCATTTAATTGTGAGATATACTTTTATTTGAAAGTTTTCTTTAAGGGCTTGTATTTGGAAAGTTTTCAAATCCATGGCTGTAAACAAATTAAGGAGTGGGAGACACACGTCTTTGCCACTCGATATTTCACAAACGAAGCTTAAAAATGATAAACAGAACTACACTAACATTAAAAAAGAAACGAAGCCTAAAAATGATAAACAGAACTACACTAACATTAAAAAAGAAACGAAGCTTAAAAATGATAAACAGAACTACACTAACATTAAAAAAGAAACGAAGCTTAAAAATGATAAACAGAACTACACTAACATTAAAAAAGAAACGAAGCTTAAAAATGATAAACAGAACTACACTAACATTAAAAAAGAAACGAAGCTTAAAAATGATAAACAGAACTACACTAACATTAAAAATGATAAACAGAACTACACTAACTTTAAAAAAGAATTAATATTTTGCCAATATCAATTTTTTTGAAACTGTGATTCTGTGACAAACGGTTTGATGGACGGGCATAACGAAATTATAAAAGTTCCTTGTTGGACTAAGAAGAGTACACACATTTTGAGAAGAGTATAGACACAACCACGCTTAAAGTAATAGTTTTTTAATTTTTTTTCAGAATAATTGGGCGAGATTATCGTTATTAATTCGCGTGGTGAAGAGTGCAAACACAGATATCCTTAGAGTTGTGTTCTTTTAAGTTTTCTAAAAAAATTGAGCGAGATTATCGTCATTAATAATATAACCTAACTCGTGTGGTGCT
The DNA here is from genome assembly GCA_039881145.1 of Druceiella hillmani. Taxonomy (NCBI): domain Eukaryota; kingdom Metazoa; phylum Arthropoda; class Insecta; order Lepidoptera; family Hepialidae; genus Druceiella; species Druceiella hillmani. The sequence goes on along the minus strand of JAYKKI010000033.1, from coordinate 21,640,428 downwards.
GTGCAAGTAAAAAGAGTGCTAACTCAACTATCATTAGTATTTTTATTCATTTTTCTAAAGATTTGAGTGAGACTGTTGTAATTAAAAATATAATCTAACTGGCGTAGTCCTGTTTATATAAAAAGAGTACAAATATGGCTATTCTTAAAGTTTTTTTATTTTTAAGAAGAATTGAGGGATATTATCGTCATAAACTCGCCTTTTTTGGGTTCCGTACCTTAAAAGGAAAAAAGAAACCCTTATAGGATCACTTCGTTGTCCGTCTGTCAGTCTGTCAAGACCCTCTTTCCCAGGAATGCGTAGAGGTATCAAGTTGAAATTAATATGAAATACTTTGGTCTACGGCCTCTCGGAGCTGTAAAAAAATCAAAGCTCTTGACGACGCAATCAAGGAAGGTCCTTAAATATACGGCCATTTATGCCGCATACTTTGAAACTCGCAAATAAATCGAAGCCTATATGTTACTTCCCGTTGACCTAGAATCATATAATTTGACAAGAAACAAAGCCTCATAGCACAAGTAAAGGAAGAAATCCGAAAATCGTTAATTTGTAGTTATATATAAAAAAAAAATTTTTTTATATGTGCCTGTGAAAGATATAGGTAATATTTGTAAATAGTTTTATAGGAATACATGAATCTTAAAATGTTTGTGTCTCAATGTGTACGGAACCATGACAGTGCGAGTTCTACTGGTACTCGACAGGTTTATTTATAATTATATACTTTCTAGCGCTATTAGTGTCTTGTATGTTTTCAAGGCGTTTCGTCTTTGTTGCGTTTCTCTATTCCCCATAGATTGTTAATTGCTTCGCTTTTGTTGTTTCGTTTTAAACGTGGGTGTTAATGCGTTTTTCTTGCTTAATTAAACGATTTTACCTGTTCCGTCGCCTTAATTCATATCGTAAAGGCGCGCGCACACCTATTGAATGAAATCATTGGAGTTAGTGCTGATTATTGTCAATTGTTTAGTTAATAACGTACCTAAAAGGATAAGTAGATTAAAATAAAAGTTGTTTTATACGTAACATTGAGTTATGTAGAGTTAATTATTTTTATACTATATATGGATAATGAATTGACATACTCTTCTGCGAAATCTTAAAGTTAAACTTGAAATTAATTGTTAGTTAAGAAGTTGAGACTAGTGGTCATTTGGAAACATCATGGTATACTAGCAGACTCGATTCGTCATCTAATTACAATTACTTGTTTTCAGTAAACAAATTGAAGTTTTGTTACAAATTTGACGTTTAGGAATTATTCTCTTTACGTCTAAATAATTTTTGAATATCACAATTAAATAATTTTTGAATATCACAATTAAATAATTTTTGAATATCACAATTAAATAATTTTTGAATATCACAATTAAATAATATTTGAATATCACAGTAATCTCGAACGTGCATTGTGTCGTTTACTATCCACCATTAGTTTCAGTTTTATGTTATAAACTAATCTCTGTATGGTCCAAAATAGTCATTCCGCAGTCATCTTCTTCAACGTAAACCGTAATACTATTTATAATATTGTAGGACCTAAATTATTTATGTATAATTCGAATAATCAATTTTTATAATATAAATTATTTACGTATGATTCTTATAATCAACGTTAAGCAAATTATCGCAGTATTGCTTCCGTATCACTGACGTGTCATTTGTTTTAGTTTTTTTATCTCTAATGTTTATATGTCAACGTGTAGTTGTTACCTGTTTATTGTTATTTACATACGTCAATCATTTACATTTTACCGTGACATATTTTAAAATTGTTTACTTTTGGTTGGTTGTGTGTTATTGCTGTCGTAGCAATATTGACCAGTCAAAGTAGCCAGAAAAAAGTTTAAGTATAGCCAAAATTCGGATAAAGATAAAAGTAATATAATATTTATATTTATATACAGTATTACTTATTTTATACATTCCAAACAATCGTCGGTACTTAAGGAGTGAACTCCAGTCGCGCATCGGAACTGACACGCACAATTTTTGAATTAAAAGTTCCTTGTTTTTTTTTTAAAACTGCGTTTTCTTATTTTTTATTAAACAAACAATTGTAATAAGTGTTCAAAGTAAAAAAAAGTAAAAACAAAAAAAAAGGAATCCGCATGGTGGTCGATAATTGTAGCCGAGCACGAAAAAATGAAGTTTTTATAGAAAATTGTTTATGAAAATAAACTCTGACAAATCATTTTCAAAAATCAATCAGCTTCTATCTTGTTGATAGTTAACCAATCTATAGAACAAAAAATCACCAGAATCGGTCAAGTATTGCCACCTGTATCGTGTCTTCATAAGAACCAAAGGAGAGGGCGTTTTTAAGTTCGCGGAGTGGGGGGCTACGAAGTGAAAATAAAAATACAAATTTCTTTTTCTTTTTCAATATATTCACGTGCTACCCTAATGCATTTTTCCGATCTTTCAATTAGTTCATGTATACTTTCATAAAAAATGTTTTATCATTGTCGGAAAAGTAAGCTGAAACTGCGTCCTTCGCTTCTTCATCGCTTGAAAATTTGTACCCACGAAATTCTTTTTTAAATTTGGGAATAAATAGTAATCGCTGGGAACCAAGTCGGGCCTGTGGTGATCCAAAATATCGATGGAGGGTAGCTAACGCAACACATCTCTTGTGAACAAGCGCGTTGTCGTACAGAAGGAGGACACTTTTGGTTAATTTCCCCCTTATTTTTTCTTTGATGGATTCTTTTAACTGCTCTAGGGTTAAATCATAGTTTTCTCCGTTTATGGAGACGCCTTTATCTTTATCTATCAACTATCTATCAACAGGATCTCTTCTGAATCCCAAAAGACTCATGATTTTTCTAGCCGACTGTGAAATCTTAAACTCTTCGGGTGGTGGTGTGTCTTTTTTTGCCACTGCGTAGAGTCCTGCTTGGACTTAGGTTTATAACGATGGACCCAAGTTTTGTCTCCAGTAACAATTCAACTCAATAGTTCATCGTTGTCTTCACTACAGAGGTTCAAAAACGCGCGAGAACACTCCACGCAGTGTGGTTTTTGAAGCAGAGTAAGCATTCCCGACACCCACATTGCGCTGACCTTCCTTATCCCAAGATGATCGTGTAGAACTTTTAAAATGTATCCGACACTCCAGCCATTTCAGCGAGCTGTTTATTCTTTTCTGTAGCATGTTCCAATATTAATTTTTCGAATGATTTTCGGAGTAGTCACTTCGATCCGTCGGTCGTCTTCGTGTGAGCCCCTCCCTTATTTAAAGATACTGTCCCACATATAAATCAAGGTTTTATTCGGGCAAGAGTCCTCGTAAACGGTTGCCATCTCTTCCAGTATGTTTTGTATCGACTTTTCTTGCTTGGTAGGGAAATTTGTAACAGTGTGTTATTCGATTTTCTCCATATTTCTCACTTTCCCGACTGAGTTGTTTGATCGACGATAGGTCAAAGACTAATGGCCCAATTAAGATAAAACTTGCTATTTATACTAACAATGAGTCACTAAACTCGTTACGGTTCATTGAAGTACCGCTACTAATGAACTTATTACCAATTCCGAACTTAAAAGCGCACCCTCGTACGTACAGACCAATGGACGTGTTGCAAATAATTTTTGAAAGTCTAATTTGGACTATAACGTATATTTGAAAAGCTTCTTTCACATGAAGCCACCAAAATATAAATAGTTAAAAATATCTTAGACACAGCGCTAGACTCGGAACAGACTCAGAATAGGCTCATTTGACGATGGATCTGAGAAGCTCCAATGTAGTCCATTGAACCGCTTCTTGGAAGAAATGTTGGCAGCTCAAAGTGGCGCCTCAGTTGTAAAATCTCCAAAATTATATCCTCTGCACGAAATTCTTCATAGATTTTTGTTAGATTTGGAACTATTCTACGACGATCTTCTTCTGGTGACGTTAGCATAGTTTTAGGCTGAACAATGCTAAATGTTACAAGAATACCATCCGTAGCCCTGTAATGATGGTCTAGTTCTTCGTAAAATATATCAATATATTCTAACATGACTCTACGCAGCTCCTCTGGCAATGTTAGTTCAGCATCTATGGCCATTTCGCCGGGCAAACGTTTCCGAAACCTCCTCCCTCTTTTTCCTTCATTCGAAATGTCCAAGTCCTTACATTTTTTGTTGCGCAAAAAATAGGTTTTTCTACTATTTAAATAAATAGGTTTTTCCACTATGAAAATGCTTTAGGGCTTGTAACGTATAATTTTTGAAAGTCTAATTTAGATAATAAATATTTAATGCGTATGCAATAAGGGTTTCAACCTACGTGGTTACGGTTTATGTGCTTGCACTACCAGGCTACAGTCTACATAAATAACTTCATTTAGCTATATTTGTTTTTTCACCGTTATATATGGTAACGATATTCACCAGAACAGTTCAATTGCGAATTGTTAAATTGACGTCAAAAGACCGCTTGCGTAAGACAGACGTGAAACGACCGCTTGAACCGAGAAGAAAGCCAGCCTCCGATAGTGCGCGGAGTCCAATTAATTGGACACACAGTCGGAACTTTGAGATAGAAATTACCGAATGAAAAAAACAATGAGTCGTTTAGTGTTCGCCTCTCAGGCGGTGGCTACGTTGGGTGCTGCCGATGAGGAGTAGGGTCGCCAGTTTTCTGTAATGGGCGGCAGGCTGGTTCTGATTTTTTTTCTTTAAATCTAGTGCGACGAGAAAGTTTCATACTTCATATCGATAGAAGTCTATTAAATTAATACTACGAAGTTAATACTTGGTTTATATATTTTAATTCTACGAATTATGCAGCTTTCATAAAAAACCTCACTGGAAGGAGTGAGTTTTTTGCGGCGCAGGGTATATTTAAAAATTTGCTTTAGAAACAATTATGGTTATTTCTTCACTTTAAAAATAATTAGACAAATGGACAAATTTCAAGTTTTTAAGGCATCACCTGGAATCAGCGAAAATTTGCAATCATCTGGATCCTGACACCAAGAAAATCACGTCTCTCCTCACGGATCTTTTCCTCAAAAATAACGTACCTTTTCTTTTGTCCCCTTTCCCTTTTTTCCTTTCCCATTCCAAATCATGTCAATAGTTTGCATTACTCATATTTTGTTTCGTTTTTTCTCTCTCTTAATTATAAATAATTTTCATTGTATCTCTTACAGTCTACCAACTAAATTTCAATACAAATTGTTATGGTTGACTGGAAGAGATTGATCATGTAGCAACAAGTCCGCCATATATATTATGCCTTGAAGTCGATAAATAAATAAATAAATAAACGGTTCAAATGCTAGAAGAATGCTGAAATCAAAGAGACATTGTTATTTCTTAATCAGTAAGCCGGTTAAAAAAGGAACCGAATTTATTGACTATTTAGCTAAATCAAAGGAACAGAACACCAAAATTGCTTTAACCAGTAGTAGGTTCATTGAGGCTGCATTCATATTTGGCAGGTCCAGCATAACTGCGAGTTGACCGACATGACATTTTTAGAACCCATGGATGAATTGTACAAAAGTGTGTTCAAGAGCAGGTGAACTCTCGACCTGAAATTGTGGGAAGATGGGCAAACCTGTGTGGCAAACGTGGTGTGCTTTTTGTCAATTATATTATTTGTGCCTAAGTTGTAAACAAAATTGTATCTCCATAAGAAGATACGAAAATTACTTACCTTAAGTAAACAAAATAAAAAAATAAACCCATAAAACTTTATCGAGTATTTGAGTGAGATGGCCACTGTGCCTTACCACCGGCCTTTTATTTATATGTGCCGTAGTAGTGTGCCATAACAGGACCTTTTAATTAGGGTTACAAACCCTCCTGCATTCCCAGAATTTTTCTCTTAATTTTGATCGTCTTCTGTACTACGCATTTTATAAAAAAATCTCTCGCTAAAAGCGGGTATTTACGTTTTGGAAGTGGGGCGTGGTGCACGTCCTACTTCCAAAATTATAAGTAGAGTCGAACGTTTTTTTACTTTTAAAGTTAATTTTTAAGTTTATTTTTATAAATGGCAAGAATGTTTTTTTACTAAAATTGATATTATATTGAATGAAAAAGGTTTAGAATTGTTTTGTCTTTTTTATTATATATTGGCTTGGTTTATTTCTCAATGTAAAAAATGCCTTATTCAGCAGTATTTTTTCTCCCGGATTTTCCTTCTCATTAAACTATTATTTATTATTTTCTTCTCATTATCCAGTTCAATGTTATTTCCGTTAATTGTATCATTAGCTTTAGGGTAGGTACAGACAACTACAGAAACCCTACTTTGGCCGAGTTGCGGATCGCACTCGGTATGTTATTTTATTTCCTGTACTATAACCCTTGAATACACTCACTAACTGTGCGGATGAAAATCTGATTAAGGCTAAAAATATGGGATAGCACGGTGTTGGAGTCGGAAATTGCGGATCAGTGGCTACCCTAGCGCGGATGCTTTACTAATAGCAATAATATTTGTATTATGCATGCTGCGGAGTCGGGTCTGCATAGATAATTTTTGTTAACGACGTTGTACCGGCGTGAAAGTGCGAACCTGTGAAGCTGCGCCAATGAATGGTTGTTGATTACGCGACGATGTTTCGAGTTAAGAGCGAGCGTCGAGGTGTCACGCTGGTGGAACTGGTGAGTTTTGCCACTGCTGCTAACTTGTCATTTTGCATTTAGATTATCCACACACTTTAATTTGCAAAAGGAAATCCGTAAAAATGGAAAACAAATAAAAATCAAATATCATTTAGCTGATTTTTCGTTTTTGAAATAAGTGATAGAAAACATTTTTAGATAATAGTATATATATATATATATATATATATATATATATATATATATATATATATATATATATATATATATATATATATATATATATATAAGGAGTATCTTAAAATATATTTTTACAATATTTCCTATTTTGTGTACTTTTGCTCACACTGCAATGGGAAAATGACTTTATGCTTTGAGGAAAAAGTGGAAATATTCTGTTTGGTTACCACATGAGTTAACATTTATGAACTGAGATGGCGGCTTTATTAGTTGTCAATCTCTAGAGGTGTTAAAATAAAAAAAAATTAAAAAAATATATAAGGTGAACATGATTTTATTAGAATGAATAATCTTTAAAATTGGTATGTTAGATATATTTCAATAATGACTACGGAAAAAAATGCCCAAAATGAACCACATACTTCATTTGAATTTATTTTGGATGGTTTTAAACCACTATATTTGAAATGAGCTTCATTATTTAGTGAGATTTTAATTGCGGATAATAAGAAAACCGCGTTCTTACGATATGTTTTTCACTTGCTAATATTACTTTAGAACTTAAAACTTAGAGAAATTAAATAAGTTTAAAATTGGCTTCGATAGATATTTAAAACTTATAATTTTTGCGACATCACGCGGACGGATAAAACGTCTTGCAAATAGTATTGCCAGTTTTTAGGTGACTGAATAAAAAAATAAAGGAAAAATATGAAATGTGCGCGGGAAAAGTTACGCGTTTGAAGTGAAACTTATTTTTTATCAATGACTTATTTATAATTAATTTAATTACATGTTCATTTTATATTATACGTAATTAATGTTAACAAAGGTATGGATCGAAAATCACTTTATTTTTGATTAATTAAGGTAACGCCACCAAAAAACCTAAAAATAATTCATTTTTATTTCATCAGAAAAATTCTCAAAAATTGTCCCTAAGCTTAGCTTAAAATTGCCTATCTCTCGTTTGGTGGATGTGCAGCGCAACTAGTTTAGTATGCGCGTGTTGTTATATATATATTCCGAGACGTATTTTTGAGTACAATGACGTCGTGATGACGTCGATAGTTGTCAGTCGGCGTGCGGTGACAATGAATGCGGATGACGAATAGGCGGCCGGGCGTGTCGGATCAGAGCGACAGACGTCCTTGCCGGGAGGACGTTGCATTGTTCCCGCCATTTGGCACCGGTGTGCGGTCTGCTTTAAATGGTTTTGTCTTGACGTAAAGTAAAGAGGTATAAGTGCGAGTTTGATTAGCGCTTGAGGCTGTAAAATCGATGAACCTCCCGAAAAAATACCGCGACTTCTACGCGCAGATCACTGAAAAACGTACCGATTTACAGTACGCAGCAACCAAATCTACACAATATTATACCCACTAAAGTAGTTAAACCACAAGTACTGACAACAGGTTCAAACTTTAAACAGGAGGAAACAAAGTAAGTTTATATCGAATACATACAACGTTCAAAAATTTACATGCAGAAGATAACCGAAAATGACGTCTATCCTCATGCGTCTGTCAGTATTCGGGTTGCTTCCTCAAGTATTTACCCCACTCGTAACACTACACATTTCAGTTCTGGCCACGTTCATTTGAAGACAATTGCGCCATTTAAAATCTACGTAGAGCCATCTGTTGACGTATACATATGTTGACAGGTACATTTATGTAATAACCAGGCGTATGGTAGCTAGGCGCTAAAGAATTAAATTCGTACATCTTTTGTTTGAGAGAACCGATATGAAATAAAAACTAAATATTACATTATTAAAGATCTCTTTACCACAATTAAATGAAACTACGTGATGTAGTATTATTTCTACTTTCTTTAGGTTTTTTACCACGACCTAGGTTTCGTTGTATTACAACCGCTCCCTCACAATAAACTCACTAACATAAGCAGTGGGAAAACCCACACAAACCCGGCTTCCGCTATTGTGTTTGAAACATATAAATGCTGTTGGATGCAAACAGTGAAAATTCCAAAAATGATATTAATGCATTAAATTATCACTTATCCTTCACCTCTTCAATTATTTTTTTGCAAATATTGTCAATATACAAAAACACGAAGTTTACAGTTTTGTTATAAGTACAGATACGTAAAATAGATGTCTTTTTGAATTGAACGTATCTTAACATATATTTTTATGTATTTTGTTAAGCAAAATTAACATCCCTATATAGAACGCAATAGAACAAATTTTCCAAAAAATGTTCTTCTGTGTTACAGATTATTTTTAGATATTTTTGAAAAAGAGGAAGGGGGTATGGCGAGGTATCTGTGAGTCAATTTTTTTTGAGAATGTTAAACAGCGAAATTAAAATAAAATAGAAGACTCGCTGGGATCAAGACCATTTAGCATACACTACACTCTGCCAAATATAGCTACCAAGTCGTTTCAGATCTCTTGTTTATATTTGAATCTGTGTAAAAATATAATTTATAATGCTGTCAAGCATTATAAATTATATTTTTCAATTGAATAATATTGAATAATTTCGATTCAGGGAAATCTTCATATCGTTTCAAATTCGGGAACGAACTTCACTGTAAGTCTACGAGTATATCCGAAAAGATAACAATTTTCATGGGTTATCCCTAGATTATTGACAGAATAAAGCTCTATTGAAATAGTGAATATGATATAAGCCATGTAGTTATAACAAATTAATCAAAGTACTCGCTACACTATTTTTAATAAATCGTTTTGTTCTGAATGGTATATTAAATAAATCTGTCATAAAAACTGCATTTTATTATATTTTGATTCAAATAGTTCGAAATTGAAATTTTACTGTTATCCAAACTTTTCTACCCAAAAATAGAAGAACCGGATGTGTGCGTGCTTAGTCGCCTTATCGAATATATATATATATATATATATATATATATATATATATATATATATATATATATATATATATACTTACTTTCAGATTAGATAAATTAATTAAAAAAACATAGAAATCTGAGCTTAGCTCACTAGTAAAAGTGAAATCGTGTTATACTTTAATTTCCTTCATAAATTTTATTTAAATACATCAAATATACTCGTAAAAATGAAATAAGTTGCTCATGTTGGATAAACTTTTTATCTGATCGTTACTGCAGTAATATTTTAAGTAGTTGTAATGATTAACTCAACTAATTAACTGTTATGAAAGTAGACTTGTTTTATTAATTGCTGCGGATAGTTAATTAAATGCGTGCGCGTGATATTTCAAAAAAGCCGCAAATTATCGCTGTCATATAAAGTGTTTAAACACGAAACAATAGTATTCAAATTTTGTCGTTGAAAATGTAGTTTGTTCTTTAAAAATAGGTTATTATTCATTTTGAACAATAGGTGGCGTTAGTGTAGCGTTACATGTTGGTGAAACGCTACTGGATTACTCCGGAGCCTTTCGTCTACTATTATAACGAAGCTTTGCTTAGAAACTTTATTAAAATCAGCGAATCATTTCCTTCCATCCATTTCCATCTTATTACGCGGTGATTGCAGCTCACCTAAGTAGTAAATAGTAGTATATAATAGTAGAATATAATAGTAGAAAATTGCATCAAAATTGGTGCATCCGTTTTGAATTAATAAAGTAGCAAAGAAACGACCGTCTTCAATACGCGAATATGATATTATTTTGCAGATTAAATTTTTTTAAAATTTTTTCATATTTATTTTTTATTTTCATTTTTTTTTTATTTCAGATAGTCCTACATTTTCATCCCCATTCACATCAATAGTTTGCATTACTAAAATGTTTGTTCTTTTTGTTTCTTTTTTCTTTCTCTTAAATGTATTATAAATAATTTTTATTGTAAAATCGCTTACAGTTTACCGATTTCAATACAAATTGTTATGGTTGACTGGAAGAGATAGCTCATCTAGTAATAAGTCCGCCATGTATATTATACATTAAAGCTGATAAATAAAAAACGCCGAAACAGAATGTTTAGTGGCGAGAAACTGCCACACGCAACATGGGCTGATTTGGTTACCTGGTTGCTTTTCTCATCTGGCAAAGTGACCGTAAACCGTTAGAAGTTAAGTCTGTAGTCGTGTCACCTGATTTTTAGTGGGTTCTAGGTTCCAATTAGTATTGCTTCAAATAAATGTATTTCTATATTCCACTGTCTCCCGTCTTCGACAAGTTTTTTTAAATCGTGGATCGTTTGTGAAGATTAAGGTAGTGCCTCCACAAGGATGAATATGAAAAAAAGTTTTAAAAATGTGAAAAATCTGAAATTTCTGCGGAAAATTTAAATTGCTGGTGAATTGGATAAACATAATATTATAGACTACTTAAAAATTCGTGTTATTTATTTGCTAGAAAGTGATTCTATCTCTAGATGCATTCTTAAGCATATGTAGTGCAATGAATGCTTTATATCGAGGAGAGCTTCCAAACTGGTTCCTTTCTTTTTTAGATAATCTGGACTAGTGAAGCAAGAAAACAAACTAATGAATAAATTCGGTATCTACATAATGATTTTATTGTCAGTCTAATTGCGTCTCAACTGTCTTAAAGATATTTTTATCATAGTCTAATTTTTTTATTTTAATGGATAAAGCTTGTTTAATTTGATAATGGTTGGTGCACAAGTTTATTTAATTATTTTATTTAGATAGCAGTGTTAAATTTAGGAAACTGGTTTTTTTGACCTCGTTATTACTACTCTTGGCTGTGAGACTCGAGAGTTCGTTGATTCCAGAAAAGTTGAAAGATTTGTAATCTTCATATCATTTCTGGTAGAATTGAGAGTTGTTAGGAATGTAGTTCTGGTAGAGTTGAGAGTTATTAGGAATGTAGTTCTATTGAGTTGTCAATGATGCACGGAGAATATGCAACGTGCTCTTAAATTGGCCCTTGGAGCAGTGACTACAAGTTTTTCCCTAACAGATCATGTAAAGTTTTGCAAATGGTTTTTGTTTTTTTTTGCATATCTTCAACTAAATGTTCGTACTGTTAAAAATAATTTTGAAACTATACTTTCACAAAATATCAATCCCGCTGTTATAACCTAGTTTGTCCCACGTAAAAATGGTCTGACAAGTTTCCAAATTCGTCGTGTATAACAACAGTCGTATTTGGATGTGGTAGATTTTTTTCTGTGGAATTAGTTTCGGTTTGCGTAGTTTCTTTTTCGTTTTTAAAGTTCCGTACCTCAGAATAAAAAAAAATGGAATCCCATCGCAATGGAATCACTTTGTTGTCCGCCTTTCTTTTGAGATCCTTTTTCTTCTCAGTTATGGATTTGATGCATCAAGTTGAAATTTTTATAAATTATTAGTCTATATCCCACAGTCTTTTAAATCAAGCTTCTAATTTAATGCAATGAAAAAATACAGTCTTTCTGATGCAAAGTCAGCAAAACATGTAGGGTGACTTAAAATCTTCCTGGTGACTTAAAATCAAAAGGTGACTTAAAGACACAGAAATGTCTCATAGTAAAAGTAAATGAAAAAATCCGAAAATCATTGATTTTATATGACAAATTTCAATTTTTGATTTTTAGGTGTTTTTTTTCATACAGAGTCTAGGTAACTAAATAGATAATATGCTTCTCAATTGTCAACCTCCAAAAAGTATTTGTCAAATTGTCGTATCGCGTTCTATTATACAATAGAACGCACAGCATCATGCGGCTCGGATTGAGGGGCGAAGCGTAAAATAATGTTAATATTTCTTAATAGTTTCATTAAAATACTATGCACCCTTAAGGTGTCTAAGAGTGCATGGAACTCTCATGGTGCGTTCTACTCGTACTTTGTTTATTTAAAGTGCCGTTGTTATTAAAAGGTCAACCGGTCCCTGACATTACTATTCAAAAAAATGTGAATTCTAAATGTGCACAATTCTTCGTGGTGTTGTGAAAATATACTTGAATGGAAAAGTACGTTTTAGTTTTATAAACATCTTTGATGTAGTCCTAATTGTGGTTGATAAAGAAAACTTTACGTAGATGAGTTTGTCCGTGCATGTTTTAAATAGGATTAAAGAAAATAATCTAATCGATCAAGTTTTCCTTGTTGTAGTTTTGTGTTAGCATAAATTTTCCTCAATAGTATTGAAATGCATGTTTTAAATAGGATTATGGAAAATAATCTAATTGATTAAGTTTTCCTTGATATAATTTTGTGTTAGTACAAATTTTCCTCAATAGTATCTAAATTTTCCTCTGTAGTCTTAGGCGAAAAATAAGTGGAGAACGCGTGCAACCGATTCTGAATAAATAGCACTTGATAGATTTTCCTTTTGAAGGCATTTGCTATTGTGTAAAGATGGCTTTGAGCCATTTGTAAACTGTTGGTTCCTAACGATGACAGCCATAATAATCAGCAGTAGGTGGATTCAAAACATGGTAAATTCAAGATTTTGTTGTTTTTTTCAAGGAATTGAGTATCATAGGACTTAGAGTGCATGGTTGTGTACTGCCATGTGGAAAAAAAGCATAAAATCACATAATTGAATTCTGCGCCCTTTATCCATAGCGCTTCACGTTTATCTAGATATATCTGTATTTTCTCTAAGCGTTACAGGAAGTTTTCGTTTTGAATAGAGGGAACAGAGCACCTGATGACGATATCTATCACGACAAAATATTTATGTTTGAAAATTGACAATTTCATGGCTGACTCACTGAAACATGGACACGCCATCAACATTTTGGGCCACTTTTAACAGACTATGCACTTAAAATTTAGTACACGTACAGGCTTAAGGGCGGTATGTTAAGTATCGGTTAGAAATTATGGATCAAATAATATTCTATTGAAATAAGTTAATGAAAACCACGGGCTACCCTTAGTATTTAATGAAATTTAGAAGAAAATAGTGAAATCCCACTTAGAACATTGGTTGACCGCGTTCCCAATTAGCTTTTAATTATGGTAAGATTTTCGTGATGATAAAAGTATACGGGTATGGTGATGATATAGGCTTACCTCCTTTTGAATGTTTAATCGTTAAGTGTTCAAATATTGTAAATTTACGTTCAATAAATTTTAATCGTAAAGCTCCAATTTGCTGTTAAATTTTGCTTGCTTGGAAAGGTTCAATTTGGTCACTTTTGTCTTATTATATATTACACTTCAGTTCGGTTTCGTAAAAAACCGGTTCAGCAGTTTTTGTGCGTTTAAAATAATTTTTGCCCCCACCAGATTCCAGACACCCCTAATACAAAATATTCCAATAAAATTCAACGTAAGAAACCACAAGCACTTTTGAATGCATGCATTCACAGCAACTTTTTATTGAATTGTCAAGCACTTTTGAGTGCATGCATTCCCTGCAACTTTTTATTGAACTCACATGCACTTTTGAGTGCATGCATTCACAGCAACTTTTTATTGAACTCACATGCACTTTCGAGTCCATGCATTCACAGCAACTTTTTATAGAACTCACACGCATTTCTGAGTGCATGCATTCACAGCAAATTTTTATTGAACTCACAAGCACTTTTGAGTGCATGCATTCACTGCAACTTTTTATTGAACTCACATGCACTTTTGAGTGCATGCATTCACAGCAACTTTTTATGGAACTCACACGCACTTTTGAGTGCATGCATTCACAGTAACTTTTTATCGAACTCACAAGCACTTTTGAGTGCATGCATTCACAGCAACTTTTTATTGAACTCACAAGCATCTTTAAGTGTGTGCATTCACAGCGACTTTTTATTGAACTCACAAACACTTCTGAGTGTACACACTCCTATTTGTACGCATTTATATGTATAGACGTACATCTGTCTCGGTACCGTTTTCCTACAATCGAGATAATGTTCAGTGGACCGGTGGAAATACGTGCTTTAGTTGTGCGATGAAAGATTAAAGAGGCATCTTCCTTAAGTATGTTTGTGCTCTCATTTTATTTTCATGTTTATTTATTTATGTTGAAAATGCGGAAAAGAATATATTAGTCCTTTTTGTTCTAATTCTGAAGAGGTTAAATTTTTTAAATAAAAATAAGATCTATTAAGTACTACCTTTTTAAACTAAGAAGTACTTGTAAACATTTAAGAATATGTAATATACTTGACTGGAAGAAATTGCTCGTGTAGCAATAAGTCCGCTATATGTACTATACATAAATGTTAATAAATAAATGTTTCATATAATGATTTTTAAGTGTTTGCAGGCTTAATAACTATGTATAGTTTCAAGTTTCTACGTCAAACTGTCACTTAGAAAGACGGTTATGACAGACAGACGGATAATCTTATAAGGGTAACTTAACATAAACTCTAAAATCGGCTGGAAAGGTTCCGGTTTTTTTTTATTTTTTACTTCGGGAGATCATATTAAACTAGTTTAACGATTTTATTGTTCTGTACAAACTTCTCGATGGAAAGGAAACATTTACGCTCTCATAGCGGTGTCAGTCTGTCTGTCCAATTCTTAGTCACAGCTTTCTATAATCTAGTTAATTGTGTATTTTAGCGTATTGTAATAATTTAATTATTAAAATCAACATCAATTATAAAAAATATCATTTCTTTTTGGATTATTAAATTATTTGTAGATTTGTATTATAATTGTGTTATATTTGATTTATAATTGTGATATATTTGATTATAATTGTGTTATATTTGATTTATAATTGTGTTATATTTGATTTATAATTGTGTTATATTTGATTATAATTGTGTTATATTTGATTTATAATTGTGTTAGACTTGATTTATAGATTTGTATTATAATTGTGTTATAATTGTATTATATTTGATTTATAATTGTGTATTTTAGCGTATTGAAATAATTTAATTATTAAAATCGACATCAATTATAAAAAATATAATTTCTTTTTGGATTATTAAATTATTTGTAGATTTAACACAATCTTAAAGCAACACGGTTTTACTGCCCTAGCAGTTGCAGGGACGCAATATATAATTATTTCAATTAGTATCGCTGTACATTAACGATGTTCCAACAAGATAATGTAGTACGACGGCCATTTTTCTTGATGCTATATGGCTATCATGGCTATAAAATTGCTATAAAATTGCAATAAAATTGCAATCTGCTCTCAACAAAGTAGATATCTGAACTAAAAAATGGCGCTTTAATTGAACTCAGTATCAAGTTCAGAAAAATGTAATGGTTGTTTGGTCGTAATTCTGAGGTATCAATATATAACAAGCTTATATATGCAGGCTCTATCTCCAGTTTGGAGTTATGGAATATATCTATGGGGCTGCGTCAGTAATTCAAGTGATACGAAGACTTCAGAATAAAGTGCTTTAGTGTGTTGATAATTCGCCTTGGTACTTTCGTATCTGTGATTTCCATTGCGATCTTGACATTGACATGGTGGAGGATATTATTAATAGATTTGTTAGTTCTCTCCTAAAGAGACTTCTAAATCATTTTAACGTAAAAGTGTCCAGAACTTTGAATGTGCAAAATATGACTAGACGACTCGAAAGGATTTATCCTTTTGATTTTGCCATTTGGACTTGCTGGATATTAGAACACTAAGTGATTCAGTGGAATTATCTTAGTTTAGATAGTTATTAGTAAATTAATTTACAAACAAATTAACAGTTAAAAAATTGTAACAAAACAGAAAAATTAGTTTCGCCAGGTTTAGTTAAAAAAATTTATAAGTTCAAATGTGCGAAGACACGTGATGAAATATAGACGCGATTAACAGAGCGTCGATGTATAGCGTTGTAAGGATTCATCCGTGTTTAGAAGCCTAAAATTGTAATGTTTTGTCGGTAAATTGGATTGATTGTTAGAGCTCTGTGCGGTGTCGTTCGTTTGGCTGTTTTGGTTTTGGCAAGGGTGTCATTGACATCTAGAGATAAAAATATGTATATAATTAGCGCTTGTACCTCGGAACTAAACAAATTTATAAAAAATTATTTTTAACTGTCCACTTTTTAAGTCTTGAATATACAGTAGAACAACAGTTCAAAGATCAACCCTAAAATAGCACGTTAGGGGATAGAAAACGTATTAATTCAATTGTCGTCTAAATACTAATCTTACGATTAGATATTAGTGATGCAAAAATTGTGCATGTACTTATGTACGTGCGTTAGTAGTTATATTTCTTTGGCATAATACAATAATAACTTTATGTGGCATGCAAATAGTTAATGAAAATAAAATGATAAAAGTACTGGAGCGTGATTATAAATACGGTTTGTAAAATCTAAATTGAATGAAATAATTTAATTTTAAATCATTTTAAATTTATTATGCAATAAAATACATATCGAAACGTACCCATATTTAAAGAAAAGCATTTAAAATATATTTTGAAAAGTTTACTAGCACTATTTCTATCACGAATGTTCACAATAAATAATATTTTATTATATGGACCACAATTAAATTTCAATTACTAAAAATATTGTTTAAAAGCACAGATATAACTTAGATTTGTATGAATATAAAACACGTGTTGTGTATTTACACATACCTCCATAACTATCATGAATATAGTATCAGTCACAAATTCTGCAAAGATTCTTTGCTAATATCCCACCTGAAGATGTTGTAATACAACGAAACCTAGGTCGTGGTAAAGAAATTAAAGAAAGTAGAAATAATACTACATCACGTAGTTTCATTTAATTGTGAATAATGAATTTCTACAAAATTAACGCCAAATATATTCAACAGAGAAAAATTGTTAAACTGCCCCTGCAAAATATTGCCTAAAGAACTTCTTATATGTTTTTCTTTTTATGGACTTATTTTTTTTATATCCACATAAACTATATAAAGAAGTACAAGTTGTAAAGAAAATTTTGAACAAAATACACTATATTTTGAACAAAATATACTATATATTGAACAAAATACACTATATATTGAACAAAATACACAGATTTATGATTTCAGTTCCAGTTCAGAGTTTATCAGTTCTCGAACAAAACACGTTAACGAAAAGACTAATAAATCTGAGGATAAGCGGCCAAATATCTACAAAACACACTGGTTTTATTTTTTATGTAAGTTGAAGTTGCAAACATATAATTGAATTTATTCAGACTGTGGTAGGGATAGAGTGAAAAGTAATTGGGAAAATCGAGATTAGTGTCAACCATGATGACTGTGAACCGTAAGCAAGATTAAGGTGAAACCAAAACCTATACACAAAAATTACAAATGATTGCAAATGTATTTTACAAAAAAAAAATATTGAATCCACTTCATCACATAGTTTAAAAAAGGTAAGACTGAACAATTTTCTATTTTAGCTGATGATTATGGTTTCCATGAAACACTCTTAACTCAGCCATTTTTTTGAAAATGGCTAAGTTTTAAGAGTGTTTCATGAACTTTTTCGGGTCATGGTTTTATAAGGGACTCTTCCCTTATAATGCCGTGACCAGAATGTTACACATTCTGGTGTATGCTATTTTTTTCTGAAACGTACTGCATAATTGATTGTTTAAAATTAATAGTTAATTTAGATTTGCGGTAATGAATTGTACCAGTAACTAACCTGTTGTTTTTATTACAAATGTGATATTCTAAAATATTTAGTATATTCTGCTCTTTTCCTAGTTATTGCGAGAGATGTAATTTCCATCGCTCCTCATTATTTTATTTAGTAGAGAACTTGTTAAAGTTTTGCGATGGGCTGCTTCATGAATATAAAGCTAGTGATTTTTTCATCCATAGAAACAATAACAAATGTAACGACGTAAAGGAAATGTTTCTTCTATGTTTACTTGGTTTCATATTATTAGCTTTGACACAGAGTTTGGTATCCCATAAAACTAAGTTCGTTGGTGATATCTAAGGGTCTATTTGGTTACTGAACCTTAAAAAGCATAGAATGAATAGAATTTATTTAATGCTTTTTGATATTCACAGATTTAAGTGATATTTGGAGGTTAGTGCTAGTAATTATTTTATAATACATCTACTAATCTGCCCTGACCTTGCAGGTGGTAAGGTGGTAGATTAATAATAGTAGTGTAGTCGAAAATAACTTATTTCAAATAACTCACCTCAACTTAAACCACAGTGGTGAGTCATGTTGATTTTCCTTGATTTATGGTCGCGGAAAAAATAAAATTTAAGCGGTATTTGGTCATTTCCTTTACCATTTTTTCAAGGAAGAAATGAGGAGAGTCCAACTGTTTATGATGCACACTTTAAAGTTGTTTAACTTCTACAATATAGCGAAGTGTGCTGGTTTTGCAATCCTTTTTTTTGTAAGAAATTTCATTTCTACAAAAATGTTGAGGTTTTAATTTAAAATATATTTTTTGGCAATTTCTTTGAAATTAAGAGGTAAATTGAGCTTAATAAGATTATAATCAGTTCTTTGTACGACACTCATTTCTTTTGATTCGATGAAAACTTTTGAAGCGACACGTCTTGACATTTTTGGTTTCTTCCAGTAGCACGTGATAAAGGTGACAGGAGACTCCTCAGACTGTCTATGCAATCGCGGCAATACAGTGGTGGCATACTTGCACCCACCTGCGAGTTACAAATGTTAAAATTTAGAATCGATCCATGGAATAAAATTTTTTTTAATCATTTTTTGCAATTACATTTTACACATAATTTAAGATATAGTTATGAAGTACGGCAAATATTATACAGCACGGGCAAAATATTATAATGGCATTTTGACCTATCCTTAGCCGGTTATATAAAATAGAAGAATGTAATGTGTTTTTTGCAGATTCTTAAAGTCGTTGAAGAAAATATCCTTCAACGATTTTAAGAATCTGCAAAAAAAAGTCGTTGACTAAAATATCCTGAAAATATGACGTTTTCAATATATAACATTTCTTACAATTTTCAATTTTCATAGGTGTTTGTTTGTTCATAGAAAGAGTTGATCAAAGAAGTTAATGTTGGGTATGTATTCTTTATATTAGATGAACTTCACCATTACAAGTATTTCGCTTACTATGTAAATGTAACATAACTTGACACAGGTTAAGTTTAAAATTGCAATAAAGGAGAAAAAACCGTGGTTTTTTTTTTTAAACTGTTTGACGTGAAATGCTAATTTTAATTGGTATAGTTAAAGTTAGTTATCTACCAATCAAAGATAGGTCTAAGGTATAACATGTAAGGTATAACATGTTGGTTTTATTTTTTCATGGTGGAGAGTGGGGGACCAATGGAAGGATTTTAGACCAGTGATTAACAAATTTCGCATCTAAGAAAAAAATTAATAAAGTGGAAAAAATACAGTTTACTATAAAAACATTTTCTTAGTTTTCTTTTATTTAATTGAAAGAAATATTGTACAGCACATTTTTGGGCTGTTAATAAGGCTGTTCACGGTTTATTTAAAAAATAAACCATTAACAAAATCTATAGATTGTTTTTGCAAGGAATAATATATTACAGTTTTTTTCGATTTAATTCACTTTTTCATTTGTTATAAAACACTTAATACGCAAAAGGAACCCAAATTATATAATTGACATCTGTTTGTCAGTAATAAAACACTTTTTTTAAATCAATTATTTTAAATAAATTCGCAAGCGGCTTTTATATATGTCCAAAATTTTATTAATCTAAAGTTTTATTTCTATTGAAGGAAAACAAATTGGAACAATTTTTTTTTGTTAAATGCATTTTGCCTAACTAAGCAAAATGAAATTGGAATAACGTGGAACTTGTATAATGAAGTTCCTGTTAAAAACAATTGGTTTTTATTAAAGAAATGGAGAAACTTATATATGGAATAAACTTATGATACTTAATTGTTTTTATAGTTCTGTTTACAAAACTAGATGCAGTGTTGGAATAATACTATATTTTATTGTACACGTTTTTCGTACCTCACGGAGTGAATCCGAGGAAGCGCGTAATCGTGTGATGACGATGACGCGTTTGTCGCGGATCTGGGTGACCGGATTCTTCCGCACGCGACCGCGATCCGTCTAAATCTCGTGCAATTACAGCGGTAAAGAGACAATTAAACGCCAAATGCGGATACGAATCTGTCGGCTCGGTAATGATGATCCGAAGAAGACAGCAATTTGACAGTTTGTCCGTTGCTTCGAACCGTTATAAAGCATTGTTTGATTTGATGGCGATTAATTTACACTTTCTTCATCGCACACTGTCTGCGGAATGCCGGAAAAGATACATGTTGAATGATCTAGATAACATATCTAGATCATTTGGGAGTATTTTAAGATTGATGAAGTAGTTTTATTGATAGAGTTAAGATAGTCGATTGTAAAACCAACTTGTTAAGTACGAGTGGAACTCGCAATATCGACGTTTTTAACAATAACTAGAACTATCCCACATAAAGCTATGAAAAAATAGTAGTGATATTTTTATATAAGTTACGAAATCTCTGCTCTTATGATACATAATATATAGAATAAAAAAAATCGAATAACTTATTTGGGACTTAAAATATTTTTGAGTAATAACAACTAGGGGGTTAATGTATTCCTAACATACCTAAACATACCTTTATCACTTACGAAAAATCCTTCACTGTCCAAGCAGCAAAAATTTGGAATCACCTGGATCCTGACATCAGGAAAATCATGTCTTTAAATATTTTCAAAGATCGAGTGAAAAAGTCCTGCATCTCCTGAAACCTTTTCCTTTGTGTCCTTGCCCTTTCCTGTCTTTCCCATCCCAAATCATGTCAATATTTTGTTTTCTTTTTTTAATTTACTTTTGTATTTTTTTGTCTAATGTGCTATGAAGAATTTTCATTGTAAAATCTCTTACAGTCTACCAACTAAATTTCAATACAAATTGTTATGGTTGACTGGAAGAGATTGCTCATGTAGCAATAAGTTCGCCATATGTACTGCACATAAAAGGTAATAATAAATAAATAATGTACTTTATTACTATGCCCAATTTCAAGTATCTTCGTTAAACGCTTGGTAAGGAAAACACCCGCTTAGCCGGATGGAAACATGACCGATATTATAAGGGTTACGTTATGTCTTTTTGAAATATGAAACTCTAAAAATATAACATTTTAGTCCAAGAACCCATGATCAGTATCTACCCTCGTGAAAGAACTGTTTAACAAGGATCTATTGGAAATAATTTAATTTGGAAGTTCTCTAATCAAGTAGTTTTTAACTAGATTTTTCAAGTTTTTCCGAAGCAAGATTGAAAAATTAGGGGACATTTTATCTTGGATTAAAAATTACTTATATACTCCGTTCTATTGCAAACAAGAATGTTTGTAAAGAAACCAATTTGACAGTTAAAATATGGTTGACACAAATTGTAGTGTCGGTATTCAGTTGGCTGACAAATTACTTTTCACAAAACTCATTGTATTTCATCCATAATATTATTAAACAATATACTATTTTAATCAGTAAATTAATGTAATAAACTAAAATTATCTTTATTGCATTGAATATATTTAATTTTGTAGTTAATTTTGTAGAAATTCATTATTCACAATTAAATGAAACTACGTGATGTAGTATTATTTCTACTGTCTTTAATTTCTTTACCATGGTTTCGTTGTATTACAACATCTTCAGGTGGGCTATTTGCAAAGATTAACTCTTAGGAACATCCAAAAGCATTTATGTTTCAAGTACAATAGCGGAAGCCTGGTTTGTGTGGGTTTTCCCACTGCTTATGTTAGTGAGTTTATTGTATAGGAGCGGTATAGGTTTTATTATATTTCCGAGAGTTACACGATATACCAGTATTTTAGTGAGGGTAATATATTCAATTGTTGTTATTATATGAGGTTGTACAATGCAAATGTTCTGGTGTATGTAATAAAATTAATTGGAAGTTATTCTCGGTAATATATTTATACAAAACGATAAGTGACAACCCTAACTGTTAACGATACAAAACTCAGGGGTATAAAACATTTTGGAAAAATAATTAACTGATATGCCGACGTGTAAGAAAGCTATGTGATCTTCAGCACGTATCATTTACTTCATAATATAATGGAGTGAAATAGTCGCAGTAAATTAGTTTCCATTCGACATGCATGATTTTCGATTGTATATTTGTTTAGCCTCACTCTTAAACGAGACAATATCGGTGCTACAAATATAATTTATACAGATATTTGGCGTAGGATGAAAAAAAAAAATTATTGCGATATGGTATTTTATTCTCAAATAACTGTTCTTATTATTTTTCAGTACAGAATATATGCTTCACTCGCACTATATGGCAGTATTTTTATAACGTGTTTTCGATAATTATTTTTAATATTAGACATATTTATTAAAAAAAACTGTTAGATAAAATTTACTTTGAGTTGGTGAACTACGTGAATGATTGATGTGATATTTCGCTGTGAGGGACCCAGATAAATAGCCCGTGCAATTTTTGATGTCCCCGAACAGAAGTTGTAAAAGAGGAAGGCCTGTGACTAAGCCACGGATTTTATATACCTTACTAAAAGGGTTATACTTAGAGGGTGATATTATCACAGTCAAAATATTTTAATCTCTTTATATTTTAATTTTAACTCCCCCTTAATTAGAGCCTTTCTGAAAGGTGTGAGTTTCCTATGCATCTTCATATTTATTAAGGTTCAAAAATAAAAAAAGTTAAATGGAATTTCATTTTAGAAGACTTTTCCAATTGTACTGTATTTTAATTAAGATCTCAATATAAAGAACACATAAAATGGCATGCACATAGATCCAAATTAAGAAATTGTGGGACTGTGAAGAATGGACCTTAGAAACTTAAAAACTATCTCACTGAAGGATTTTTATGAAACCTTATAGTTTTATACTTTAGTTAGATGATTCCCCAACATCTGCAACCGATGTCATCAAGATTATTTTCTCAGCTCTAATTGCTAGTGACATCTCTTTGTTTTATAAGCAGTCGCCTTAAATGTGTAGTATTACAATTTTCCCCTAGATGGCGGTATTAATTTTATGTTTTAATTATAGTATCATAACTATTTAGGAGAATCTAATAATAAGCTGTTTACCCATGCTTATATAGGAAAGTGCTACTTAGGACAAGTTTTTGCGCAGAAGGAGCAGGCAAAATTTCTTGTTTTGATTTTTTTTTCTTCTTACTTCGATAATAAAATGTTTGTATCGTTTTGTCATTCTTCATAAGCAGAAATGCAATGCTGGTAACGATAAAACAGATTTTACGTCAGAGCAGCCATTTTTGCTCTTGTTGATCTTGTGATATTTTTTCCACACTGCAAAAGGAAAAAAGTTGAATTTGGAAACTTAAAATTTGGTATAGTGATAAAGTATGTTTCATATATTTCAATCGTTTAATATTCAAAAATATATGTTTGAAAATTTTAGAAGAGGTAAGTAAAGTAAGCGGACTTTTTTTTACAAATTTCGTCTGTCCTGTGGGATATCAATTGAAAGAGAAAGTTGTAAGGCTTCTGAAACTATTTTTTTTCAAAGTTTACTTATGGGCCTCGCGCGTGCAGACGAGACAACGGCGGCCGCGTTAATACCGTTGCTATGGTTACGTAGTTGACAGCTCAGATTCTAGAAGTTATTATTTCTGCTGTATCTCAGAAAAATTTGTTAAGGCCAGTTTCTGAGAACATTTTGTGGAATAGATATATATTTCAAAACTCTTGTTTGAAATTATTCATACAAAAAAATTGTGAAATAGATATCTATTCCATAAAAGGTACTCAGAAGCCGGCCATTAGTCTTAATGTGAAGTTGTGAAACCATGTTAATTTTTGCTAGATCGTAAATATACCGTAATAATAATCCATGTACCTACCTACCTCACCCCCATATTTGTACTCATTTTATTTTGTAAAGAGATGCAATATATTATATTTATACATATAGATGGTGTCAAAGTAAGACGTTATTCGTTAGCTATAAAGGAATAAATTTACGTTGAAATAAAACGTAAAACACGTCCCTTTTCAAATTGAGTGCAAAAAAATATTACACATAACTATTTTTAACACATCTAATACAGCTAACGTATGCACACAAGCTCACGTTAGCCGTATCCAACCAATACATATACTCTTTTATGCAATATACCGAACAGCCACCGTGCGCAAGTATCGTGCGCATGAAAAAAATGACAAATAATTATGAATTTTCTGAAAAAGTCATCTTTTAAATATTATTTTAACGACAATCAACTATTTTTCAGTCAACGAATAACGTCTTTCTTTGTCCGACACTTATTCCCGAAAATCGTGTGTGTGTGTGTGCCTGTATATATATATATATATATATATGTGTATATATATATATATATATATGTATATGTGTGTGTATATATATATATATATATATATATATATATATATATATATAATATGTATCTTTTTTATTCAGTTACTTAATTAGGCAAGATTTTGGACAGGATTATTCACTTCTTTTTTCACTTCACTTCACTTATTGATTCACTTCTATTAGTCGTTAAATAATTTCAGAAATGTTAAGAAGCTTAGAACGAGTGAATAATAATAAATTAGTCGATGAAATAAAATACTTACAAAACAAAAAAGAAGTAACACAGAAAACCACACGAAATAAATATAAGGAAAGATTTGAGGTTACCTATAGTGTATTTTTAAATCTATATTTTCTTAAACACGAGTTTACAGATTACATAATACGTAAGTTCATCCTTCGACGAATTCACTGGACACATGAGGATAAAATAAGTTTCGCACGTTGACGTACGTATTGACGATGCTAGTCTTGGTAACAACTTCTTAAAACAAACAACATTGACGCATTAATTTCAACAGGATTCTGTACTGATAATAGACAACAGAATAAAAAAGCAATAAATCCAACGTTTAATATTTCTGTATTTGTGCACGTGATCAAAGGATATTTACATGCTAACCAAACCGTTCAATACTGCGTTGTGTCGTTATGTTTTCTAAATGCGTTTTATCAATTCAGAGAAATTTTTTTCTGGTAACGTTGTGGTGCCACAAAGGTCCTTTTGACATATTTTATCTTGGATTTTTAGCTGTGACAGTCTCGAAAACTTTTATCGAGCAGCCCTTAAATCCACCTACGTAGTTTTTTAATGTATGAGCACCAATATTTCAATGTGAAATCCCTTAATATATAGAAATTTTATCCGTGTAAAAACTAGATTGCATGTCGATCTGGACACTAAGCCGAATGAAATTCTCATTCATTTATGTTGAGCAGCCATTGCGTGATGCTTTGAAAGGCAAAACACATAAATAGATAAACAGACAGGCAAAATCTAAGGACATTTTAGACGGATAAAAGGAGTTTAATCTGAAATGAAAATCCCATTCACCTATAAAACCTTAGTTTTTAAGTGATGATCTAATAGACAAGCGGACAAAGACGAAAATTCGTTTACAATAATCATTTATGGCAAGAGGCCAAGGACTCCCAATCTGATTGAAGCACAACTATCCAGAAACATTCAGATTGCATAACTTGCAGATGATCGGTTGAAACATAAATAGATAAACAGACAGGCAAAATTTAAGGATATTTTAGAGGGATAAAGGGATTTTAATCTGAAATGAAAATTCCATTCACTTATAAAACCATAGTTTTTAAGTGATGATCTAATAGACAAGCAGACAATGACGAAAATTCGTTTACAATAACCATTTATAGCAAGAGGCCAAGGACTCACACCCACAATCTGATTGAAGCACAACTATCCAGAAACATTCAGATTGCATAACTTGCAGATGATCGGTTTTGTGTTTGAGATTATTAGGAATTGTATGGAAAGGAGGAAATGTGTTAGGAGGACCTATCCCAAATACAGGAAATGGGCCAGGAAGATGGATTTTGAGGAGATATCAGGCTGATCTCTCTTATCAGGTTGAGTCACTTTCGTGTCTTTGGGTTTATTTCGAAGCTCATGCGGACGAAGTCACGGCAACAGTGCTAGCTGTTGCTGGTGCAATGAATTATTTCTGAGAAACCATTACTGCGTGCACTTGATCTAGATTCGAGAGTGTGTAGTGTGTGACAGTGTATATGTTATTCCTACGAGAACGTGGATCGAAGATTATAATTCTGTGTATTATTGAATAGTCATATTAGCCCATTGAAATTTTACATTTTTAGACTAGGATAGCATTTTAGGTAGGACAAGGCTTTTTCGTTGCGGAAGTTGTCCGCTCTAAGTTTAAAACTGAATTTTTATGGTCCGCGACCACCCCATTTGGCCACCATTTTAAAATTAGGGGTGCAAACAACTTTTGCGTTATATCTCTATGACTGTGCATTTTACAAAAAAAATGTAGAATCGAATTCTCTACAAGTTTAAATGTTACAATGTTTACAAGTTTACGTTAGAAATGTTACTTTTGAGGATGAGAAACATAATCTTTCGATATGTGGTGAAGTTATAGGTCTTTTGCTTGGGTACCTACCCTTATGTGATAGGTTAAGAATTAATTAAGCAGGTTTTCATAGTAATAAAAAGATTAACACTGCCCTCACTTGCGGTAATGATATTGATTTAAGTAAAATCGATACAAGTCTAGTGTAAAATATGTGTCAAAATACGGTATCTAGGTGTGCGTGTATATATATATATATATATATATATATATATATATATATATATATATATATATATATATATATATATATATATAATTCTAAATATTTACGATTTGTTTAAAATGTTGAATTTACGCCAATAATAGTACATATAGATCTTATTTAAGTTAGAATTGGCCTTTTTACACTTTTCGAACGAATATCAATCCATATGGGCATATATAATATATTAACATCTTTTTCGTACCGACATCTTCGGCAGGGCATATCTAGTATTTTATATATTGTTGATTAATGTCAGACTGTCAGTTGATTAATGTTGATTAGTAGCTTTTATCGGGCGAACATTTTCACGTATAAATTTTATCGGGCGAACATTTTTACGTATAAACTAAGTTGAACTGCGTGAGTGATCATAACGGAGAATGATGTATAGGTAAATATTCGATAGGACGAATAGCATGAATATGGGAATGGGGATAATACCAGTACTATTCAGTTCTAGATTTCTAGGAATAAGATGATGACTACAAGAAATAATTTAGAGCAAACTAAAAATCTTTTTAATCGGCACAACGAAATAGTAAATATGGCAATATTTTTCGCGTTTACGTAAGTAAATATATGTAAAGCTTATATAAGGTTTATATATGTAAAGCATTCGTTTTATTATCACGTAGCATCGACAGTCACATAGCATATGACGTAATGCCAAATCCAATATGGCGGACGTTAGTATCTACTGTGTTCGAGTTTATTACCAATATGTTCCAAATACCGTATAAAAGATCTTGATGAGAACATTTAAGAAAAGTGGTTAAGTACGTTCGTCGTAATTCATCTGTGATGGTTTCGTATAGGTGTAAAATATGCAACAGATTTTAAGTTGAAACTAACATATTTAATAATTACTTCGAAAACATCATTACGCATATGGTATTTCCAAACTCAGTATGACGAAACGAACAATTTGAGATCAAAACCATAAATTTGAAAAAATGTCAATTGCGGCATCTGCGTTTACCACGACAGTATAAAATATGCATCATTTGCTGGAACTTGTTCTCACTTGCGCAGTCGAGTTTTTTTTACTGCTAAGCGAAATATCTTGTTCAATATTTCTTATGCCACATCGGCATTTAAACGCATTGTGGCTTCATCGGGAGCAGGGTTGTCAATTTGTCTGTACTTATATTAAGTCTATTTTACTTATATTAAGTCTTTTATAGATGTAAAGGTTTTTTTGAATAGAACAACATTTTAAGAGGGCAAATCTATACATTGAAAATATTTTGGAAAAAATATTGAAGAGTTAATTTTGACTATCTGAAGCCAATTTTTTTACGAAATTCAGTGCAGTTGTGATTTGTTTTCTGTGGCAACATCACGTTATGTCACCTAAAGAATGGACTGCAAATAAGGTCCTTTAAATGAAACAGTACGTCAAAATCGCGGAACCGATTTTGATCGACTTTAACATGTTATGCAGTTCAAGGTCATATAGAAGGAAATTATGTTTCATTGCTTTATTCTCATTATCTGGCATGTAAAAATAACAACAATGCTATTTGAAACCTTAGATTAAAACAAAAGAATGTTTTGATCTAAGTTTAAAACTATGTTATTAATAGTTTACTACTTAATTGTTTAACAGCGGCATCTGTATATTTTACAAACAACTATTGTAAGTGTAGTATGATAAAACGTACTTTTGTAAGTGTCCAATAGATGGCGACATATTATGATTTATATAATATACTAGCTTTTGCCTGAGGTTTTCCGTTCAAAGTACCCTTGACCCGTGTAAAAGTATGTTATATCTTAGCTTGAACTTCAAACCCAATCGCTACAATATTTTCAACAATTTCTTTTCAGCAGTTTTAATCTCGCGCCCTTTGTCTAACTGCCTGAGTATTATAATTGAATTTTAACTTTTTTAGTGAATGTGTGATGAAACTAAGTACTTCAGATTCCAACGTCACCCTAAGCATTATTTCGGTAAAAATTTAATTTAAATCAGTCTTCTAGTTTTTACGTGATGTTCAAACAAACAGATAAGGAGATGAACAAGAAACAGATAGATGGACAAAATGTCCTTTAGGAAATATTTGAAGATTGCAATTTTAATCTGGGCTTCAAGGATCAGTCCAATGTATGTTCAATTTTTAGTGATACTCGAATAGACGAACAAGCAGTCAAAAAATGTGTTTTGTGTTCAGAGGCGTCTATATAGTTCATTTCAACATTTTTTCAAAAATATTTTCAATATACGGTCACATTTCTGTTACAGAGTACTAGCTTCGAGTTTTGACGATAGAAGTAATTATAACTCGAGTAATATTACAAGTAATTAACTTTTAACATAGTTTGTTGGAAGGTTTTTTTGAAAAATTCTACAATTTCTTAATTTTTCAAAATATTTATTATTATATAATTTTGCCTTCAAAAAGTATACGCCTCTCCGTGCATGCGAGTACACGCTACAGGTCGCAATTCTACACCGATTTTGTTAATTCTTTTTCTATCAATTGGCTTACTATCAGAATGGAAGCCTGTTGATTTTCACAATGATGAAATGGGAAGTTCTGCAAAAACTTTCCTTTTTTCGTGGTGGGCGATTGTTCTCGGCTTCCGTTTTGTGCGGCTCTTCTTGCCTCCTCTCTCTGCTTCCTGCTCTTTTTAACTTTTTTTTTTATTAATAACCTTTTCTTGCAGTTATTTATTTACTAAACAATAAAAAATGGCAATAAATATTAAAAATAGTTTTAGAAACGATTTTATAATAGTATAGAATAAGTTTTAAAATTTTCCACTAGATGGCGTTATTTATTTTGTTATTGATAAATGTTTTTAGTTTAATTACGCATATATATATATATATATATATATATATATATATATATATATATATATATATATATATTATATATCTGCACATTAGTAATTATAATATTTTCACCTTATGGGCGTCCCTACGATGTTAGTATAGTGAAAATTTTGAAGATCTAGAAAAAGCTTAACTTTTACCGTACCCAGAACGAGCAGGATTGCTAATTGCTTCAATAAACTATCATTTCAAATTAACCGGATATTTTACATCCGGTCGTAAAACCGGGCAGTCCATACGTGAAAACGGACGGTTGGCAACCCTGTCCGGGAGACGGCGTGCTGGTACAATTAGTTACATATGTAGATGCGGACAGGCGAAGACGGTCAAGTAGATAGAGAAATAGGCGAATCTCATCCGCCGGCCGCTGTCTGCAATTATGTTCGCTGTAATTGCGGCGGCTGGCGAAGACGAGGGCGGTCAGCGGAATCGTGAATGCATTTGAATAGATCACCTCTTAATTGGTCGGCGCGTCTTACTTACTTTCAATTAGCGCTTTCGTTTTGCTGGAGATGGACGTGGTCTTGTCGGCCATCGTGGCGGGCTACGCAATTTTCAAGGATTTAATGTAATGGCGAGCGTTGTTATAATGCACTAAAATTTGTAATTTTTGTCGTAAGTGAGTCGATAATTAATTTGTGACGAGTTGACATCATCGCGCGCTTAAAAATCGAGAAGATAACAATAAGATTCCTTTTAAATTAATATAGATTAAATTGGAAGTTACGGTGACGTTCGGTGCGATATTTTCGCATATGGAGATAGAGTACGGAAGGGAATATCTGAAAAGATCACGTCCGTTACATTATTTTATTTTTGTTAATTAAAGTAAAGCACAGAATTACGTTCAATACATATCAAAAAAACGTTAATTAAACGCTTTATATCGAAAGATTTATGTCCTGCATACTTTATAATTTTGGGTCAGTAGTTTAAGAGAATTTAAAAGTTGTTTAAGTTAAAAGGTTTACCGCCGCATTTTGGCGGTTTGCGGCATGATGTATTCGCGCACGCAGAGAGGTAACGGTTACGCTTGGCGCGGGAATGTTACAAGCGAAATATGTCATCGTTATATTATTATATTTTTCCTAAAGTAAAATAAAGCATATAACAACCTCAACCAAAGATAAAACACATATGGGAAAAGTTTAATTAAAGATTTAATCCGTACGAAGTCAAGGCAGGTTGGTAGTAACAAATAAAATGTTCCACAATTTCTCTCACAATGAAAACAAACTTAAATTAAGCAGGCAATTATTGTCATAAAAAATAATTATATTTAACTCTTGTGAAAAAAATATATTTTTTACACTTAAGATAGTAACAAATAGAATGTTTCACAATTCCTCTGTTAATGAAAACAAACTTAAATTAAGCAGGTTGTTATTGTCATAAAAACATAATTATATTTAACTCTTGCGTGTAACAAACATATATTTTTTTACCCGTCACTGGAATGTCCATTTAAAATTTTGCACATAAGATAGTAACAAATAAAATGTTCCACAATTTCTCTCGAAATGAAAACAAACTTAAATTAAGCAGATTTTTATAGTCATAAAACAATAATTATATTTAATCCTTGCGTGTAACAAAAATATATTTTTTTACCCGTGACTGGGATATCCATTTAAAATTTTGCACATAAGATAAAATGTTCCACAATTTCTCTCGTAAGGAAAACAAACTTAAATTAAACAGGTTGTTATTGTTATAAAAAATAATTATATTTAATTCTTGTGTGTAACAAAAATATTTTTTTTTTACCCGTCACTGGGATGTCCATTTAAAATTTTGAACATAAGATAGTAACAAATAAAATGTTCCACAATTTCTCTCGTAAGGAAAACAAACTTAAATTAAGCAGGTTGTTATTGTCATAAAATATAATTATATTTAACTTTTGCGTGTAACAAAATTATATTTCTTTCCCGTCACTGGGATGTCCATTTAAAATTTTGCACATAAGAATAAAACTAGTGGGGTCACATAATGTGATTCCTTGACATGTTATATTTATGTT
Source organism: Druceiella hillmani (assembly GCA_039881145.1). Taxonomy (NCBI): domain Eukaryota; kingdom Metazoa; phylum Arthropoda; class Insecta; order Lepidoptera; family Hepialidae; genus Druceiella; species Druceiella hillmani. The sequence goes on along the minus strand of JAYKKI010000033.1, from coordinate 21,608,293 downwards.
AAAAGTTTATAGATAATTAGTTTATTTTTAATCATGTTAACCCTACGTGATCAAAAACATAAACAAATTCATAAAAACATCAAACTACCTAAAACAATAAAAATCCTTTGGGGCTCCGTCTTTTAAAATGCTAGAAAAAAAGGTACGTTTTAAATATTCACGAAAATAAAGTCATTACGGTTGAGTAGAGGTTGAAACCTTTTGTATGCGACGATCTGTTGCGAGACTGCAATATTGGGGTGCCGGAAATGGATCAGTCGTTGAGACACCATTCCATTGTTTTGAGGCGCCTGTAACGGTGTCGTCAGGGTGTCGTTAGTCGATGTCCTTGTGGGATGCTATTGACCAGGTTGGTTTTTAGTGTTTGGTCTTTTATATTTTATAAGGACGTTTAAAAATAAAGGCGGTTAATATTGGTGAAGGGCATTGAAGATTAAAGTGATACCAATTTGATTATGTTTCACCGTTTGGTGACTAGGTGGCTCTCTGTTTTGCGTTTATTATGGACCGAATAGGACCCTATTATTATAACGAGCAACGTCGTCTGTTCATACTTAAAACTAAATTTCGTCAGAGCTCACAAACATTTAAAAGCTACTGAAAAAGAGATAGGTAGTTAACATTTTTTCGACTTTTTATAATTCGACTTTAATATTTATTATATCCTATTTTTATACAATAAATACGAAAAAGAACTAAATAAAAAAAGACGTGGTGTGTCGTGGGATACCCGACAGAAGCGAAACTTCTTACGAGTCACACATTCAATTCTACTTTTAATTGTTAATTTAATATAGCATCGATACGGTAATAAATATCAGACACTTTTATAAATATACAAATCATAATTTTCGAATTATCCATCACACAATTAAAAACACTTAACAAAAAACGAAAATACATAAACAGTTTAAGTATACCAAATAAAAGTCCATGTGAGGGAATGATTTCTTTATCCTACTACATGCGCATACGTGTAGTACCAAGAACGTACATTCTTTCGTCGGGACAACTACACACGCACGCACCCTCGCATGCATGCATGCACACACGCACCCACGCACGCACGCCCGCATACACGTGCACACCCGCACACACATACACACACACACACACACAAGGAGAACGAAGGTAGGAGAGAGCCAGCGTTACGTGCTGCCTGTAGCATTTTGTCTCTCTTTTACTCCCATCTTGCATACTCATATGTCCATTATCAAGCTTCACTTCAAAAATATAAAACTTAAGAGTAATAAGATATCTTTGAGAAATTCGCGATATTTTTGACATCTGTGAAGACATTTAAAATTTTTGTCAATATATTTTTCGTAGCAAAAAGCAAATAATAAAAACGGCAAATACTTTAATAAAAACACTGCTTATTTTTAAATGTTTAGATTTTTATATGTGCGTAAGTACATATAAAAATCTTAACATTTTGTTCTAACAGTTTTTATAATTGTTACATCAATTTTAACTAGATATTCCTGAAATATAAATAAATGTATTAAGCGCTAGTAGAACTAGTACTATATACCGTATATGCGGGTATAGTTCTATTTCTACTCGTGCTTCTTACGTGTATTTATATTACAGGGATATCAAGTTAAAATTGATGTAACAATAATAGAAATAATTGTAACTAGAGTAACATTACAAGTAATCAACTTTTAATACAGCTTGTTGGAAATAGGGGAGTTTCTTCGAAAAATGCTCCATTTCTTAATTTTTAAAAATATTACGATGTAATTTCGCCTTTAAAAATGACACGCCTCGCCGTCCGTATGAGTACACGCCACAGGTCGTAATTCTTAACTGATTTTGGTGATTATTTTTTCTATCAATTGGCTTACAATGATAACAGAAAACTGTTGATTTTCACAATTATTTGCCAAGTAGCTTAATTTTGATAACCAATTTTCTCCAAAAACGTTTGTATTGCAGGAATGTCTAATTAAAATTGGTGTAACCATAATGTTTCTCTTCTCTTCAAACTCTTTTTTTTCTATGTACAACTAACTTTTACCTAGCAGTTTCTCGAGTACTATTTTATTTTTCAATTCGTTGACGTGTTAAGATATTTAAGTTCCTTTTCTAAACAATTAATAAATAAAAAAAGCTAAAATTGCATGTAAATTTGCTTAGTGGGTTTTAGATGACGCGAATACAAATACGTGTTGACAGAAAGATCACAGGAAATTTTTTTTCCAAGTAGAAGGAGCAGACAGAAAATCTTGATGTAGTGTCTAGATAAAATGTTTATCTTAACCGCACTTTGTGGAATAAAGGTGGGAGAAAGCGGAACGGTGCTGCCACAGACCACTAATCGCAGTGATCTGAGGGTTCGATTCAATGACCGAGACTGGTATTCTGTTTACCGTTCTGACTTTATATTATACTAGTTTTGCTTGTGACTTCGTTCGCGTGAAACTCGGAATAAGAAAAGTTATTAGGAATAATGAACATTATCATTTATTTTTTTTGTTTATTTTTACAATATCTATGAGTATAAAAGTGTACTAAAACGCTAATAGATGGCGTTGGCAGTACCAATATCGTAAAATTCACCAAGTCAGGTTTTTTTTAAAACTTGTTATATCCAGATAAAAAGTATTCTATATGTTGTTTGAGGGTATAAAGTATTATATATCAAATTTTATCAAAATTCGTTTAGTTGCTTTCGCATGATTGATAAAGAAATTAACAAATAGACAAACATTCTAAAAACAGGGTTTCTGGCTTCTATCATTATTCTATACGATAAACCAATCACATTTTATAGTATTTTCCACGTACAGAAGTCACTAGGTTACAGTTTTATTATATGTGTAGATGCACATATAATAAAACTGTAACCTGCTGTAATAAAACTGTAAAACTGTATGCTGCTTTTGAAAAACATATTCTTAGAAAACTTTTCAATGGTATTAACACTGACGAACTACAGAGAAGAAGATGCCTTACTGAGTTATATAAACAGTATCTTTTATCTTCTATATTTTCTTTCAGTCTCCTCTATCTTTTTTAACAGTCTCTTCTATCTATCTTTGATAATAGCCCACCTGAAGATGTTGTAATACAACGAAACCTAGGTTGTGGTAAAGAACTTAAAGAAAGTAGAAATAACACTACATCACGTAGTTTCATTTAATTGTGAATAATGAATTTCTACAAAATTAAGTCTAATATATATTCAATATTATATAAACAGTTCGAAGTTATTTATGTAATCAGACATTGACAAAATTATGTATAAAACCTTTATCCTACTAATATTATAAATCTAAAAATTGGTGTGATTGTTTGACGGCTTTGTTGTTTTTTTTTTCAATCTGGTATCTATCAATCCTTCAATCTAGCAAAGAGTAACTCTGCGACGAGTTCAATACAGTAGAGTATGATACTGAAAATTGTTGTGCCATAATAAAACTTACTTTATCTTATTACTTTCGATCAATACACTAAAATAAAAAAAAACATTCTCAGTGTAAACCTTGATCATAACTAAATATTAACGATTGAGTTGAGCAATGTCATTGACGTTCGATCACTATTTTTTTAAATTTATTTGAAATATCATATGGTATCATCATTAAAACTGTTACCGACATTATGAAACATGCCAACCTTCACTGAATTATGGTTATAAAGCTTTCAAAATATCGGACATTCATACGACTCTGGTACATTTACTCAATTAGGGGTAAGTGGTTGTTAAGATTGTTAATTTCAGAAATACAAACAAATGTAGACATGTTTCATTTATAATTTAATTAAACAATTATACATAATATACTTAACACTAACGTTATATTTTTCGAGGTTTGTTTTTGAGGACAATCTTTAGTAAGCACAATACAGAAAGTCATCAAAAACAAATATTAAGATTGTGTTGTTAAGTAAGTCATATCGGGTTTGTACAATAAGAAATACACTTTTCAAAAACAAATATTAAAAAAAAGAAATGATTGTACCAAATTAAAAAACGATACTAAACAACAAAACAATTATAAAAACTATATTCGCAACGCTGTCAAAATATATATTTCTGTGACTACACAATCATTTTGTGCCGCTCATAATATTTACTGCGCGACTTAATATATTTGGCGATTTTTTCTTTTATTAAATTTAATTTAAATAATGTGGGACAAGTTATAATAAATATTAACATAATTTTAGTATCTATTCGAAGGAGACATAAGCTATAAATGACCGATAGTAACTTCGTGCGAAAGTAACTTCAAGATCATATGATATAGTTTCTTATATTTGGCGATTTTTTTCTATTATTAAATTTAATCTCAGTAATGTGGGGTACGTTATAATAAATATTAACATGATTTTTAATATCTATTTGAAGGAGACATGAGCTATAAATGACCAATAGTAACTTCGTACGAAAGTAACTTCAAGATCATATGATATAGTGTCTTATATTTGGCGATTTTTATCTATTATTAAATTTAATCTCAGTAATGTGGGGTAAGTTATAATAAATATTAACATGATTTTTAATATCTATTTGAAGGAGACATAAGCTATAAATGACCGATAGTAACTTCGTGGGAAAGTAACTTCAAGATCATATGATATAGTTGTCTTAAAATAGAATCTTCGAAAACAGGAAATTGCACACTACATAATTTGAAGTATGTTATAACAAACATTATTTTTAACAATAACGGACACCAATGTCGGGCGCCTTTGGCATACCTGCGTATGGCTCATGAGTGAGTCACAAAGGCTAAAGAGTGAAGTTAGCGAAATAATACGCAGGTCCTTTCGGTGGAATATATTAGTACCACGAAAACTTGAGTCTTATTATTAAATTATGCTTAAACAATTCATAGATTTTGATGAAACTTGGTGCATATGGATATAGTTCAAGATTCAAATTAAGATAAAGATAACCGTTTAACTCGGAAAACAGCAGAATTCCTGTGGAATGAACTGTTGTAAAGTGTTTTCGAGTCGGTAATGAAAATTTAGTATTACAATATGTCAGTAAATGGAGAAACCTGTGTATTAAGTCATCTTTTCATGTATTTCTGAACAGGCCAAAAATTTAACAGTCATATGGTCCACGTGAAATTAGCCAAAGAAAAAAGCTAGTTTAACAATAATTGGAAAATTACCAATATGGCTGATGAAAAATATATTGGAAAAACGTTACTTTTTGGTAAAGAGTGACTAAGTAACGATAAACATATTTATCCTACGATACATTCGATTTTTTGTTCTACGATACATTTTGTCTTACGATAGACTTTATATATGGCATTTGCAACATATACTGGCTCTACATTGCAATAAATTAGTTTTCGCTCGCCGTAAACAAATTACGTTGTGGTGTGACCGCTGTCTGGTGCTTTGGCAATTAATTAACGGGGGAAAGTAGATAAACCCGGTCTAATTGGAATCTAGTTTCTGATATTGTAAAAAAAAGGTGACTACGCAAGTATATTTTATTGGCTACTGGTAACAAGTCTTCTTAATCACATCGTCTTCAGCATGTTTTTCAAATTTAATAATGGAAATAATTTTCAAAAGCAAGATGAATGTTCCGCGCGAGTTAGGAAAAAGGAAAATGTAGCGTGATTAGGATTGAATCGATAGGAAACTGAGAAAAGTTACCAAATGATTATAAGGTAACAAAAGGAACTCTGGAAATATTTCCATCATGTTTTATTAGCGTCTAATTAGACAAAATTTCGTGAAATTAAATTCTAAAGGGTCACATAAGACTTTTTGACGATTCTGCCTCTTATTCGTGAATTGTTTTTCATAACTATTAATAGAATAGCTCGAAGGCAACCATATCACCTGTATAACCTGGTTTTTGTAGGGAAAATAGAATGCAACAAATCTCGAGGTTTATATCCTAGCTGCTGGTCTGATCAGGTTAACGTATTCACGGGACTCCCTGGCATTGCCGCCCTAAGACAGCCCGAGGACAGGGTAGCATGGAAGCAGCTGATCAGTTCATCTAGCAAGGCACTTCAACACTGGCACGACCTCCAGTAAGGAAGAAAATGAATAAAATTCAGTAAGAAAATGGAGAAAAATGTTCTTATTTCTTGTAGTCTTATGTCAAACTCTAACTAGGAAATATTTTATGAAGCCCAATTCTCAATTTCAGAATTGTGTTTCATGACTACGAAATGGCTTATCACCAATGACCGTTGCTATAAACTTTTATTTCAACTTCAAATAAACAGGTCATAAATTTAAAAAAATTGCACATTTCGCACGCATCTTCGCGTTTTGCACAATATCTCCATCGTAATCCGAGTCCAGCGTTCGTTCCACACGACGGGAGGACGAGAAGATCGGGACCGTGACGATCCCATGCCAATATAACGGTCGATAACCTCCAGCGACAACCAAGTTCTAGTCATGCTTCTGAGCAAGCGGTCGCAGAGGCTGTGGCCTAGTGGAATTAGTGTCAGTGCACTTAACGGATCGAGGTTATGTGTAAACCGTACCGCTGTATATTTTGTATAATTTATGTTTTTAAGATCTATTATATAACATTTGGTTTACTAAGACGAGCTGTGTTAACAGGTGTATTCAGATTGATATTTGCTTTGCATTATATTACCAAAAGAGTTGGATGAATATCGCAGCTAGACCCGGCAATATATGTATCTAGTCAACGATTGAATGCCACCCAGAACAAAGGTTCAAAACGTCCATGGAAGGAAGCCATCTCCTTTGCGAACGTTGTCTAAAGATTACGTTTGGTATGGTTTCGTATTTTCCAGTCTTTAGTGCGACGTTTAGTCGTGAACTCTCATTAAAACCACGTGTAATGGATTCGAGGTCTCTAAAATGTAAACAATAAATAATTTTTTTAACTTAGATTTGTATGAATATAAACACGTGTTGTGTATTTTCGTATAACTTAGATTTGTATGAATATAAAACACGTTTTGTGTATTTAAAAATACTTTAATAAATGTTATGAATATAGCATCAGTCACTACACGCATGTAAATATATGTCTAGTGAGCAACTTCATCCTGCCGATTTTTGTTGCATTGTGCGCACGTATCGTGGTCAACTTCGTACTGTCGATTTTTGTTGCATCGTGCCTCCGCATCGTAAAATTTCACACTCATAAGGCACTTTAAGAAGTATAACTTCAAAGTTTTTGTATTAAACATTAATTTTTCTCAACATAACTATACTGTATACTATATCTTTTACAGGCCTAAAACATTATGCAAATATACATTTTACAATATAACGTTATTTTTGCAATTGATTTTAGTTACTTGTATGGAGATCCTATAAATTTTATACAGATCCAACTGTATATCATAAGTAGGTCGACTATTACTCGAAAACTAATAGAACCTACTTACCTGTGATAATTTTATTTCAATTTCGTTGTATATACTATTATATGAATACTTTTGAGATATTCAGAAATAGTTTAGCTGGTAGAGAGTGGGGATATATGTAACTCGAAAAAAATGACCGTTTTGAGGCTTAATATTTCGAATACGGATCTCGGTATCGAAAAATGTTTATGCATACCCCAATATTTTTGAAAGACTTATTCAGCGATACTCTTCAAATAAAAAAAATTCCAAAAAAATCGCCCACAGCTTTACGTGTATTCGAAAAAGTTTTTTAAAGATTTTATTATAAGTTTGTAGGCGTTACAAGTTTGTATAACCATGTAATCTTCAGTCTTATAGCACTAATAGTTTGAGAGTAACGTGGTTGTGACATACAGACGGACAGACAGACAAATGGACATGGCGAAATTATAAGTTTGACTACGGAACCCTAAATTATCGGCCAGTTTCATATTGTTGGTGTGTTAAGAAAGTTTTATAAACTATCTTAACGTGTGAAACGTGGTGAAATCATGTATGTATCACATTAATGTATGATCAGTGTTTTGCGAAATATTTCAACGCGTTGCAGCTCACAGTAGGGGTAAACAGTAGGGGTTGCATGAAAATGATTCCGAGAAGGAATTGGTAGACAATTTAATATTAAACACAAAAGTTCATTAGGATTTGGTAGTTCAAATTGAAAAAAGCGGAATTTTATAAGATCCTTCGCGTATCTATTTATCTGCGTGTCTGTCACAATCGTTTTCTTCAGAACTTGCCCGATTTAGAAATTTAAAAGTTGGTACAGCTATGAAGCATATTAATCGACGTGTATTTATTTTAACAGATAATATTTAAGAAATGTTTGCAAGGATATTTTAGAAAGAACAAATTAAGTACTCGAAACTTGTGGATATCGTTTGAAACAGCTAATTTAAACATATTTTTTTATAGTTTTAAATATCTCTAAAAAATTATATATACTGAAAAACATTTAAGAAATTTTTGCAAGGATATTTTAGAAAGAACAAATTAAGTACTCGAAACTTGTGAATATCGTTTGAAACAGCTAGTTTAAACGATATTTTTTTATAATTTTAAATATCTCTAAAAAAACTATATATACTTAAAAACATTTAAGAAATTTTTGCAAGGATATTTTAGAAAAAACAAATTAAGTACTCGAAACTTGTGGATATCGTTTGGAACAGCTAGTTTAAACGATATTTTTTTATAATTTTAAATATCTCTAAAAAACTATATATACTGAAAAATTATTCAAATAAAATCTTTATAATTTTTAGAGATATTCCGAAAAAAGCGTGATAAATATAAAATTAAATTTAATGTTGTTATATTATGTGGACAGATCATTAACTCTCAGAAGGTGGTCCTCAAACAACAATTTGTTTCAATTTTAATACGACTACCTCTTTTATACATGTGATTTCGTGGGTTTTATTTCTTTCGTCGTGATCCGCACGTGACGGTATTTAGGGATAATTGTTTGTTGAATGGTGTAATGTGTCTGTTGAGTGTAATGTTATTGTACCTCTTCCCATTTCCGAAACTACTGAATCTAAAATTATGAAAATTATCTGCTTTACTGAAGTTTATTTATTATTTATTTATTTATTATTAACTTCTATGTATAGTACATATGGCGGACTTATTGCTACATGAGCAATCTCTTCCAGTCAACCATAACAATTTGTATTGAAATTTAGTTGGTAGACTGTAAGAGATTTTACAGCTTATGACATGTAGTTGGTTCTGTAAAAAGTCCGTGGAAAATCCATAATAGTGATTAAATCAATAGCAAAAATATCTTTATATTTTGAAATGTATACCTGATTATGCCGACGATACCTTATTATGCAAAAATAGCCGATGTATACCTTATTACACCTTATTATGCAAAAATATCTTTATATTTTGAAATGTATACCTGATTATGCCGACGATACCTTATTATGCAAAAATATCTTTATATTTTGAAATGTATACCTTATTATGCCGACGATACCTTATTATGCAAAAATAGCCGATGTATATCTTATTACACCTTATTATGCAAAAATATCTTTATATTTTGAAATGTATACCTGATTATGCCGACGATACCTTATTATGCAAAAATATCTTTATATTTTGAAATGTATACCTGATTATGCCGACGATACCTTATTATGCAAAAATATCTTTATATTTTGAAATGTATACCTGATTATGCCGACGATACCTTATTATGCAAAAATAGCCGATATATACCTTATTACACCTTATTATGCAAAAATATCTTTATATTTTGAAATGTATACCTGATTATGCCGACGATACCTTATTATGCAAAAATATCTTTATATTTTGAAATGTATACCTTATTATGCCGACGATACCTTATTATGCAAAAATAGCCGATGTATATCTTATTACACCTTATTATGCAAAAATATCTTTATATTTTGAAATGTATACCTGATTATGCCGACGATACCTTATTATGCAAAAATAGCCGATGTATACCTTATTACACCTTATTATGCAAAAATATCTTTATATTTTTAAATTTATACCTGTATTACCTTATTATGTCTGTGAAGATATACTAGACAATATATTCATATATTTACATGATGAAAAATGATGTCAATATTTATAAATAGTTTAAAAGTAATACACACGATGTGTATGCTTAAATGCGTCTAAGTGTTGTACGGATCCTTCGCGGTGCAAGTTATACTCGTTCTTAACGAGTTTTTAAAATTATTATTAGTGTCAACTACGTATGTTGTTACAAATATGATGGTACTTTATGAATCTGAATATTTAAGGTATTTTCAAGTTTAGAAAGTGCTCCAACTCGTCCAGACTTGGGTAATTTGAAAAACATGAAATAGAGGAAAATAGAAGCGTTTGCGAAAAGTTGAGCAAGTTTCAAGCGGTATGCATTGTTTCCGGAAATGTTTTCTGCCGAAAATTGGACGCTTGGTTTAGTTGTACAAGATCGGAAGTGTCAAACACGCCGCTAATATAATACAAATATAAAATTACCAAAGGTAATTGCGAGCGAAACTTTAGATCGTCGGTGTCCAATTGATTTTGTTCCGGTTTAGGTATTTGGAAATAGTTTCGGTTGGCGTGCGTTGGCAACCGGAGTGTGACGTTAAGGTTGTTCGTTTGTTTACTGAACAAATTGTGTGTTTGTGCATTTGGATAGATTTTTTTGCGGTGACGGATATTTTGACGAAGCGATTTTTAAGGGGTGTATTATTTGGAAACAGTTTCCGTTGGCTTGCGTTGGTAACTATAGTGTGAGATTAAGGATGTTGTTTATTTACTGAAAGAATTGGGTGTTTGTGCATTTGGATAGATTCTTTGTGGTGACGGAACTTTGACGTAGTCATTTTTAAGGGGTGTATTACTTGGAAACAGTTTCAGTTGGCTTTGGTAACCACAGTGTGACGTTAAGGTTGCTCGTTTATTTACTGAAAAAAATGTATTCGTGTATTTGGATAGTTTTTTTTGTGGTGACGGAACTTTGACGTAGTCATTTTTAAGGGGCTTATTACTTGGAAACAGTTATAGTTTGTGTGTTTGTGTATTCGGATAGATTTTTTTGCGGTTACGGAAATTTTGACGAAGTGATTTTTAAGGGGTGTATTACTTGAAAACAGTTTCAGTTGACTTTGGTAACCGCAGTGTTACGTTAAGTTTGCTCGTTTATTTACTGAAAAAATATATGTTTGTGCATTTGGATAGATTGAAAAAAATGTAACCAAAGAACGTTTCCGACGAGTGTCACGTAGCTGTATCATGAAAGTGAATATCTTAAGTAGTGTGCAGAATGGCAATGTAATCGAAACAGTGTGGAATATTTAATAAATGAAAACTGTTAAATACGTGAGTTCCGTACACGGCTAGACATAAAATAATAAAAAAAACGCTAAATACAAGTAGGACTAGCATTACGAGGATTCCGTACATATTTAGCCATTTAAACATTTAGAGGTTGGTAGTTTTGGAAAACTATTTGCAAGTATTAATTTTTCTCAACGTAAATATATTACTTACTGTACCTTTCACAAGCGTAACTCAACGTAAATATATGACTTACTGTACGTAAATATAACGTAACTCAACGTAAATATATGACTTACTTTACTCAACGTAAATATATGACTTACTGTACCAACGTAAATATATGACTTACTGTACCTTTCACAAGCGTAAAGACATGTGGCATAAGTATTTAAAAAATTATGAATGACATCTAGAATCATTGCTATAGTATTCCCACAATTTTGTTTATACTTTTAAAACCCCTATTTTTTCGTAATTTTAGGTTGTGGAGTTTTGGATATAGGGGGAAGACAAGTTTTTTCTTGCATATTTTTGAATATATACTAACTAAAATTATGAAATTTTTTTTTTGAGATCCTTATAATTAACCCCTTCAAACGGAAACCCCACACTATTGTAGAATAAAAAAACCTTGAATATTTAATTTACGCACCATCCCCTCTAAAATTTCTCTACAAATATTTTTGAGTATTTGCTATTGAGATATGTGCGGGTTAATGTTTTTATTACTATGTTAAATTTCAAGTTTCTACGCCAAAGATACCTGAGGAAAACGGCTGTTACAGACAGACGGACAGATACGTGAGTGATCTTATAAGGTTCCGTCTTTTTCGAGGTAGGGAATCCTAAAAATTTAAGGTAACGTAGTATTTGCATCTATCAATTTAAAAATATTAAAAGTATTTTTTACTACGTACATCTATGTATAATCAAGTGTATCTTTCACAGACATATTAAAACGATTTGAGCTGGTGTTAGAGACATATTAAACCTTCCTATAATAATATATTAAACCTTATAATGTTATTGCTGGTATTAGAGACATATTAAACCTTCCGATAATAATATATTAAACCTTATATATTATTGCTGGTGTTAGAGACATATTAAACCTTCCTATAATAATATATTAAACCTTATATATTATTGCTGGTGTTAGAGACATATTAAACCTTCCTATAATAATATATTAATCCTTATATATTATTGCTAGTATTAGAGACATATTAAACTTTCTATAATCATCATCATCATACATATTAATACGCTAAGGTTAAGATGTTACTCTCCCTTTTTAGAAAAAACCTCACAACTAATCCACATAAATTATATATCATTTTATAGATAATTGCTTGCTCTACCGGCATCCACAACTAAAAAATTTATTATTGCTATTGTTTTTGCAAATTAATTAATTATTAAAATTATATACACAAAACAGCAATGCTGCCATCTAACGGCTCAACGTCAATATGATTGACGGTCGGTAAAATTTTTGTTTAATTTCAAATCCACTCACGTATAAATAAAGTGGGGCTTTAGCTCAATGCTTTTGATACTTGCGCCTCTATATGTCAATTTTAGTAAAATATTTGTTTGATCTGTCATCTGAGCTTCATAATGGAATAAAAACGTAATACGCAGTGTGCAAAATTAGAAATGAATTGAATACCTGCAATCAATTTTGATTTATTAAATTGAGTTGAATAATTTATAATGCGAAGACTTCGCACGGGTCACGCTAGTAATATAATAAACCTTATAATATTAAACCATCCTAGGTATTACTGTTTTTAGATAGAACTGTTAAAATAGAACTCTTTCATATAAGAAAAAATAAAAATGGATTTACACTCTATTCAAAGAATTCGTTGTTTCAGACTCCAAACGCCTACGAAGAAAAAAACATTCCTTTTGTATGTATGGGGTATTCTACGAAATTTAATTACACATAATTTTAAATATGAATTTGGTCACGGGAATTACTACGTTTTACGTGCAAAATTTGGTGTCCATAATTGATTCAGTTTACGAGCTAGGTGTCTGTGACTGACAAACGTACGGACGGGACAGTGTTATGATAAATATTAAGATATATTTTTTTACCAAATCATGAAAGGTATATTTAAAAAAATATCTATCTATTTATTCATATAAAGTGCTCTGCGATGCGTCTTTTGCCTCTCCTTGTCATTGAGTTAGTTTCATTAATTATATTAAAGGTATAAGTAACGTGTGAGATGGCGGGAATATATATTGTTAATGCATATATGCATGCTGGTGGGTAAATGTATAAAATTATAGACTTAAAAAAAAATGGTGTGTCACACTCCGTTATTGCGATTACGCCGTTAGAAAATGCCAATATGTGTGTCACACTCCGTCATTGCAATTACGCCAAAAGAAAATGCTAAATAAACATATAGATAACTCACTCTAAAATTACGCAGAAATGTTGCGCGGAGAGGCCACATAACGGTTACCCTTTTTTTAACGCACTGAACTTCGTACGATCGGAACATAATGTTTACATATTTTTTAACGCTTTGAACTTCTGATTTTACTCCTCATACAAATTCATACCGGGCGCTATATATGATAATAATCTATTCTTAAGGAGTACATTCCAATAAATGTAATATATGTATAATAATTAAATCATATAAAAATGCCCATAGACGGGTAGGATATGAAAGTAGAGTACTAGATAGATATTGGTCACTAGATAGACATGGCTCTCTAATACGTACAATTATTGGTATTTAATTTGGAACAGGCATGATGCATCTTCTTATTGCGGTGCGTAATAAAATCAACGGGGTTCATTAAATATTTCTCCGAAGTTGCATGCGACGTAGAATGGATAGGTTCAGCAATGATGCGAATCCGACGCCGTTTGTCATGAGCGCCTGCCTCCTATTTAGAGGCGCGATTATCATCGCCGCTCGTGCGGTTTGGTGAAAAACCTGCGTTTATCGCTAAGGTCGGCTGACCATGACTAATTTCTTTCAATTTGAATTATAATAGCAAATCTCTGAACATTATGTGCTGGCTGTCATTTTCGTTATTACTAAATTTAGAATTTATAATTTTTCATAATGAGTTATCTTCAATTTGCGCCGAGTTCGTTGTTGGCTGTTTTTGAATATTTTCCGTGTCATAATGGCCATTACATTTGTTTTATTTTTATTCTGTTAGTTTTAATATGGCGACTGCTTAATAGAAAGCTGGCTTATCAAAATAAATGTGAAAATATTGTTACCAGATTACAGGAAACTGTTATTAAGTTTCGTTACGTGTGCTATCAGCGAATTCTTTCTCTCAAAGTTATATTAACTCATGGATTTATACATGGGAGCATTTATATCTACGTTATGGAATGCCTTTCAGAAATTCTTGTGTGGTTTACGATTCGTAGTGACCTTATTAATGGTACATAGATGGTACTTGTAGTTTCGAGTTGAAATCGGTGAAACAGTTTCGGAGATTTGGTCATAAAAAGGATTTTTCCCGTATGCTCGAATGTTATTGGCAGTTTTGGCACCCAAAGTAAAAACCACGCGTGTGCAATAGAAAGATGGCAGTGGCGTTTTTGTCGTTGCTATGGGGAAATTGTTTGACAGTTCTGATTTGTGTATTAAATTTTAATTGTTTAATTATTTTGGTGAGACTTTGTTTTCTATAATTATAATTTTAAACGATATAATCGTTATATTAAGGAAATTGATACTCCGAAAAATTACCCAACAATATGAAATACAATTTACGTGACCAATTTATGTCACATGTTTTTTTCTATGTGTAATTGTTATTACGGTAAATCTTACACTTTTCCTTTTGACAAAATTACAATTGGTATAAAATATAAATTAATTTCGTTATACAATTTGTTTGATGCGTTTTTCACCATTTCGTTTTTTTTTTCACTTCCAGATGTATCTGCGATATTATATCATTTTTATACCGACGTAAGATAAGCTAGATGAAGAATATATAGTGACTAAAAAGAAAAAAAAACGATTAAAAAGGGTCTTCTGAGCCCTAATAAGTTAAGGCTTCCAACGTTACTCTATTTAAGGATGTCTGTGTTAATATAGAAAGCGGAAAGGTTTGTTTATTTATTTGTTTGTTCACGCTAATCTTTGGAACCAGACCTACGCTTTCAAAAAATATTTCTGTATTAGACAGCAAACACTTCAGAAGTTGGGGAACACAACTTAAGTGTTTTAAGGTAGAGAAAACCGGTTTATTTTTGGTTGATCATTCCAAACGTACCTCATCCCGAAGGTTTTGTATTATATTTTGGAGTATCTAATTCACAAGTAATTATACCGATAATTAAGATAATTTTACGCGGGCAAAACCGCGGGGAATAGTCAGTTTTCAATAAAGCTATTCATTATGAGGTTTTCTAGTATATTTTTCTATTGTTTCCTTGAAGATATATTTTTTTAAAATGGTCAATGTCGATATTTTTGCCTACAAATTGTATGTATTATATATTACGAAATGCCAAATGTTCATCGCCACATAGGTTTAATATGTGTCTAGAACCACCAGTGTTGTTTCTCGGTTTTCTCGACTGTATAGGTTTCTATACTCTTTCTGGTATAAGGTCTTTCTGGTATATATATATATATAGGTAATATTCATAGGCTCAAACCTGTCTATGTTTGATCATAATTGATTTGACAGTTTCCAAATCGCCAGTTTCGACAACTATATTTTGTTTATTTAATTGGCGACGGAAGTAAAAATCTAGACATTTTCGAGGCGTTTTTTCGTTTCCTTTTCCGCTACGTTTTCATATTTCCTTGAGAATGCTAATCTAAAGCGTGTTTAGGATTATTGGCCGACTTCCTTTCAAAGCGTGTGGCCAATCCATTTCTACTTGCGGTATTTTATTTCATTCTCGATAGGAACTTCCGTGTATTAACGTTATTACGGACGTTATTACCCACAAAAGGGCGAAAAGCGGACGCGGGTAGGTCGCCAGTGTAGTCATAAAATTAAACTATCAAATTTGAAATCGGTTAATAGCTTTTATGGCTATTTCTTAATATAACGACATAATTTTCTTAACCCAGTTGGCGTGCTCGATAATGGTATCTTTTGTCGTATTTCACTTGCCCAATCAATTTCTTTCCATTATTAGTGGAAAATTATAGGTTTTGTTGTACAGTGAACGGCGCAGAGTACATCGTTTGGGTGATTTACATAAGTACTTGTCGACAATTCGATTTAACACTTATTAACCATATCAATATCATTACTTAAGTTAATTTTTGGGGTTTCGTAGCCAAACTAGGAAAGTTTATGTATTCGTAGTTTCGCCATGTCTGTATGTCTGTCCGTATATGTGTATTAGTCCTATAAAACTGGGCACTGTTATACATATTTAGCTGTATAACATATATATATATATATATATATATATATATATATATATATATATATATATATATACATACACACACACACACACATACACACACAACACTTCTGAGTACATACGTGTTTATATTACTAAAGTCGTTTTAGAAATATATTTTCGTAAAATAATATCTAGCAAATGAAAGAAAAATCTATAATTATAATCAGTAGTGTTCCGTGATAGTGAAATAGTTAAACGTTTTATATTTAAACTGAAAGTGACAGGTATAAAAATGTTATGTCAGTTATAGGAAGAAAGAGGCGTGGCTAAGGTGATGGCAGTTATTATAAGTTATATTAAGTACAAAACACACACACACGCACGCACACAGGCGCGCGCACACACACACACACACATAAGCGAACAATCCATAGTTCTTCTGAAGCTAAAAGTGCGTTCCTAGTTATCGTCAATTTTGTTATCTCTTCACTTAACCGGTCTGAACTAAAATAGGTACAAACTTTAAAAGTGTGAAAATGGATGATGGAAACTAGAAAGTGTGAAGATGGAAAACTTTATGGAATATTCGAAATAATTAAAGTTTATGACATAAATATTTATATTTAGTCCTTGAGATAGAAACCAAGAATCATAATTTCAGCGTTTTTAGAAAATCGCTAATAGTTTTTTTATATAAAAAAGCGAATAAAAAATGCAGTCATGCTCGCTTTTTATCCGGGTAAAGCCGGGTCGGACACCTAGCCTTTTTATGTATTTGTAGACAGTATTTAACTTGTGAATAATTCTTACACAAAAAGCTTATTGTACTAGCGAAGCTAGAATTAAGTACCTGCATTTTGGCATTTATCACAGTTCTATAAGTATGTGCCTTTACTATAACACTCCCATTTTTAAGTACTTTCGTCATATTTCGACTTGCAAGTTTTTAATAATCGTACTGCGAAAATTAACATTATTCATATTGTCCTTGGTTTTGCTCGCATGCAATTAGAGAATTGTCTGAAACAGTTTTTAAGCGAGAAAAAATATTTTTAAGACGTATATAAGTTTACTTCTTGTAACACGCAACGATGCGGAACAACAGCTATTACGTATTTTGTTGGGAGTCCTTTTAGGCATAGTTATTTGAAGTGTTATAAGTTTTTGAAAAGAGTTATTGCATAGTTAAAAAAAAAACGAAAATTACTTGGCATCCCCTAAAAATTGTATAGCCAATCGAGTTGTTTTGCTCCTGTATGTTACGTAGATGTAAAATTTCATTGATTTCTGCCTCATTTGTGACGTAATTCGGTAACGTATAAATATACAAAGAAACATAAACATTTATAACATTACTTAGAACTGCTTTAACTAAGTACTTGTCGCAAAATTGTATGCACTTAATGTAGAATATATTAGACCTCGTTTGTAGTTGACCAATGTCGTTCACTCTTAATGCAATTTACATTGAGAAATACTTCAATTCTAGATAGCTCAATGGCTCGGGTTCATATCTTGGCATCACTTTGAATTTTTAACCGAGTTGCAAAAGGAGGAGGCTTACAGTTTGACGCGTATTTTTGTTTTTTTTTGAGGACCGATTCAGAGCAATATATATATATATATATATATATATATATATATGTGTGTGTGTGTGTGTGTGTATTTATGTATGTATATATATATATATATATATATATATATATATATATATACATATACAGAAGGTGTTGATAACGGAACTATATATTTGAATTACAACACGAGCTTAGAAATATGTTCGTTATCTCTGAAGCCGTAATGAACGCACACTTCCTAATTAGATCAAATCATTATAACGAAGCAAAAACAATACGAGAGTTTGACTTTGGTTGTAATTGCTACAAAATATTGAAGATCCCTGATGCATTTTGCTGAATCATATTTCTAAACTCGTGTTGCAATTCAAATATATAGTTTCGTTATCAACACCTTCTGTGTATGTGTGTGCGTGCGTGCGTGCGTGCGTGAGTGTGTGCGTGCGTGTGTGTGTGCGTGCGTGTGTGTGTGCGTGTGTTTTTTTTTAAATATTTTCAACGATTCAAATTGTTCAACCTATCTCGGAAATACATGCAATTGTTTGTCAACACACGGTCTAAGGTTATGCTTTGAAAATTCATAAATTTTCCTTATTCTTAAATACTAATTCTTAATACTATTTTTCATGAAAATATTTTCAGTACATGTCTCATTACGATGGAATGAACTAGATTTTGACACCGAGAATTACTGCGCTATATATTTAAAGGTATCTGAACAAGTTTTAGCTCACTTAATCTCCAGTTCCTATATTCCCTTGCTCGCTTTCCTTAACTTAGAATTGTTAGTATCTGATATATTCCTTTAGTTCCTGTAAAATATTTTTTTTAATTTTCTGCAAAACTAATTTTTACTATTTATACGTTGTGCTTGACTGGAAGAAATGTCTACTAATACAAATATATACTGTAATTGTCTAGATATTCTCTAGGCAACACGGTAGAAGCATTATGGTCTAGCTTTATAGTGTTTTTCATAGAAACAGGAGTATTTATTTTATTTTTTTTATCAATAAAATCTGTGCTCTGTTTATAAGTTGGTACCAATGCGTTGAGCAAGTTAGTACGAAACAAAAAATACTAAAATAATGAACAATAAACAGAAACGGTCGAAAATAAAGATAACGAACACAAAACGCAATTAGACATAAAGAATAAGCCGTGAAGCACCCAGATACTCCAAGGTCTTGATTCTAAATAGGCCACAAAAAATCGTCGACAAAAAGTTTTTTTTTTGCAAAAATCTTACAGCTATTTTTTGATTGGGAATTGTTAGTGGCTCAATCTATGTAAATATATAAAAGATGAATACCACTCACTGACTGATTCATAACGAAATCTCCAAAAATATAAAGTCTGTAAACTTGAAATGTGGTGCGTTTGTTTTCCTTGGCTTATAGGTGCTCGCTAAGAAAGAATGTTTCGAAATTCAATCAATAAAGGTGTAAGAAAGAGAGGTTGGAGGATTGTATAAGAATTTCGAAACACTTGGAGTTAGAGGCAAGAAAATATGTATTTAGACTTTTAAACTTAACCAGTTATTACAGTGTCTTAAAAATCTCAAATTGTAAATAATTATTATATCAAAAACGAATAAAATAGAATGCAGTTACAGTCTTTTCTTGCCCGGGCAAAGACGGGACGGACAGCTAGTTAAGATTACGAAACCAAGGTAGTGGGGCACTGGTGGGTGCCGACATCTTTATAAACAAATGCCTCTTTGCGAATAACTCGAGAGGGGACTTATCTTACGAAGAAAGTATAAAATACCTTTTCTTTTTGTAAAAAAACAATATTTCATTTTAATTTAAAGGTTTTTTTAATCAATATTTTCAGAGAAATTACGCTGAAAAGTGTTTACTTTTTAAGGAAATGTAAAGACTTTCTAGTGCAATTTAAAAATATTTACTTCACAAAAGGTTCGAATAAGAGTTAAAGATAATTGTTTTTATAAAAAAGAATTTTTGTTATATTTCCTTCATAGAATTAGTCCTTCTATTTAAAGGATCTTAACGTATTTTTGGACTTCTTTTTCCTTGTTGTCTATTTGGCTATAAAAGTTATTAATCAAATTGAAATGAGGCAGTATCCGAACAAAGTTAAGAAAATTCAACGCACGGGCCATTCGGAATCTCAATCAGATCTTCGTATGACCGATGTAACCAATTAACATTTTGAATAAATCTAGGATGAGATACAATTCTATTTTTTTTAGTTGTTGAAAGTCATAGCGACCTTGTCCAAAATGGAAAGTGGGGAAGGGGATCCCCCACATGTGTAGAGGAATTTAATGAATCTTTTCTGTGTTTTATTCGAAATTAGTATACAGGTTATTTCAAATTAAAAACCAAATGAATACGTTTATTACCAATTTACTGTTCGACTTTAACAAAACTTTAATCTAGTTAATATCGCAAAAATCCGAAAACCGTAATTCGATGTTTCGGTAACTCAGTAATGTGATCGTTAAATCATATATCAGGTGGAGCTGTCTATAACCATATCGAGGTCCTTAACATTAGAAATACAGGCTACTAATGTATACCGATGCAAGGTACGAGTATTAGAAGATAAAAACTCACAATAACCAGCGTTTCCCCACATCTAGTTACAGAACTACGGAATGAACATTATTTACTCCGTGCGTGTTATGGTTAGTTGCGTAGAAGCGTGCGGTTCGAGATCTCGAATGGGAATCTCTCCAATTATTCTTGCTTTGGTTATTTAAATATTAATTGTTCGTTAATTTCACGTTTAATGGAACGGAATGAAGTTGTTACGTTTTATTAAACACGGCATTACCATCAAATCACTTTCGCTGTGGCGGTAGTCATTAATGTTGTTAAAACCGGTTGTTATATTTAACAAAGGGTTGTTTATAATCAATTATAAATAAGAAATTCGTTATAAAACTTGTCTCTGACTCCGGGCGAGCATCCTATACGTGTGGTTTTAAAATTGGCATATGAACTCTCGTAGGTGGTCTTCATAACCAAAGTTTTTTTCGCGTAAGACGTTTTTAAGCGGTCTAATCAAACAATAATCAGTGGGTGCAAGGTGAGGTGAATATGGTGTTTCTGTGTCCAATCACAATCCAAAACTTTGTTTGGCTATATGAGGACCGGGCTATGGTTACGACCGGGCTATGGTTCGGGCTAAGTTCATGTGGTACCAATGTACCGTATTTTAAGCTTTTCCCCAAGCGGTGTAAATGATTCTCTATAAGTTCCTTGACAGTCAGAGTTCATTTGCTAACCAGCGTGTCGTTCGCTATAATCGGCTATCTTCTTCAATTAGTAATTTAACCTGACACTTTTTGGAACCATCGTTTTGCTGTTGGTACATTTTGCTGTCGGTAGATGTTACCGTAGTTTCGGCAACAGAGTAACCAGATTTAGTACTTGTAAAATAGACAAAGTCACAAATGCGTCTTAATGTTGTCCATATTTTATTCGTGTTAAGAGGGCAGCGTCTTAATTACTACTGAATCAGTGAGGGCGTGCCGCGCCCTTTATACACCTTTGATCATGGAACCTTCTAGAACGTTCCCATATTTTCTAGATAATTTTCGAAAAAACGCTCATTACTTTTTAGCCAATCCAATAGATTTAGCGAATCTTAGTACTTCGGTCACTGTATATGTTCTGTTCATTTCATGTTCTGTTCTATTCATTTCATGTTCTGTTCTATACATTGCCATTTCGTTTTTGGTCGTTGAATGAAAGAGCGACTCACTTCTTGAACAATAAATTGAGTTATTATTCAAATTGAAATCATTGTTATGTGACTGGGATTGCTTGTGAGTATCATGTATCAAATTTATTTGTGAATTACACTATTTTAATGTTATTTAGTTTTTAATAGAAATGTTTCTATTTTTCCGCCGTATCCTATATTTCCCATAGATATGTCTAGAGAAAAATCAACACACGATGCTGATAACAGTAAAATGATGGTTTTTGAAAAGAATGAATGCAATGTGATTATACAATAGGGATAGGGAATGTAAATGATGTGAGTGGTTTTTTCGGCTCGACGCTTTCAGCTAAGTCCAGAGTGATATCCAAGAATCCACAGATCAAAACTCACAGAAACCCTCCTAAAGATCATTTTAAAAATCAGTCTCAGATAAAAAGCGGGTAATTCTAATTTTAAAAAATTGGAAAAAACTACTATGGTCTTTTTAGACAAACAGAAGTATGCGAATCGCTTAAGAATTTCCTATAGTTATAATTTTCATTGAATAAAAACAAGTATTTTCTTATTTTTGCTATGATCGAATATGGATATATCCAATATGTAGCTGAATAAAACTAGTTTTTTGAGGTTCAATATTAAATTCGTGCTATGAAGGTTTCGTGACATTATATAATATTAACATGAAGCTTATTAAGAAGGTACAAATATTTAAAAAAAAAAGAAAAACCCGTCGTGTAGTAATTCCGTCGACAGTCAGAATTGAAGTGATTTTTGGAATTTTCCCCTTTATTTGTGCGATAAAATCTTTTTCGTGCCAAATTTCTAAATTAACGAGAAATACCCTATATGTTTTAATTAGTGAACCAGTATAGAAATATGTGATATTTTAAACATCTATTATTGCATCAAGTTAGAAAATTGATCTTATAGGACTATTGGACCATAAACTTATAGGACTATGGGACCATAAACTTTATTTGTTAGTATTAGTTTGAAATTGATATCTGTAGCCGTTCCTGAAAAGGGCCTTGACGGACGATAAAGCGATCATACAAGTGTTCCCTTTTTTTTTCATTCTGAGTTACGAATCCTTAAGAAGGAAGTATATGTGGGAGAAGAGAGTGTGAAATGAAAACTTGCCTGACTCAGTGGATGAATGGAACTGAGAAATATCTAAAAAATGGTGAAACAGAAGAATTACATCAGGATAGAAGAGTTTAGTTTTCCGTAACCTCGTGTTTACCCTGCGTGATCGCGAAGGTATAGATAATGAAAAGCAATATCTTGTTGTTATTACCATCATCTATAGGTAGAGAAAAGGCGCGTTCCCACCGTATCACGCATTGCGTGCGTGGGTCATATTTTTTAATGACGGCCTCGCTCACGTACGCGTCGGTTATTTTGAAACGATTAATTGTGGATTTTATAACGTACACTTTTATAGGTTGCGAAACGACATTCTGTTGAAATAAAAGTATTTTTCTATAAACGGTGCAGACATGCTGCATTTATTTTTTAGTAAAAGGCGAAAGTGTTGCAATCTATTGTCTGGATAAAAAAAATTATTTTGTCGGACTTATATTTATAATGTATTTACCCTTTTTAAGGTATTTACCATTTTTAGGGTATTTACCCTACGTTACGCAATGCTTTGTGTACGCTGTACAAATGTAGGCAATTTAATTAAGTTTTGTATCAAAGGGAACATAATTTTTTTCGGTAAAACGAGATATAACATATTATTTGGGTTGAAAGTTTGAGGAAACTCGTTGCGCGCTTGGTTGATCAAAGCGAAGTTTTAAAGTATACTAAATTAAAAAAAAAGTTAAAAAGATTGGAAATATTTATAAGAAAATGCCACATAAAAATTGCATCCGAAAGGTCCAATAGTTTAGGTGTTAGGCAGAGTGACGGACATATAAACACATACATTTTGTTTATTTAAATATATATGTAATTAATAATAAGTCCAATGAACATACAACCTTCGATTATTTTCATCAAACGCGATATTTTCTATTCTCACTGACTCGTTCTACGGTTTTAGAGGAAACACTTATACGGTTTTAGAGGATCCCTTTTTGAGGAAACACCTTTGACAGGTATCAACTTCCTATGAATTTACTACTCGTTTTTTGGGGCAAAATTGGAAAATATATATTTTCAAGGTGTAAAGAAACAATTATCTCGCATGATTAAATCGGCGTTATTGATTGAATAATTGTTCGCTTCCTCCACTACATATGTGTTTCATTTTTCGTTACGGTATCATTTCTTAACGTACAAACACTTTGACACTTCAAAAAATATATACATTAGTTATTGTTTCACTGTACCTGTACCTGTCTAACGCGATGTCACATTCGTAAATTATCTTTGTCTATAGACATAGCCAATTATTAATAATAAAAGGCGGCTATGTTATAGACCGTATTAGCACAATTAGTTTTATGTCTAGACATAGATAAGTTTAGAATTAGTCGAGATATTAGAGTATGACAGACGTAACCATAATGATACATACAATAACATACGAGTATGTCAAAATTCTATCTAACAAAAACTCAAGAATTAAATATAATGGGGCTAAGAATGTATTCTTATTTGCTTCAAATACATTAAATTTAGGTGTATTGTCAGTTTTTTTGCATGTGTGTAAACGTTCCTTTATTAAAATTATCGATTTAACGAAAGATAGCAAAATTTATATGCAATACAGGCACCGAGCATTTTATTGTTTTGTGAGTGCAGATAATCGGTAACCTCTCTCGTATACTAAGTATATTTTGTGAGAAATTTTCCTCTATCATTTTAGGTAATAATTTTGGTTTATTTTAAAACTTGTTCATAATTTTTACTAATTTGTTAGACTATGGCTCTCTGCATAGTTTTATTAGAATTTAAATCAATTTTAATATGATGGTGTCTTCCACCGTATACTTAGATATACTTGGGTATATTATGTGATAAATTTTCATCTATCTTTTTAGGTAATAATTTTAGTTTATTTTAAAACTTGTTCATGATTTTTACTAATTTCTTAGACTCTGGTTTCTGTATAGTTTTATTAGAATCGATTTAAATGATTTTTTCCACCATATCCGTAGGTATATTGTGTGAGAAACTTCCATCTATCTTTTTAGGTCATAATTTTAGTTTATTTTAAAACTTGTTCATAATTTTTACTAAGTTCTTAGAATCTGGCTTTCTGCGTAGTTTTGGTAGAATCGGTTTGGATGGTCTCTTCCACATCGATTTAAAGAGTATTTTTATCTGTTCGCGGCTAGGTTCATGTCTTTTATGTATATTGTTCCTTCTTTCACGAATACTTGTTCTTTATGTTACCTTCAAGTTTTGAAATGACCGGTTTTTGGATATTTTAGTACATTAGTACCTGCTTTCTTGCTCTACCCCTTTTCTTTTAAGGTCATTTCGTTTATTTTCCGAAATCATTAGTCATTAATCGTAGTAATGTCTGAGTTACTTTGCCACCGTTGATTAGAAAAGATTACTCACGCAGCAATAAGTTCTGTGCATTTAAAAAAAAGGGAAAATAAATATAGGGAGGTATGTATTTTTATATATTTTATAATAGGGCTTTCGAGTTGTTTTTTTTCCGTATTATTTTATCGAAAAGTTTAATAATATTTGATGGAACCACAATGTGAGCGCTCCTTTCTGCGATTATCTCTATCGTGGGTAGAGGGCTTATAAAAATTAATATGGCAACTGTTTTTGCTGAAGTTTTAGTCTGAAAAAGTGTCTGATGACCAATATTTAATAGCGCTTTTTATTGTTAGTAATTATTGTGTATTGTCAATTAGTAGCCGTTATCGATCTACCAAATATATATTTATTAAAACAATAAGCATGTGGTAGTTCACGGAACCCACGTGATCGGAATGCAACTTTTTTGTACTTTTTTTTAAATTGCAGGCTGCTTTGAAAGAGGGATAATGTAGGTATCAGATTCTCGAAAAACTTATCGAATGAAGACCTGCTGTAAATTTAAGAAATTATAGGAGATTATTAACTGTTGTGATGTTGGCTACGCCTGATCTTACTCTCGATGTGATCCCTCTTTCCATAACCTTTTTATTATTTCTCAACTCTCTTTGTTCTGCCTTTTCTCTACATTACGTTTGAATATGTCGTTATGTGAATATGTAGAATATGTATGTCGTTATTATCGATTTATTTGAAGACAGACGCTGCTAAAAGTTAGACTTCAAATAGATATACAGAATATGTTGCAGAAATGAAAATTATGCAGTCTACGTTCATAACGTTACGTAATGTTGAGATACTCATTACTGTTTATATAATGGAATAGTCGTGCGTATTTCAAACGTCAGTATACGTAAATAACGTTTTATAAACGGATTAAGTTAATAAAACTGTACAAATTACTCGTTACAGCGAATTAGTACGATTGTCCGCAATTCGGTACAGATAGGGATTTGATTCTTCGGATGGGGTCTTGCGATCTTTGGTATTGAAATGTTTAAATAAGTGGTTTTATCGACACGCCGATCGTTCGGCTTCGTATTTTGCCTAGTGACAAGATAAAGTAAATACGTGAATAAAGTTTTATAAATCGATTAAGTTAATAAAACTTTACAAATTACCCGTTACAGCTAATTAGTATGATTGTCCGCAATTCGGTACAGATAGGGATTTGATTCTTCGGATGGGGTCTTGCGATCTTTGGTATTGAAATGTTTAAATAAGTGGTTTTATCGACATGTCCATCGTTTGGCTTCGAATTTTGCCTAGTGACAAAATTGGAAAAATCGTAGTAAGAAAAAATGGATGTTACGTTTTTAAATTGATATGATAAGTTGTTATTAAAAAAATACCAAACTCAAAAAATAAAGTGCGATGAATTGTTTTGGCTTATGGTCATTACAAATGTTAACCTTAAAGTTCGTAAATATCCGCATCTTTAAAAAATGTTTTTTTTAAAATGCGAGTATTTTTGCAAATTTTGTCTTATTTTCTTACACTTACCGTAATTGTAGTAAATGAAGTTGTTTTGTTTTTTGATTTTGTTGCTAAGTTATTACTAAAAAAACTAGAGTAGTTACAGTATTATGTGTATTATTCTCATTATGTATTAGTATTATTGAATAGATAAAAAATATGTTGATTTGAATATTCTATTCTTGACAAAAAGGAGGATCAGCGATCAAAGATCTTTAAATTGGTGTAATTTTGTACATGTTTGTAATTTTCTATATCTTAATGCGAATATACAAATTTTAACATAGTTTTCTGTAAATATACAATCATTTTTAAAGCAGAAGTAATTGTTGAAAGTAAATTTATTAAAAACAATTGGCTCTTTACAGAGCTTTACAATTTACTATACTTTGTTGATTTTAATTCTGATTAATTGTTGACAAAATATTAATTTATTCTTAGCCATTGTAACATTTTATACGGTTTCTTTGACGTAGGGAAAAACGGGACTCATATAATTTCATTTTGTCGGTCTGTCCGCTTGTACATCATACCATCAAAGCTCTTTTAATTTGAGGCCGATGTGCACGAAACAAACATATCTTATTTTTTTTTTGAAATACCTCTCCTAATTTTTTTCTGATAGACCCCATCGAGTATCACTGAAATGGTCTCAGCTGTGTCGAACACTGGCAAACCAAATCCGGGGAAAGATCCGCCAGTTGTTTGCGATCACATATTAGTTATTATGACGCTGGCAGATGCGAACGTTTGACCGTAACCAATGGCGACATTTAAATGTTTAATTTGTTATGATTTACGTATGCAGGAACGCGTGGCATTCGTTACTGCGTCTCACTGTGCAATTAGACGCGGGAATGTGCCATTGCTGTGTCGGACATATGATACGAAATTTTTGTCACCGTGTCAAGTTTGTGTATAGCATTCATTTCACTTGTTTGAGTACATCGGTTTCATATTACAGTTTAGATGTATTCTGCGAGTTCATCAGCATAAGATTCGAAATATGGAAGAAGAAAAAATAAATAATCAACCAAGATTTCATCATTGCTCTGTTTATACTCCTCTGTAATACTGTCCTCTGTAATGTTTTTAGTCAACTGTTTATGTTGCCGTTTTTACCCTTTCCAAAAAGACTATTAATAGATGCCTAAATTATAAAAGGAAATATCCAAACGGTACTTTTCTCGGATCACTATAATAGATTGAATTATAACATATAATCTCCTTTTCATCTTTTCTATAAAAGGAAAGTATCCTTCAAATGACACGTTTCTCGGATCACTATAATGAACTGAACAATTGGATAACCTACACTCTCCTTTCCACCGTCATTTTAAAAGGAAAATATGCCCTAAATGAAATGTTTGTCGGACAAATATGACAGAAAGAATTATTGGTCAACATATAATCTCATTTTTACCTTCATTATGTAATGAAACATCGTTCAAACGACTGACCAATATATTGAACGGATATCTTTCAAATGACATGTCTCTTGAAGCAGTATGGTGGACGGAATTATAGAATAATATATAATATTTTTTATGAAAGGATTACATCTTTCAAATGACATGTCTCTTGAAGCAGTATGGTGGACGGAATTATAGAATAATATATAATCTTTTTTATGAAAGGATTACATCTTTCAAATGACATGTCTCTTGAAGCAGTATGGTGGACGGAATTATAGAATAATATATAATCTTTTTTATGAAAGGATTACATCTTTCAAATGACATGTCTCTTGAAGCGGAATTATTGGATAACGTATAATCTGCTTTACGTCTACATTATAAAATCAAAACATCATCGCATCGAGATATTTCTCTGATCAGTATGATGGACAAAAGTGTGATTAATCTAAAAACATCTTTTAACGTGTTAAGGAGTATAATTTTGAAAAACTAACGGTATCTAAACTATAGACGAAATGTATCTACAAATTTCTTGTTTTCAAATCTAAGCTGTATATCGATATGCTAGTCAGTCAGATTTGGTATTTTTGTACTAAATATTAATAAAAATGAATACTATATAAATAGATATGTTCAAGCATTAATCTATTTTATTTAATACCAAATAAATTCTTCAATACCGAAAAAAAAATCGCCCTCACCTTACCCTTGAATAAGTCATACAAAATTTTAAACATAATTTTTAGTTTTGTACCAAAGGCCTACATACTAAGTATTAATTTAAAGTTTGTCGATGTGGCACATTTCGTTTGCGAACTTCACAGCAAAAGGGTTCTGTTTCGTTATCACGCAATAGGGCTTTCGGATGTTCGAATAGTTTGGATGCGTTACCCTGAAATTTATAAAAAAAAATTGTCAAAAATTTTCATAACAATTTTTGGAAATACTTTTCACTAGTGTAATTTAGGATTAAATCGTGTAGTATAACCAATGTTGATGTAGATATTTTTCTCAGGGTTTTCATCAACGTTGCCGATGGCAGGACTATATCTAAGCCTCTGATTCATGCTTTATAAGATACTTTTTATTCTTCAGTCAAGGAGATATTACGGAGATCTATGTGCTTTTCAGTTATACGATCTTTCATAGTACACTTACTTATACATATTTTTGTTAACTTGTAGTCATAGACAGGTTGTGTTTGCGTAGAAAAAAAGTGATTTAAAAATATCGAGCAAGGGTTATACATTTAGATTTTTTTAAAACATTATCCAAACTACGTGTTATTCCAAGTTCCAGCAGCAAACTTATATGTATAGATGAAGCGCGTACAGATCGCTTGTTATGATGATGCGCGCACAACCTTCGGATATAGTCGTATGCTAACATTATATGTGGTAAATAATGAAAATAAGAAAAATGATAATTTTTTTTGTATTTTAACACGAAACATTTGTATCATTACTTTCTTGCTATAACGTTAGATTTTATTTAAATATTGTCGGTGTTTATACAAATTGGTCTATAGATGTCGTTAGGAGAGTGTTATATGTCAATGAAACTCTTTGAATTTAACGTTTCATTTATAAATATAAAACAAATGTCATTAATTTATTACTACACAATAATTTTACTACTACAGGATGTGTGTGTGTTCGGAATGTTTGAGTTCTTCTAAGGGGATGCAATATTCGGACAGACGTGAAACGTAGAAAATCTTGCAGTACAGTAAAATAGGCGAAAAAAGGCTGAGACTCTGGATGGAAGTTAAACACTTCTTCTTTTTGACGTTATAATGCTTAACTGAAAAGTCTTATAAGAAGTCGTGTCTGCTAGTTAAAATATAAATGGTCAAAGGGCAAGACAATTGTTTGTTTGTTTTTAATATCTCGCTTCTTAACCCTCGTATATCATTAGATGTTTATTTACAAAAAAAATATTTGTAAATAAAAAATTAAGTAAAATTGTACTAATAAGATATTAAAATTGAATAATACTAACAATAAAATATTTAAGCATTTTACATATTCAATTTATCTATGATTTATATTATTTATGAATACTTTGAAGTGAAAACTTTTCTATGGTCGGTGATGCAATGCTCGTGTTGGCGACGCTAAATCGGATAACCTCGGCTAATTTCGGCATCGACCGTGCGAGTTCACTGTCTAACACGGAGTACAAGAAATACATTCTGTTTTTGAATAATATTTTATTTGAGTATGATTTAATATGCGTATGTTATTTTTCAGACTAATTTCCCGTTCGGCCAGCTTCGTTGGATTGTCGGCTCTTTCCGATTTAATTTAACTAGCTCTTTTATATCAGAGTGTAACATTAATTGTCTCTCGTCTCATAAATATAGTTGGGTGCGTCCGAGATTTCAACCCGGACCTCTCAACCTAAGTAAAAATCATACTTCTAGACCAATGAGCCTTTGTTATGATTTTTGAAATTTTGATATATACCATATATAATAACAGCCTATATTTTGAATAATAAGCTTAAATTTTAAATAAAATTATGTTTGAGTATAAAATATTTTTGGCAATATTTTTTTTGATAGATGGCGCTATACTGATGAAATTTGTTATCATATAATTACCTTTGTAAAGTGTACTATCTATCTGCTCCGTAGTTTACATAGTGTTACCCTATAAACGGATGCAAGCTTTCCACTCTTCGTGCTATATCTTGGAAATGGTTAATCCTACTAAAAATCGCATATAACCAAACAGGTAGTTTGTTAAACTTTCAATGATGTGCGAGGTATAGTGAGCGAGATAATTGCAAAAAAAAGATCATATTTTGACTTTTGACTTTTTTTCTAGTCGGAACCGGTATCTTATTTTCTAGTCGGAGACGATATCTTAGAAGACTTTTCAATCTTTAGAACTTCAAAACAAAAGTCTATACAATTTTTTTAAATTTTCTTCTTTTCCTTCGGAGGTTTAATTCATATTTGATAGTGTCATTTATAGTTTTATAAAACACAAGTTTAATTTTCTATTTCTTTTTGTTTACAGCATGCTCGCTGGCGCTATTGTGGATGGCGGCGAGCGGAGCGCGGGCGGCCCGCCCGCCCGGCCCGTCGGACGAACCTGAAGCTTATTTCAACGGAAGCGCCTACATAAGGCTGGCGCAGACAATATCGCTGCACTCGTTCGTCGGCGTCAGCTTCAGGAGTTGCGTCGGTGCGTATATTGTTCAGGTTTTTTTCAACTACGCTTTTTTTCAACTAGGCTTTTTTCAACTAGGCTTCTGTGCACATTTTGGTATTTATAAACATTGAAGTATTTTTATTAAACTATTTACCTTTCACAGGCGTAAAATGTGTTATATATACATATTTAACAAATTATAAGGACTAGGTTTATTGCTATAGTTTTGATACAACCTTTGCATAGATTTCTGAAAACCCAATTTTTTCCTAATATTAGGTAGTTTTATGAATGAAGGTGGAGGGTAGAGGGGGCTTTATTTTGCATTTATTTCAGTGCATCTCGATATCCCCATTATATATGAACTTAAAATAATCGATCACATAAATTGCCCCCGACACCCCTCCTTCCCCCCAATTTTCATATACATATTTTTCTATAATCTATTGAGATCTGTACGGGTTTTGTTTTTCCTTTTGAGGTATAGAACACTAAAGAATGTGCAATTTGGCCCGATGTTGTATTAATATTCCTTCTTGGGGCTAATGTAGGGGAGGGGGGGGGGGTTGTCTTTAATTTTGTTCAATGAGTCTCGAGATATCCAAGGAAGATGGGTGTTGGGTATCTGTTCGTAACGCGAGAGTTTTGCTATCCAATTTTTTTCCTTTAGGCCAAAATTTAGTCCTGACGACGAACAATAATTGCAAACCATCACTTAAAATGGAACTTTGATATATTTAATGGAATATTTGTAGCACGTTTTGAAGTTTCAACTACAGAACGTACGATTAAATTTGAATAGTACATTCGTTCGTCAGCGTCAGCTTCAGGAGTTGCGTCGGTGCAGTGAATTTGAATCTTTGCTAATTGCCTACCTGAAAATGTTGTAATACAACGAAACCTTCAGGAGTGGCGTCGGTGAAGTGAATTTGAATCTATGCCAATTGCCCAGCTGAAGATGTAATAATACAATGAAACCTTCAGGAGTTGCGTCGGTGTAGTGAATTTGAATCTTTGCTAATTGCCTACCTGAAAATGTTGTAATACAACGAAACCTTCAGGAGTGGCGTCGGTGAAGTGAATTTGAATCTATGCCAATTGCCCAGCTGAAGATGTAATAATACAATGAAACCTTCAGGAGTTGCGTCGGTGTAGTGATTTTGAATCTTTGCTAATAGCCCACCTGGAGATGTTGTAATACAACGAAACCTAGGTCGTGGTAAAGAATTTGGTTAAACTACATTACGTAGTTTCATTTCTACAAAATTAACGCCAAATATATTCAATATTTGAATGGTACATTTAAAAATACAAGATACAGAAGATGTTCGCTATTGAAATTCAAGATGGCACGTTATTGCAGACGGTGATTTAATCCGAAGCTGAATTTAATGAAATCTACTCAGGTGCCAGACGATTACATTCTGCAAGATTCAAGGAAGTCTGCTCATTTTTATACACTACCAAGTTAAAAGAAATAGCATAGCGAGGATTACAAATATCAATAAATTATGCTAAACGACGATCTGTTAGCAAACAGCTAGGCGCTTGGTATCTCTGCCTTACGACTCTATCTGGTTTTATAATTTAAAACATTAATGACATGCTAACAATTACATAATGCTAAAAATATATATGTAATGTGGTAAAAAAAATTACAATCTTTTAGATTGTATGAAATGCTCAAAATTATATAACGCTAAATTTATTTGAATAAATTTATTTTCTAGCAATTTAGCGTTAAGAACATTGCGTCGTGTTGTTAGATTGGTATATAGTTGATACGTCATTAAGAATCTATAAAGAGTGATAAAGAACAAAATTCTGAGTCAATTGCGATATGTTGACTATAGAATGAAATCCAATTGGA
Source organism: Druceiella hillmani (assembly GCA_039881145.1). Classification (NCBI taxonomy): domain Eukaryota; kingdom Metazoa; phylum Arthropoda; class Insecta; order Lepidoptera; family Hepialidae; genus Druceiella; species Druceiella hillmani. The sequence continues at coordinate 21,574,998 of JAYKKI010000033.1, read as the reverse complement.
AAAATCTGTCATATCTTTCCAAAATGAGAATATTTTACTAAAGAATACAAACGTCAAAATAATTCTTATTGTTTTAATAGCCTTTCAAAATATATATGTAATGTTTTGAAAGAAAACAGTGGATCGAAGTAGTGTATGACATTTGTCCATAGGTTGGGGACATTTCGAGTGTGTCTCGATATGACCATTGTCATTGTCTATCATTGTGAGTGCGTATTTTTTGTGAATCTATTGTTTGTAAGTTTGCGTGGTTGTAACAACTGTTGGCACACATCCAGGTGGCGAGCTTTTCAGCCAGCGGTACGAGGGACACACGGTTCAGGTCAGTGCGCTGCCTGAGGCCGTGCTGGCGGCGTTCGTGACGCCAGCCGGCGGTCGTCGCGAGTTCGCCGCCCGATTGCGAGCCCTGGACAACGCGTGGCACTTCGTGGCTCTGAGGTACGATGCGGCCGGAGCTGGCGGACCCAGGTTGTTGCTTACGGTCGATCGTGATCACACTGTGGTGAGTCTGTATCTGTATTGTCTTTACTAATCTGTATTGTTTTTGATGGATTTTGTGAGTACACGTGCCATTTATGTACTTATTTGTTGTCTTCTTTTCCTAAATTTTAATTGCTATTTTGATTCTGATATGTAGAACCCTTTGTCTGCAAATCGGACTTACTATTGATATTTTTTAATTCATGTACAGTAAAATAACAGCTCAGTGAAAATTTAACTAATTAAATTATTAAAATGTTTTCAAATTTTAAAATACGCGCAATTGGTAAAAAATAAAAAAGAAATGGATCAAAGAATAAAGCACATTAAAAGAATGCTCAGGAAACTTACAAATGTTGACGTGGTATGGTTAAGGAAAGAGAGCTAGATGCATTTACGAGAAGATAGGTGTTAAGAGTTACGTATTCAGACGACTTTAGGGTGAATTCCTGGTACCAGGCTCTAGTTGCTTATTTAGTTCTGCAGTTTTGATAAAAAAGTTTTCTTAGAAAATGTTTTTGTGTTTAGGAAAGTGGAGACAGGGTAGGTTTTCAGAGCATAACTGTAGACCATGAAGAGCAGACTCGTAATTGAATCTATTTCGAGGTAGCTTGGACAGTTTAGGTAGTTTAGAACATTGTGAGGAAGAGTATGTGGCAGATGGTCTCGAACACGGATTTTAATCCATTTAAGCTGCACCTTGTATTCAGAATATGGTCATATTTTCTGAGACCAAAAATGTAACGTTAAATCGGAATAACGTCTTCATAGGCAAGCAAAAGAATTAAAAGTGTTTGACAGAGGTGAGCTCTCGTTTTAACATCTTGAAAATTTTGAAGACATTGGATTAGAGTATACTGCTGAAGATGCGACTACAAACATCATTTAATATACTTGAAGTTACCAGCTAAGATTTTGATCGCTCTGTGGATCTAAGTTTTTAAAAGTTATCATGAATAAAATTTGTATTTTATTTAGGAAAAATTGACAGTTCCATTTTAGAAAGCACGTTTTAACAACCAATGACGATGGCTTGGGATTTAATTGCTTTAACTAACAGATTTATATCACCATACTGAGATCAGATGGATACGTTAACATTAAAAATACGTATTTAATGGTAACCTAACGCCATAAAATAAATTTTGTCGAATTTCTTCGGTTTTTTGCAGACAATAGCCAACGCAACTTACAATGCGGAGTTGCTGAGCGCGCGCGCGCTCGAATCGCCGGCCGCCGTCCTCCTGGTGGGGAATATGTTCAGCGGCTGTATGCGCGAGGGTCCTGGCCTCGCTTTCCGCTACGAACAGCAGCAGGGAGTCGAATTCGGAGCCTGCCCGCTCACCACTAGCCGATGTGAGTCTGTTTATTCAAATTATATTATTTTTGAAATATTCTGAACTCTTAACTTGGGTTAGTAATGATGTACATCACTCAATCTGTTCACGGTGTTATCAACGAAGATTTTGTGCACTAAGATGAGCTCAAATGGGCTTTATGGTACGATCAGCAGGGCCGCCTCCATGTATATGTTCTGATATATATATATATATATATATATATAATATGTATATGCATATAACCATATTATTAAAGACTTTCCAATGTTGTCCTGATGAATAGATTCCATCCCTGCGCAATTAAGAAAGATCTGCCAAAACTTTTACGCTAGGGGAAAAGTACACTAATCTGTTTTTGAATTGTATATATCATATGCAGTATCGCGTGAAAGGGTTAGGTATAAACAACTCAAAACAATTTTTTTCACAATTTCATGTATGATGGAACAACATCATATTAGTAATACATTTTTATCTCGTCGGCCACCGGCATTTCTTTTAAGAGATAATACAGAATATTATACAAAAAGATAAAATAAAGTAATGCTGTTAGATATCCATCCAAAAAATAATACCCGAGTTGTATGTTTTATTGATTACCCCACCCAAACCTTTTTTCTGGATATATTTTAATATCCTTTATACAAGCCTATGCGTGACAATACGCAAATGATGACTTATTCTTCTGGTGCTTATTGTTTGGCCAAGGTACTAAATTATTTTCAGATTTTATATTAATGATCCACAGTGACTGAGTTTTAGCTCGAATATGTCTCAATAAAACTTTTCGAAAACGGTGATCAATGGGATGAAACTTCTTGGATTGGACAAGGGATGGTCAGCAAATCTGCGTAAGAACTTTAGTGTGTCCGATGAAATGTCTTTAATACTAATAAGAGTCGACAATTATATATATATATATATATATATATATATATATATATGAAGTTAGAAATTGTGCTGGCGAGCTGTCTGATAAGTGAATGAATATTTAGTTAACATTTTTTGTATTGTTATATTAAGGAACTTGATACAAATAAGATTTATGTTCTAATAAGGCATGTACACCCAAAAATGAAGAAGAATAAACCCAACTTCGAAAAGACTCTACATATGCACCCATAAAGGCCCTTTAACTCGACCGAGTGCGCGAGTGCATACGTATTCTTCTTAATTTTCGGGTATACAGGCCTTATTAGAACATAGACCTTATCTGTATCAAGTACCTTACATAGAGTAACTTTAACTAGTTTTCATTATTTTATTGAGTTACTATGCAAATGAGATTTTGCTTTTCGTACTCAAAAATAAATTACAGGACAATTTTTTATTATTGTTTTGATTTCAGGCAAAGATAGAAAAGACGTCTTGACGAATCCTCCAATTGACCATTGTTTTCACGAGCCCTGCATGGGACACGGCACCTGCATATCGAGGCGTGACGAGTAAGTTATCAGTTGTGTTTTTATCACGTTCTACAACAAAACATATATCTTTGCTTAAGTTCTAAAACACCGTGTAAGGGAAATTATTATTTTATATCTTTGCATAGAGAATCGAAAGATGCATAGTGAATTGACACAAAATTGTTATTTGTCATACGAGGTGTGTTCAGAAAATAAAGGGAATTTTAATTTTTTGAAAAAAATATTAATTTATTCGTCTACATTTATGTTGTCGCCTTTAAAATGTTCCCCGTTAGATATTATGCAACTTGTGCCAGCGCTTCTTTCAATCCTCGAAACACTTCTCAAACTCGATCTTTGGGATAGCTCTTTTAGCGATGCGCTTTGTATAATGTCAATATAATGACAATATAATGTCATCTATGCTTGTAAAACGATGGCCCTTTAAGTTTCTCTTTATTTTTAGAAATGGGAAAAAGTCACACGGATATCTGGAGAATGGGCATCATTACGGTATTGTTTTTGGCCAAAAATTCACGAACAAGCAATAAAGTATGATCAAGTACATTATTGTGGTGCAAAAGCCATGAATTGTTTTTCCACAAATCCGGGCGTTTTTCTCGGATTGCTTAACGCAAACAGCGTTGAATTTGTAGATAATACTCCTTATTGACCGTTTGACCTCGTGGGAAGAATTTATGATGCACTATGCCATTAAAATCAAAGAACACAGTAAGCACACCTTCACATTCAACCGCACTTGTATGGTTGAGGGGTCACTGGGATGATTGATCCTTAGTTTCGACGTCGTATCCGTAAAGCCATGTTTAGTCACCTGTTATAACACGTTTCAGTAATTCTGCATCGTCGTTGACTTCATTTAGTGACTTCTGAGCAACTTCCTTTCGCAGCTGTTTTTGTTCAAAATTCAACAATTTTGGAACAAATTTTGCTGCCATGCGTTTCATACCCAAAATATTCGAAAAAATTTCATGGCATGAGCCAATTCTTTGATCCATTTCTTTTAATAAACGAAAATGGCCGAGCTCATAAAACATGTCTAACCTTAGTGGCTGCCACAGACAAAGTAAACAATGAATATAATTGAAAATTTTATCATGCTCAGGGGCATGTATACCAATATAAAAAAAAAAAATTTACAATTGGACTCTCCAAACCTGCGAAATTTTAAAATTTCTGTTATTTTCTGAACACACCTGGAAAAAACATAACATTTAAAAAAACCTTTATGTTCTGAATACTGAATAGTTTTTTGTTAGTCTCCTGAAAAGTTTGTTAGTCTCCTGAAAAGCATTTCGAATTACACAGCATTAGAATTTAAGGGATGATATGATTGGTATGATGATGTGATATGGAGTACAAATTTTGCAAGGTAAATTAACTTCCCATTGAGCTAGAGACTTGAAACTTAAAACATAGCTTAGAACTGGATGACAATCTAATATTAATTCGCATTCTTGTCTGTTTGTATGTTCGGCACAAAGGGGAATACCCATGCGACTACAAATTTTTTAAACTTAATTCAGGTTGAGATAGAGACAAAACTACCAGACGAATATAATAATTAACAAGTGTTGTGAATATAAGAATATCAAGATTTCTTTCATACTTAGAGCATACAAATGTTACTAATGCGAGTGAGAGTTTACTAGCAATATATGAACTGTTAATGTATATAACGTAATATTAGATTGTGAATTTTCACACGCATAATAGATAATAATAATTGTAAACAATTGATTTTCCTTCGTACTCTGCAGCCTTGGACTGTCAACCAAAAGCAGATATATAATAAAAATAAAATGAATTTTTACTCCGAGTAAAAATTCCATTTTATTTTCATTATTAATAAGCATGATAACCAAGCAATTCAAGGTTTGCAATAATATTTAACAGTTATGATTATGCAAAATAAACTAGGGTAATGCAACTATCATCACTGATAATACAATAATAATGTTCAAATAGATAATAAACCTTATTTTGATACAGCCAAGTTATTACAAGAACCAATCCCTCTAAAACGTGCTTTTTTAGAATAAAGTCTTTTATTAAATACCATATTAATAAATGATGGATAGTTTCGATTCCTGTCTTAAAATTAAATCCATTGTACGTGCAATTAAAATAATAATTGAAATACTATTATTATTAACGTTTTCAGCTACGAGTGTCATTGCACGGCTCGTTACTCGGGCAAGAACTGCGAGATAGATATTGGGCCACCTTGCCAATCCGCACCTTGTGCCAATGGAGGACGCTGTGAAGAGAGCAAGCTCGGCGACTATATTTGTCAGTGTACTCCGGACTATTACGGTGAGAACCAAGTGTTTTTGTTGTGGTGATGCTAGTCTTTTTGAATGTCGTGTGCAATTATATCATTGACAGAGAAGTTAGAGTATATTAAGTACATTTGATACAATGATTGAAAAACTTTATTTATGTCAAGTGGAAAACGCAATTTTGTCATAGTTTTTTAAAAATAAAATCAAGGGTTGTTAGGGCTGTTTAAAAAAATGTAATATAAATAATTATAAAATTGAAATGTTGACATTCACCTCTGATTTTTTGAAGATGGAAATGAAATAAATAATTTTGGAGATGAAAGAAATAATTTTAGAAATAATTTTTTCCCTTAATAACACGACAGCTTTGGCTTCTTCCAGAAGCCCCAACCATTTGGTTTACTATAGTTTTCACTTTGTTTTTTAAACTTTATTGCGTTGAAATTTCTCTATATAAAGTCAGACCAAAGTTTCTTCCAACCGCTGTATGGCTCAGAATTATATATCCTTTGATTCAAAATAAGTTACTTGTTCATTTTACCTATCATTATTCTCCAAATATTCCTTCTTTATGTGTTGTTACCTGAGCTGATCTTTCATTCTGAGAAGTTTTTGTCCTTATCGCACAAACATAAGTTAGTAATTTAATTAATATTTTGCACAACTTGATTTTAGGGCATCTTTCCAACAAGTTTGATTTTAGTAGCAATCATAGTCACATTGCAGATAACTGATAGAATTTGTCTACGTATATTTCGATGCTTTATATTATTTTGAATATTTCTAATCTAAGGTCGGATCTAACCATTTTCTTATATTCATGGGATTCCACACATTGTGCACTGTGTAAACTTTACAATCCTTTTTAGGATCCTGTACCTCGAAAGGAAAATACATAGGATCATTAATTAATTTGTCCATTCATCACATTCGTTTTTCTCATAAACCGGTTAATGTAGAAAGTTAAAGTTTAACACAGTAATGGGACTTATTGATCTGCATATTTTGCAGTAGTAACAACTTAAACATCTTTTTTTGAGAAAGAAATTTTGCATTTCATTTTGTGGGGTATCAGTTGTAAGAAAATGTTCACAAAAATATATTACCCTCCTTTAACTCCAATCTCTGAAACTGCTTAAATTCAAATTATGGAAAAAACTTAGTTTGTCCAAAGTTTACCGGAAAACTATAGTGATGATTCTAGATCTCATAGTTTTTTGTGAAACTAGACAATATTTTCATCTAATGAAAAATAATATTAATATTTGTACATAGCTTAATAAATATCAACAAATCTATTGAATTAAATGTATGTACACAGCAAGTATTGATTTATATAAAATTACTCTAGAAATATTGCATTACCAAAGAAACGTGTAAGAACTTAATGGCTTTGCATAGAAATTATGCATTAACAATTTGATTATGCAAATTATGCAACTACTTAATATGCGAATCAACTCTTATGTATATAGCGGGGATTAATGTGAGGATTTACTTTTTACGACTGTAATACATTGGCTTTGCACAAATATTGATGACGAGATGAACAAGAATATTGAGTAAGATATGTAAAATGTTTTTAGTGTTTTATACCAAAATAAAAATAACATTACCACATAAGTCAATTCTGCTTCATGTTAACATCGAATGTAGGCAAACTGGTTTGAGAAAATTTTACAAACTTTACAGGAGGTAGATTAAAAGTGTAAAATTGTGAAAAAAAGTTCTTTAAAAGGCACCATTTGTCATATTTAAATAAAAGTACCATTTATCATCAGTTTGTAGTTTTTATAGTACCACTTTTTAATTATTTTTTGTAATGCTTACAAAATGTCACTTAAATCAATTTGCATGTCAATCCTGAATATATATCATATTGAAAGGAGATAGGCAAAATATTGGGCCTAGATGCTGCAAGAATAAAACTGACACTTTTAAAGGAATAAAAAAAAATAAGTTACTGAAAAATTGTATTTATACCATCAATGAGGCAAATGAAAAATCTTGTATTTTTTTATGAAAAGCTAGATCATTTTTCAAAGTAGTGGCTCTTTGAATCATCGAGATAAAATAACGTGCAGACTGTGCCACGTTTTATCCTCCATGCGTTGATGTAACATACTAATCCGTGAAACTCACAGATCTCACACTCAGAGATTTTGAAAAAATATTTTTGAAAACCTTAACATAGCGCTCATGGTTGCTATGTTGAATTTTTTTATTTAATGTATCCATTGGCCTATGATATGCTACTCATTTAGATGCTCACCACTGTGTATTCACGTTTATCAAAATCAGTTAAACCGATTAGTTGCTATAAGGGAACTAATTTACTTATGTTTATGTGTACATATACGGGTTGCTATTTGGCTTCATGGAAATTGTGCGAAAAAGTTATTTTTTAAAGTATCAACGTTGAGTTTGTTTGTTTGTTTGAGTATGTATGCGTATCTCATGTCTGTGGTAATCTTTATTTAGGATTATGTAGCAAATGGTTAAAAATGGAACCCTTTACATTTCGTCATGTCTGTCTCTCCGTTCTTATACCACATCATTTCATTTAAATCCGCTTACAATAAATTTTATGGAATGCGTAGATTAATTATGCAAGTACACATAAATAAAGAGACTGTAATTTTAATTTTTCTTTATTTGGAACTTTCTTACATTTAATTTGAGGGTGAAAATCTTTTTTTGCAGAGTTCATTAAGTAGGGTGGTCATACGAAAGGAGGTACGAAATGAAATCAAAAATATTATATGCATTTTTTTGTTGCGGTGTCTCCTTCGCGAGATATGAGTCTCCAAATTGTCAAATAGTACCTCCTCTAACTTTTTAAGTATGTGTGTGAAAAAATATTGCTTCACCACTGTTTGATATAAAACATTGATAAGAAAATCCTGGATATACATAATAACATAAATAAAAGTAAGAGCTTAACGAGCTTAACTCGCACTTTTGTCATATCTATACCAAGGGGTCAATTGAAAAAAATATAATTTAATATTTAGTATGTGTCACTTGTTAATAATATTAAGTTTCTTTTATCATCACCTTTGACCTTTAGAGTTAACCATGGAATTTACTTTTTTAAGTGGTTATAGGTAGGAGTCGCTTTGGATAGGTATGTCAGTGGGTGGAAATTATTGTACGTGGGTGTGGGTTTGAATCTTGGTAGGTACGAAATTTTTGTGAGCACTGTATAATTTCTGTGTTACAAAAAAAACTCTTATTTTACATTCTATGGTATTTCCAGACTGGGTTACTACTTAATAGATGACGGGGTAGTTTAATAAGTTGAATATAACCCAATGGTGGCAGAAAGGCTGATCGTCCTAGTCGTTTTAAACTAGATTAAGAACCCATACTAGTTTACATACATATTTACATATAAATTTTATAATATTGATAAAAAAATGAATTTTTTTGGTAATTATAATAACATAACATTTTTTTTTGAGTTTGTGAAAGCCAGTCGGACGGATGGATGCCAAGGCGAGAACATATGAGTTCTGTGTTCTGCTGTATATTGTTCTTTGTAGTATGGAAATGTCTATTTTGTCATTATGTTACTATTAGTAACGTAATGACAATATGGAATGTGTGCAACAGAAAAGTTGTTAAATATGCGTAGAACTTGCACTATGAGGGTTTTGTACGTTCTTATGTACCTGTGAATATTTAACCGTACACAGTATTTCCACTAACATATTTATAGATATTAATATTATTTTTCATCAAGTTAATATATGTTGCCTAGTATATCTTCATGACAATTTCTAAAAAAGTAAAAAAATATATATAAAATAGTTCAGAGGAAAAGTGGTATGATTTTTAAAAAAATAAGCAAATCTATTGCAATCTACCCATGATGTACTATTATAGACTGAAGTGGTTCTATTTAGTGATGGTACATACTGTATATTTGGGTTAATAAGCTTTTTCAATATTTTAATATTTCAAGGGTTTACATCAAACGGTTCTTGAGAAAAAGAGTTGTGACAAACAGGCATGCGAGTGAATTTATAAGGGTTCTCTTTTTTCTCATATTAAAATGAGTTTAAAAATGATCAATTATTTGTCATAATCAAAATTGCAGGATAGGGTAATTAACATGTTATTATTGCAATAAAATATTAATTAAAACCCTTGCAGGTCCTCAATGCCAGTTTGAGGTGAGCGTTAACCCACTGTGTGCCAGTAAGCCATGTCGACATAACGGCAGTTGCCAAGTGCCTCCCAACAGTGACCATTACACCTGCACTTGTCAACCAGGTATGTTTCACACTATCTTTGCGCTCTAGTAAAGTAAGACAATGTTTATACTTAATTTTGAAGCGAGCAAATTGATCACTTAAGGTTATTAAAATTAAATATAAAAAAGAGATATCTTAATAAATCATCTATAAAATTGTTTGCCTGTAACAATTCACAATTTATTACTTAGAATTGGTTTTTTTGTGAACTATTGAAAATATTTGCCTAAAAAATGTGATACAAATTTAAATGTTATTTTATATAATGTTTGAAAAAAATCTGTATAGTAAATTTCATAAATACAGTTTTGGTGTCCAAGGAATGAAATCTGGTTCAAAATTTTTAATTATATTGTGATACACTTAAATCATCTTCTATGTGTTCAAAAAGCTATTGTACATATGTCACTTAGTTAGAAGACAGTTTATTGGTCCTATTATTGATTCAATTTAAAAGGTCCATTTTCCATATAACCAAGGTTTAGGTATTGGTGAAAACCAAATTAATTTCAGGTAGGCCTTAAAATTCATGAAAGTTTTTTTAAGAATCTGGAATTGTTTTTGAAAATAGGCAAAAATGTTTTCCATTTCATTGTGGTTTTTTTCATGAAAAAATATTAATCATTAAGTATTAATTTAAAACTTTACTAAATTTACAAATATTTGGGACATTTCATTGTTTACTGTAAAAAGAAAAGAAAGAGAGGAAAGCAAAAAAAAAGAAAAAAAATAATTAGTCTATTGCAAAAAGGATCACTTTAATTTTTTTTTCAAACAAAAAATATTTTAATAGTGATAAGATCATGAAACCTATGTTCATGTATCTTGACGAGTACCGGTTTTTGAAAAATGGCAGTAATCTATTTGAAAAAATAATGTTCAGAGAAAAATGTGATTGAAGTTTTGAAATTTTAGTGAAAGTCCTTCTAAACTATTCTCAATCTCACAAGATTGAGAATAGTTTAGAAGAACTTTTTATTGCAAGAACACTATTTTTCCTTGTCAAACACAAAAAATACCACACAAATGTCAACAGTACAAGCTTGTTTACATAGCTTCTGACATCACATTTCGTTCTAACCTATAGAGTTGCGTTTCGGCAATTTGAATTTTCTTCCCATAATTTGCACTTTTTATTTATTAATTTATGCAATTAAAAAGGAATTAATTAAAACAACAATGGTATAGAAATAATGTCCGGTTGAAAAATAAATGGGAAAAAAATATTCGAGCCAAATTTAAATTACATGCATATTCCCTACTGTAAAGCATTATCTCTGATATTTACAAAAAGCCTATGTTGCCAATTATTCCAACGACAAACATGTCCTATCATGGTTACGTTTATATATTGTTTTCAGGCTTCACGGGCCCGAACTGCGACACGGATGTGGATGAGTGCGAGAGTGCAGGAGTGGGAGCTTGCGCACATGGCGGTCGCTGTGTCGACAGCGCCAATAACTATACCTGCGATTGTACGGGCACGGGTGTGTAATTGCTTATATTCTTTTTAGTTTTCTTCCCGAAATAAATATTTGGCACATGAAATATGTAAAGTAAACCACATCCAATATACATATGAAAATATATTAGGCCATAGTGTATGAAGGAAATCATTAAATATTGTTTGGCTAATAACCAATAAGCAATGCTTTGAAAATACTTAAATACCAACTTTATGGGGTAACAGTAGCGCTGGAAGTACTATTTCTTCTGTCAGTTGCATGACGAAAATGCTTTTTATTATTAGTTTTCATCATTGTTCCATTAGAGTATTGTCATAATTTTTAATGTTTTCTACTAAAGAAAAAAACCAAATCATGTGGAATAATATCAGATAAAGAAAAAAAACAAATCATATGGAATCATTCCAATGTTAGTTTCTCCATATGTCACAGGTAATTTTTTTGAAGATCATCTAACGAGACAACTGAATTTTAACATATTTATGCTTATTAATAATCCAAACATAGATGTAAAGTAAAAAAATGTTAATTGCCACATTTTGGGGTAACTTGATGGACTGCAGGGAGTGAGTCATTTCACCAAATTTAGTGTATTGCATGGAGTAAAATGTTGGTAAAATGGGAACCAATGGAAGCTGGTAAGATGGAAAATCCAAAACTATAACTTTCCTTTAATCTACAAGAATTTTTGAACATAATTTTTAAGAGCTTTAAAAGACATTATACCATTCTAGAAGTATGGTGTAGGATGATATTATGTAAGAATCTGTGAAAGAAATAGCAAGAAAATCTGAAAGATGGCGCTTTATCTAAAATTATCGATGGTACAGATATCCATTTATATAATTTCAATAGGGTATTTGTAATATGTATGTCTTTCGAGTTATGAATTATGATTAACAATATTTAACTAATTAATTTGGTATGAATATATCGTATTTAATGATTGAAATGCAAAATAATATTCGGTTTTAAAATTTACGGCAAAAATCAAAATACAAATTGTCCGCTAATCGTGACATGTGACATCAAAATGTACCATACAGATTATAGTTGGCCAACTTCAAGTAATTTATGTGAGGTAAGATGGCGCAATACTGTTAATTGAATTCCTTAAACAATATTTATCGGTCACTGCAGAATGACGAAATGTGTGAAGGAGTCCTTTCCAATTTCATAATTTGTTTGGAACATTATGATGTCAGGCAATTTACATATCATGTGACTTAATATTTTGGCATGAAGCTTTACATGAATAGAATAAAAATCTATTTATTTGGGCTTAAAACCTGTTTCTCGGGGAAAATATCACAATTGTCAGATATATTTCCAAAAATTTTAAACATTCTTTCAAAAATTGTCAAATACCCTATTGTGGTATGGAACATGTATTGTGTCATTTTGCCCCATACTTGGCCGTTTTTTTAATCAGCATAGAGAATTATAAATAAATGTTTCTACTTTAAGTTGTCTAAGATTATTTATTTCTATTATTGTCTATGTTTATGATTGTATATGCTAACTAGTAAATAATTAAATGTTTCAAATGTTCCAGGTTACACTGGCCCGCGTTGTGATGTGAACGTAAATGAGTGTTTGGAGGGCAGCGCATCTACGTGCAATGGGCGTGGTGTCTGCTTTGACACCTATGGTGGTTACGTGTGTCTGTGTGACGATGGTTATGCAGGTGATCGCTGTCAGTATGTGAGTGCGGTTAACATTCTTCATGACTTGTAGTTAATATTGTGAATATGAAAGTATTGTTAGAATTATTTCTGGAAAACCTTCAGAGTTATAGTAAAATAATTGGAAATAAAAAAAAAATTATCTGTATTATCTATACACTGTTGTAACTGTAAATGAGGGCCCAAAAATTTAAGTCGCCCGTTGGTGTAAGTGTCCGATTTATAAGAAAGAAATTCCAAGACTGATATTCGGCGTACTTTAAGTTGGAACTACTTTTTCTCAAAGAACGCAACTAAAGTATTCAGTAGAATTCAAGGCCTGTGCATGTCATAGAATATATTTAAGATATAGTAGAAAAAAATATACTACTCAAAATTTTATACACATTTCATGAATTAGTTGATGGGTAGTATGCTTCACATTCTTTCCGTTTATGGAATAGTATATTATTGAAGAGTTGCTGTGAGTTAAGAGGCATGTTTCCAAAGTTCTAGGAATTGGGCTGTAATTTTTTTAATTTGTTAATTTTCATCAAAATTACAAGACAGTTTTCCATTATAATGTCCATTTAATTGAATACACTTGTCCCAACTTATATCGAATTTTTTTAAACCATCTTCAAAAAATTTTTTCGGAATTTGCAATCCATCTATTTATAGCAAGTTTCATATCATTTAAGCTCTTAAATCGAACATCCGTAGTTCACACAAAGCACAAAACGAAAATGATTTTTCTTTGTAATTTAGCAGCATCTTTCGTGTTTTCAAAAACAGCATTAAAGAATATGTCTATATCAGTCAAGAAACAAAAGCAATTTGAATAATATTGCACGGGATAGCTGCATAAACATATTAAGACTTGTTTCTGACGTATAGTCTGGCCAATAAGTGTTATGCATTTACAGTAAAGCTAAGTTCCTGAAACTTTGAAACATCCTTATATAATTACGTAGCTTATTGCTCTTTTCTTCCAATGTTTTAATGGTTATTGATTATTTGATCCTATGTCCTGGAAATAAATTATTTATTAATACTTTTTTCCCAGACGCAGTCACCTTGTGCATCTATAACTTGTGCAAATGGTGGTACGTGCATCATGGGTACTTCTGGTCCCACATGCCGTTGTGCGCGTGGTTGGGTAGGTCCATCCTGTACCCGTCGAGCTGCGTGTGCTGACGTTGTGTGTCCGCCGCGCTCGCGTTGCGTTGAGGCAGGTGTTGGAGGGCTGACAGTAGCAGGTGTAGTTGCTAGTCAGGGGAAATATGCGCAATGTGTATGCGAGCAGGGATATTTTGGTGAGTAGTTGTCAATTCTGTTGTTTGCGTGGTGGTGGAGTGGGACACTTTAGGAAAGTGTTGTCTTACTTTTTCCTAAAATATACTATTTTTTGAACATCATCAGTATTAGATGACCAATGGAGATCGGCGAAAACAGATTTGACATTACAAAAATAGAATGTAATTTTTAAAAAACAGATGATTTTTAGAATTAAAAAAACAAAAAATTTAGCGAAATTGAGCGATTGACAAAAAATGTAATACAATTTGTAACCATAACAAACAAAAAAGCCATCGTTATAAATGCTTTGTTATATTTTTAATATATCAAAAATTGTTAATCCACTTGCTTCTTACTTTAAATACCACTTGCTTCTTTTTTTAATTTATAAATTATTTAAAAATAAACTGTTAACTGATGCTAACATTCAATATATTGTTGTCAATATGAATGTCTTTCTCTTTTTTAGAATTTTGACGTGTCTTTTTTCAATAACTCTTGTAACTGCAGATTTCGTAGCCTGGTATATTACATCTGTGTCTATATTGTCTGTGTGCATGTTACATACAACCAGACATAATATGCATTCTGTTTCATTTTGCTGTTTCAAAGAGTTCCGTGAAAATGGAATTTTCATACTAAATAAAATAACCTAACTTTTCCTAAACAAATTTAAGATTCCTCATTTCTGTGATTGATGATTTGAATAAACTTTCATAGAGTTTATTTTTTTTCATTTTCTCTTTTTATAAGTGTCATTTATATTTTTTTTGACACCTGGGTTCAACACTATGTGAAGTCTTATTACTTTTCTGCCAGTCTTATTTATGCTATTAGGTCAAGCTCTGTTGTAGACTCCATTTTAAAATATCATAACTATTTCATTTATAACAAGATTTCGGTTTTTTGAATATCTAAACTTCACCTTATCTTAACACAGTAGAACCTCTCATAAATTATACTGAGCAGATTAGTAAATTTCTCATTAGTTATATTCTTATAATTCCCCCACTCTGCATTTGTCAAAAGATTTGGTACAAGTGTGGATATACAATTTGATATGGAGTTTTTCATACGTTCGATTTGAAATATAAAATCGGTAATGTAAATACATTTCTATTTTTCATTTATTTATAATATAATATGTATCAGATAAAATGTAACTTTTGCTGCATTCTTCATATAACTTATGACAACTTTACAATCATATGACTTTTGTGGGGTTATTGTAATTATATTGGACTTAATATCACACAAATGACCTTGTTTTGCCTGATCAAACAAACGTTTTTTTTTCTTGGTTTTAACATAGCTAATGCTCAATTAGGTAATATACAGCTGATTATTTATTTACATAATAATAGCAAATTGTAAATAAATAAACACTCAATTTTTTCATGGAAATTCTCAATGGTGTATATATTGGGTCAATTAAAATTTTTTTTGAAAAACTAAATTTAATGTGTTGTATAAAATTCTTTAAATAATTAATTAAAACAATTCAGCATTTAGTTTTTCAAAAATATATTCTCATAATCATATCAAATAACATATATCAAAGATGTAACAACTACTTGGTTTGAAATTTTAATTTCTTTATAAGAATTGCTTGGCATAAAAATATCATGCTTATTTAAATTAGATTGAAGAGATTAAAAATTTATAGCAAAAACATAGTCTTAACTACTGCTGAATTTCAACATTTGGTTCAACTATTCGACCCATGTACCTTCTGTCACCTCTCTGCACACTATTCACTGTCACGTTGCACTCTCATAGGAGCGCCAGGCATGTCTCCGAATTGCACCTCGCTGGCAGCCGTTTGCCAGACGACACCGTGTCTAAACGGCGGCACATGTGACGTGAACCTCCAGCTCAACACCTTCAATTGCAGCTGCCTACCGGGTTATATCGGTGAGTCATGGTGCTAGAAATTGTAAAGATGTTTGAGAGATAAGTGTGTATATGCGAATGGTGAAATGAAGTGGTGAGTTTGGGAAAAAAAATTAGAATTGCTAGACTGAGGTTTTATATTTCATTTCTAAATATGAAAAATTTCCAGATTTAAGTGAAAATATTTCAATTTATTTTGAAATATAATTTGATAAAGTGTATTAATACTGAATATACATTCAATAAACTGACATGAAGTCGACAAAAATATGATATGGAACCTGCAATATCACTTGACGTTATTATATTAGTGTCTATATTCACTAACAATCCTTCAATTTTAAGTAATCTTTAATATGAGTTTTAAAGATTAGGTTTTCACTACCTTTTCATTTTTTTTACCTTACATCATACATATGAATGAGAAATCATTCCCATAAATCGTGTCCCTAATGATAAGTCTTACTCATTTCTAACTTTTAAGTGACTTTCAATTCCTCAAGCTCGCAAGTCGTGTTTACATACCTTCAGCATTCGCACCATGCCGAGAAAATAAAGTATGATGCCAAAAGTAGTGATTTTATTGTAATGAAATTATTTACGCAAAGAGAGAAGAAATTTAGCTACAACATGGTAGAAAACTTTATACCATATTTACATAGTTATAAGTATAAAAAATAATGGTTTATAAAGGAAAAGGTTTTATAAAATATAATTTTTCTTATTACCGTAAACAAGTATAAACAATTATCGAATGTGAATGTAAAAAAAATTATTCTAACAAAAACTTATCTCATTGTTAAATTTTTGGTGAACTATTACAAGTCTGCATATTCGCTTATGTGAAAGCAGCAATCGGAAGAGAGCAATTCTTTTCATAACTAATTTGACACTTTTATGCAATGGGAAAATAATTAATTCATAAAATATTTAAAGTACTTTAAAAACTTTCATTAGCCTAAAAAAATGTGGAAAAAATAAAGGTTTTATAATTACATATTTTGTATATTTGACAGTGGAAATACACCAAAGGCAAAATCCACTGTAAACTAGGTAAAAATAATGTTTCCAACAAAAATAGAAAAATACATATGTCGCATAGAAAAAGTAAATAAAACAAGAAATCTAAAGAGTCTCTGAATATAATTCTATTGGAAATGGTGGCATAACTTTTCGTATGTCAAATGTACATATAAAAAGTATGGAAAAATACTGACTCAAATAATAAGGAAATTACTTTCCCATTTTTATAATGAAAATTGTTTATTCAAATGTTCAATAAAATTACTAATACTTTCATAAATAAAAGTGATGTCTTTGCACTCTTATCTTATATTTTGCCAGTTTCAAAAAAGAAAACATTGTATATTACAAAAATACAAAATAGATATTACAATAATAATAACTACGCTGACTTACATTGTTTCCATAATCACAAACACATGGTTTTCGGAACAAAACATAATCACATGTAATTCTAAAAAATATCACAGTGGTCAAAATAAACGTGTACTATAGGTAACTGTATTACCATTCGATTCACTATTTCATTTTCTTTCCTGTGATATATAAATGTCTATATGTTTATCTCATTTTAACCGAATTATGTATGTTTGAATGGAACAAATGACATTTGCAACAGCTGCACTGCCAAAATTTAATTTGTCGTGTAATTGTGGAAATCACTTCAATGAAGCTATCTGCAACCTTACATTTTTGAAAAGGTTATAAAATTTCCGAAATATTTTAATTTACAAGTATGTATCAAAAAAAGTTATAGAATTTTTAAAAGACCAATTTCTCACCCGATTTTCAATAATTTGACAATATTTTGGAGAAGATAAAAATCTAATATATTTCTAAAGGTAATGTAATAAGTGATGCAACATTCTTTGGAAATTTATTTGAAGTTATTTTATGCAACTTGTTTCTATCTATGTCATTGGCCGCACACGGGAAAGAAATCATTACAATGAAATTAATTATGTTTTAATTTTGTTACTTTGTTGAATTTGGTACAAAATTCTGAAAATAGTGGTGTAATTTTCGTGAAAATAAAATTATGTAACTCAAGAAAAAGCATGAAAAAGTTTTTATTTTGTCATATGTTACCATAGGTACTACCTAAAACTGGTTGAAGTAGTATTTGTTACTCTAATTGTATGCTTCTATTTGTACAAACACAACCTTCGAAATATATATGAAGAAAAAAAATATTACGTACGTAAAAAATATTAATCTGATAAGTGAAAGTATTCCAAAAATAATTATAAACTGGGTTTTTTTTTCACACATTTTCTGGGAGCGTAAAATATCTTCTTTGGTTATAATTCTTTGGTTGAAAACAAATTTTTCATTATGTTATCACAAAATACACAATATACCAAATCTAAGAAAAATTATTTCCCACTATGAATATGTAATGTTATAATTAAAATTACTTCAGAAATTACTACGTACGAAACGAAAAACTACGTACTCGAGTACATATGAATTCTAAGTATGCAACTTGAATTAATTGTTAGATATTTAAAAAACAAAGTAAATAATCTCAATCCACAATAAATATAGATTATTTTGATGTATAATAGTATATTATGTTGCAAAACTTACCACGCTAATTGTTCCGTTTCCTAGAAGGATATCGCAAAAGAAACCGTAAAGTTTAGGAACAACAGTTAATTGATTTCAGTTATTTATTTTCACGGCTCCAACGAAACAATAACAGTGCCATGTTGTTTAGTATGATTCAATATTTATTCAGTATCGTAGAAGAGAGATTACAAGGTGTATTTCAACCAGTGCAATGTTTAATTTCACCCCTGATATCGGGCACTCAGACCTCCTATCGGTTAGGGATACTTGGAAGGTATTTAATTTTCATTAACCTTTCATTAGATATAACACTAAAAGATTGATTAAATTTACATGGTTAAAAACATCTCTCTTACTTTTCGTTGATAGTTTTTAGGTATACATTTGTGAAGCATGGAAGATAATTCCATTGATATTATTGTAAATGATGAACGTCACTGAAAGGACCAATCGCTTTTAAGACAGTTTTCACTGTCATGCAGTTCTATTTAACCTGTTACTTAATCCATTTAATATTCTCATAATATCTGTAGTTTAATGACATTTGGTATTACAATAATAAAATTTTAATTATTTTACATTAACCCTTCGGGCGTCCCTGACTTATCTTGTTGTCGGGGGCACCTAGCGCCACTCAAACGTAAATAGGTTAATATGTGATAAATATATATCATAGGAAAGAGAACAGAATGATGAATCGAATGCTAATACACTCGTTTGCAGCATACAGTTATTTATGCCACTATGATTTTTTGAAAATTTTGTGATTATGGCACGAATTTAAATGTATATCTATTATTTATTATTGTTGTAATGTCTGTTTTTTATTTATTGGTATATTTTTGTAATAAACAATGTTTTTTTTCTTAAACTGCTAAAATACGTGGCGAGGCCATGCTACGTCATTTTTTTATGAAAGCAATTATAATATTATTGAATTAGATATATTTGAACAAAGAATTGAATTACAAAAGTAATTATTTGACGTATACAAAATGTTGCAGTCATTTCCCATGGAATTTTACCAATTTTAGATTTGTTATTTAGATTATTTTTTCTATGCAACATATTTTATTTTTTATCAATGTTGAAAACGTCATTTCATACTAGTTTATAGTCGTATATAATATTTTTGGTGTAATAAGCAAAATATGTAATTTAGGTAGAACCTTAAATTTTTCTACTTTTTCTAAGTTATTTATTATATTTGAAAATTTTAAAGTATTGCAAATGGCATTAATTTTGTTCATTCCTAATTGCATAAAAGTCTTAGGATTGTTATGAAAATAAATACTTTTTAACTTGTATAAAAAATATTTCTTATTAATGTATGTCATAATTTTCGGGTTAAAAAGAATGACTGCAATAAATTACAGGCAATGTCAAAATCCATCACAAGGATCATAATATATAATATACAGCTAACTTCAAGCAAGATAGCCTGATCTCATATATAGAATTCCATAAACAATATTTATTTCTCACTATAGAATAATGCTGATGTGTGTGTAAGAGATACACCCTCCACTTTCCATTTAAATATCTGTGTGAGGTACCATGTTGTAGAGGAATTTGTATACTGTGACTAAGTGTTTTGACATGAAGCTTTGCATGACTACAATAAAGTCGATTTTGTCAATGTAAAACACAATTTTTGGGAAAAATATAACAATTATAGGTTATAGGGATAATTTTAATAACCTAAACAATTGTGAAATACCCTATTGTAAGACAGGCCCAATTGATTATTAAATGATAATTAAAAAAACAGTAAAAACACTCATTATTAAAAAAAACTTGAGAGGTGTCGAGGGACACCCGGATGGAACGAAGTTCCTTTCAATTAATTAGTGAAGGAATTGTAATAAAATTTTATTTCTTTTAAGTTATAATAATAATTATTGCTATTACTTTTTATTATTTATTATGTACAAAAAATCTGTATACACTCAAAAGAATAAAAGTCGCGACACCACACTGTTCAATGCGAAATAGACACGCGCACGCCGCACGGCTTGCAGCGCACCCGCTAGCAACTATAGCAAAAAGTGTCGTTACCACTTTTGGTCTTAATTTTTTCCATCTAGCCCCCTTTCGCAACGCGCGATAAGGAACTTCGTTCCAATACAATTGTAAGAGTTTTATAAAAAGATGGAAACAGCTGCTGTTAAGTAAAATAAATTTTTCCAACTTCAAAACGAACATTATTTTTTGACATGGTGTTGATTTATTATGATAATTTGAAACAATTTTTAATCAAATAAAAAAAATAAGATATTTCTAAAAGGTTCCTTTTAAATATAATTGCAGTGTCCATCTTCCTGTTACGGGCTTATGTCTCCAGATTTCCTGTCTAGCTTTTAAGGCATAAATTTATGTAAAAGTATAGAATTGTTCCATAATAATAGTGAGATTTATTTTGCTTGAGATTATGTCAGTTTATGCAATGTATATCTATGGTTATTTTAAAATAAATAAAAATAACCCCAATAACTTTTATGTTGCAAACGTAAAATCAACCTTTTTGTATGTTTTATGAGTGTGTGTTTGAACAAATTGGCAGTTTGAATGATAACCTTTATGAAAATGGATTTTAGTGGAATGAAAAGTAATTAGTATAGTACTTTGTCAAGTTATTTTGAATGCTCATTATTAGACATAATATGGTATACTTATTGCCCGACAAAAAGATGCATGTTATTCATTTAAGTGCAAAATATAGCAATTACAAATTGAATTTGAATGTGTTTGATGTTCATTTGTATTGAGAATGATGCTGCATATTGGACTGTCAAAAAAGCTTATTGTTCTATATTGTCTATGTGCTTGGTGGTTGGTTGATATTTTCTTCATATTGTCTTTTGTTATATATTTATGTGCTTGAAATCTAGAATTATAAGATTAGATTATTTAAATACTTTACAAATTGTTTGCCCAAATCATTTCTCTATTCTATAATGAAGTATCTACAAACTAGTTATTGATTTATGGGTGGCGGATTTATGTGATGATGGATTAGTTTTCATAGTTATACCATAATGCAACTTTCATGATTTAAATATTGATAAGGGTCAAGTCAATAACTAGTTTTCTGATGGATTTGTTTTTTCTTTTTGTTTCAGTCACCGTCTTGAAAATTTTTATCACTTATGTTTACAATAATAAAAGTATTTTACAAAGTTTTATTTGTAAAATAGTTTCAGATTTTTTTATTCGAAGTATATAGCTTGTGAAATGTATATGACAAAGCCACGAAGAGGTAATTCTCTTCAATATCGGAAAGAAAACTTTAAACTTAAAGAATTTTAAGCACTTAATCATTAACTGATTTCTGATACATAAACATACATTACATTCTAAATTTCAATATTTTTTGTTTCATAAATATTTAGGTTTTTTATTGATGATATTAAATTATTCAATGACATTTTATAATATGGAAATGAAAAATATCAATAGAACTTCAATATTTCCGGAACCACCACGGATTTTGAAAAACAATTTCTATTGTTCTATTCAGAACACTGAAGAGAATTACCTATCTGCAGCTTTGTTGTTATCAACTTTACAACCTGTATATTAAAAATTAAATAAAATATCTATTGAAGACGGTGGCTTTAAAAGAAATTTAACTATTTATTATATGAATATTTAATTCACAGATTTTTGGCATGTTTCTTATGTTGTGTTTTATTTCGACTTGGTTCAGAAGATTTAATTGTGACATATGTAATAGAAAATGTTGTGAGTCTATATCAATATATATATTTTTTTCAATAAATTTGTACTTATATACTACATTCCATTTACAAATATTCTCTTTTTAAATGGAATGGAGTACTCCATTCCATTTGAAAAGAAAGTATTTGTCAACAAACCAATTTGAGAGTTCTTGGTAAGCTATAATTATGAGTGGTTTTAATTTAATACATATGTTAAAAATGAGAAAGGCACAATATTTTCCCCATTAATGGATGAGTCTATTTCTCTCCCTGTCATTGATCTTGGGTGAAGACGGTAATAAATTGACTATCCAGTTTCCAGTCTCCACTTAAGACTTTACCAGTAATATGCTTTTATAGTGTCCACCCACTGGTTCGTCAGTTTTAAACCAATCAATTTGTAGCTGTTTTAAATTTGTTGGAAGGATGAAGAGCCGTTGAGTACATTCCATTAGTCGCTCGCAACGTTTGCACCCACGTCCGTGATCATACCCATTCCACTAGCTTGTCAGCGTTGTAACTGTCAGTCCAGGTGTAACGGGTTACGAACAATGCGTATTCATAACTATTAGGAAATGGCGGATATCTAACAAAAATAAAACATTGTTAGATAATAATTTACGCTTACAGTAATTGTAAAAATGCAATTTAATCTAATCTATAAAAATTTTATGATTATTTGCACGTTTTGCATCTTTTAGAGTAACCTTTACTTCTAGGGGACGTACTTGTCAGAGCTGCATAAAGTGATTCTCTCCGTCACCATGACACATTGACCAAATTATTAAAATTATAAGAATTTCAATGATTTTATTGTTAGTGTTCTCGTTTTCACTACGTTAATTTTAATCATGTTTTTATTAACTACGAAAAATTATTTTCATGACTGAGAAGGTTAAGGATAATATTTTATAATTGACTTGGTCTTTCAATTGATTCTAGTTATATTATACTATTGCACTATTCAAGCATAAATTTTCTAATGTTTTTACCAATTTTTAATAAATTAGGAATAAGAAAAGTAGACTGTTATAAAAGAATTCAATCAGCTCAGTTTTGTATCATGTCACTGTATGAATAACGTAAATGTTACTGAATTATTAACCTTTAAGCAGACGTCCACTTGCAGTATCATTATGAAAGCTTAATTTTGATAGCTGTGTACTTTAAAACAGTGCCTTATTTCACTTTATGTAAAGGTACCTAGCTAAAATAATGGATGTTAAGGTTAACTTTATAGGTTGTGAGATGCCTTTTTTTTATGTTTGCCTTATAGGAATTATGTTATCTATTAAATTAGATACCTGTAGACATCCTTACATACCTTATCTCATAAAAAGTATTTTTCATTTGCAGAAACGCCAATCGAGAATTAAGAAATGTCTCGGTATCTATTATTTCATAAAATACTTTCGACTATTAAAGAAATAACAAAATTTCTAAGTGACAATTTAAGACCGATGTTGAAAGTGACGTTACGAATAAATCTTACTGGATGTGTAACCAAACAAAATGACCTATAAAATACAAAACAGAGACAAACTATAAAAATGCATCTCTTGTCATCGCCGACAAAATAGCTTTGTCCTTTTCTTTTTGCTTGTAAAATTATATGATGCTATTCTGTTATTTCAAGCCAATGTAAAATATGTTAGCATGTGGTATTTTAACAAGCAATAAAGGCAAATGCAAAGCGAGTGCGATACCAACGTACTAATTTTTATGGAGATTGTTAAGACAGCTGTTATTGTTGAGAATGTTAAGACAACTATTGTTGTGCATGAGCTAACAATATAAGTTAAATAAATGATACAACATAGGGCTGAATGTATGTTTTTGAAAATTATTCTTAATTTATCTTTGAATTATATGTAGATTACATCCACTGTAATTCAAAAATGATTCTCTTATGAAAAAGTACCGGTATTTTGGTATTATGTCATATAACAGACTAATTGATTGCTTCTACTACTACTCTGAATTTACTGTTTTCAATAAACTGTTGTGAAAATATAGGTTAACTAGAAAGTAGTAGTGAAAAATTATAAATTTTGATTAAAACGTTAGCGAGTTACCAGCTTCTAAATATAGTGGTAGGGGAATATCTCCCACGCTCCCGTGGGTAAAAATGACATTACAATTTAGTATTGCCATTCTTGTCTTAATCGTTTAGTTTGAATCTTTATAACCTGGTCAATTTTTAAGGTTTTTAAAAATTTTTGTCTACTTCTCATTAGCTTGTAGTCTCAATACCATTTATAAAATAAAAAAAAATTAGTCAAATTTAGTTATGCAGATATTTCAGGCATTTCGTCTATAATGTATTATTTTTTAACCAAAGAACATTGCAATTCTAGTAAAATAGTGTATTTTATTTTTGGAGCATGGCCGTGAAGGTTAATATCATACCAAATTTGATATCCACCTTTGTGGTCATTTTGGAGTAATATGTGGAAGGTCATCCATAGATGCATATACCTTTTTGATACTCAATTTGTAGGTTTTTTATTCTACTTGCTATTACATATTTATTATTATTTATTATGGACCAAGTCGAAGTAAGTTGCATTGTTTGCTATATTGCCTGTATTCTGCCTCTTTGTGTTTGTTAAGTTTGTTCTGTGATTGTTGTGTTTTGTTGCGTCGCCTCGTGCAGGGCCGTATTGTGAGCATAAAGCGTCCAAGGCCATGTCAGACAGCAGCAAACCTACGCCTTCTGGATCGGACGCACCCGTCCGTTGCACCGACAAGCCTTGCTTGCATGCGCTCTCCTGTAATGATTATGTGAGTATTTGTTTTGTATCGTGTGCATTTTCGAGAGCGAGATGTCTTTTTTTAACGTGTAAGTTTGTTTGTGCTTTATACAAAAATGTAGATTATAAGTTATATATAAATTTTTGTACTTCATTTCGGGTGGTGATGGAAATTGTTTAGATTTTTACATTTTAACCTGAAATGATAAATTCCAGTTTTTTATAACAGAAAAGTGTTGCATCATTACATCTATCTTTCTTCGTTTCATTTATATTTTTTCGTACTTACAAAGTGATTAAAATAAGTTCAATTATTTAGAATATTTGTTTTTGTAAATTAAAGATATTGGAGAATAATATTTTGAGTGTTTTTTTTCATAAGATTATTATGTAGATATTTTTTTTTGGAAAATGTAATGATTTTTTTTAATATGCGATTGTTTTTATGGCTATGTGTCTGAGCATATTTCAGGAAGACCCACTTTTTGTTCAGTGTCTTCAGCTTGAGTGTAAATAATTACTTTATAAGCACTCATATTAGATGAGTATAAATATTAGTTTATAATCTCTTTATACTATTGGATGCTGTAGAATGCTCACATTTAAGTTGATGTTGCTGAAAATAATATGCAATAGATGTGTTACTCTCACTTCTGATTATCTATTCTTAATACAGGATTTAAGTTGATGTTGCTGAAAGTAATATTCAATAGATATGTTACTCTCACTTCTCATTGTCTATTCTTAATACAGGATTTAAGTTGATGTTGCTGAATGTAATATGCAATAGATCTGTTACTCTCACTTCTGATTGTCTATTCTTAATACAGGATTTAAGTTGATGTTGCTGAAAGTAATATTCAGTAGATATGTTACTCTCACTTCTGATTGTCTATTCTTAATACAGGATTTAAGTTGATGTTGCTGAAAATAATATGCAATAGACGTGTTACTCTCACTTATGATTGTCTATTCTTAATACAGGATATAAGTTGATGTTGCTGAAAGTAATATACAATAGATATGTTACTCTCACTTCTGATTGTCTATTCCTTATACAATATGTTAATAATGCATAAAATTTAAAGTTACTATTAAATGAGACCGCAAAGTTCCACATAGTATTGGGTCTAGGTGTTACAAAAATAAACAAGGGGAACAATTCGGTTTAGCAGCAATGCGGTTTTATTAGTTTTAAATAAGAGAATACAGATAAAAAATGAAATGTTAACAATAATTAAGGTTTGGTCGCGATTATTTTATTAAATAAATGATTTGAAGAAAGTTCCCATATAAGAGTGCACTTCGTCAAAAAAGTAAAAGTTATAAATTTTTCAACGTAATTGGCGTTCTTAGCAATCTTAAACACTGAATTTGAAAATGCAAACAGGAATTAATAAAAAGGAACCAAAAAATAAAAAAATTAAAATGTGCAAAGAGGATTGCAGAAAATGAGGTTATAAAAGTTGTGTTTGCCAACCAACTGATGGTGCTTCTTTATGAAAGAGCGTATTTCAAATCAATATTTTACAATGAAATAATCGAGCCCGAGTTGTAATTTTTTATATATATTCTTTCATTTAAATAAAAAAAAACTGGGAAATTCGCATTGCTGCTAAACCAAACTTATACCAAAAACGGACTCTCTGAAATAGAGAAAACAAAAGACTTTGCTTCTTGAAAGTTTTATTTAAATCGTCAATCAGATAAATGAAAAATCTCATGTTTTTATGAAAAGTCAGGTTATTTTTTCACAGTTACTTGTAAATATTATTTCTACGGTACGGAACTCTTTGAATCAGTAAGATGAAGTAAATTGCAGTTTGTGTTTCGTTGTATCCTTCATGCATAGATGTAACACACTAATTCATAAACAAACTCTCAGGATTGTCAAGGTTATCGAAAAAGGCCAGATAACATGGAGGACAGTGTCAATTAACAGTTTAATGAATTAAATCTTTATCGAAATATAAAGGGAAAAAATTTTGTATATTTGCTCTGGGAACCATGCTCAGATTTGGGAATTCAAAATATGCTTTATGAACTTAACATGCTAAAATCAAATTTACAGATTTTCCATACAGACAATACTACGTGATTAAGTAGGAATCAAGGGAATATTGATGGATTCTATCCCTCAGGAGAAATTTCAGATTTTAGGAAAAAACTAACCTACATTTTAATCAATTTGTATGTCAAATTTCGGTGTGGATTCTTTTAGAAATTATGGATTTATACAGTGACAGATATCCACCCATTAAAATTTTCTCATTTATAATATCAGTTAGGACATTTATGTGAAAGAAAATTGTTTACTGATTTTTAGGGTTCCGTAGTTAAACAGAATATCTATAATTTTGTTACGATTGTGATATTGTGTCCATCTGTCACACTCTTGTAGTTTCTATAGCTGTACACCTAAGTGCATGACATTTTCCAAAAATATGCTTCAGATAAAAATATCAGTTAATATGTAGCGAAAAATTTT
The DNA here is from genome assembly GCA_039881145.1 of Druceiella hillmani. Classification (NCBI taxonomy): domain Eukaryota; kingdom Metazoa; phylum Arthropoda; class Insecta; order Lepidoptera; family Hepialidae; genus Druceiella; species Druceiella hillmani. Next base: position 21,547,327 of record JAYKKI010000033.1, on the reverse strand, counting down.
ATAGCATACATCATTGTATGCTATAAAATTTTTCGCTACATATTGTTAAGAAGGTTTTAAAATGAAACCGTAGATTCCAATTAGAACTTTTAATTTTTAAGTCTTGTTTACGGAATATTAAGCTTTAAAGCTATTTGCAATGGGTTTTCTCACTTCCTCCCATATTCAAAAAAGATTTGACTATTTTTTTGTATCTGCTTAAAAAATTTTCAAGCGTGCAAACACTAATATAAAAATAGGTATGTGTTACAGGTGTTAAAGCAAAAAATATAACTTATGTTTTGCTATATAAAAGAATAATAGTCCGTAATTAAGAAAAAAAATGGTATTTTTTTTATATTTTCATCCACTCATAATTTAGTAAAAAAATTTATATTATGATTCACTTCTCAGATTCATGACTTTTTAGAGTAAATTGTTATTCCTCTTGGCAAACAATTATATACTTGGCTTTGATTATAATCACCTTTTAATGTAGTGTTATCAACACTTCATTAATTTTCTTGTTTGCTTTAAGAGGTCTCTTTCTGGTGATGACAAAATAGATGCTTTCTTAGAAAGATTTTATATTATCATGTATTTGTAAAAAAAATGCTTATTTTTTACAAACATTTTTGTTGTAATTCTTAAATTTTTGTAGTTTTTGTATATCAACCTAATCGGGATTTTGTCTCAAAATGTTCACCTTTTTAGATGCACAAATATGGAAATTTTAGTAATAGAGAGTATAAGGCGATGTCTTCATTATAGTTTCTAAAGTTGATGCTATTAATATCATAAATGTGAAAATGGGTTAGTTTGTTTGTCTGATTTTCACATTTCAACCACTTAACCAATTTCTTTGACATTTTGCATATAGCCTATATCGTGAAGATGAAAATAAGATATATTTATCTCGTAATTGATTTTTTGAAAATTACTTGTTTGTATGAATATAGCATTTATGTATATTTACATGCAAAGTGGATAATAATATATTAATATTACAAAAAATTGAAAATATTTTAAAAGGAAAAGAAAATATTAAATAAAAAGAAAATATTTTAAAAGGATTACACCACTATTTTTTCCTTTACCAAACAAGCAAAACCGTGGGTCAAAACTAGTAGTTATATAATTGAAAATTTTTTTAAGATAATTTTCTTTTTCATTTAATTGTTTATAAGACTCTTATTTAATGAAGCTTTGAAAGATACTCTGGAGAATCTGATAAAGAAATTATATTGAGCAATATAAAAAAAGATTTGTCAAAAAAATGTTAATAAATAGTGAAGAAAAACACATTAAAATTTTTTGCTTTCATTATAGGCTTTTTAGTAATATTTATGGTATTTTTTCAGGCCAATTACTACAATACTGCTCAGAATATATTTTGTGAATGCTTACTTTTTTTGTTATTTATCACTCCTATTTTTCAATATGTCTGTAATTTTGTTTAAAACATTCGATGTAATGAAAAATAATAAGAAATTATATTTTTTTATTTGGAGATATGTAGATTTGTAAACATATATTTATACCTCGTATTAATTTATGTATATGTCATGTGTCTGTTAGTCTAATGGATACTACTACTGCGAGTGCGAGACTGGCTGGGCTGGCAAAAATTGCGACGTGAGTGCCGCGCCGTGTGCGCTGCCCGACTATTGCAAGAACGGAGGACAATGCATCATGATGAGTGACTCGCTGAGGTGTCACTGCACGGCTGGTTTTACAGGTTGGTCAAACAATGTTATTGTAGCTGTTAATTATTGATAATTAAATGACACTACGTGATGTAGTATTACTTCTACTTTCTTTAAGTTCTTTACCACGACCTAGCTTTCGTTGTATTAACATCTTCAGGTGGGATATTAGCAAAGATCTTTGCTAATATCCCACCTGAAGATGTTGTAATACAACAAAACCTAGGTCAAGGTAAAGAAATTAAAGAAAGTAGAAATAATACCACATCACGTAGTTTCATTTAATTGTGAATAATGAATTTCTACAAAATTAACGCCAAATATATTCAATATTTATATTGCTCGCAATTCATCGCAATAATTTATGTCAACTGTTACTACCTATTTTAAGCATTTATTTCCACACAATAAAGTTCATTTTTCAGACTGCATTGTTGTAGAGATTTTTCTCAAACTGTAATAGTCAAAGATATAATTTTATTTTTCCTATAATAGTTGATGTATCGCTAATATATTATGACTTTTCTCTTTTCACAATTTATTTGTTCTATGTATTTACAATATTTATATTATTGTTGTTTAACAATAGAGTATGCACTATAATGAAATCAGTATGCAATATACTAAAATAGTGAATTAAATGAATTTCTAACACAATATTTGGTTTTGGGTCAAGATTTTAAACAAAATATTTATTTTCTTGTAAACTTTTATTATTCTGAATGTTTATAGTGATGTGTTGTTTTTCATTTTTTTACTTAGCGCTCTTTTAGTGAAACTCACCAATATATTTTTTACACTTGGCTATTGTTTGTGCATTGTTACACGTCAGATTAAAAACTTATATTTAAGTTTATGTGAACAATGTCAATTGAAAAAAAGGTACCAAAACGCAATTTAGTGGTGATACCTATTCAATCTGACTACATAAATTCCAGATATCAGGTTGATTTAATCGACCGACAGTTTGAGTCAGATAGAGATTATCGATTTATTATGAATTTATTAAGATCCCTAACTAAATTTACAATTCTTTGTCCGTTATGAAAACTACCAAAGAAGTAACATATCGACTTTTGACATATTTTTTGTTTGGTGCCCCATGTATATTGCATAGCGACAATGGATGTGAATTTTCTAATGGAATAATTAAAAATTTAGTGTGGATCATTAATGTGGATCGGAATAAAGCTTGTTCGTGGAAAACCTCCACATTCTCGGTTCGGTTGATAGGTCTAACCAAGAGGTTTCTGACATGTTTTGTAGATGCCTGACAATAATTCTCAGATGTGGTCAGAAGAGCTGCGGTTTATTCAAAGTAAAAAAAAATTGTGCATGTCAGCTCCAACACGCGATTGGAGGTTAGGTTAGGTTCTTAACTATGATTCTTTTGGAATGTATAAAATAGGTAACACTGTATATAAATATAAATATCAGTATTATTAAGTGTAAATAGAAAATACTTTAATAAAAAAATGCTGACAATATAATTATTTTGAAATAAAACACAAATGAACAAATTTAAATTTAGACAACAAAATTAAAAACAGTTAGTAACATCAGACTAAGAAGTTAAAATTAAAAGAGACTTTTTAATTTTATAGGATAGAAGACACCAAATATTCACACATAAATGACATTTAATGATTACATTGATAGTAAACTATGTGTTTCGCGCTCTGTCATTGCTATTACAGCATAAGAAAATGCAAATATGTGTGTCACACTCCGTCATTGCGATTATGCTATAAGAAAATACCAAAAAAACATATTGATATCTCACTCTAAATATGCGCAAAAATGTTGCGCGGAGAGGCCACCTAACATTTACACTTTTTTAAGGCTTTAAACTTCGTACCCTCTGAATTTCTGATTTTACTCCTTATAAAACTTCACACCGTGCGCTATATATGAAAATCGATTCTTAAGGAGTATACTCCAAAAACCGTGCTCTCCATTTGGTAATCAAGACAAGTAAGTATGAACTTGCAGATTCATTTATTACTAATGATATATGTATATGCTTCCATAGAAACTGAAGAGAAATTAGAAGAACTATTGATATCTCCTTTTAAAAATGATAATTAATAAAACCAGAATAACACAGAAGATGAAGTACGGAGATGTTATGGAAATATTAGAGAAGACGAATGATAATGAAATCATACAAGACATGACAAACAATGATAACTTAAATTTAATAAAAAATTGTATTTGTCAAAATGAAATTTCACAAGACAAATCATAATAAAATAATACAAAACTTGACAAACAATGATAATGAAATCATACAAGACATGACAAACAATGATAACTTAAATTTAATAAAAAGTTGTATTTGTCAAAATGAAACTTCACAAGTATTCAGAGTATCATGAATATGTTCACATGATTTCTGAAGAAAGTAACGAGAATAAGGGATATGGTGCAAATGATATCTGTAAGCTCTTTTTAAGAAAGAACAGCATCAACGCTGAGAGAAAATGTGCCAATCCGGAGAAAGAGGCACATAAAACTATCCAGCTTAAAACTTTCCTGCAGTTGAAGTTTGTTCCAATGTTTTAGTTGAAGTTGATGGAGGACGTGTAGCTCTCGGAAATGTTTCAGCTGTTGTTATTTGCATTAATCCATCAGTTAGGAAACAAGGATGACCTTCTTGATCGGCTTCATGCTCACAATGAATGTACAATTTCAGAAAGCAAATTTATTACAATTCTGGACGTACCCGTATCTCCTTTAACACTTCGCTCAACATCTATGTTATTATCTAGAAATTAGCAAGGGTTTATAGTGTGTCACTTTAAAAGATACGGTATTAATAAAGAATGCCATGGTAAATGTTTCTGTAAAAAATAACTGCAACATTCATGATAATTTCGTTAAAATACTTAGTTCAAGTATTTTAATAATTTTATTACCAACTTACATAAGATAATGGTTAAAGATGACGAAACAATGATGAAAACGAATGTTTTATTTTCTAAACATCACCTCATTAGTAGTCAACACCCATGGTGTGGCCATCAGAATGGCGGGTCATGATATGAACTTCGTATTGTTGTCTTTTTAAGTTACCTGACATAAACAGAATTGTATATAAACGAAGTTACATCACTATATGTTGGTTTAAGAGCTTATGAATGTACTAATATACTAATCTACTAAGTCCTAAGTTTAAAATAAAGCAAAAATAAATCTAATAAAATTGTAATTTGTAAAGGAAAAAAATTGCATTGTTCCTTTTGACCGCAACTGTTTTCTTTAACAATCTATGCAGTGTTTCGTTACTTTAATGCATTAGAAAACTTAAACGCTTTTAATAAATTTGTAGTAGTAAATAATTTTACCTGATGATAATGTTAAATCTTTTCTTTTACTTAAATTAAGAGTACAGAAAAATATTTGTTTTGTACAATATACATTAACCTACACTTATACAACATTATAAATTGTAGCATAAACCCACTGTTATAACAATATGCTCTTAAACTGTCTATTGTAACCCTAGGTAACAACTGCGAGCATCCCATCACACCGGTATCTTCATCCCCTATAGCATTAGAACCGTGTGCTGCTAGACCCTGCCACAATGGAGGATTATGTCGTGTACGTCGCAATACTCCTGAAGAGGTTGCAGGCACACTAGTTGGTAATTTTACATGCGAGTGTAGACCTGGGTTTGAGGGGGCTTTATGCGAGCGAAAAAAGCCAGATTGCAGGACAGTGCCTTGTAGAATTGGACAGGTGAGGTTAAATTGGTGAAATATTAAATTTAAAATAAAAAAATGTTCTTTGTTATATTTAAAAATACATATATTTTCATTTATCTAGGAGTTATGAGATGAAAAATGTTTACATTTCCATTTTTTTGGTATAAATTTGTAAAAGAATTACCAATGGTCTTTTTATCTATATGTAGTAGGACTGTAAAATGTCAAATTTAACTCAATATTTTGGAAATTATATTGGCAATGGTAACTCGTGCAGGGTTAGGAGCATGACACATCTTTGATTTAGGATGCATCTGATATAACTTCAACATAATTTTTTAAATAACTTAAAAGTTTTTGAGGCATTTATTTTCATAATTTTGTATATTGCCTCAATTCAACGTTTATAAATCTTATTTTTCAATGTAGTAATGGTATTTACCATTTCGCAGGAGTGTTACGAGTTAGTAAATGGCCAGTACAAATGCCGCTGCCCTGAAGGCAAAACGGGACTAAATTGTGAAACGCCCATAACAGGCCCATGTGCCAGTTCACCGTGCAACAACGGCACATGCCAGGATAGTGGGCCTGATAACTTTACATGTACATGTGATGACGGCTTCACTGGTGAGTTTAAATACTTTTTTAATTAATATTATTTTGTTAATCAAGGCAATGACTAAAGGCAAACTTTTTTCTTGTATAATGAAATATCAGTTGAGTTTTTTACCTGATTATGTAAATACTCTCCGTATTGTGATTAGGTATAATTTTTGCTTCTTTTTATCTCGTTTGAACACAGGAAAGACCTAGGTATAAATGTTAAAAATTAAAGTCATGTGTTTTCGTTTTTGTCCTAAACCCATTTACTGTAAGTATGTGGACCTTAGAAGATGACAATGGTATATTAGCACATGTTGGCGCTTCAGCATTCATCGCTGAAAACCATTTCTCATCTTTACATCACTAAATGGTATATATTTTTTAAATCTCAACAGTATCATCATTATAATGGTCTTGATTAATAAGACCTGATGCTATTAAATGAAGTCAGTTGAAATAATGATAAGTAACAACTTGGTTCACAGAACATTTCATTTAAATATTCCTATATTTAAAGTTTTAAAATATAAAGTCATTCGGTAAACAAAGGACCCACCAAGTAAGCAGGCGTATCACGTATTCTTTTACCTTTCAACATGATGCCGTGTTTGAGAAGCGATGGTTTTCTCACATAAATACCCTTTGCTTCTGGAGTCCAAGCTGCAACTTTACATTTTAAAGTGTGTGGAACCGTAGCTGATATCCAACCAGCGGAAGACAGAACTACATCCCCACAGCATATTCTTGAACCTTCACCATCAAACTCGATAATTTCTTCATGCTTTTTTAAACCAGGCCAATTCTTCAATCTTTCTTCGCTACCACACGGTACTCCCAACACAGGCGTTCCTAAGAATGTTTTATATAATTCATCGGCCTCTTTAATTGTTGTGATAGTGATTGGTAAACTGTCGGAGGAAAAAACCGAGAAACGAACTGGATAAGAACAATCTATGAAGTCTAATCTCGCTATTCCACCTAATAATATTGTATACCCACTGTGTAGAAAGAAGCATCTAGGTCTTATTAGCTTTTTAGGTAATGTTATTAACAGTTCTTCGGCAGTTAGCATTGTAAGAATTTGATCAGGATGTATTACTCCTGGTGTGTCGTAAAACCATTTACTTTGTGCAAATATTTTGTCTTTTTCATTGATACCAATTTTAGGTAGAGATTCGTTGAAACCAGATGAGCTGTTGTAACTACTTGATGAGAATTCCCTCACTCTTTCTAAATCAACGAAACTGCGACCAATGTGTCCCATTAGAGTTGCATACGATGGATTCCGTGTATCTTTTAATTGTTGCTGTCGAAGCTCAATTTCGGCTTTGTTGGCTTTGAATGCTTTTTTTAACCTTTGGCTTCTCATCCACAGTTTCCAACCTGATGGTCGATTTATGGGGAATTTGAGAAGGTTGAGTGTCGTTCCAGGCCACCTATTAACGGTGGCTCTTTGTATTATATCAACAGCTTGAACCTTGCAGTAATCAGACTGTAAGAGAAGATTGAATAGAGAACTTTTGCCAACATTGGTACAACCTATGAGATAAACATCACCTTTGTAGAGCCATATCTTGAAGAGTCTCGTGATGAATTCTTCAACTCCATAACCAGTCTTTGCGGAGATTAGGTGTATGTCTTTGATGTTGGCTTTGCCAAGACTAGTTTGCTTGATAGAGTCCATAAGACACTGGCGTATGTGTCTTAGGTAACCAGTACTGTCTTGTGGGAGAAGGTCAACCTGAAAATAAGGTTAAGGGTAATAAGTTGATTTGGTTTTTTGAGAGCATGCAAGTTCATGTACCAACAAATATTTTTATATGAAAATATTATAGGGGTTAAACTTGTTACGGTTATCAGAAAAAAAATTATAATATGGTAATTTTTAGATTTCCAAATTTATATATTATATAAATAAGTTAATGACTGCATTTATGTGCACGCATAATTGTAATAATATTTGAAAAGAGAAGCTTTGTTTAATTTTCGAGACGTAAGATGCATTCTACGTGAAGAAATATTGTTTGCATGTTTGCCAATATTTCATTTGATATTGCAGAATTAAGTTTCAATCATTACTTATATAATACTATGCACAACTTAAACTTGTTCCGGTTATAATACGATATTAAATATGTAAATGCTTACAATGGAAAAAAACATTTTAGTAATTTTTCAACTTTTTAATTCGATAAATATAATATTATTTTTATAGGATAAAGCTCGATATATTCATTCAAAAATAAAGACTTTTGCTACAACATTTGAATAAAGGCCACAATTTTTATATAAAATTAATACATGTTTCCATAACTTGCGTGTATATTCGAATATGTATTTTCTTTTGAGTTCATGTTTACTCTATATTTAATATAAGAGGTCACCCTGGATTGGCAGAAAGATTAAATTTCCTATTTTGGATTTTTGACACCAATACTTGATTTGTGTCATAGGTTAGTGCACATTTGTCCATCGTTGTGCATATACTGCGCATTGCCATGCTCCGGTTTCAGCCTAAACTGAATTTATGAATCAAGAGAACTCTAAGTTCTCTTCGTGAAATTTTTATTATATATTGTTTGTTATTTATTTGCCGAAACTCACTTCCTGACTGAACAGGAGACTGAACGCTGCCCTCTTTGAATACCCTACCAGAGAGATTATGACCTTAATTGTCATTTTATCCAATGAAGAAAATTAAGTTTATCGTGGATATAAATGAAATTTTAAACTATTAGAATTATTATGTGAAAGTCTTATTACCATTGTCGAGTGTTTTTATTGTAAATAACTTTTTATTAGTGAAAACGAGTATAATAGTATCCGTTTCTTTTTCGGACAAGAATATATATATTTATCTTTAATCTTGGAACGTGTAACAAGGCATAACTTTAATCATGCAAAGAGTGAGGGGTGGGGAGGATTGCTATAAACAATTAAAAGTTTTACAATTTTAATAAATGTTACAGTTTTAAAAAGTTTTTTAAGAATTTCAAAAATTTTGTGTCATGTTCCGTGAAAACTTGCAATAAAATTGTATTATTGTATAGAGATCAACCTTTAGGTCTTATACAACAAACTGATACATAATACTCCTTGTTTGTAGCAGCGTAATGAATTATGTTCAAAAGAGTTAATATAGTTAGCTTAATGTAGTTACTAATTCAAATAATTATGAAAGTAAAAATATTGGAACACTTCTCACAATTATTAGTTGGTCACGTTTTTGGTTAGCACGCCAATCTTTGTCTAGAAATAAATACAACAAAACTGAGATATGGAAAATAAAAATGAATAAAAAAGAATGGGAGGAAAAATTTTTAAATTTGAAATTATGTCATCGAACTAAAGTAACGGGGTAAGAAAAAATTTGTGTAATTGTAAGTAATCATATACCATGTATACGTTTAAGAGTTAAAACTAAGGTAAGGAGAAGAAAATTATACAGTAAGATATTGCATAATCAAAGTTTATCATGATAATTAAACATTTTACTACCAGTTCAATTTATAGAAATATCAGCAATTTCCATCATATGTCTTTTATAATCGTCATAGTTTTAATGGCCACAGAAACCGTATTTCAGTTTTCTCTTATTCTTTTCGGCCTACTTATGGACAATTAAAAATTTAAAGACGGTTTCAGTGTTGCCTAGGTATCTAATATCTTCAAAAACTGTTTAAAAGTCTACCATACCTTAACACAGGCATAATTATGAAGTTATATTCAAATAGTAAAACAGGAAAAGTTGCTAATACAGTGTAAACTTTTGATATTGAAACTCAAGGGACCAAGTATTTTCTTTTAGTATAGAGAGTTTCTGCTTTATGTAAATAAAATACATATAATAACCCTAGTCGCTAAATTTCAATCTCGTTAATTTCTTAAAGGAACTTCTTCCCATTATAGCTTTTAGTATATTCTCCTTGATATTCCAAATGGTAGACACGGTTGAGGCATCAAGTCCAAAATATCTCCCAACATCACTTTTCTTCTTGCTCTATTGCACATATTAAAACCATTTTCTGATCTACACACAAACTTTTTCTCTTTATAGCCATGTTTGCTCTTTAAAATCCAGCTTACGACTGATCAAGTGATTATATGAAAGCAGTAATGTGTTAACGGTCAACTTTACCCTGTAAACACGTGTGTCTAACGAAAAGAGTAGTAATGACTGTACACAATAACAGCAATAAAACTGTGTCTATTCATTCTTAGAATTATCGGTATTCGTAAAGATAATTTCGGAGTCTATGTGAGCCTATTTGTAATAAATACGTACTTAGGATAATAAAGAAATAAACAATCCACTGATTCACCCCTTGGTGGTTAGAAGACAACCTAAACTAGGTCAAGCAGTGTTTTTTACGTTAGAGTTTTCCATTATAATGAGTGTCATTATAAAGAGTTTACACTGTACTTCTTTTTTTTATTGTCTTAAGACTAGTTATAGATATTATATTTTATAAAAAAGATATTATATTTTATAAAAGCCTGTATTTTCAATTCCACATAAAATTTAACTATTTTCTAGGGGCGTTGTAGGGCAAAGTCATAATCAAGGGGATTCCTATGGCTTGATTCCCCTTTCTGAAATTTTAGTTTGGTATGAGAATGAAACCTCATAGGTATATCTACAACGACATACCTCATTAGTATTAACAATTAATTGAAAAAAATTTGACTGCAGCTCAGGATTTTCTTTCCTCTATTATTTAACGTTACAATTAAATACATTCTCAAATACCTCGTGAAATATGGTTTCATCTGTAAGTGGGCCCAAACTTTGGCCACAAGTAGCATCAAATCTTTTTGCTATAAGCATATGCTCGATAGCTTCACCTTTAATAAGCAATTATTTCATATTGATCTATAAAGGGCAATAAGACTAATAATTAATTTAATTTGAAGGTCTTAGAATTTTTTTCGTAGATCATAAAATTAATTTTATATTAATAAAATATAGTCATAATAAAGTCATAAAATACACAAGATAGCTTTGTAATGAAATAAGCATTGAAATATATTATTGATTACTACTAATTAAAAATAATATTTAGACGTTACATTTATAGAATAAATTGCCAGATTGGTTGTTGTAGATAATTAGAAAATATTCAAACTAGAAGTATCAAAATAAACTGTTCTGTACTACTAACCTTATTTCCAACAATAATTATAGGTCTCTTTGTACCTATAATATCTATGATATTTGGCCAAACCGAACATGGAAAATCGAGTAGATCGACCATCAAAATTACTAAAGCCTTCTTTCTTTCGATCACTTGTAGTAACGATGCGTATTCATCCACCCGTACACTCACATTCAATGCTACATCGTACTCCTTCATAAAATGGCACCGCTGGCAGTCTGTCTGTGTCAATTGTTCCCTTGTACGATTCTTGAAGAGTTCACTCGGAATATAACCAGGAATGGAAGTGTTAGTGCAATGTAAAAGAGCTCCACAACCACCGCAGCTGACATTACTTATCTTTTCGTTGGGATCTGGGGTTCCGTACATGTTTGCCCATGACGGGATTTCGTCTGAATCTTCTTGATCTGAGTCTGCATCGTCTTGGTTGATTTTTGTTTGTTTGTTTTTTTCGAGTATACTGTCATCAAATGTATCATAATTTGTCATCCAATGTGAAGCTGTATATTGAATATCATCCTTGTGTTCGGTTTCATTGGTTTTTTCCTCAGCGTAATCAACATCAGTAGCTTTAAATGGTAGATGAAACACTTCTTGTTCCTTAGTAAGCTCTATATCTTGAGGTTTCTTCAGTAAGTTTTCTTTGTCGACAAAATATTTTAATGACGCCGGTAGCGGTTCGAGGCGTTGCCTGTACAAAGTCTGTTTTCTTTCGAATCGCGCCTGTTTGTGCAATTCTATTTGACTTCGACGGTAACCTAACCTATATTTTAAATGTTCTAAGTGAGTGTTAAAAAGGATTTTATCTTTGTTTTCTTCAACTAGTTTTTCGAGAATTTCCTTCGGAACTTGTTTTGTGTCTGTATTTTTTGGTTTTACATCAGTTTTCGTTGAAAACTGCGCGTGGCGTACTATATTATGCCGTGTCGAAGCGAGGTTTAAGAATCGCCGTGTTGCTAACATGTTTACTGAAATTGTTAAACAATATTTTTTGAACAAAATTGATATTTATTATTTTATTGATTCATAATAGTATACTAAGTTTAAACTTCATTTCTAGTTTCGTAAATAATCTTTAAATTTCTGCTAAACAACCATAAACAAATTTGTTAATGTCAACTGTCAAAGACGTAAATGATTTTTAGTCCGCATGGCCGTTGAGCTCTGGTTCTTTTGCCAGTTAAATTTTTTTTGAACAGATTTATGTGAGCTACTTTTACAAGTATTTATAAATTAGGACGCACGAGTTCAGTTTATAAAAAATGAGAATTTCATTCTTTTTTTTTATAAATGTATACGTTACAAACTTTTTATAAATTAATTTATAAAAAGATTACAAACGTTACAAACGAGGTATTTAACATAAATAATGTGATGCAAACGTTGGTTATTAAAAAAATATATAAACATTATTTAACTTAAATTTTTTAGCATTTGATTCATAATAATAGTTGTAGTGTTTTTGGTTTTGGGTATTACGATGTTTTTCCTTATTTTTTCGTTAATTATTAGCCCGATTGATGTTGTGGCCATATCATCAGTACGATTGGATAAGATAACCCATTGGTTTTAAGATGATATAGCGATATCCATTAAAATGTTGTGTGGATAATTTGTTCATAAAAAATGATAAATTTAATGAGAATCTGCTGAACATTATGAAAATAAAACCATTCACAATGCCTCCCTCATTGCCGCAATACTTAACAATACAAAGAATCCAAAAGAATATTAGTATCTGGATCCTTAACATCTTTTTCTAATACCAGAACCGCTCAATTCAGTTAGAAAAAGAGCTTAACTATTGCGATAATATGGACAATACAATGTTTTACTACTTAATTTATATTTCATAAATAAGAATATTTTTAGTTTCGAAAGAGCTCAGTTTCCAAAGATGATTGAATATCCATTTATGAAAAATATTAAAGTGTTAATTTTCCTTTTTGAGCTCTAAAATGGCTTCCTATGAAACATGGCCATATTACCTGATTTATCCTAACATCGAGATTTCGGTTATTGTACGATTAATTGTACTTATACTATATAAGAATCATTATTTGAATTTTTTTATAGTATAAGTACAGTATTATTATTTTCGTTTTGTGTTATTCAATACTATTATTAACTTTTATGGGGATGTTTTTTCGTAATGTTGACAAATATTTCAACTATAAGTCTGTTAAGTTATATGGAGTAATAAATAGTATATTTCTAATTTTTCAGGACGTTTATGTGATGAAGACGTTAACGAATGTATCACTATGCCAGATATTTGTAATGAAGGTATCTGCGTCAATGGTAAACCTGGTGGTTTTCAATGTTATTGCACTCCAGGTACGTTATATTAAGCGCTATATTGTTATTATATCTACACAAAGTATATAAATGGTTTTAGTCATTTGATATTTTAGGAATTTTCCAAACTTCAAGATTTATATCTTATATAAATTGTGACTATTTTGTGTGAATTTCCTTTTGAAATGTATATTATTTTTTAGGTTACACAGGTGAATATTGTGAAATAGATTTTGATGAGTGCCTTTCTCATCCGTGTAAGAACAATGGGACATGTGAGAACAAAGTCAACAATTATGAGTGTAAATGTATGCCAGGATTTAGCAGTGAGTACCAAATTCCTATATCGTTTTTAAGTACAGATCTGTGTTGATCAAATTAAGATTATTTAGGGAATAATCACTTTATTATGATGTCACTAGGAACATAAAATAGGCAAAGAAGTACTGTTTGTCCGTGTTCATTTTAAAATTTTAAAAGGAAATATAAATAAAATAAAACTGCTGTTCACTTATTTAAGTTATTGGTTCATTGTAAACAAATAACAAGAACCAATAATTTAATAGCTTTTGCTTCCCACTCTATTTACAATTGACTTAAGTTTTAAATATCCTTAAAATTAATATCGCATCTGTTTGTTCTTTCAGTAAAATAATTTTTTTTTTCAATTAATGTTGCATTACTCTTGCTTGTAGACAAAGACTGTTCAGTGAATATTGACGAGTGTGGCTGGAAGCCTTGCGCGGAGGGTGCTACATGCATAGATGGCGTGGCGGACTACACATGTGTGTGCCCTGAAGGTCTTACTGGCAAACAGTGTCAAGTGGATATTGACGATTGTCAGGTTAGTTAGGCTAAGTTCAGGCATATTTTGAATTGCGATATTATTTGTATCGATTTCTTAGTAAAATATTAATTTTTAATCAAATTTAATTGTAGTTTTACAAGTTTAATTAATTCGTATTTATTTCAGTTAATTGTGTTTGTTGTACATTTTTTTTGGAATGAAGTTCATTATCGCACATGTATATTACTTGGCGAATAAGAGTGAGCCTGAAAAAAGTGTAAGATTTCGACTGACACTTTTGTTACAGTATAAAAGTGTAAGAACCGATTCCTTTACTAGAGTATAATCATTTGCATGTTTAATTTATAGGATATTACTACAGTATAGACGTGTGGTATGTGCTTCAGCTGTACTCGTTTAAGTGTGTGTGTTTAGCAATCTGTGCATGCCGTAATATTTATAACCTCTCTTCACTATTTTCAAACTCGTGTTATTATTATTAATAAAGAATGAATTGTGAAAGTGATTCAGTAGAAATTGAGGCAATTGATGATGAAGTTAGGTAAATACCAATCTAAAGTGACAATGAGTGGATGATTTATTTTAAACTTAAATTTGGTATAATCTTTTATTTGCATCAATCTTTTATGGCAAAAGTTTACTCATATATTAACTGATATCAAAATTAAAACATGCAATATATTTCACGTATAATACAAGTTTTTTTGTATATATATGTATATATATATATATATGTATATATATATATATATATATATATATATATACAATTTATAAAATAAATCTGTATTGTTGCAAGTTTGTCAGGTTAATGTGATTCTCCTATAAATTAGTATAGCAAGCCGCTTGTGTGGATTGATGAGTACAAAATTAAGATAATTATAGTCAATACAATTTCCTTATGTCTTAACCTATTCTCAAAATATATTCTTTCATTATTAACACAAGAGTTAAATATTGTATAGTACATCGCACACCGGGCGCCATGTTGCTTCATTAAAGATGTAAAGTGCGACACGACAGACCACTTCTTGGGAGTAATATTTATATGCTGGTATTTGTGTTTTTCTTAATTTTTTTTTTTTGAAGTTCTGTTTATAGTAACAAAATGTTTAAGTATAATAAAAATAGAGAAAACATTGGGAATCTTTTTTTATTAGAGATAAATAAGTTTTTAATAACACAGGCTCAAATAAAAAATGTTTTAGATTTTGTTACTTCAATTAACCTGTATTTAGTAAATGCAACTCATAACATTAATATTAACTTAAATCAATATTAGCTTATATTATTAAATATTGACAATGAATGTCTCTGTCTTCACCTGGGATCTAGTTATCTTTGCTGACACCGGTAAGTCTCGCATAGATGTTAAAGCTTGTTGCATGCATTATTTGATATATTTTAAATTAGTAGAACATAAATATCTCCTTAGAGATTTAATGAAAATATTATACAAATATATAAGATAAAATTATTATAAATAAAAGGGAAAAACGGAATCTTTAAAAGGTCCCTTAGTGATGGTCACAGCCTTTTGGTCTGAAACTGCTTGATGTACAAAATTGAAATTTGTCATAGCAATAAAGTTACCCACAAATAAATATAGCTCAATAGCTACACTCAAAAATATTTATAGGCGGATTTATAGGCAGATCTCTTAGGCGGACAAGATACGAGAAAAATATGTTTTAAATTCCCTATATAGGGGTATTGTCTAAAAGGGCTAGTTGTAGGTGTCTCAAAAATATGTTTTTCCCCTATTTTCTCAACTACCAAATCTAAGATTATGGAAAAGGCATGGAAATTTTCTCGGAAACTATTCGACATAAAAATTTGAATGACGTGAAGTATATTGATGTGAAATATATTCAGTTAATTTCAGGAGGTATATTGGAAAGTAAAAAAATAATTTTTTCAATTGGAATGTGTAAGGTGTCAAATGAAAACTTATTGAAAAACAAATTCAACAATACATGCAATGTATTTTTTTATGAATTTGTTTAAATATTTTTCAGGGAAATCACTAAAAATTGTTGTCATAAGGGTGCCTAATTGATGTCATAAGGATGCCTAATCACCAAAAGGATCGCTTAGGAAAATCTGAGAAAAAAAATTAACATAGAGAATTAGATACAGATTGTTTCAAAATCATCAGGATTGAAAAATTCTGTGGTGTTATTTAACTTCATTTTTTAAATTGTTTTAATTTGTTCTATTTTGCATTATAAGCACATTACATTTATATTTCCAGGATATATGCCGTATTTTTTATATAAATCACTTTTAAAGTTTGAATTTTCAAACTCACGCTAAAAACGCAATTTCTGTGAATGGTGTATAAATGGTGTGTAGTGACACAATGTACAAATATGTCTATAAAAAATCCACACAAAGTGTTTGTTTCAGCGCCAACAAATTGTAAAAGACGAAAAAAGTGGCTGCAATTAGCCCAAAAAGATCGAAACAGAATTGTAGCTCACTCAAATGATTTTATGTGTGAAGATCATTTCGATGTAATATTTATGTTTTAAACATTATTATCGATATCAATGCCTATAAACCAAAAGAATAAGAATATTAAATTTCGGTATGAATGCGTTTTAGTACCAGTGATATTTTGACAATTGTTAGTATTTATCTAAGTTTAAGTTTTTGAAAGAATATACATTAAAAATGATGTTTAAAAAAATTCTGCATCAGACGATTATTTATTATAAAAAAATCAATTTAAAAAATTTCATACCTGATGACTTTTGTTTGCGCGGGAATACGTTTTAAACTTTTTCTCCAGTTAGTTCACTTTATCTTTTATCGTTAAGGACTTATTACACAATTAAAAATATAATTTCTCACAAATTGTCAGGTATTCATAATAAAAATATAGTAAATTTAATTATTAATATAATATATAATGATTTAAAAACTTGTCTGTTACGTCATCTGACTTTTACTTTGGGCACTTGCGACGCTGATTGAATTTAAAAAAAATGTTGTGATATCATTACGTTTTTTTTATAAAATTTAAACCTATTCCGAAAATTAAAATTAATACGCTTATTTACGTTACAATCTAATAGGATGTTACTGAATTGTGGTATATTTTTGATGTTGTCAAATAGCCTATTGTCGTAAATAATTTAATTGTTTATTTCTTGCTGAGCCATTGGGCTTAGAGAAAAAACTTTAATAAAAATATTTGTTATCATGTAAGGGCAACGACTTTTGTCTTTATGAGGTTTTCAAATATTTTTAATTTTGTGGAGACCCTCTCCACTCAGTTTCATATGCATACACTATGTGATACAATGTCAGGGAGATATAGAATTGACTGCATACACTACGTGATACAATGTCAGAGAGACATAGAGTCAAGTGCATACACTATGTGATACAATGTCAGAGAGACATAGAGTCGAGTGCATACACTACGTGATACAATGTCAGAGAGACGTAGAGTCAAGTGCATATTAATAATTTCAGTGTGATTTAATGACAAAGAACACTAATTGTGCAAATATCTTTTTTTTTTTTTTTTTCTTATTACAATCTGTCCAAGAGACATTCAGCAATATTTGTTGGCCGCCGCCGCCATTCGGCGCGTGCAGGTAAGATTGACAGTTAGGTCGGTTAAGATGTTATGAAGCGTTCACCCCTTACCTCCCCAAATATAGCTTGTATTTGTTTCATTATAAGTTAAATCAATCAGTGTTACCAATGAATACTTTAAGACTAATTCCAGTTAATGTTTAATTCCAATAAAAATCATAACAAAAGTCTCAATGTCTAATTCCAGTCACAACCATGCCTCAATGGCGGTCGATGCCACGATGCACGAAACGGATATGTGTGTGACTGTGAGGGCACGGGCTTTGCTGGCCCCGAATGCGGTGTCAATGTGGATGAGTGTGCGTCGCATCCCTGCCGTCATAACGCGTCTTGTGTGGACCTGGTCAATGATTATTCATGCCGCTGTCATCCGGGGTATTCAGGTTTGTGTTATGTGTCAAATATCTTGTTCACACCTAGTTATCCATGTTTTAATGGCGTTTCCTACCATGTTATAAAGCATCATCTCTATAGTGTCACGAGGATCCAGCTACTATTGGTCAAGTGGAAATATGAAATTTAGCACAATATTTAACTTTCAAAAATATTCATATGGACTTCACGTAGAAATTTGAAATTTAGCACAAAATTTAATTTTCAAAAATATTCATATGGACTTCACGTACAAATTTGAAATATAGCACAATATTTAACTTTCAAAAATATTCATATGGACTTCACGTAGAAATTTGAAATTTTACACAATATTTAACTTTCAAAAATATTCATATGGACTTCACATAGAAATTTGAAATTTAACACAATATTTAACTTACAAAAATATTCATATGGAAGTTTTAAGGGGCTGGGAGGAACGTTGGGAAGAATATTATGTACTCAAACAAATTTTTAAAGTCCATATATAGTGTGAGGTATAGTTCCAAAGGGTTAGTTTATGTTCAAAAGAATTTTTTTTATAATTTTAATATAATACCATGAGAGATATATTGAAAAATATGCAAAAGAATAACTCCCTCTCCCGATTCTGAGAACTCCCTCCCCGTGTCTACTGCAACTAAAATATAAAAAAAAACAGTTTTTCTAAGCCTATGCAAAGGTTGTAAAGAAATTATAAAAATGATTCTAGACGTGATAATTTCTGAAATATGCACCAATGTTTTTACGCTTCTGAAAGATATCAAGCAATATATTTACGTTATTCATTTACATTAATAAGAATTAATATTTGTAATATTACGAGGGGGCGTTTTTAAGTTTGCGGAATGGAAAGGTAGGCCATTAGTAAAGTTGATTAACGGAATGATAGCTAGTTAAGTAACTCATTATTAGTATAAATACCAAGTTTTATCATAATCTGATCATTAGTCTTTGAACTATCGTCCAACAAACAACTCAATCTGGAAGAAAGTCTGAACTATGGAAAAAATTGAGTACCGCATTATTATAAAGTTCCTTACCAAGCAATGAAAGTCAGTTCAAACCATACTGAAAGAGATGGCACCCGTTTACGGGGACTCTTGCCCAGGTAAAACCATGGTTTACAAGTGGCATAGTCTCTTTAAACAGGGTAGAGACTCACTTGAAGACGACCCATGCCCCAGTCGGCCGATCGAAATGACTACTCCGGAAATTATTGAAAAAGTTAAAATTAGTATTGGAAGATGCCAGATTAAAGAAGAAACAGCTTGCATAGATGATTGGAGTATTGGATACAATAATTTTTAAAATTCTCCATGACCATCTTGGCTTGATAAAGGTCAGCACAAGATGGGTGCCGAGAATGCTCACACCGCCTGAAAAACAACACCGCGTGGAATGTTCTCGCGCGTTTTTGGACCTCTGTAGTAAAGACAAGGATGGACTATTGAGTCGAATTGTTACTGGAGACGAAACTTGGGTTCATCATTATGAACCTGAGTCCAAATAAGACTCAATGCAGTGGCACAAAAAAGGCACACCAAGAAGTTTAAGGTGTCACAGTCGGCTGGAAAAATCATGGTGACAGTCTTTTGGGATTCAGAAGGAATCCTGTTAACGGATTATAAAGATAAAGGTGTTTCCATAACCAGAGAATACTATGCGTCAATTCTGGAGAGGTTGAAAGAAGTAATCAAAGAAAAAAGAAGGGGAAAATTGACCAAAGGTGTCCTGCTTTTGCATGACAACGCGCCCGTTCACACGAGCCTCGTTGCGCTGGCTTCCCTGCACAAGGTGGGCTTCAATATTTTGGAACACCCACCCTACCTATCTAGTCCTAACTTGGCTCCCAGTGATTATTATTTGTTCCCAAACCTTAAAAAAGAACTTCGTGGAAAGAAGTTTTCAAGCAATGAAGAAGTGAAGGACACAGTTTCAGCTTATTTTTCGGACAAAGACGAAACATTTTGTTATGAAGGTATACATAAGCTAATTGAAAGATCTGAAAAATGCATTAGGGCAGCAGGTGAATATATTGAAAAAGAATAATAATTTTGTATTTTTATTCTCACTCCTTATCCTCCATTCCGCGAACTTAAAAACGCCCCCTCGTATGTATCCTTGGATGTTTACAAGTGCTGAAATATCTATGCAGCCTTATAGTTGAGTTCTACTTGTACTAAACAGTTTTTTGGTTTCATATTGTGTATTTTTTACCCATAAAAAATTAATTAATCAGTAACACGTATCTAATAATGTTTTCTTATGTATATAGAAATCTTTCAATATCTGTTGAAGTTTACTTACGTTACGAACTTTTAACCCATATTTTGATTGGAAAAAATTGCTTGCCTCGCAATAAATGCAAAGTGTCAGTGTATGATGCAGTTTTCTAATAAATATAATTTATAAATATCTAAAAAATATTTACTTATTTCTTTTAAATGATTAGGTAAGAATTGCGAGCTGGACATCCAGGAGTGTGACTCACAGCCTTGTCAGTACAGCGGAGTGTGTCTTGAACGGAGCAATGCATCCCTGTATAAACCACCACCAGCTACTCCTGCCACAGACCCTATATTGGTGGGGAGCGAACCAGGCATGCTACTGCCAGCAGTGTTTTATAACACATTCAGTTATAGCAACGCTAGTGGGTGAGTTAAGTTTATTATTGCTTTCACAATAATAAATAAAACAGGTCACGTATGTGCTAAGACACGCCCCATGAAGGGTTCCTTAGGTGTCTATATTTATGGAAATTGTTGACACAAGTTAACCAAAGTCATTTTATTTAAAAGTTCTAAATAAATGGTAGTTCTAATCAAGATCTAGAATTTTCTTCTGATTTTTTTAATCCATTTTTGAATAAAAAGTGAGGGGGTGCAGTTTGAGGGGAGGAATACTTTGCACTATCTGAATCTACAAAAATTCATTTAATTTTTTAAAAAGACTTCAGTGGGACAGTGCATGACAGATATGACAAAATTATAACAATTCTTTATTGTGCTAAGGAATTCTAAAAAATAAAAAATATATCAAAACTTATGTCCTAACTTTAAAGATGAACCTGAGGAAAGATGAAAATCACCATCTTCAGGGCAAACTCCAATGAGAATTTTTGAAAAGTTCTTTTACATCTACAGTTAGGAGCAAACAATTTAAAAATATATATTTTTCAATTTTCATTTTTTTTTCACAAAGCATATGAAAAAATATACAAGAGGAAGAAGGGATTTATAAAAGTCTATCATAGATTTTATATGATAGAATTTTTTGCCATCTGTTTACGAAAAAAGGTCATAAGAAAGTCCCCCATACTTAAAATGCACAGTTTGATAATAACATATTATTTTTAATGCTATAAATTATAACTAATCCGAAGTTCACACCTCTATGATTTTGATGCCATAAGGAATATATAATAGAATAAGAGTATTTTGTCATATAGAGCAGAATTGAATATTTCAACTGTCAGATAACTGATACAAATAGAAATATATGCTATTAGATGAATAAAATGTTCGTTGATAAAAGTGCCAAACAGCAGTTATTCGGCATTTTATTTATTTATCTGCTTTAATGTATCTAACTGGTATATATATATATATATATATATATATATATATATATACATACATACATATATATATATATATATATATAACGGTCTTATTGCTACGAGAGCAATCTCTTACAGCCAACCATACAAGGTCAAAAGCCGCACTGCAAAAGACCATATGCCTTGTGATCAACTCAACACTTCACAGCAATAAGAAATTGACATTTTATCAAAATCTCAATTTGACATTTTACATCTGTCAAATTGACATTTAATTTTAAGTAATAGTTATGTTTTCATATTTATGTTAAAATTACAAACATATATTTATATACCATATTTTATTACTTTACTTTTACAAAATATGGAGTTTATAAATGACAGGATACACAAAAACAAAGCTATTAGTAACGGTAGTTATGCTCCATTCCATTTCAAAAGAGATTATTTGTAAACATACGAATTTGGCAGTTAAAATATGGTTGGTGCAAATATATATTTGATCATTTCATAACTATTTACAAAATTCATTGTATAAAACCACAATGTTATAAAACTATACATAATCAAAACATTATCTTAAGAAAGTTTCATAACTTAAGAAAGTTTCACCATAAATAATGTAATAAATACCAGTATTACACCATTATTATACTGATATGAATTGTGCAATTTACAGGTTAAAAATCCGTTTTTACTGTCCAATACTCAAGCGTATGCAACATTTTGCAAGTATACTCAAAATTTTAACATTGAAAAAGTCTAGACCATACATGCTATTTATTAATTTTATAAGGCATTAGAGTGAGATAGCTACATTGGGTCAGCTTACACTTCTATATTTCGAGATTTGATTGCATTATATACAAATATACTTGTGTTATATTTGGCGTATAGATAATGAAGCAAACATTGTGACATGTTATTTACTTTTCAAATAAGTGTTAGTACTACAATATTTTGCAGTGTAGACTACATATTTTGTATGCACTTTAGGACAGTGTTTTTTTATAATAGTTTTTTAATTGAGCTGTTACGTTTTTTAAATTTTTATTTTCGATTATTATTTTAAATGTTTATTTCAAAAGAACATTGCATCATATATTATGATCTGTAGCGCAGTGGCTAAGACTCTATTACCCTTCTAAAATGTTAAGGGTTCAATTTATAGCTGGGTGTTTCGACGTTCACAAATTATTTATCTAATTGTGAATGATTTTCTTATACGTTGAGCACGTTGTCTTTCACGTCATGGCCAACATGATGTGAAAGATAAACAAAATTTGGCAATCACATTTTAATCTCAAAAAATGCACTCGTGAGAAGAATTTCTTTTATAAGAGGAATTGCAGATTACCCCAAATACCGAGAGGTAGCTGGAAGCTGAAATGTAGACGTGATGATATTTATACGTATTATAGGCACTAAATGTAATGCATTTTTAATGGTTTTGCAAAAAAATGCATTGTAAGAGGCATAGTGTACTAAACGGGAAATAATATATTAATTGAAACATTATTCACAATTTGTTTGCTGATTTTAATAAATATTGACAATTTATTGTTGTTGAATAAAGAGATGCATTCAAATTGATGCATTTTTATATGTAACCAAACATTGAATAAAACTGACCAAATATGGATATGCAATACTAAGGTTCTGTCGATATGTTTCAGGGTTTAAATCAATTTATAATGAAAATAATCCTAAGATATAAGGATAATGACAATAGAAAGAATGTAAACAAATTGTAATGAAAATCATTTGTTGGTTTGTTATCTGGAATAATGATAAATCAGAAATTTCCAAGTTTATTGTATAGTTGTGTCTCCCCTCAAGTTATAACAGAAGGTTGAAGCAATAATATGCATATCCCCATATTAAACCCCATATGAACCCACATTATGCATATGGTTACATCCTCTATATTATTACTGCAAAACAAATCTTCATTTTAAGTCCATGAGCACCGGAGTAGGTGTGTTATTTTTTGTAGCATACTATTTAAAAACTTTATTATAGTTTTGTTGGAAAACCTGGGAAATCTATATGAAACACGATTAGTAACCAAAAATCAACAAATTGCAATGGAATTATTTACAATATCGTACGTCCGTTCTGCAATGTGTGTTTTCATTGGTGCGCCCATTTGGATAGCTGCGCTTGTGACATTAATTTCATAAAACATTAGATGACATTGACCATGCGTGTTCAAGTAAATCTACATAATCCTCATGAAGAAGACACTGTATCAATAAAATGGGTATGAGATTTTCTCTTTCATTTTAAAAGACATTTTCTATTAGTTTGATATAAGGGAGGTCCATAAAAAACAATGAAATTTGTAGTTGTTGTACTTTTATGTGTCACTGTCATTAACCTGTCATTACAATTGGACTCACATTGAAATAGCTATTGTAGTGATATACAGAGAACTGACAGACAGACATAATGAAATGAAATTATAAGTGTTTTTGGCTATGGAATCATAAAATATGAGTCAAATCGCGAATGCCTTCATTACTGAATTTTTATACTTAACCATTTGATAATAAAATATATAATCTTTTATAAACATGCAACCTTTAAAATTATCTATAGAAATCTTTTCTATACAAATTACCATATTTATCTCTTACACACTTATTTCACTATATTTTTATATATTTTTATTGGTAAGTTATTGTAATCAGCTAAAAGATTGGCAGTTAAAATGAATAAATTGACAGTGTATGAAGAACTATACGTTAGTTAACAAATTTTTAAATTTAATAATTGGGAAAAAGACTAGTAGTTAAATTGTAAAAATCGTATGTATAGAAAAGTGTATATTATTTACAAAAAAATTTATCGCATGAAAAACAAACAATTTTAAAAATCATTTCTGGTTTAGTTTACACATCATTAGTCTAATTTATCTCGATATATTGATTATGTGGACTTACCTGTTCATCACTTTTAGTGTTTTTATTACCATTATTATCATATTATTACCATTAATCAATTAGATTGCAAAACTGCCAACGACCAAGAAGGAAAATAAATATGATTTGCATCTATACAATGAACTGATGAATCAATTGCCTTCCTTTTTAATTCTTAGAATAAATGAAATGTGTCTCTTTCACATTTATATTAATAGTTATAAATAGAAAGATGAACTGACTTTTCTGCATTTTTTAAGACACGAAACAACATGTAACAATCAAATAACAAATTCCAAAAATTTCATTTAGTGAAAATGGATTTTCATATGATAAAATTACCCTAAAGAAAATTAAATTAATTACAAATGGGATGAAAAAGTTAGAAGGATTTTTATAAACTTTTAGGTTTGACTCAATGAACAAAAATTACCATTAAGTGGCCAGTGAGGATAAGAGCGGAATAGCCTAGGAGATAAGTTTGAATCAGATCTGGATATAAGGAGGCTTAATAATATTAGTAAATCAAATAAGTTCAGTTACAATAAGAATAACTACGCATTATATAATATATTTATGAGTATAGGTATCTATTATTTAATGCATAGTTTGTAGTGTCTATATTGTATTTATTGGTATATTTTTGTTACAAACAGTTTTTTTTTTCTAAAACTGACAAAAGGTGGGATATATGCACAAAAATGTCACTTTTATTTATGAAATATATTAGTAATATGTTTGAATTGCTCACATTTTAATAAACAATTTTATTATGAACGTGGGAAAGTAATTTATTTATTATTTGAGCCAGTAATAATCAATATTTTTGAATTTTCATTTAACGTATGGAAATTTTTTGCGAATAGATTTATATCCATTTTAGATTTATATTAAAAATGATATTTGATTAAGACTTCATTTATATGCTTTTGGTGCTTACAGAAATGGAAATTTTATTTTCATCGTTTTTAATTTTTGACTCTTTCCTCTCTGCTTTCGTAAAAAATTTCATTATAAACTTTTGGAGTTATGGTTTATTTTATTGAAAGTGGGGGTATAGCTGGCTGATGCATTTTTAATAGACTTCTGTGTCTGGAACCCCAGTACATGTATCTGACTCACGCTATACTTTTCTTATTTTGTTTTGTAGATTCGAGTGTGTATGTGTGGCGGGCGTAACAGGCGCTCTGTGCAGCATGAACATCAACGAGTGTGAGTCGTCACCGTGTGGTGCACGTGGTACCTGTGTCGACGGCGTGGGCCACTATGTGTGTGACTGTGCCGATGGTTTTGAGGGAACACATTGCGAGACGGAGATCGATGAATGCGAGAGGTGAGTTTTGTCTAATGTATTTTGGTCTAAAGCTGGTATTTGTAAGTGATAAGATAGTAATGTATAAAAGTGTAATTTTAAGTTCTTCTCTACAAAATATAATGTATTGAAAAAACTGCATCTTTTCAATACATTATATTTTGTTTGAAGAAATCAATGTCAAACTCACTATGACATTATAATATTGTTGAATGTTATTTTTTTTTCCTCTCTTTGTCTCTCATTTGTGTCTTTTTCAATTCATTCATAGGAAAAGGAGCATTTAGAACATTTTACAATAATTTCATGGGATGGATGGTAAAGATATAAGTAATTGAAGATTCACATTTTTCACAACAGGTACCAACCATGTGCTCATGGCAAGTGTCATGATAGACGTGCAGATTATCGGTGCGAATGTGATGAGGGTTGGGGTGGACGAAATTGCAGCGTAGCATTGGCTGGATGCGAGGGTGCTCCCTGTCGCAATGCTGGTGCATGTGTGCCATATCTTGAGGGTGAAACTGTGCACAGGTTTAGGTGTGCATGTGCTCCGGGCTATCATGGAACTACTTGTGAGAAGGTATGCTGCTTTCGGTTTGTTGAGATATTTCTGAGAAATGTTGGAATTAGTACAGGCTGTCAACAAGTTGTCCACTAGCTTTTGCTCATAGCTCTGCTTATGGAGAAATTGTGATGATGTTAGCGTTTTAATTTTACTGTAATGCAATGTTTCAGCGGCGAAGCCAACATATGTAGTGTAATACATATGTTGGCTTCGCCGCTGATCACGATTCATAATTCATATGCATTGATTTTTTTAATTTTCAGTATTTATCAATATCTCATTAAAGTAATAATTAAAATGGAATTCTGTAAATTGAATTTAGTTTCTATATATTGAATACTTTTTGATAACTTTACTTCATATTTCACAACACTTATTGTGTTTAAAAACACTGACTATGGTTTATTTATTCATTTTATAAAAAAATTGGCATTTGCCACCACATGCTTTTTTTGGAAAACTGTAATTTCATATTTTATTTTGATATACCGGAATATTCTCAATCAGTGACCAAAATTGAAAAGGATGTTTAACCTCAAATTTAATAAAAAACTTTTGTATCCATTCTACCCTGATGGAATAAAAAAATTTAAAGCGTTCGCTTGATTTTTAAAAAAAACATGGAATGGATGCACACACTATTGAAGCGATCTTTCTAAGAACTCAAGATATTCGTTCGGCTTACTTGTTTCAAAGTACAAATACCCTTGACTTTGAATCTATGATTGCAATGTTTTTTTAAGCAATCTTCTAATCTAATAATAGACATCTTAACAAGTATTTAGAAAAATATTTTTACTTTCCAGATCACGACGATGTCATTGGGCGGCAACAGCTATATTCTGGTAAACAAATCGCGCGAGGAGGGCTACGACATCCAGTTCCGCTTCAAGACTACTCTTAGCAATGGCTTGCTGGCCATAGGCAAGGGTTTCACATATTACATCCTCGAGTTAGCACACGGGCGGCTGAACCTGCATTCGAGTTTGCTGAATAAGTGGGAGGGAGTTTATATTGGATCTAATCTAAATGATAGTCGCTGGCAGAAGGTGAGGCTATATGGAATATTAAGGGAGACAAATGGAATAAGGCATTCTACACTATGGCATTTTTTCTTGTGATAAATGTTAACTAAAATATAAATAATTATCAGCAAGATATAAATAATTAATTTACACTAATTTATGAAAAGTACATTTTGCCATATTATTCAAAAAGCTGCTGCAGTATAAAAACCAAAACATGTTATCGCATATTTCTATAAACTTAAATGGGAATGTGGCTTTATGACAACTTAAAAATAAAGACATTTTCCACAAACTTTCTAGGGTTTTGTATCTGAAGGATCAGAATGCAAGTTTATGTAAATTTTGTTTTGAGACATGTCGGGCATTTTTTTCACTGAAAAATAACAATTTGATGAAATATCAAAGCTGTAATTCGGTTCTAATCTTTCTCATATTTAATATTGAAACTAAAGTATTTTTGAGAAATTCAAAATAATTTGACGGTAATTTTAAAACAACATGCTATTTAATATATATTTTTATGGTGTACAAAACATTAATATTTATAAATTGGTTTGTAAAATTTCTATGTATATATGAAATGTTTGTTTGTCTGTGTGTAAGGAACCCTCGTAGGTAGATTGCTACTTGCATTTAACAGGTTAATTTTAAACTTTATAAATTATACATTGAATTACATTTCAATAAACTTTTATGACAAAAACACAATATCTATTTAAATATAGATTTGAAAGTAAAAAATTCAACAACGAACAGAATGTCTTTGGTTTAGGACCTATGTAAATAAAGTAAGCAAATCACTTAAATTACATAAATATAGTCACCATTGAGCGTAGATTTTTTTATTTAAACATTTTTGACATAATGGTGGCTTGTCTTGAATCCATTTTTTTCCATTTATGATGTCACAAAAAATGTTGTACTGGATATACGAGTGTGTTCAGAAAATAACGAGAATTTTTAAATTTCACAGGTTTGGAGAGTCCGATTCTCAAAAATGTTTATGTTGGTATACATGCCCCTGAAGTGTGATAACATTTTCAGCTGTATTCATTGTTTACTTTGTCTGTGGCAGCCACTAAGGTTTGACATGTTTTTACGAGCTCGGCGATTTTTGTTTGTTAAAAGAAATGGATCAAAGAATTTGTATCAAATGTTGTGTAAAAAATGAAATAAAGTGTAACAAAGTGTGTGAAATGTTAACAAAGGCCTATGGTAAGTCTGCAATGATTAAAACAAGAGTTTACGAGTGGTCTAAGTGTTTCCAAGATGGCAGTGAAGACGTTGAAGATGACAGATGCCCCAGCACATCAACAACTGATGAAAACGTGGAAAAACTGAAAGAAATGGTTATGAACGATCGCTGAATCACAATCAGAGAAGTCGCTGAAGATGTTTTGGGCCGAATATTTTGGGTATGAAACGCATGGCAGCAAAATTTGTTCCAAAATTGTTGAATTTTGAACAAAAACAGTGACGAATGGAAGTTACTCAGAAGTCACTAAATGAAGTCAACGATGATGCAGAATTACTGAAACATGTTATAACAGATGACGAAACATGGGTTTACAGATATGACGTCGAACCTAAGGCTCAATCATCCCAATGGAGGCATTCTGGCTCTCCGAGACCGAAAAAGACTCGACAAGTGCGGTGGAACGTGACGATTATGCTTACTGTGTTCTTTGATTTTAATGGCATAGTGCATTATGAATTCTTGCCACGAGGTCAAACGGTCAATAAGGAGCACTACCTACAAGTTTAACGCCGTTTACGTAAAGAAATCTGAAAAAAAAACTCAAATTTGTGGAAAAACAATTCATAGCTTTTGCACCACGATAATGCACTTGCTCATACTTCATTGCTTGTTCGTGAATTTTGGGCCAAAAACAATACTGTAAAGCTTCCATATTCACCAGACATGGCACTAAAATGTAACTTTTTCCTATTTCCAAAAAGGGCCATTGTTTTACAAGCCTAGATGACATTGAAAGAGCATTGCTGCAAGAGCTAAAGGCTATCCCAAAGATCGAGTTTGAGAAGTGTTTTGAGAAGGAAAGCTGGCACAAGTGTATAATATCTAATGGGGTCTATTTTGAAGGAAACAACATTAACGTAGATGAATAAATATTTTTTAAAAAAAATGAAAATCCCCGTTATCTTCTGAACACACCTCGTAAAGTGACTATGTTGTTTCTGTTAATATTGATGTGATTTTTAGTTGATGTGTATACATTCGAAATATATAGCTTTTCAATCCAATACACATTTCCCTGTATACCATGTTATTTACTTTCATTCGTCATCTAAAAGATATACATTTCTATAAACGTGTAGATCATCTGAAGGCTTAACAAAATCTATTATTAATATTAAATAGTTAGATCCTTTGTAACAGGTCTTTAAATGTGCACTACTAAAATTATGCACTAGTATTTTAACCGTTTTAATGCCATGGTTTTTTACTCATATATACTTAAAAATGCCAAAGAAATCTTTTGTTTTTGATGTCATTTACCCTTGTCTCGAAAAAAACTGTATCTCTTCCAAAAATTATTCAATTTTAATAATTTTTTCAGTCACATTTAAATGAAACTACGTGATGTTGTAATACAACGAAACCTAGGTCGTGGTAAAGAAATTAAAAAAGTAGAAATAATACTACATCACGTAGTTTCATTTAATTGTGAATAATGAATTTCTACAAAATTAACGCCAAATATATTTGTGTTTTATTAATAAAAATTTGTACAAGGACAATAAAATACAAAGAACATTATGGAAATATATAAATCAAGGTCACATCGTTTTTTTGCAGTCCGATACTTCCTCCGTATCAGCAAAATAATTGTTATCGTCTCTATTATCACTATCACTCAAAATTTGCATTACGCCAAATTGTAAGCGCACCACAATGTCACTCCCACTATCACTTTCTTCAACTTGAAAAACGATCATTTTCACTCGAATTATTTTCGTATTCCGACATTATGGGTTAAAAATTTTCTTTTCCTGGATCCTATTTATATTGTAATTACTAATAATATTATAATTTGAACTTTATGTAACATGTAGAAAGATAAAAAATTAGCGATGCGTGCATGCGACCTCCTCTACCGCACGCTAAACAGCAATTGATTTCAAATTTCAAATTTGGCAAATTTAGTTTGTGCGCGTGCACGAGCACGATGGCGCTCGTCGGCACTCAACCAGTTAATATATGATGTTGACACGAAATCATTCTGTTATTTAGGAAAGATAAACAAAATATAAATTTTCAGGTATTTGTGGCAATCAATTCTACCCATGTGGTGTTGGCGGCGAATGAGGAGCAGACCATTTATCCCATCAACTTGAACGAGGGCTCCAACAGCTCACACACTGCGTTTCCCACCACCTTCGTCGGTGGAACAGTGCCCAGTTTGGCGGGGCTTACACACGGACCCAGCTACTTTGTGGGCTGTTTCCAAGATGTTACCATCAATGGCGAGTGGGTGAGTGGGATCATATATTTTTGCTGTTTTTTTGTTTTATTTATTATGGGCAGAAACAAGACCTTTACCTTTAAACGTCATGTAATTTGATATTTGGCTGTTTTAAATATTTCCATGTTTTTGGAGACTAGAAGGGTAAGGCTCCATGATCAGTGGCTATAAAATACAGAAAATGTTTTGTATACATAGAGAAGTTACAATAATTTGTGTGCAAGTTCAAAAAAACAGAAGCTATGTCGATGATATGAAGGAAAACTTATAGCAAGACAAAAGTAATGTAAAACAATACTTAAAAATAAATAAACGTTTGAGTTCCCTATGGGCCTATGACAGACATGACAGGATATACATAGTGCTGCTGTACATAGTGCCAGGACAGGATATACATAGTGCCTTCATATCACAGTGCAGCCAACTAGTGACCCAGAATGGAAACTCTCGTTATTTGCAGAAATTTGAAAAGTTTAGATCCGATTGCCACTGCCTTGTACTCATCTGTTTACCATTTATTTAAAAACTAACTGGAATCGTAAAAAAAAACACAAATTTAAGTTTATTCATCATAATTTATTTTGTCACCTTTAAAGTAATCCCCATTTATTCCAATATGATAGTGATAACATAGGCTGAAAGTGGTACGGCCTTTATTTCCTCCTGTGAATTCTGTTTGACATCTTCAATCGAGTCTCCATTCTGTCAATTGATCAATTTATGTCTTTAATTGATCTATTCAATTAATTTGATTATTCATTCGATTCATTCAATTCACTTGATTCAATCGATCGGTCGATGCTCTTGTCACAAGAAATTAAGCTCTCACTATAAGCAATCAGTATTGCATTACCCTAATCAGTTTTGCACCATTGCGTGTCATGTGCAAAACATTGGTTAAAGTTCCATGAACAGTCATTCTATCGATGTTCAACTCCCGAGCCAACTCTCTAATATTGAAATGATAAATAAATAATAATAATACTAAGTTTCAAGCACTAATGGTTTCATTTTTTCTATATTATCATCAGTGGTAGGGTTTGAAGGCCGCCTGGGAGGAGACAAATCTTCACCAATTCATGCCTGTCCTTGAATGATTTGTACAACTCATATGCCTGTGTTTTTTGTTCACTCATAGGCGTATGGTGACTCGACATAGTCGAGTCACCATAGGCCTTTTTTAACATTTTTAATGATTCAACTTAAGAAATTTCCTTTGAAACAAAAATTTAAGGCAAACTTCAACTAATTTATCTATAATAAAATTCGTAGAGCACCTTTGGTGACCTATTATAACAGCTGCTGTAAATGTACTAGTTGAAAGATCATGTTCAAGTTTGACTTGGTAATTCAGGAAGGTTCTACCAACTTAACAAAAAAAATTTACCAATTCCTTTTAAGCGGTTTATTTTTTTTTAACAATTCCGGGTAGTTTTTATACAGAAGGTACCTAGTATTTCCATATAAAATTCAAATTACTGTGTCTCATTATCTGTAATTACTTATCACATTTTAATGTAACTTCTATATGTGTATGAAGATACATTTAATTTAGGCATTATATAAACTTTATTATTTAAGATTGTATTATAAATTGTAATTTATTCAAAATCAGCTTTTAGAAATTGTAATAATAAAACGGCAACATAGTATAAAGAAGTGGGAGACAAAAGCTTATCATGTAACAAATTCAATCTATCTTTTTTCATTTTTGGTGGCCATTTTCAGGTGCTACCAGAGAACCACCCGCAACCAGATGTAGTTCCCCTCACACCTGCATCTCCATCGAGCACGGCCAGCTGGGAACTGAATGGAGTGCGAGCTACCTGTCCTCGTACACCTCAGTGTGCTCCTAATCCTTGCTTCTCGGGTGGTGCTTGCGAGGATCTCTGGACGGACTTCCGGTGTACATGCCAGCGGCCTTTCTTGGGACACACTTGTCAATACAGTGAGTGATTGCGATTTTTCTTATTACTTATAACTTATACAATACAACTGTTTCTCATTGTTATCAAATATACAAAAGTATGTAGTCGATAACTGAAATATAGGGTATAGCAGTATAGTGAATTCGCTCCCAGAGACAAATATTATGAATGTTATATTGATAGTTACGTTATTTAGTATTACATTTATTTTTATATATATTTTAAGTTCGTATCTTTAACCTTTTTTAAGTAAGTTTTAAAAATGTCCTAAAAATGATGAATTTTTAAACTTAATTTTCTCTGGAACTAATAAAGCTGGGATGGTGATTACACAACGGAACTATAGATAATATTGAAAAGAATATTATGTATTTTTTTCCTAATTACTCATATGTTGTAAGGCTTTTTTCCAAATAAAATATTTTTTATCACTGTTTACATAGTAATTTTTTCTTTATTTTAGTTCAGTGTATCTTAATTGCAAATAAATCATCTGAACTAATAACAACACATTCATTGATATATTCAGTAGTCATCATCCTAGCTTCATTAGGTTCAGAGAAAATTAGTTTTAAAAAATTCATCATTTTAGGGCATTTTTGAAGCTTATTCACAACAGCTTTAATATACGAGTTTAAAATACTTATAAAAAATTAACTCTCAAATAACATTCATAAAATTTGGCTCGGGGATTCACTATGCTTGTATACTGCTATACCCTTTTCTTTATACTTTCTCAATGTTTATAAAATTTGCAAAGGTTCAACCTGATATTGTATTGAAGAGCAGCAGAAAGATGACTGGTCTGTAAAGCCATTGGTTCAACTCACAATCTACTGCCGATTTTTTTGTGATTGCCCATATAGCACATAACTATTCCCTGCCCATACTTATTTTATTGATACGAACCGTAATTATTTTTACTTACGGTCCTACGGGCCCTAATTAGGGTATTTACACAGAATACCCCAAACGAGCGAAGTTCACAACAGGTGCACTACCAAAATTTCATTATAAATTAATTGCGAAAATTACTTTAATGGAAACTACCTACAACCATACATTTTCGGAAAGATTATGAAAAGTCTTTCGAGAAATTTGTGAGTACAAGCGTCTGTTTCAGGCCTGCATTTGAACTCTAGGGCATTCTGCATAAATTTGTATTCGGGCTCTCAAGCATTAGATAGGTTTATTGGAGTTTACGAAATTGTGAACACCTGTCAATGATCTTTTGCTGCACATGCCAATGATTGAATTCTTGAGAAATGCTTGCAAATAAAGTGGGTCTTGTTTTGTGTATTGTGTTTTCAATTAGTAGAGTTCAACAACATTTAATAGTCAGTCAGTGTGTTTTAAACCACTGATGGAGTTTAAACAATGGTTTAGTTCTAATTTTATAAGTTACAGTTTAACTTCTTGAAACTTTAAACACTAGATTACTTTTACTGGCTGGACTGTGTGGTTTAAACTCTTCTACGTAGTTTAAATGTAGCAATATGGCTGCCAGGCTATCAGGTGTTTATATTCCTATATTGCCCAGTTATCAACTGTTTACATCGCTATACTGATAATATCATTTATTTCAATGATTTAGAAAATTCTTTACGATATCAATAGGTTATAATATTAACAAGTTACATTATTCATTAGTAGGTTTACATTATTTGTTAATGAAAAAACAAAATGGAAAATGTAAATTGCGATTCTGATGAAGATATTGTATTATTGCTGAATGGTCTTAACAATAATTTCCGATGCCCCTATATCATTGAAGTGTAAATTAAGCATTTTAACTTTTAGAATAACGAACACCAAGTAAGTTAAAGTTTCCGCACCCTCAATAAAATATGGCTATCTATTTTGTAATCCCGATATTATAAACTTTTTTTTTTAAATTTTTTTTTTCTATTTACAATTGAACATATCCAATGATGTGACATTTCCCATATTAGTATAGCTTCAGAATCAGATCAAAGCTAGTCTTGACCTTCTCAATCGGAATATACTTTGATCAGCATCCATAAGTGCTCTAGTTTGTTTGTAGCCTTTGCAGGATAAGTTAACCTGTTCTTTTACAGTGGGCATCTCAGTATATTTTTGTATTTCTGTATTTTTAATAAACCATGGGGCATTTATCAAGGTTTGTAGGGCTTTATTTTGAAAACGCTGCAGTATCTCAACATTGGAGTGGCTTGCCGTTCCCCACAGCTCAATTCCATACGTCCAGACTGGTTTTATTACACTCTTGTATATAAGCAGTTTATTTTCCAAGCTTAGAGAGGATTGTCTGCCTATTAGCCAGTACATTTCTCCAAATTTTTTATTTGCTTGTTCTCTTGGCATGTTCTCTCCAAGTAAGTTTCCTATCTAGGTGCATACCTAGGTATTTAACTGTTGCTTTCTGTGGTAAAACGGTTCCGTCAAGTCTCACTGGGGGACAGTCTCCTCGCTTCAGTGTGAATGTTATATATACAGATTTTGTAGCGCTTGCGTTCATTCTCGACTTTTTAAGCCATGTTTCTATATTCTTAAGGTGTTTTTGGAGTTTCATAGATGCTACATGCTATCTTTATTACTTGAGAGAATAGCTGTATCGTCAGCATAAGTGGCAATCATTACCTCATCTGAATAGGGTAAGTCAGCAGTGTAGACTGTGTGTAGTACTGGGTCCACTGACCCCTGGTGAACTCCAGCCTCTATTTTGTAGATAGAAGAGTAAGAATTACCGGTCTTGACTTGGAACATACGATCTTGCAAGTAAGATTCTAAGATTTTGTAGGCACAGTTTGGTAAATGCAGTTTCAATTTATATAGGAGGCCTTTATGCCACACATGGTCAAAGGCCTGCTGTACATCCAAGAATACAGCGGAACAGTATTCCTTTTTCTCTAACGTTTGGCGGATTGTATGGGCCACACGATGAATCTGCTCTACAGTGCCATGTTGTGTGCGGAATCCAAATTGATGATTCGGTATCACCTTACGTTCTTCAAATATTGGGTGAAGTCTTTTTAGTATTAGCTTTTCGAAGAGCTTGGATAGTACAGGGAGTAGGCTTATTGGTCTGTATGATGCCACTTCTGTTAGTGGCTTCCCAGGTTTAGCAACCATATTTATGATGGAAATTTTCCATAATAGTGGGAAGTACTGCAGCCTTAGTACTGCATTAAACAGAATGGTAACGAGAACTATTCCTTTTCTTGGCAGCTGTCTGAGAATCTCTCCTGTTATGAGATCAAATCCCGGTGCCTTTTTTGATTTAATTTGAAAGATGGATTTTCTAACTTCTGCTGGCGTTACTAGTTTTAAAGGAAGTGATATTTGTTGGTCACTGTTTAGGAAATCATCAATCTTACATAGGATTGGGCTCATTGGGTTTAAATGTATCCTTTAGGAATTGAGCAAATAACTCTGATTTATCCGATGACTTCCTTGACCAGTTTCCATTTGATTGCCTTAGTGGCGGAATATGCTCTTTTGATCTTTTCCAGAGGAAATAGTCATCGGCTTTGTATGGAGACAGAGTCATTAACTTGTCTTGTAAGGTAATGTTTGCATTGTCTTTCAGCATCCTCTTTAGCTCTTTCTGTGCATTATTGAGTGCATTTTTGTCCCTTCGACTTCTACTTGTATGCCACTGACGTCTTAGTCTCCTTTTTTAGGCAATCTCTTGGATTTGCGCTGTAGTATCCTGAGACTTTTCTTTTGACTCAAGGTAAAAATATTGGTCTTATTGGTCCTAAATAGTAGTTAAAGCTTGCGATCACCGAAAAATTCACATGTGAAAAATATAAAATTTTCAGTACCTTTATTTATATAGATCTAAAAATATAATTCAAATTAAACTGCTTAAGTTTTATTTTTTTTGGAAGTAAAGCACAAGCTGTATATAAAATAGAGTCATCAGAATCCCATAATATTTTTGTTAAAAAAATTTTATTTTTCCATATATACATAGATTTATTGTCTGAAGTTACTTATAATTACTGTTTTACAACTTAATTGTCAAATTTTTTTAGAAACGTCTTCATGGAAGAATGAAATTGTTTAGTGAATTAGCTCTTGTGATTTGTTACATACAGTTTAAATCAATTTTAAGGTTCAATAATTATGTGTAAATTTATGAATGGTAATTAAGGCGGTTGAATTCAGTACATAGTTACGTACTCAACTAAACAATTTACTTATCTTGTGTGCGGCAAAACGGGTAGTAACATTAATGATAATGTAAAATAATATAAGCTTGATGGAGACACTATATTTTTTATTACCTGCTGTCCATGTCACGGGAATTTATAAAATTTTAAGCCTAGATCGTGTAGTATAATAATCGTATACCAAAATTTTGAAATGAGTATAACGGAACAACACCTTACGACAAGTCCTAACTGAATACCATATTTCCGACTGGATAAATATGTACTTATGATATCAGTGTCGGTATACCCAACACTATATTGCAAAAATTGGACATATCTTCACAATATTGATGCTCGACCTGTTGTTTCG
Organism: Druceiella hillmani; assembly: GCA_039881145.1. Lineage (NCBI taxonomy): Eukaryota > Metazoa > Arthropoda > Insecta > Lepidoptera > Hepialidae > Druceiella > Druceiella hillmani. The sequence goes on along the minus strand of JAYKKI010000033.1, from coordinate 21,509,767 downwards.
ATCAGATTTAACTGCGGCGACGTTCGGTTACGAGGGTGCGAAATCACCATCAGTGGTAACGGTGGAGGTGAATGATGCGGCACGTAAAGCTGTTCGGTCGGTGCTTGACATCTCCATGTTTATACGTACACGACAGTCCACCGGTCTCATCTTCTATTTGGGGTCAAGGCCGAAGTAAGTCCTTTGTTGAGTATTTTTTTATTTTTATGTTAGTCTATATAATTTATAGATAATGTAAAATTAACTAAAATGAAGAAATTAATTTCATAGAAAATCTGTGGAAAATAGGAAATTGGTAGCTCTAATATAACTTATTTTATCGTCAGACTTGGAAGCTTTGATGAGACATCGGTAGCGGCTTCACTCGATGGTGGTGAACTCTTAGTTCACTTGCGATTCAACCAGACACCCGAGGATTACACTGTAGGTGGCACGAGACTCGATAATGCCTACCTCCATTTGATCCAGGTCGTAAGAAACTCGACTTTGGTGCAGGTTAAACTGAATGGTACAGAGTACTTTAGGAAGTCAATATCAGCAGCCAAGCAATTGGATGCTCAGGTTGGTAACGGCCATTTTCCTGCCTTTAGCATATTTGAAAAATCTGTATTTTAGCATTGAAATAAGACCCTTCAAAGTCTACATAGGTTACGTTCCACTAGCCGTCTGCAACGCTGACGCTCACGACCACGATCATACCCATTCCCTTAGCTTGTCAGCGCTGTAACTGTCAGTCCAAGTGGAATGCATATTCGTAACTATGGCAAAAATAAAGGAATTATAGCATTGTATTTTTTTATTATGTATTAATAGTTATATAATAATCTACACTTACAGTAATAACAATTTCTCCCGCTATGGGGCTATCTGTACTATAACGTAAACATCATATATTTTTTGTGATTGATGTGACGTTTTGTAATTTATATCAGTCTGTCAAGAAGTATCGAATTTCTTTAGTTTTTCAAAGATTAAATCTTGATTTATAATAAATATGCATCAAGTTGGATGCAGTTGTATTTGCGGTAGTTGAAAATATAGGTGTCCATTTATTTCCTAAGGACAAAAGCTGCAGGAAATAGCTGTGCGTCACAAAAACTTTAAGGCAATAAAATAAACCTTCAGCTTTGTTCAGAGCATTCATTTCATTCTGATTTTCTTCTGATATTACTTTTTTGCCATATTTTCTTTTCACTTGAAAGTTTTCAATTTTGAATACCACGAAAATATCTACCTCTTTTGACAGCTAGTTTTCTTTATGTTTTACTTCCGTGGTGCCATCTACGATTAGCTTTGTATAAGATTCCCTATTGTAAAAGTGTAATTTAATTTCTATAAGAATTTGATGATTGTTTGCACGTTTGCGTCTTCGAGTGTAACCTTTACTTCTATTAGGTACTTAAAGCGATTCTCTCCATTACCAAGATTAATCTTAAATTTTTTAAATTTGTTTTCGGTGACAAATTTTATAACATACTATTGCGGACATAACAATAATTGCTGGTAATATAATGACTCAAAATAATGAATATAATGACTCTTAAAGAAACCAAAATGGAGGTTGTTTAATGTTAAAAATTATGAAAGAAAGTATGAGAGAGATTAAAGACTTGATTAAATATTTAATAAAATTTTATAACAGTATTTTATCTAGCTTATGATATCCCTCAGGTCCTATATTTAGGTGGCAAACCTTTACCCCCAGTGCCACCTCCCGTAACGATGATTCCAACAACGGTTGTCGCAGAGACAGGGTCACGAGGCGTACGTTCTCCCCAGGTACCACCCCCGCCAGCTGACGTACCAGTGCCTCCAGTCAGCGAAGACTTTTTCAAGGGTATCATTCAGGATGTGCAGGTGGGTTTGAGATATAGAGGATTTAGTGCCTATGTATTAATGAATTTGAATGGGAAATACTAACATTAAATACATTGCTATAATGATTGATTTAGCGTTTAGAATGATAGTAGAAGCAAAAAAAAACAGTTTTTAGAACTTTATCTGCTTGTCTGTCTGTCTGTTAATTTGTTCTTCTATCACATAACATTTACTGTATGGATTTTAATTAAAGGTATGGTAATAGTTTATACTTTTAAGTAACATATTTTTTATAAAAAACATTGATTTGGTGAATATTACAATATTGGCATTTATTAGTGTTTTTAGTAAAATTTATGTTCATAGAAATTGTAAAAATAAATAAATAATAAAAAACTGAGTAATGGTGATGTTAATAATAATAATAGTAATCATAGTTCTGACTGGTCAGTTGGTTCATCCAGGTTGTAATGGTTACCACATTGGCACATTACGCCGAAGACGTGGGTTCAATTCCCACCGGCCGATCAGCATTTTTGTTGTATGGTCTACAATAGTGGTTACTATTACCAATGTATTTTATAATGTAATAAGTAATTTTGAAATGTGGAACATAAATGTAACAGTTTGAAAGTGTTTTTTGCAACGCTAACAAGTGGTACAGAATTAATGTGGTACATTCATATTAGTGTTACAGAAATAAGGTGTACCTCTTTGTAACTTTTCATAAGTGTTACAGTGTTTCAAAGTGTCATTACGATTATTACAATAGGACACAAAAATAATATATAATAGAAATAGAAAAAAATTCCAAAGAGGCTTACCTGTCATTTTGTTAATGTTGTTTACTCAATAGACTTATTAGTTAACGCTACATTGGTTAATACGTCTGCATTCGCTTGACAAATATGTTGTAAGATAACCCCTCATTTTTAATAGGGTTTAAGTTTAACGTGACTGAATACTTTTTAACTGTAACATGATTAATAGTATAATATCTAAAAGGGTAATGGTAACTTCATATAGGAGCTATGGCTCTAAAGCCGAAAGGTTTGCAATAGTTAAAGATGATACTGTAAATTCATAACTTAGCAATATTTTTCATCAATAACTTCAAAAGAATTATATATAAGCAGTTAAATTTGGTAAATTAATTAAACCTAAAATTTAACTGTCAAAAAATTGTTAACACTAACCAGCTATTCAGACATAATTCAAATAAGCAAAAATAGGATGCACTGGATGATCTGGCATGACATCTTGGCGATGTTAATAATATTGGCATTAATTCTAACATGGCGCCAACAAAATATGGACATAACTAAACTGACATGATTGTCTGTTGGAAACATACTCAGGAACATTGAATTTTTCTTTTAAAAAAAATAATTTCTATTCGCCTTGTCTCTTATATTTGAGTAAGCAGTAGTTTCACGTTGACATTTTGCCATAGTATGTAATTTTAGGATCACAGTAAAAAGATTTCAACTTGATATTTTAACCGTTTTAGTGCCATGGTTTTTTACTCATGTGTACTTAAAATGCCAAAGATAATTTTTTGTTTTTGATGTCATTTACCCTTGTCTAGAAAAAAAACTATATCTCTTCCAAAAATTATTCAATTTTAATAATTTTTTAGTGTTTTCTTAATAAAAACTTGTACAAGGGTAATAAAATACAAAGAAAATTATGGAAATATATATTGTGAACAAAAATTATAAGAAAAACTGAAATCAAGGTCACATCGTATTTTCGCAGTCTGGTACATCCTCCGTATCAGCAAAATAATTGTTATCGTCACTATTATCACTATCACTAAAAATTTGCATTACGCCAAATTGTGAGCGCATCACAATGTCACTCCCACTATCACTTTCTTCACAACTTGAAAAACGATCATTTTCACTCGAATTATTTTCGTATTCCGACATTTGAGTTAAAAATGTTCTTTTCCTGGATCCTTTTTATATTGTAATTACTAATAATATTACAATTTGAACTTTATGTAACACGTAGAAAGATAAAAAATTAGCGATGCGTGCAAGCGACCTCCCCTACCGCGTGCTAAACAGCAACTGATTTCGAGCGAGCGCCATCGCGCTCGTGGCAAATTTAGTTAGCACGCGCACGAGCTCAATGGCGCTCGTCGGCACTCTTTAATGTCAATTTTAATATACAATTCCTCATATATTGTTTTTCAGTCAATTGATGAATGATTAAATAATTAATACTTGATATCTTTGCTCACAAGTATGTAGCGGCATTTCAAAGGATATATGTAAATGTAGTGGCTTTATTTTAATTACGGGGAAATTTTATACAAAAGTCAATGTTTTGAAAAAATTTCTTAATAAATATGTTGCTTTTCGGTATCATACTTATTTTTGTCCACAGTAGGATTAAATTTAGCTATATTCCTTTAAGAGACGTTGAATATTTGGAACACATTCATTTTTTTAACCCAATTAACTTGTACCACTTATAAATGTGTTACTTTTATATTTAATGTTTTTGGTTCAGAATACTTTATTGAACAGATTTGTTTTTAAAGGAACCATGTTTCATTATACACTAACTATTTCCTATGGCTTCACGTGTGTGGAATTTGAAATTAATAACAAATAATATGTATAGAGGTCTGCTACCTTATATTGAGATAAAATGTCAACTTTACTTCATTTTATATTTTATATTGGTTGAAGGGGATAAAAACTTATAACTTGTAGGCCAAAAATAGAGATGAGGGGTGAATCTGTCGATTAAGGATAGCCACTTCTGGTATAATAAATAGACCTTGGATTCCAAAATAAATATAATAATATACAACTATGATGTTCAAGAAAAAGGTTTGTCTTTACTTTTTGATAATCAGTAGCAAAACAGATGCACTTAACTTTTGGAGATTTATGATTTTTGGAGCGTTGATTGTAAGCTAGCTTTTGGAGCTGTCATATCACATATCTCATATTATCAATGTACGATTCTTCAATGAGAGATATAGTTATGACCTGGTAGCAAACAGACAGAAGAAGAAATATATGATTTTATTTGACATATAAAACCATGCATAGATAGATGTTTTAGAAACTTTCTATTTCTCCTTTTTCAGTAAAATTGTATTACGCAGCTTTTAAGAAATTATGCATGACTCATCGTATTGAGAAATAGCCCAGCTGAACCAGAATTTGTTTGCAGGTATCAAATGGCCCTCACACAATGATAGTGGAGTTCTTCCCGCTCAATGTCCCTGACTTGGAGCTTCCAGCACCGTTTGGAACAGTGTCATTCGATGAAGCCGCTGTTTTTAAGGGTGTTGTGTCGGACGACAGCTGCCGTTCTGCTCCCTGCCTTCACAATGGGACTTGTCGTGTTACCTGGAATGATTTTATGTGAGTCCTGTATTATGGTTGTGATAACGAGTAGTTTTGTAAGTCGATCTATATGTGTTCGCATAATTTAAAAGATTTAAATGCAATTTCTATGAATGTGAAAATAGTAAGTTATAAGCAATATATTAGAGATTACAGGAATCCAGGTCACAGGTGATAATATTTTGATCATAAAGCACAGTGTAGGTAAAAAATGACATGATATCAAAAATATTTATAGTGATGTCCTCAGAGAAAGGCGGTGAATAATTTTCGGTTTGTTTTGCATTTTATTTTGACAGATATTTACAAAGATATAATAATGATTAAGTGAATAGTTTGTGAAAATGTATGAGAGTGAAATCATTAAGATTATTTTATCATCTTTGTGATGTTTGTTCCTTTCCATTGTTAATAGACTTCAACGTCTGAAATACACTGATAACCCATGACATTATTTCTACAATCTTTCTTATAAAAGGAGACCGGCAAAAGACTATATAGTGATGTTACAAGAATTAAAAATCATCAATCAGACAAGAGAAAACTTGTATTTTTTTAAGAAAAGTTAGGTTATTTTTCATAATAGTTTGTAAATGTAATTTTTAAGGGATTCTTTGTACCAGCGAGATAAAGCAAAGTACAGATTGTGTCCTGTTGTTTCCTCCATCCACAGATGTATCATATTAATCCATGATGCTCACAGGCACGGTATGGTCATCGAAAAGAATTGTGTAAACCTCGATCAGAGTGAAAGAGCCATTCATTTTGACAACAATAGAACCATTGTAAATGTTTGTTGACAGTTCATTTTTAATTATTTTCGGCAATGGCTGCACATTAAAGAAAGCAAGCGGTTGATTATTTTTTGTAATAGTTCCTAAAAAGTTATTATGTATTGTATTATACTATTTTTTTGTTATTTTTATTTCTTGTTAATAATTTTTGATATTTGAAAAATATGATATATGCGCTTTTATGAAGACATCTTTTCTTTGTTCACGGTTACAAATTGTATTCTATTTTTAGCTCTTTCCTGTTTGTCAATTTCTGAATTTTTGGTTTTTTATATTCTAAAAAATACCAGCTTTTTATAAATTATGTCTCATCTCTGTAACGTCGGGCCCATTTTTGATGGTCTCCTTTACTATACTCTAATTTTGATTAAACAATAAGGAACTGGTGCTTGAATGAAAACTTTTCAAATAGTTAATTTTACCTGTAAGTGTTTTTGAACGACACGGTGACTTACTGGTAACCTAGGTAAGTTACTGTTAAGTTTTTGAATGCGTCCTCAGATATTAATTATGAAATGTTGTTCGCTGAAACAAAGAAACAATTGGACATTGTTTTCCTTTCGTCGAGTTAAATTTTTTATTTGTTCTGTTTCTCAGTAAGCTTTTTGGCTACCTGGGTATGGAATGACTTCTATAAATAATAACTATATTTTAAAAGTGTTAATTACATTTTTAACTGTTTTTATTTCTATAAGTGTAAAAAAAGTTTAATTGTAGGTATTTTTAAAGATTAATTCATCAAACTTTCCTCTTCCTTTTTTAAATATTTGGCAAGGGTTCTCCGTAAAATAAGAAAGCTTTTTTATTACTTTCATGTTATTTGTTGATTATAGATCTGCTATATTTATAAAATGCAATAATGTTTTATGCTGGCAGGTGTATATGTCCACGCGGTTACAAGGGAAAATCCTGTGATGAGATGGAATTTTGTCAGCTGCAAGATTGTCCTGTCAACTCGGTCTGTCGGAACCTGGATGGAGGGTGAGTTTGAAAATTATTGGGAAGTAACTACTACGACTATGTCAGCATAAACAATGCCAATCGCCATTCCTCCTAAATTAAAAAAGAATAGATATTCAGAAATTACAGATTAAAAATTATGATGAAATAATAAACGGGAAAGTAGTAAATTAAATTTGAAAATAGTCTATTTTTAATTTCTAAGTGTGATTGTTAAAAAATATAATTTAGGATTCGTAAACAAAATTCATAAGTCTAGGATACTGCAACCTAAAAATATCAAAATGTCAGAAATGTGACGCTGATAATTTAAAAGGAACGTTTTTCAAACAATTTTTTGAAAGGAACGTTTTTCAAACTTTTATTGAAAAGAGTGGAGTTCTATTTTTGAAAGTAAATAGAAGGCCGTGGTCGGTTTTCTGGTTATAGTGGTAAACTATCATGTAAACACCCTTTGTACGTTTTGTTCTTGTAGATATGAATGCTTAGCTAAAGCCACATTCGACGGCCTCAACACAACGCTCTCCTACAAGCTAGACACTGGTGCACGTCCGGTTAGCTCCAACGAGCTGGTTCCACCTTTGAGTCTGCCAAAACTGGATTCCCTTCAACTCACTTACAGGTATAGTTCAATTATTTTTTGGTGCCTAATAATTTTTATATAGTATTTCTATTGTATATATATTATTAATTTTCCACCCCTAAAACGTTTAGGGCTAGTTTACCCTAAGTTCTTTCATTAAGAGACAAGTGCAAATTGGCTTACACTATGAAAGTTGTAATTTTATCGTAATTATCTCAAGTAGCAACAAATTTGATCTAGGGCTACTTTGGAATTTACAAATGTCTTTAAATTCAGGCAACCATTGACAAATCTAAACATAGTGCATCATTGAGTGATTCATCTCCAGTATAAGATTTTTTAAACTATTTTTGTGGAGTTTCTTTATTTAACACAACTTCTCCATATATATGTCACATCTCGCAATATGTTTTTGTAGCTTTCAAACCAATTTTAACAATTTTGCTATTTTCTGTTGTCTTTTTTCATTGTCTGTGAAAAATGAGTATTTTTTATTTAACAAATCGATAATTGTTACAATGTTGACTGTCAATATAATTTGTAACTATTACAAAATTGACTGTTCCATACATGAACTATCTACCAAATTAAATTATTATTCCCACCAGATCAAAATCAGGCGGTACACTCCTCCAAGTCGTACACCCTGAATTGCCTTCCTCTTTCTCTTTGGCCGTGTTCCGTGACCAGGTTGCTGCCGAATGGAAGATAGGTGGCGCCGATTCCCAGCCAATCATTAAGCGCTTCAAGAAGGATGTGCCTGATTATGATTGGACTACCATCGTGTTAACTGTCACTGATGGAGTCATTAAAGGTAATATTTTCGTATTAAACTGTAACTCTTTTTGAAAGAAGAACAGACGGTAATATCAAGGTCGGTTCGGTGCATGGACCTCGAGGAGTCGACTCAACATTTCATGTATCAAGTCTGTAACTAGAGGGTGTGGCCTGTTTCCAAGTTGAAATAGCTGCCAGCTATAACTATAACGTTATCTGTTTGAACAATGGGAGCATAAGGCATCAAAATTAAATGCAATACAAAATTAATTTATGTAAAATTTATGCATGAATTACGAGTAAAGGTGGCAATAAAAATATTCCATAACCAATCCTGATTGCTGGAGAGAAGTTAAACCCAAACATACGGACATAAATAACAAACACGTAATTGTTTGAACTATTTATTGTCAAATAATTAATTGACTCGTTCACGTATTAAATACGCCGTGAATACATTGATAAACCAATTGTAATAAAAAGGAAAAGAATATTATTTAAATGTATTTATTAAACCACGCAACGTTCATGCAACATTCTTGGATAATATTATGACAGTGAACTTGCAATGGTACTAGTTAATGTTATTTTAACAAGTTAATTGGAGAAAATATAAAATGAACGTGTCAGATTTTGATTCTACCTGTATTGTGCTATTCGTTATTTATTATGGAATTTTTACAAAATGATTGTGGATCGATAATTTGACAATGCGACATTTACTTGTCTGTGAAATTATATTCCTGGCTGTCTACAATATTCTGCACTGTTGCACGTAAAGGCACAAAATTTAGACACCATTTTTAGTTCTTTGAATAAGTTTTAAATGCTTAACCACTTGCTTCCAAGTTTCGACAATTTTGCATCGAATCCACTCCATGTACTGTGACTGTGGTATAGATAAATGTATTGTTAAATTCATCCGATGTGTCTACTCTACATTATTAAATTTGGTATTATCTGTCTTAAAGACGTAACTTAACGATAAAAGAATTTTATGCAATGGGCTTTAGCTTATCAAATATGAGAAGAGAATGTTCAATTTTAATTACCATATTACGTGTTACTTCATTTGCACAGTTTTGTCAGTGTTTTCAACACTCACAGAACTATGCATATTGGGTGTGAAGGAAAAACTGATTCTCACACTGAGTAGGGTTCACACTCAGCTATGGGCAATTTTTTTATTAGTCTGTTCTATAGCGTCAGTTTATTTTCAGATTGAGATATCCTATTAAATTAAAAAATCAACACCCCAGTTTGCTTTTATCTTTTGATAGGCACACGTGTAAAGGAACACTTTAACATTCATAATTATTAAAAACTGTATCTTTTTTATTTTATTCATCAGATATTATAATAATTAATTATTGAATTTTGTTACGGATATTAATTAAATTTAAAAATGTAATAAGATTTGGATGAAAATTTATTGTTTTTATGGAAATCAATATCTTTACCTTTGTGGAAATCTACTGACAGTAATAACAGGCTATTTTTATCCCCAGAAAATCTCATTCCTTTGAGAAAATACTTATTTGAAACTGGATTTTTGAAATGCTATATACTCGATATAAAGGAGCAACAATCCAAAATTTATAGGGAATCCCCCCATAAAAACCCAAATCCGTTTATAAAAACCCAAAAATAAAGTAAATAATATAGTAATAATAAAGTAAATAACCTCACAATTGCCCAATTATATGCAAGCATTTATTAAAGTTTTAACAGTGTTAATAACATTGCGGCAGGATCAGATGGAATTAAGGCCAAGCTCTTGGCGATGAAAGACCCTAAACTTTACAAAGAAATACATGAAATTATCTCCAATATTTGGAATGTGGAAAAAATACCCACTGAATGGGAAGGTGGTTCCATATACCCAATACACCAAAATGGAGACAAATTAGAATGTAACAACTATAGAGGTATAGCCCTGTTAAATATATCTTATAAGATATTCTTAAATATTCTGTTAAATGCATCTTCCAAGATATCCTAAATATACAGTATATATATAGGTAGGAAATTCTCCACTTCAAACACTTGAACCATTAATCATATGTAATCCCACAAAATGTTGTTTTTTTAATTAGTCGCCTAACTTAAAAAATAATTAAAGTTTAAACTTTAAACTTTTTGAATTAACATCCTGTAAACAATAACACTAAATGTCAGTTTGGCAACATGGCACGCCTATTGTAAACTGTCAAGTGTCAAAATGAAATGTCATTGATATATTTGAAAAACTAGAAAACATGTATACATAGTAATAAAAATTCAAATTATTTTGTTTTAGAATGAACACTTAAGAACACTTACCTAAATTTTATGTTTAAAGTGTCTTCCCCGTACTTCAACGCACTTTCGCAATCAACTAAAATTATTTTGACTTAAGTTATCTACCACAGCATCTGGTACATCTGGTACTCAAATATGGCTCCCTCCTAAAATGAAATAGCACAATTTCTTCCATATATAATGATATTGTTGGGGAAATACCAACTGATTTCACTGGAATGATGGCATTATTCTCAAATATTCTCGTGACTGCATAGATAATAAGTTAACTTTTACTAAGTTGTCCCTGGTTTAGATAGCGTTCAGCGTATGTTCTGAGGCATTCGGAATATACTAATATCATGTCCATTTAATTTCACTCACTCAATCTCATAAATATTACAAATTATTTAACCAAAACCAGCGACATGCAGTGAACAAAAGTCAACTGTCATTAGCAATAGTAAACTTTCACTTCAAAAACATTCAAACGTTCCAATTGGTCGAAGAAATGTGTGAGGATTGCCATATTAAATAATCCATAAAGATTTACTTTGAAATCGCAATTAAAATTAATAATGAGAAGTGAATAATGGTTTATCTAAATAAAAAAATACTGTATTATTATATGACAGTATTTTTTATAATCTTAAATATTTGAGTGAATTATGCAAACTCTTTTTCTTTACACAAGCTAATATGCCTGAGGTTTTAATTTATGGAAATAATAGAAAATAATTAATATTATCCTTTATCCACTTGTCCTTAAATTCAATCATTTATCCCGTTAGGTGGCTTCTACGACTGGCAGAAAGACGATTCGCCAGCATTCACGGCTGATATCGACTCCTTGGCATGGTCCGACCTTATGGCGCAAGGTACTATCTACTTGGGTGGCGTGCGAGTATTCCAGGACCCTAATTCTCCGGTGACGGACATTAGTGGGCTCACTACCAATGCGACAGGCAGTGGCGAATTTGGTGCGACCCAGTTTGGAGCCAAGAATATGTATTTGACCGATTCTAGTGTGACATTGAGCAGTTTTGCAAATAGGAACGGTGAACAGGTATGTGGCGTTTTGGATTTTGTTTTCAATTGATGCAGCTCAATATCAGTAAATCTCTTCTGGCTGGCATTTCTTTACCAAGAGCTGCCAGGTTCAAAACCTACTCAAAGCTTTAAAAATATTTTTTGCATTATGATAATAATTTCTAATTTCAATATAATATTGGAAAAGAAAATTTTAGATGTACGGCAACTAGATTAATATTTTTACCTCTTTAAGGAGGCAGTATGGTATGAAACTGTAGCTTGTTCATACCAGTATTTAGGTTACATCTTCAAGATTGCTATATGTTTTGATATCATCACTGAAAGTATGCTTAGAATGGAATGAATCTTTAGTTTATATTAGCTGTTAAAATTTTGAATTAGTTTATATCAACTGTATTTACCATCTCATCTGGCAGTGTCATTGGTGCATGAAAAAATTTCTACAGTCTAATCGAACTTTTTACAACTTTTCATAAAACATTATGTAATTGTAAAGAAATGCCTTTAAATCTAAATATAATGCAGCTAGACAAACTAATAACCTAATATTTGTATAATGATTTCATAGTACATTTTTTTGCAATTCGTACAGCTATTCATAATATTAACTACATTATTTGAAATTGTAAAAGTCTGAACTGGCCTGATGAATTTAGACAAGTATTATAGATGCGTTCATTATAAAAGTTCCTCGTCGGAATTTTTGAAAAGGACTGCACAAAATAAATAGAAAAAAGGTTTATTTAAGTAGATCAAATATCCAGTTGTTATTGACAACCTAATCAAAAGCTTTAACATGTTCACCATTTGCCCGCCTTGGTGTGGGACAATAGCATTACTTTATCTATATAGCCGATACACTGTACCACCGGTGGCTTACCTAGTTTACGAGACAGACAGAAATATACTCCACAACCTCTACTGAATATGTGATTGCTTTTATATAAAGATGTGATTGTTTTCTCCTTATTAATATTTAAATTTTTTTTTCTGTTCTAATAATTTTGGTCAATTTTATTTTATGGATAATTCTCACAAAGATAATTAACTCTTATTTCTTATTATTGACAGTTGGAAGTGGCCACAGAACCGGACATATGGGACATGACAAATGGAGAGAGATTGAATGTAGACAGTTCACTTGGTGAAAATTTCAAGGTAAGAAGGGTTGATGCAGTTTTCACTTTGAGAAAATGTAATATGGTAGTTGACCTATTTTAAATTTTGAAATGTTTGATACAATATCTTGAAATATAAGTTAATTAAAAACCAGTCTTGAAAAAAATTCAAAAATTTATTGAAAAATAAGTCAGTTATAGGCTTCTAAATTTGAATATACGGATAGATTTGGGTATATCCCTGTCTCTTTTCCTCTCGTAGAATATAATGTGCAATATTAAAAATGACCTCACAACACAGTATTGCCGTCCTATCTAAAGATTAAATTTAAACTTTTATAATTCGATCAATTTTTAAGATTATTAAAAAAACTTTTTCACTCATCAGCTTGTGCCTTGAAATTATGATTAATGAAATAAAAAAAATAATTAGTCAAATACCCAATTGAAAATTAAGAACAACAAAATGTTTAATTTAATTAGCATTCGTATAAATACATCCTATGAATGTATGATCTCTTAAAGTATTAGCAATTAGTAGATGAGACGTTATTTGTAGGACAATATCAAGTGAAGGAAGGTAATGTTTTTGTGTTATCATAATAAGTGATACACAGGAATGAGACCAAACCAACCTCAAACCTGAAATATGATTACGGTTGTTACTCGGTATTGGGGAAATGACAGATGTTTTAGTCATATACGAGGGTTGTCTGTAAAAAAGTCTCCAATTTTTTTTCACATAGGAAAACACATTTATTGGGAATGAATTGTACATTGATGGAAAGGTTGGATTTTTAGCTATTTTTCGATATAATCACCTGTGCGATAAATGCCTGTGAGATTTACAGGCGTTATGGCATTTTCTGTATACTCTTGTCGTAGAACTTTCGCGCCATGCCACACTGGTAGCACTCGACCTCGTCTTTCAACGCTTCATTGGACTGGAAATTTCACCCAGGCATGACTTCAATCTAGGAAACAGATGATAATCACTTGGTGCTAAGTCTAAGCTTTGGTATGGTACGGATGGGAACATCATCACAGCCCCCCGGTGTGACGATGTTCCCATCCGAATTAGACCAGGAGGTCGATTGTTGCACAGGTGGTATAGGGATGAGCTTTGTCATGATGAAAACACACTCCTTTCGTCAGCATTCCCCTCCTTTTGTTTTGAATGGCATTGCAAAAGTTTTTTCAAAATCTCACAGTAGTAATCGGCATTTATTGTTGTGTCTCTAGACATATACTCGCACAATGATAGACTTTTTCTGTGCCAGAACAAAGTGACTATCATTTTGCTGGCAGACAATGTTTGTTTGAACTTTCATGGCTTCGGCGAATTCAAATGCCGCTGACAAGACGTCCTTAGTTTCGGATATCATGTAGTGTACCCAGATTTCATTGCCAGTGACAATGGAATCCAAAAATTCCTCACCTTGTTCTATGTAATGCTCAGAAATTCGTGGACTGCTTCAATACTTTGCTGTTTATGGTCTTGGGTGAGCGTTTTGGGGATCCACCTCACTCATATCTTGCAATAATGCAAATTGTATGTGAGGTGTATCTCCAACATGCTCACCGAAAACCATAAACAGCGATGTAGTAATTTAAAATCTTGTCAATAAACTGTCACACACTGATCGTCAAGCAATTCTTTCTCCATTTTCACAATTGTTTCATCCGAAACCAAAGGCCGACCGGAATGCTGTTTGTCATGGACATCTATACATCCGTCCTTGAATTTGTCGGACCCACTTTTGCACATTTTAGACATCCATAGATGGTGGCCTATAGACTTCGCATAACTGACGATGAATGTCAATGGGGGTAGTGCCCTTGGCACTCAAAAACATATCACTGCACGTAATTCACTCCTGGTGAGAGAAGCAAGCGCGAGCTCTATCGTGAACGGCTACCCAGCCAAGACTGAGCGTCGCAGTGGGCTCTGATTGAGGGGATTTGAAGGAGGCGAACGAAGCTTGTGTTTAGGATCTGGCATAAGGCACTGGAGTCACATGGAACGCTTTTAGCGTAAAAGCGTTTCATGCGACTCCAGCGCTTTAGAGGCCTCATTTCACTGATATGCCCCTTACTTGAATAAAATTATGTTCGTTTTTATCATATTTTATACTGAATGCATTTACACTATAGTGTTGTTAAAAATGTGTATTTTTTTAGTTTATATACAATATGGTCGAAGCCTTACGGAACATAGCACTTGTAAGTGTTAAAGGCATTTGTTTGTGTCAGTGAGCATTTTGCACTAATTACTTTTTGATGTGTGTGAAAAAGAGATATTTTTTTAGTAATATTTAAAGTTGGGAAAATTTTACAGTTGGTTTATGTACAACACAGTCTAATAAGGCAAGATAAAGATTAAAGCTCAAAATGAAAATAGGAAATCTGAAAATTTACATAGATCTTTATTTTGATGTTCTAAGACGGGTTGAACGGTTTCATAAAATACTGTAGCTTCTAGCCAGGATATCAAGGGTAACGTAAAACTTTTTTGCTAATCCTGCCTATTATCAGGAAGTTATTTAAATTTAATAATTTAAATAAGATAGAAGTAATAATGTTGATATATTTCTATTCATAAATATTTTTTTATATGAAGTGAATAGGCTGTGAATAGGAATATGACTATTCACATTTATGCTAAAAACAATGTGCATATAACTTAAGTAAATATTCCTTTTATTGCATTTGTATTTATCAATTTTCCCAAAATTTAATATCAAAGATTAATTTTAAAAATGTTTTATAACAAAGAAAGCCAGTTAGCTGGAAACATTGATATCACATATGGCTAAATATTCTTTTTAAACTATGAACTTCCATTGAATAAGTTTAAATTTACTATATTAAAGATTAACTTGAATTTGAAAGTTTTAAAATATATATGGACATATGGGGATTTGCACTAGAGGACAAATAGTGTTTCTTTAGACACTTCTAGGAACAAAACTGTAAAATAATTCTTAAATATGTTTTTGATAGTTGTTTTTCAATTAAACATTAACATTTCAAAACATGTCAAATAATGTAGAGACTAATAATTGACTGACCTCTCTTTCAGGGCTGCATAGGGGAAGTACGAATTGGAGGCCTCCTCCTTCCATTCTTCACACCAGACGAATTATACATCGGTCCAGCACTTGCTCTCATTTCGTCTAGTGCCCATTATACTCTTCAACGCTCGCGCCGTGGTGACCCTTATGAGAAGCTAGGATGTGTTCTGTGCTTTGAGCGGGACTGCCGGAACGGTGGACACTGCGCTGACTTGGCTGCAGACTATGCTTGCCAGTGTCCACCTGGATACGCAGAGGACGATTGTTCACTGGACGTGGACGAGTGTGCGGGGGCGGAATGCAAGAATGGGGCGTCTTGTATTGATGGAGTGGCGAATTATACGTGTCAATGTGCCAGCGGGTGGGAGGGGTGGTTGTGAGTATCCTTTTTTTTCATAATTTTTTAAGTAAGACAGACTAAGTAGATTTATAGAATTTTTTTTGTCTTATACATCTAATAAGCAATTAAAGATCAATGTTCTTCAGAATATTTAATGGCCTATTATAAGTATTGGCATTATAGAAAATTTGGGGGTTATTAAGTCTTTATTTATGTTTGTGTGAAACTAGAAACTCTTAAGACTATTTTAATATTAAAGTTTGGCTTTTAGACTACGTTCCTTTCATTCTAAGTTTTTACCTTTACCATATACAGTTAAGGATATGAATATTTTTAGACATAAATAAATATATATGTAAAATATTGGACAATTTCAAGACTGCAAATCTGGATATGTGCCAAAAGACAATATTGTACTGCCATTTTAATTATAACTTAATTTTGCATTACTTTAATATTGTGCATTTCATGTTTTAGATGTGACAAGAATATAGATGAATGTGCATCGGCACCATGTGCGCACGGAGGCACTTGCGTTGACAGACTCGGCACGTTTCTATGCATGTGTGGGCCTGAGTGGGCTGGTGCAACTTGCGGTCTGCCACGTCGTCTGACGTGCGATCATGCACCGTGCGCAAGGGGTGCTACTTGTGCAGATGCTGTTATGGGTGAGGGATATTTTTTTGTACAATATCTTTATTATTGATTAGGCTCATTCCTGTACCAATATAATATTGATGAATACGAATGCACTTGGTGTTTGAGGTGATACTTGTGTCAATGTGGTCACAGATGTTTGAAGTTTTATATTATTTTATATTGTTCATTAATCTGCTTATCACTATCGCTTTGGAGATCAACAAAGAAGATGTCAAGGTCCTCGTAGAATCGTACTCCGAGCAGCTAGTCAGTTCCATTGAAGTGAGCTACAAAACATTATTACATAAAAAAATTAAAAGAAAACTTTATTTTTTTGCACTAACCTAGAACAAACCGACTGACATTAATACAGCCAATTGTATAAATTGGTAGCTCATCATTATTATTCTATTTTATTTTTAGCATGATATTTATCTAATATTACATATCTTGTTAGCACTTGAAAACTTAGTCAAATAATTAATGTTAATATTAGCCAAAAAAATATTACTACCACTGACAATGGCCTAAGGGTTAGTTAGGTTTAAATGTAAAACTGTATATTAGTTATGAAAATTAAAAATTTGTTATAAGAAAATTTATTTTATCCTCAGCATATGTGTCAGTATTCAAATTTGTTTCAATATCTATAGTTTTATTATCATGCTGTTTGTAGATCCAAAGACTGGTAACAACTTCACTTGCATATGCGCACCCGGTTTTGACGGAGTACTGTGCGACACGCCGTACTGTGAGCTGCGACCCTGCAAGCACAACGGCCGGTGTATGGTGGACCAGAATGTGAGTCAGCTTAACAAACTTTTGTCTTTTTAGAAATTAGTCTTTTAATGAAGTTACTACAAAGAAAAAGTAAAATTATGTTGTTGAAATATTAGGACGTTTATTTGCAGATCACAAGATCGAATATATATTTGATTTACTATAGAAGGCTGTTAAATATGAAAAAAAGTATTTATCACAAAAATATTATATAAACTAAACAATGTTCAAATTTAAGTTAAGATCTGACAAAATAGGGTTCCACAATTATTTCACAAGATGAATTCATTATGGTAATATATCTAAAATATTTTCGAAACCAACCTGCACATTGAGTACTTTTTAAGTTTTTGCATCGGTTCAAAAATTAGGCCACACTGCAAACCACTGTTTAACTAAATATATCACAAAAGAAGTTTCAAAATAAAAACAAACGGTCTAAAAAACCCATATTCTCTTCAGAAGGTTAGTCCAATAATGATGTTAAAAAAATTGTTTTGCTTTACTTTACTTCTATGATGCATTTTTCATTTTCTTCATTTTGCAATTATTAGGTATTAGTATTTTAGAAACTGTGATGTTATGATAAATAGCTAACATCAACGGACATGACAATCTTTCCACCTAGCGTCTGTTTGACCCTTAAATATGTATTATCTCTCCATATTTAAGTTCTTTGTTGTAATCTTGAAAGGATAGAAATGAATTTTCTTTTCGCTTTCACGTGGCACTCCTAATGTACTATGACTCTTATGACACAGGCATAACAATTATTTTGCTATTTGTCTGTGATTAATAAATAAAATAACTTTTTGTGAACATGTCAATATAGGAATGTACAAACCACTTAAAAGTATTCCTGTGACCAAACTACTGAATTTTGTTAATTGATTTTTGTAAACACCATCTATTATAAGAGGATTCATTTAATGTCGAATGGTCAAATCCACATTGAATATGTATATAGTAATGGAAAAGAAAACCTGCAAAAGAAGACTACAATTCCAAAGTTGTTTTCATAATATATTACTTATAAGTAATCAGGTTATTAACTAACAGATTCCTGTGCAATGAATTATCGAAAAAAACTTTGTTAGTGCTAGAACACTCTGATATGGTGTAGTTCAAAAAGATTAATACGTTCCTTCGGCTTAAGTTTTGGCTTTATTTATAAGATGGCTAATTGTCAGTAAAGGAGACAATACCCACTCTCAGAATGTTAAGAACAACCTTTTCATTGCAAATTTTTTTCTCTACAGCCACCAGCATGCCTGTGCGCACCGGGCTACACAGGTGCACGCTGCGAAACAGAAGTCGACGAGTGTGTGCTGGCTGGGCCTGCTGCATGTCAGCATGGTGGTCGGTGCATCGATCAGCTTGCCACCTATAGCTGCGATTGCTCACAAACCGGTACTATTTTTGCAGTTTTATAGTGTATATATAAGTCATTACACTTAGTTTGTAGTCGTTGTAAATAATGAACAAGTTTATATAATCAACACTACTATATGAAATTATCTCTGGGGGACTTTATAGATAGAATATTTATGGAAACCTTATATCAGGAGCATATCTATGTTGAGGCAGAGTCAAAAGAGCAATTGTACAATTTTTATACTTTTGGCTGTGTGTTTGTTCGAGAGTACCGCAATAACTGCTGGACCGTTTTGGTTGCAATTTTCACTGGGATGATTCTGAAGGTTCAAATTAAAATATGCTCTATATTGTTTTTCTGATTAAATATTTCATATGGGAATTTTAATCAATATTTCTTTTTTGGTTTATCTGTTGTTTAAATGTGACTTTCGCTTAGATAATGATTTTGTATCAATTGAATACTCTCCAAAGACTTCAAATTTAATAATCGGTGCTCACGCAGTAAGATCCGAGTATGCAGGCTTCACATCTGATGAGTAGAACTTTTCAAGACTGTCACAGTAATTCAGCTTAATGTCAAGTTAAGATATATGTTCGTATTGAGCATACGAGTCAAGTTGCTTTTAAATGAAAAAAAACATCGTAGCCTTTTACCATATCTTCAGCAGCTTCATAATTCCGCACTAAATGGCTTCTTCCTGCTAGTTAAAAGCTTTCAAATTGAAGTTTAGCTCATTACCGAACAAAACTGGGGTGTTGCCCACTGAAGCAATTTAGGCGAATGAAACAAATAGAAATGTGAAACTGTCATTTAAATAAGGAGCATGTACATGCTCCTTATTAATTGACAGTACATAATGTGTTTACACGGACATTTTATTGTTTCATTAAGGCACATGATCTAATTAATTTTTACATTCACAATTGAACATTAACACCAGCATAATTAATGAAGAGCCATGATTGATGCCTACAAAGTTATATTGAATTTTCCGAATTACTCATATTATACATTGGAATAAAGTGCTACATTCTACAGAACCGATCACCAATCTTCGAATTCATCAAATTAAAGAGCGTAACCTTGGTCAAGTAGAGTTCCACTTTCAAAGTGGTTTGCTGAAGTTCATGCTGGATTAAGCTTGTCTCTATTGATAACATATTTTCCATTGCCTACTATTATTTCCCTCAGAAATGGATATCTCTGATGGTTTTGTAATGAATCACTAATAGTAGTGTGTTCTGCATGATTAACCTTTTACAGATGATGCAAAACCTAAAGTTTGAGCTGACTAGCATAGCCAATTTTTCATAGACATTGTCAATAAAGATAAAATGTTGTAATAAATTATAACAGTAATATGTATTCAATTAAAATATAAAAAATCTTACCAACCACTTTGGAATCATATTTTCTATTGTAAGATCACTAATAGATCTAAATTTATTGAAAGGTAGAGGAACCACTAAATAAATAATGGAGAGAGCCATTCCATGTTAAAAATAAATGAGCTTAACGTATCAAAAATGCTTAATTGAAAGTGACATTACATTGTGTCAACTATCAACTTTGACATTAGTTTCTGTCAGTATACTTGAAATGTCATCTGTCAAATAACCATGAGGTCATAACATTTATCTATCTATGGTCTATCTTTGGACTCTAGATTTGTTTAAATGCCAATCTCATTTAGATGTTGCCGTTTTCTGTCACTAATGAGCTTTCTCTTCAGATAAATCTAAAAAGACTGAAGACACATTTACTTGTTAGCTAAATGCTTGTAATTTATACATTGCTTCATTATTTTTTGAGTATTTGAATAAAAATTCTCTATCAATCTGAGGCGCATTGAACTCCCCTGAAATATATTGGCAGATATAATTTATTTTTAATACCTTCCAATCGCTCATAGTCCTGTTATCAAAACAAACTCAAAGTACACATGCTTAACCACGCGCCAGAATGCTTGCAGAGTACTCAGCGTGAGATGCTGTTTAATAAACATTTAATAAGCTGCATACTATAAGACAAGTTGTTTCCATGACAGTTGCTAAATTATGTTGCAATGAAAGTGACAGTTGTACATATGGCTTGAAAATTTCTTATAATTGTATCTGATGCTGTTGTAGCTGCTAAAACAAACTATTTGTATTAAAGATCTTCTCTGACTGGACAGATTTGTTACTACATCGGTTTATTTAAGCAACTATGGTAAATTCAGTAGAAATTTTTATATTGAATTTAATAATTGTGTATTGTGCACTTGAAAAATAATTTATGGTGAGAACTGCGTGACTAAAGTGGGCATTAGTCAATGCAAGTCGATAAAAATCTCTAACCGCGTAAGGCACGGGGAAGTGTGCCCGCATTGCCATTGTGTGTTATCATCGTAAGAGCGACCAGCCGCTAGCTTTATTTATGCCAATGACGTTTTATCTTGACATTTTGATAATGTGATAAAGCGGCTTTATCTTACTTTATATAGATAGTCCTCAAACTTTTATTTCATTGTTGATAACGCTATGTTAGTTATGATTTTATGTAGAAAAAACAACAGGAAGGGATGAACATCCAAATTTTCTTAAACATTTCGTATCGCTAAATACATTCATAACAATTTTATCGAAATATTTGCTCAAGGTAGAATTTTGAGAGGTTAAACAATTATTTCAATAAGAAAATTCATGTTGTGGACATTCTTTTCAAATAAGCGAAATATTTCCTTCGAAATTTCATCTTTCAGCGAACCAGGGATTTTTTTTGTGTTTGCTTAGTGTTTTGGCAATAATAATGCAGATTTTGGCTTCGCACATGATCCATAGGCATCCCTAGACTTTAGGGTCATCTTTGGAGAAATCCTTGCAAACCATTATTATTTTTGACCTAGGTGCTCATGACCTTAGATGTTCTAAATCCCTCTTTGCTCCCAATATCCTAAATATAGAGTACCAACTACTGCGAGGGCTCTGGTCTTGTACATGCTGCCTATCTCTGATACAAACTTGATTCTTACATTTTCAATGTATTGTCGATTTATGTTTTCAAGTCATCTGGAAAGTTTATTCCTACCTTCATTCATTAACATTATCCTGTTCTTTCTTCTCTTGTCCTATTTTGTTTTATATATACAAATCATTTGTTGATAGTTATTTTTTGCAACTATCATTTTCACAGTCAGTTTGCTTTAGTTCTCTAGAAAATCTAGATCTTAACATGTACCATTTTAGTTGACTGAAAGGGATTGCTCATGTGACAATAAGTTTAGTGAATATTTATATGTGTAGGTAGAAATTTATAATAAATAATTACACCTTTAAAGGTGTCTAAGAATGATGCACAGAACAAAAAAAATAGGTGAAAGACTTACCTTACATTGTTAGAAAAATTTCTTACAATGAAGTGTTGTAAGAAATCTTTTTTACCACAAAATGTTGTAATAAAGAATATTTCGTTGTTCTTAAATTTTCTTGTGATAAAGTTTGAGAAGCCGATTCTACAAGGTTGACCATATCTGATATCGATGTTGGGATGTAGCAATTGTGTTACTCACAATAAGATTATTGTTGGGCTGCGCGTTATATTTTATCCAAGTGATCTAGTACCTTAGCAATTAGCGACGTGCGGTGATGAGCTTGCAGTGTTGAGCGTCCAATGCTGTTGCGTTCAAACATTTTTTCTAACAGTGTTTTGTTTAAGTAGTGATTGTGTTGAAATCAGATTTTTCCGACGTGCCAGATTTATTGTGAATAATTAGTTTTTGTGTTTTTGAAATTATTTTGACTGTGTTATGATTGTTATTTTAAAATGTGTATGCATAAATGGAAGTTTGATAATAATCTTATCAGTTGATGTATTGCTGGGTATTTGCTTTGATGTTAGCGGTGCTCTTTGGTATAATTTTACTTTGAAAATATTTACTTAGTAGCGGCCCGTGACTTTATCTGCATAAATATTGATTTTATGACCAAATGGATGTTCTGTACACAGTAACAAAAGACAGTAGACAGTAGGTGTGTTAGAGGAAAAAAGAATAACAATTTGCCGACTAAGACTGACCTATCATTGAAACTTTTTTGTTGGGTTCTAGGTGGTTGAGATTCTGTACACTGGACACTAGATATAATTAAACGTCTTATGATTAGAATTCTTTAGATTAAACACAAAGATTATAAGTAATTGATGATTTAATGACGAACTTATTTACGGAATGTGGCAGTTATGTTCTTTAGCGGCGCCTTAAGAATGGTTTTCTTGTAATTGCTTAAGGAATTGTGTTTTTAGGTTTGAAAGATCTTATATTGTTTTTAGGTTTGAAAGAGCTATTGACTAACAGGTAAACAAGAAAAACACGGACATTTATAAAGTGATTAAACAAACATTATTTGGCGTTCTAGACTTATCTCAATTAGATAAGGCATACTCAATAATGACAAGGGAAGGCATTAAAATAGCTTTAAAAAGACTTAATCAAATGTACACATGTAAATGTATACAATGAAATTTTGCACCGTTCGTAATAATGAATATGTATTTTTGCAATTTCTTTGAAATTTTTTATTTGGATGTCGTTGCCCTATTTATTCTCGATAGGGTTGTCAAAAAGACGATATTCTTCTGGGTAAGCGGGAAAGAGAAGTGGTGTGAAGTACATTTGGATTAGTGTGAAAATCATTTTATTTTATCGAAACAATTTTTTGAAATTAAATTTTTACGTTTGACATTTGTGATTGAAAAAAATTTAGATTTGAGGCAACATTACACGTAACAAAAGGGCTGTTATGTCGTATACGCTAATACAATTTGATAAGTTGCAACATATCTGATTTTGTACTTGATTTAATAAAAATATTAATGACAGTGAGACGTTTAGTAAATAGTCGATCATGTCGTGATCATTGTTAATCATGTCGTTAGTAGATGGACATTTCTGTCTTTATTTTTCACCTTCCTGGTGTTATGAGTAATAAACAGATTTTATTTCTCAATTTCTCGATGTCATATTGCATCTCATTTAAATTTTTGGACACCAAGCTGTACAATATAGAAAACCTCAGCAAAATCTATGAAATAAGTTTTCTATAATCCGTTTTGCAAGTCCCTTTTTTTTATACAACCCTTTCATTTTACCAGTTATATATTTATCACATTCTTGTCACAGAGATCTTTTGCCATTTTTCTGGCTAATTTCTCAGTCCACACTCGGAACTTCTGGCGTTATCAGCAAAAAATCAAACCAACTGCTATTTTAGATCATCATTACTAAGGAAAATTTTAGCATTCAAAGAGTTTTGCAGGTTTTGGTCAGGGCTATATGTGATATTACTTCCCACTCAAGTTCCTATAATTTTCCATAAGTTATTAAAGATGCTCTGCAATTTGTTAATACTGGATGATTTCCTTTGAGACAACACCTTTGTAATCCCATCAAACGGACAGCATCATGCTTTTTCTTATGCAATTAAGCTTTCGATAGTTTGTGCTGGTTCATCACGCTTGGACTGTGATCATTTTTATTTGATGCTATTGGTACCTCGATGCATTTTTATTTGATGCTATCCAAAACACTTTCATAGTTTTTGAGATGCATATTGCAAAAATATTAATTTGTTCCGTTAAGTGAATTTCTTGGAATTCATGAGAATCCCAAATATAGAACTTTTAAATTATTGTCCATTATTGTGTGTATTATATTTGACCTCTATGTAATGTCTTGCAGTTTTATACGAAATTCCAATTCAATTATGGCTCTGTTTTGGCTATCATCAGCTTCAGACCAGAACAGCGTTTAGATTGTTCATAACCATTGGTAATTTTTGAGTGAAAAATCAGAATTGGATTCTTAAATCATTTATGACAAGTGCATTTTGTTAAGCAATCCACACCATAAACTTCAGATATCTTTTTGTAAGCCTCACTAGCTTTCCTGCAGAATACAGAAATAAAACAGTGAAATATTTTGGAAATGTTTATTTTTGCAATTCGTGTTAAGACTGACCCCAAACTGACAACTGTAAAGTATGTTTAAAAGTTCTAAAGTAAATGCAGCTATTAAATGTCAAAAGGAAAAAATTATGACATTGACAGAAGTGTTTCGAAAAAAATGTGACTGTTACTACTAATCTACTTGTTAAAATTGAAATTAGTTTCTTGGCAACCCAATAGTTTTATATGAACATACAATGTGCAAACCAAAGATTAAACATACATGCTGGCTTTGACTGTCTGAACAAAATCGGAACATTATAAAATGACATTTTTTTTTGTGGTGATGCACATTTTAAACATATTTTTGGTCAAGTATGAGAGAATATTGTCTAGGATTTTTTGGGAAACTACTGTGGAGCATCGAATCTACCACAGATTATACGCTTGTATGTTTTATAGTAATAATGTATTAAGGCATTTTATTATTTGCACATAAAGTACAGCTGTGAAGGTTTTTTAAACAATCTGTCAAATAATTCCTGAAATTTACTTTTATAACAACACAATACAGACAAACAAATTTACATCTCTGTAATGATGAAAAGTGATGCTATGATCTATCAGACTCGATTCTAGTGTGAACAGCGTCTACCTCTTTACTGACTAAGTTAGTAATTAAGTTATGATGTGAAAATGCTAACGATGAGCCCGTCTCATTGCCGTGGGTGGCTGCTGATTGCGGCATGGCTGTGTGCAGGTTATACGGGTGCACGCTGCCAGCTCGATGTGGACGAGTGCGCGGACCCGGCTGTTGATTGCGGAACGGGAGTGTGTGTCAATTTACCAGGCAGTTATGTGTGAGTAGAACTAGTTTATTTAGTATCTTTTGACCTATAAATGTATTGGAGGTAAATATTAAAGATTAATGATGTGGATAAAGTCTGTGTTCTTTATAAATAAATTATGTTTAAAGATAGATGGACAGACTATAATAGAATTTCAGTCCCATGGTCAGAAATGAAGTCCTGTTTTTTTAAATCTCTGATGTCCGTCTATCCTAAAAAACAATTTTGACATTTGTAGACTGTGCGAAAAGTGAATTAAAATATATACAATGAAAACCAAATGTAAGAAATTTTTTTTTTTAAATTTGTTTACAATTAAAATTGTTTACAGCACGGTTAATTTTACTAGTAAGTAGATCTTTATAGCTTGAAGTGTAAATATTAATTGCAAAAGCAGGCCAAGGTACCAAATGCATCATGAGTTCTTAAATATGGCTAAGATTTAATTAAAATATATACAATGAAAACCAAATGTAAGAAAATTTCTTTTTTGAAAATTGTTTACAATTAAAATTGTTTACAGCATGTTTAATTTTACTAGTAAGTAGATCTTTATAGCTTGAAGGGTAAATATTAATTGCAAAAGCAGGCCAAGGTACCAAATGCATCATCAATTCTTAAATATGGCTAAGATTTAATTAAAACATATACAATGAAAACCAAATGTAAGAAATTGTTTTTTCTTACATTTAGTTTTTTTTCTTACGTTTTCCTGTTAGCACATTAATATTTTCACGTCTAATTAAGAAGTGAAAATATTAATTGAAAAAGACAGCCCAATTGGGTATAAACATTTCAAATAATTTTACCAAATGCATCATCGGTTCTTAAATGTGGCTAAGAATATTTGGCTTAATATTTTACTTAGTCAGAATTAAGGTGTTTTGAAAAAAAATTGTTTATATAGAAAAATATCACTAAAACATTTATAGCAAAAAAAAAAGAAATCGTGAACTAATATTTTGAAAACCAAATATCATAACTGAGCTTTTACTTCCTATTTTCAATCTCTATCTGAAAGTTTCCCTGTTGACGCGAGGAGAATATTATTCCAGCAATTTTGTATACTGGAGATGTACATTAAAGGAATGGCACCACATTCGATAAAAAAAATAAAAACAAAGATTGATAAAAGAAATAAAAACAATGATCTTGATGGAATGCTATTAGGGAATGGAATGTGAATATTTTGATAAAAAAATAAAAACATAGATCTTGACGTCTGACATTAGGCTGTTGAATATGAATCTCATTAAAACTGTATAACTATAAAGCTGAATTCACTAGGGATCTCTTTTTTTATAAAGGTGAAGAAAAACATGAATACTAAGGTGAATCTGTCAAATGTATAAACAATGTATGTAAAAGTTTTCTAGTACCCAATAATTAATTACGTTTAACTGCAATAAATTTGGTATAAACATTTTTATTTAATTTTTGAAACCAAAAGTAATATTGTGTTTTAAAATTTGCAACTAAACATAGAAATAAATTGTCCACCGATCAGAATGATGTTAAAATACACCACACAGATCATAATATACTAATAGCTTGCCAACTTCAAGTAAATGTGTGAGCATGATAGTGATTCTATAAATAATATTTATCGAATCACTATAAGAATGACCCAGAATAGATTGATATATATGTATATATGTATATATGTATATATATATATATATATATATATATATATATATATATACATATATATATATATACATATATATATATATATATATATATATATATATATATACATATATATATATATATATATATATATATATATATATAATCACATAGATATATATATATCTGCCTTTTTGGTTTAATTTTAATTATTTGTATTTGGCATTATGACGTCGTGAAATTTATATGTCACATGATTAAGTAATTTGTAGAGAACTATTGCATGTATGTAATTAAAATCAATTTTTTCAGTTTAAAACATCATTGGTGAAAACATCATAACTGTAGGTTAATCGATGCATTTCAAATAATTTTGAGTAGTTTTTCAAAAATTGTCAAATTTAATCTACACAATTGATTGCGTCAGTGTTAAATTGTAATCTGAAAGAAATGTATCCTTACTTAGTAGGATTGGACAACAGTCAGCGAAGTTAGATTTTAGTTATGGAATTTAACAGACAGATTTGATTTTAAAGAATGGAATATTTTTTTTATAATTAGGGAAGTTAAGTTTGCAGCATCTGCAAAAATCCTAATAGCATCTCCACTCCAGTGCATTAGGCAGTATAAAATATCAGAGCATTTTACATAACAAGGTGTGCAATAAATTTGACTGTGAAATTAATATTAAAAACGCTACAGGAAAGCCAAGAAACACTGCATCAATATACAATAGTCGCATAAGAATCTGTAGAAACTGAGTCGTTACAGATTGTATATAAATATTTCTGCAAGTGCTTATCGTTTCATACCTTAAAAACAATTTGCATAACCACTTTCAGCTGCAATTGCACAGAAGGCTATTGTGGGCTGCAATGTGCGCTCCCTGATCCCTGTCATAATACACCAGCAGCAGCAGGAGAGGATGCACCGGCCAACGCGTCGGGGCCGTGTCTCAACGGGGGATCGTGCGTGCAGCGCTGTGCGGTCTATGTGGACTACGAGTGTGTGTGTATCGACGGGTGGGGTGGCAAAAATTGCACTGAGCAGGTGAGCAAGTCTGAAGTTTGGGATTGAAATTTGGAAAAAAATTGGATAATAGGCTATTTGACAACATTGGGGTCATCCTATTAGATTATAACGTAAATAAGCGTATTGCATTTAATTTTCGGAAGAATAAGTTTATATTTTATAAAAAAACATGTAAAAAAATCGGCGTCGCAAACGCCCTGTTATTATTATTATCACAAGCTAGTGTTTAAATCTTTAATTTATGGTCCTTTTCTTTTTTTTAAATTTATAACTCTCATCCTTTGCATTTAGTATAAATTTTTTTATAATTGAATTTATTACGTATGTGTATTATATTATATAAAAAGAAATACATTACAAATGATATATTTAATTAAAATAATTTCCGGCCATAACTAACATATAAAAAAATTTATTTAATTCCCATGCAGAGCATATGCTAATGTATATATTGGCACTATAATATTATTCCAAACGTAAACCGTAGACAAATAGACTTCCTGAATGTTGTTGGATAAACAAGACGTTATTGTTAAAATTGACAGATTAATTAAATATTCGAGTTGGATAATTAAATTTACTATATTTTTATTATAAATACTTAACAATTTGTAAGAAATTATATTTTAAATTGTATAAGTAATATTTTATATTGTATAATAAGTGCTTAGCGATAAAAGATAAATAGAACTGGAGAAAAAGGTTAAAACGTATTCCCGCGCAAACAAAAGTCATCAGGTATGAAATATGTTAAATTGATTTTTTTATAATAAATAATCGGCTGATGCAGAATTTTTTAAACATGTCGTTTTTAATGTATATTCTTTCATATTGTATCAAAAATTAAAATTTAGATAAATACTAACGATTGTCAAAATATCATTGGTACTAAAACGCATTTATACCAAAATTTAATATTCTTATTCTTTTGGTTTATAGGCATTGATATAGATAGTAATGTTTACAACACAAATATTACTAACATCGAAATGATCTTCACACATAAAAACATTAGAGTGAGCTATAATGCTGTTTGGATCTCTTTGGGCTATTTGCAGACACTTGTTATAATCTTTTAGGATTCGTTGGCACTGAAACGAACACTTAGTGTGGACTTTTTATAGACATATTTGTATATTGTGTTACTACATACCATTTTAATATGATTTATACACCATTTTAATATGAAAATAAATAATAATCTTCTTCAGCGGGCAGGACTGTTTGTTTACATTGCATGTGACATCAAGCTAGCCGCCATTATAGAAAATGTGTTTATAGCGCGAGTTCGAAAATTCAAACTTTAAAAGTGATTTATATAAAAAATACGACATATATCCTGGAAATATAAATGTAGTGTGCTTATAATGCAAAATAGAACAATTCAAAAAATCAAATCAAATAGCCTATTCAATACTATTACTAATCAATTACTATGGGAGGGCTTATTAGTTTCATTGTATAATAAATCTGTATTTGTAAAGTTGTTTATGTCAGCTTGGTTTCAATCTTTTATAACTCTGCTTTTGTCTATTCAGAAGCTGTTTGCAATTTTCTCCATTTTTTGTAAGTACAACCTTTTTATCTGCCCTGGTAAATGTCCAGTGGTGGTTTGGATTATTGGTTTCACTATATAACACGTCTGTGTTTGTAATGTTGTTCATATCAGCTTGGTCTCAATCTATTATAACTCTGTTTTTGTCTATTCATAAGCTGTTTGCAATTTTCTCCATATTTTTTTGTAATTATAACTTTTTTATCTGCCCTGGTAAATGTCCAGTAAATATCCATTACTGCATTGAAACAATCGTTTCTATTTAATATTATTTCTTAACAATTATATTTTATACATCTCTTGTGACATGATTGAGTAAATATGTGTTGAAGTGCATATATAATTTCCTGTTATTTACGTTTTTGATATTATTTTTGAAGGTTCCATACTTCAAACTAAACGCAACCCTTAAAAGATCTCCGATGTGTCTGTCTGTCCGTCTGCCACAACTGATTTTCTCAGAAACCATGCAATGTAGAAAGTTGAAATATGGCATAATAATACATATTTATTAACCTACATACTTTGCACTAGCTAAAATTTTAAAATATCCATGCAAGCATTAAAGAATGAGTACCTAAATAAAGTACTTAAACAATTTTATTATTTGGGATTTCATTTGGAGAGCTTGTTATGAGGAACACAAAAATATTTTTTTCATAATTTTAAATTGCATATTTAATGATATTCTTAAAAATATGTGGAAATAGGGCATCCCCACCCCATTACAAGAAAAGTACAGTGATTATCCCGGATCTTATAATTAATAAAATATGCAACATGTTTTGGCATGTAGGATATTTGTGTTATTAAGGTGAAAATTAATATTTGTAAACATTAATATTTATGAATGAGAACAGAACGCTTGTAATGTGTCTTTTACTCTTGTGTGACAGGTTTTTTTAGTATCTCTTGGATCTGATTCAATTATCTACAATTAATTAATCTACGAGGGGCGGCTGAAAAGTTTTAAGCCTAAGGTATTAAAAATGCTGAGAAATGTGTAAAAAATTTATTTTTCAATGTAATCTCCCTCTATTTCAATACACTTCTTACATTTATTAAAAAGAGCTTTTAACCCGGTCAACAAATATTCGCCGTATTTGTCTTCGAAATGTTCGTTTATCATTCTTCGTCACTGGAAAATTTCCATCCTCGGAGGTTTTTTCAAATTTGTAAAGAGGAAATAATCACTAGAGGCCAAGTCTGGTAGGTCGTAGGTGGGTGGTTGATTTTTTAAATCTTGTCTCAACGAAGGCACGCCTTGCAACTCGCGCAGTATGATCAGGCATATTGTCTTGCAAAAACAGGACTCCTTTCGCCAGTTTGCCTCTCTTTTTTTCAACAACTACTTGACGCACTTTTGTCAACAATGTGGCATGATAGTCTCTGTTCATTATAGTATTTTTAGGAAGGTAATTGATGAACAAAATTCCTTCACAGCCCATTTTGAGCTTCCGTGGTGGCTTTTCTATCCATTGCTTTTACTTGACTATTGACTCCTGTTTTGACTCCGGATTGTACTGATGAATCCATGTTTCATCAACAGTGACAAGACAAGAAAAGAAAAAACATCGTCAAGATTATCGGCACAGATGTCCAAAACTCCTGCGAAGTTGTTACTCGATTCTGCTTGTCCAGCGGCGTGAGCATTTTCAGCACCCGTCGCGCGCACACCTTTTTCATGTGCAAATCATTATGCAAAATGTTGCCAATTTATTCCATGCTAATGCCCATGGATTCAGCTATCTGCCACAGCTTGATTCGCCGATCTTTGAGAACAACTTTTATCACTTTTTCAATATTTTCTTCGGTAAGGACGGTGTTTGGGTGTCCCGACCTGGGATCATCTTCGAGCGACTCCCTGCCGTGTTTGAACTCTCGGCTCCAACGTTTTATGGTCGCAATTGAAGGTGCAGACTTCCCATAAACTGCTGACATTTTTCCAAATAATTCCATCGGCGTTTTGTTCTTCTTTGTAAGGAATTTGATTACAGCTCTGTACTCCAATTTCGTGCAAAGTGCGGATGACTCGGACATGGTGATGTTTATGGTTCCGTTGCTAAAAGAGTAATGATGCTAATGACGTGAAACTTGACATTTATATTTCTTAGGATACCCGCAATTAGTGAAGTGCTGCGCGAGTCATTAGTAATATTTAAACTGAAAAATACTGTGTTTAGTCCTTATGTGTGTGATTAAAAAATATCTTCTAAGTGTGAGACAATACCATGTGGGAGAGCGGTGTAAACTCAATATATTTTGTATATAAACAAACAACTGACATCATATACCAATCCCGTTGTATTTTTTTACTACTGCTACAGCATGGTTCTTTGCCATATTCAATGGTGTCTTCAATTGACTAACATTATTTTTATTAGAGTATTTGTAAAGCCGGGTTGGTGACTGTGTACACTAATAAAAATACCACAATCTCTAGAGGAGAATATCTTCAAACGACTTCCATTCTTTGTATAAAAAGAATAAGAACATAAAGTGGCAAGCAGCTGGCTCATCTCTCACTACTTCTAGCTGCTTTGTAATGTTATGTTTATCGGGTTGTCTCATTTGATTATTCTGACAACTAAAAATATAAATGAAATGACATTTTGCTTCATTATGAAAATCTGGGTCACCATATAAGGCGTGTGTTGGCCACTATTAGTTTATAAATTGATTTTCATTTTCAAAATAACGCTAATTGCCTTTTAGATTTATTTAAAACGGGCACATTTGACCATTGGCGCCTTTGACTAGCAATCTGTCTGATTTAACTTTTATGATATAATAGTTTTCTTGTCCACCATAAATTATTCACTTATGTACCATACTCACTTTGAATCCTGTTCACTTGCAGGTCGTAGTGTCGCCAGCAGGCTCAGAGTCGTCCAACACAAATGCAGTAATAATCGGCGTGGCAGCTGCCCTTGCCGCACTAGCTTTAGCAGCGGGCGCACTGCTCGCGCTTGCGGCTAACGCACGCAGCAAGCGAGCGACACGTGGCACGTACAGCCCCTCCAGCCAGGAGTACTGCAATCCGCGGTTGGAGATGATCGATAATGCGCTCAAACCGCCACCAGAGGAAAGGCTGATTTAGGTAAGGTTGAATAAGTCTTTAATAACAAATGTTTAAGTAGTATTTAATAGTGACAAATAACAGCATTTATGACAAAATTTTAAATACTTTTTCAATTGTTACCTGTGAGGAATATACTTAGACGATTGGATCACCAATTTTTCAAAAATTATATTTTAGTTGAAGTACTCTTTTTCAACTACAATATAATTTGCAAGAGCTAAAAAATCTTTGAAACGAAATAAAGCAATCAGTTTGCAATTTCTGTAACATATTGTATATGTTTTTCATCACTTCATTAATAACCATTGAGGATATCTGCCTAGTGACATTGTGATTTTTCGGTTTAGACAGAAATTGGAGCTAATTAATTATTTGAGGTTGACTGGAAGAGCTTGGTCATTTAGCAATGTACCTTACATATTTTTTAAATAATGCTTTAAGTAAAGTATGTTATACTTTGAATATCTTAAGAAGAATCTAAATAAATAAATATATTCGTCTTTCTGCTCTTATATGCAGCCTTTGTTAATATAATATGGTAAAAATAGTATTAAGAATCTTGAAAAATATTTGTTAAATAATATTATCCCAATCAAGTACACATATCTCCATATCATTTTCCATATCAATTAATAAAAACATAAATTTTTTTCTTTCAGATATCAGAAAGGGACCTGAATCCAAAAGAAAACAAAACGGGATCAATCTAGTTTAATTTTACTTAATTTCGTTATTTTTATACATATATATTTTATATTATATTTTCATTAGCATATGTATATGTATAAAAATAACATAATATTCAATATCGAAATATATATATATATATAAATAAATAAATTATATTTATGAAACGCAAAACAAAAAATGAACTCGAACGTGCGGTGTGTGAACGTAATGTTACATATGCCGAACTGATTTTTCTAATCGGCCTATTTGATGCATTATTATAGGAATTTGTGCTTAAATAGAGAAATTATGTACTTAAATGACCTTTAATTATTACAATAGACACATTTTATATAAAATTTTATAAGGTGTATATTATACAAAATGTTTATGTAAATATACTATATTTTAAGACATCTGTTTGAGTATATGTCTGAGAGTGCTGCTGTTATTTCGTAAAATTTAATTTTAGGCCGTGAAAGTGGCAGCTAATAAAAGGTTGAAATTTTTGAATTTTTGATTGATTTATATTTATTTTCAATAAATTTTTTAGTAATTAAAATATTGTGCATATATAAACAATGAAATAGGAAATTATAACTTTACACCTGATATTATTTTAATATTTAAAATCGTATTTGACAATATGACTTTTTTTAAATAAATTTATACTTATTGAAATACATAGGTTTCCCATCTATTTTCTAAATGTCATAGGTGATAATCAAAATGGCCGCCAATTTGTATTCTAAAATGGCCGTTTACATATTTTGTCAATATTTAGAGGCTTGACATTTGCATCACTGGACATTTTTGTCTTTTATATTGTCATTTTAATATTGTACAATTGCTAGAATTTTGAAATAGGACAATTGTCTCAATTTTTTTAGATCAGATTGAACATATATGAGATAATAAGTTTTAAAATTTATGTAAAGACCATGATCAGAAATAGGTATGTAGTTATCTTGGTAAAATAAATTATTTTAGGAAAAGTAATTTTTCAATTATAATGAGGACGAAAACAAAATTACTCTTATAATTATATATTACTCTTATAATAATAATTACTATATTCTCGTTCTATTTTTCTACAGTAAATTGGAATAACTACCTAAGCAATAAAATTTTTATTGTTTTTTATTTTATTGTAACATTGAAATAAGAAATTCAAATCTCTTGTCATAAATTTTTAGTGTTTATAATTCAAAACAATTTGCTCAAAATAGTTCTTAAAGCTATGATGACTCTGAAAATGATACTCGAGTTTGTCAAACCGTAGAAAAACTATACAATAATCTATATTCATTATGGAGGCATTCTGGGATTTCTACAAATTAGCTGATGACCCGGGAGCTTTTACCAAGAAAAGAGACAATTAATTATAACACATCCATAAATTACCACTAGTTTCTCAATCTGCTTTCCTGAAAACGCAGGCCTAATAGAAAATGTTTCTGTACAATTTTCTATTAAATACACTTTTCTGAAGAGTCGTTCAAGCAGAAATACAATTACTGTTTGGAGAAATTTTGTTTTACTACTTTATAGCCCAATGAAAAAATTTAATACTGTATTTTCATTAAGTTTTCATAAATTACAAAGTGAATGTTACAAACACACTGAGTTGAATTAAAAGTCTTGAAAAAGATTATATACTTAGATTTGTAATATTTGTAAGGAATTTTGTGCCTCTATAATATAATATTGTTGAGTTTAGGTCCTTTCGGGGACACTTTCTGGATTTGTCTATAACGTTTACAGAAAATAATTTATTTGGAATCGAATAATGTTTTCAAAGTGTATTATAGTTCCTTAAACGCTTTATATGTTTTAAATATTGTGCATTCCATGTTACATTCCATTATTTTGTTACGGTTCATTGTATTGTGTTGTATGTTCATTAGTATGACCAGGTTGGAGTCCTTGTTTATATCGGTATCACAATAAATATCTTAGGTTAAATTTTAAAATTTCGAGAAATACACGACTTTCAAATTTGTAACAGAATCTATTTTTTGTCATTTTCAATCTTGTAGCGAGGAAACACTTGAGAATAACAATATATATTTTCGGTTAATAAAACTTTTTGTTTTTATTATATGTATCTTAATATTTTTCTTTTTTCCCTTCAGAATGATAGTATATTAATAAAAAAGTTTCTCTTCTAGCTTGTGTGGCGGCCAGAACACTTTATTTTCTACAACTAGCTGGCCACCCAAAATTTTATAATAATGCTATATTTATTTTGAAAGAAAAAAAGGAATTTTTGAAAATGTTCATTTTGAAAGGTTTATAGTTCTTTAAGAATTTTATTCAAATTAAAAGCCAGGGAACCTTAGAACTTTTTTCAGACTATATTATAATTTCTACAAAATCTGTTCTCAAAAAATTAATATAAACATTAAAGTGATTATAATGAAAACAGCTAATTTCATGTTACAAAATAATCATAAAATATTTGTTTAACAATCTTGTGTTACACAATGACAAACAGTAGAAAATGTTTATTTTTTCTCCGTTTTATTTTGTCAAAAAAAAATTAAGTTGGCTATGATTTTATAATAATTAGATTAAAATGGATATTAACATTTTTTAGAATTGTATATCAAGTTGGTTTGAAAAAGAAACTTGATGTTTTTCTGGTTTTTTATTTGAATAAAATTTTTATTGGCCTTCAAATACTTCCATTTTTGAAAACATTTCTTTTTAAATTTCGCATACTTTTTCACTTTGAATTGCTAGCTATAATTAAATTGTTTTAATGAAATTTTAAATATGGCTATTTTAATGGTTCCGGAAAGAATTGAAAGCACACTGGTCATACTGATAAATTGTTATGTGAGATGGCCTTTTTATTTTTAAATTATGTTTTAAATGAACAAAAGGTTGATACTTTATAAGACATTTTAGCAATTTTGAAGTTTTTTCAATAGTGTTAAAGCAGTCTTACAAATTTCTCGTTTTTTTAGTGTGGTTTATATTTTAGCCAACGCTTATTTTTATTTAATGTTTCTTGTTTTGGCATATATACAATAACAAATTCTTTTTTGTATGTTTTTAAAAACTTACTGTCCGCATTAGACATTTGTCTATAATTATATGTGGATTGAAAATATGTAAATAATGAAGAAGAAATTTTAATGAAAAAATGCAAACACATTTGCATTTTAAATCTGTCTTAAAATGTCTGACAACATTCCCAATTTTAAGACTGATGGTTTTTTTAGATATTTGATGTGATGAAATTTGACAGCTAAAAATAAAAGATCAGGCGTAATTAAAATGTATAAAAAAAATTAAGAACAAAATTTTAATGTAACGTTAAACAATTTTTCAGTCATCACGTTAGTTCTATCAAATAATATTTTAAATAAAATTGTGCTTATATTACCATAATTATTATTAGTAATCACTTAAAATAATACATTTATCCATATCAAAACTACTGACCTCTGCCTTCTTAGAATTACCAGTTAGATAATTTTAATATTTTCATATTTGTAAGTAATATTTTTTTTTAATGTAGGTTTTGTATGGAATTTTAATAAGAGAAATAATTACTTGCGTATTACTGTAACCATAGACAGTTCTAATGATAAGATTAGGTTATAAGAGGTCACGTGAGTGTCTATGAAAAAGCGTAACATATTCTAAATGAAAAATAGTTTCTAGTCTGCAGAGTCCATGTGTCCATGGTCCTAGACTAGCCAGCTCTAATGTCCTGCGTTTAAGGCGGCAATGTGGTTTTGTCTTTGATTTTTAATTATATTTTTTTATTTAAAAATAATTAATATATTTTTTCACCCAAATACCCGATAGCTGCATGACCTTAACATTAAAATATAAAAACTTTGTGTAATAATAAGTTGCGACTTGTGATCTTCATGTTATTATGAAAAACTAGATCGAAATGAAGGTTTTTGCTCAGACACCATTGTTTGGTTAGTCATACATAGAGACAGATCAGCTGATTCATTTGGATGGTTTGAGACATAACCGGAGCACGGATTTATGACTGGAATCAGAATAATTTGAAATCGTACAACTAATGTTAAGTGATTACTATTTAATTTGGATATGCAAATGTGTGTGTTGTTTTTTAAAAAATAAAAAGTTGTCTTAATTCTGTATCTAACGGTCTTCTCATTCACTTTCATAGCAAGCTACATTGCCGTCCTAAGCACTACCTACCTTATAATAGCTCTTTAAGCATATATTATTATTTAATTATACATACAGCTGTTAACAAAGTAACTACAAAATGTTATGTATCGACGGTTTATATATTCTTATGTATATTTGGTATGTAATAAGAACTAGTTGATATTTTATCTCTAAATTTTATTTATTTTTGAGTTATTCAAATTTAAACTTTTTGCACAGTCTAATTGAGCTTATATTAGTAAGAATTGTTTTAAAGTTGTTTTTCATTTTCAAAGTTATGGAAACATTCAAATTAATTATCTTTAGTTTTTCACAGTCTTATACTGAAGAAGAAAGTGTTGATTGATTTATTTAATCGTAATGTGTTGAATGACAGTTCAAAATAGCGGTACGTATGTTATGTGAAAATTTTACTGTTTGAAAATGAAAAACATATTTTTCAGTCATTTAAATTTTGGCTCGACGCGGGGCACGTAATGAAAACTAGAAACAAAATGGCAAATTTTTACATTTCAAAACAATTTGGCGCAATGACTCATAAACAAAGGTCTGTCGCAATTCAGGAATGACAAGAACTGTGCCTTCCTATTATTGAAAGTCTGTTTGTATGTAGTCGTTTTGTATAATTTATACTGAAAGTTTGTTGTTTTATGTTGTTATATACCTATGTATGTAATAAAGATAGCATTTACTTATATTCTAAATGTGTGTGTGTGTGTGTCTCTGTGTGTGCGTATGTATGTTCATGTATAGTATATAGGATCATAAATGTGGTTATTGCAAGAAAGTAAAACGTATGATATTTGGACTTCTCTTGTATAATTTGAAGACAGGGCCGATTCACTGACCCTAGGATATAATAAAATAATTGAATGTGAGAATATAAGAACAAATAATGTTCTTTAATAGCAAATAACCTGAATTAAGGTATAATAATGGAGAAAGCCTGAAAGTAATAAATTATTACTGTCATTTTTAAACTGAATGTGAGTGCTATTTTTATTTATTTTGGAAATAAAAATTAATACATCTTTAAAATCACCTTTTGTGTTCATAAATATATTTCAGAATTATAATTTTATCAAATTGTGTTACCCAACTCATAGCTCGTTCAAAATAGTAAACTTTTGCAGTTGGTCATTATTTTTTATGGGACATAAGTTATAATGCACCTTTTTTATACGGTAATTAAGGCCTACAAAATTTATATGAAATACAAAATTTATGTGAAACTATATTTATGGCCTACAAAATTTATGTGAAACTATATTTACGGCCTACAAAATTTATCTGAAACTATATTTATGGCCTACAAAATTTATGTGAAACTATATTTTTTTTTACCAAATATTAACCTTTTCTCTTTCACCATTGCGTCCATCAAAATTATAATCTCATCAAATGAAAGAAGAAAAGAAATTAGTATTTTACTCCTCTTTTCGCGTTTCGAATTAAATTATAATTGTTTAGAATACATCCTGAAAATTTACCGCTTTTTAGTGATATTGGCAAGGAATGAGTTACAAAAGGCAGATTTTCATTAAAAAAATGTATGAAATCAATAAAATGTAATCTATACGAAATATAGAAGAAAGTCTGGTTTATTTTTTTACTACATCTTATCAGAATTTAAAGTAAACTTAACAAAATGGAGACTTTCGTGAAAAATGTAAATACATCCTTAAGATTATTAACGAATTAGATAGTATACATAAGTAATAATGTGAAAAGTGATTAAAATCAATGCAACCCATATCTGAGATAGGCCATCTGATAGTAAAACGCATGAGGATCCATGTCCATCATGACCGATGAATGTGTTGAAATTAGACGTTTGTTTTCTCATTTCCCAAAATTTATACTATATATATATATTGTATTTACATAGACGTGGTTTGTCTATTTATATTTTATTTCACAAAATCTGTTTACAATTTTGAATAAACAAACAGATATAAATAAAGTGTATCTCCAATAATTAAAAAAAAATTAAAATCGCCTACCCAAAGGGTTTGGTCATTTAGAATGAGGTGAAGCATGGAGGTCATCTAGAATGATGCATGAAGGGTGGAAAGCAATTTGTTACATAATTGAGTGAGATTTGTAAAGAGCTAAACATTAATATGGGGAATCAAAAAAATTCAAATGTACATGTATAAAAGTGCTGAACGAGGATATCATGTCAAAACCGAGCTGTGGAGTGTTCTTGCTGCTGATAAATTCATATAGCGATGGAAATTAAATCTTTTTCTTTTGGACGTTTTGTAAGAAAATAATTAATCAAAATTTTCTTTTATTTCATATTGATTCAGTTTGATTGTATTGAGCATAATAATTTTTCCTTTACAATTCGGTTCGGTATACTGGCACCTCTACAGTTAATAGTAATGTATTGTAATTTAAGGTATTGTCTGTACAATATTTTTCCATTTTAAATTTTTTTTAATACCTGAGGTAATGTTCAATATAATTAGAAAATCAAAATCATGGATTATCTATTTCTTGTCATCTTCGACTTTGGCTTCTGACACTTCCGTCTTGAAAAAAATATAGAAATCCTAACTCCTTTTATTAATATCAAAGTTTCTACTTTTTAAAAGTTATAGTATTTAATTATCTTCTCTTATCAATTTCAATTCGATCAAAGATTCCTCACGTTATCCTCTTTTGACTCTCCAATTTAAACGTATTGAATTTAAAATTGGTGTTCAAATAATGAATTATTTAATTTATATAAAATTATATTATCATGTATTAAATGTAATCGTTACCGTCCAGAGGCAGAACAATAAATGAACATTATGTATAATAATTATATATTTTATATAAAGATAATGTTATAAATTTGCGTGTCCTTCAGTGTATGTAAGTTTTAGGTTAAGGTGATTGATATTGTAATTATTATGGTAAATAAGAGGATAATTGAAATAATAATTAAAGTATTATGTAATTATACGTCTTATTTTATTATTTTATATATATATATATATGTATATAATGTTATATGTATCAGCAGGGGAAATGATTCCATGCTTGGAAAAATAAAATTACGTTTGAAATGATAACTTAATTCTGATTTATTTTCGTATTAAAATAGATCAATTTTTGGTGTTGATGTGTTGATCAATCAGTGAATCTAACATTTTGTGGAATAGAAACCACCAAAGTGCACCTGTGTCCTTTAAATTTCGAATACAATTTTCTAGTAAATTCCTTTGGGTATAGCAACTTTTTATAAAACACCGATTTTGGTTACAGACTGATTTTAGGAATCTTTTTTGTAACAAATTCCTAGAAATCATATACAGATGTAGGAGGGGGCATATTTAAGTTCGCGGAATGGAAAGGTAAGCCATTAGTATAGGTGATTAACGAAATGATAGCTGGTTAAATAACTCATTATTAGTATAAATACCAAGTTTTATCATGATCGAATCATTAGTCTTTGAACTATCGTCGAACTAACAACTTAATCTGGAAGAAAGTCTGAACTACGAAAAAAATAGGGTACCGCATCGTTATAAAATTCCTTACTAAGCAAGGAAATTCGGTTCAAACCATACTGAATGAGATAGCATCCGTTTACGGGGACTCTTGGTCTGGTAAAACCATGGTTTACAAGAGCCGTGTTGCGCTGGCCGCCCTGCACAAGGTGGGCTTCGAAATTTTAATAAGTGTATGTATGAAGAAGTGAAGGATGCAGTTTCGTCTTATTTTTCGGGCAAAGACGAAACATTTTTATGAAGGTATACGTAAGCTAATTGAAAGATCTGAACAATGTATTAGGGTAGCAGGTGAATATATTGAAAAAGAAAAATAATTTTGTATTTTTATTTTCACCCCTTATCCTCCATTCTGCGACTTAAAAACGCCCCCTCGTAGGGATCTTATGAAATATAATAAGCACTGACACAAAGCTCAGGATGTTACCTTTTGTTTACATTTACAAATGCTCAGCACATGTAAGTATTGAACTTTTGTTTGTTGATTGCACTTATCTTTTGTTTCATTGATTGCTGGTAGGTAGCTTAATTATGGCAGCGA
The DNA here is from genome assembly GCA_039881145.1 of Druceiella hillmani. Taxonomy (NCBI): domain Eukaryota; kingdom Metazoa; phylum Arthropoda; class Insecta; order Lepidoptera; family Hepialidae; genus Druceiella; species Druceiella hillmani. The sequence continues at coordinate 21,467,851 of JAYKKI010000033.1, read as the reverse complement.
GTTAGTAATACAGATCAATTACAAATAAATGTTATTTAATAGTGATGGGCGCAAATGCTATTTTACTGTATTTGTGTTTAGCAGGCTATTGCTAAATGCAAATTTAACAGACTATTTTTTGACAGTTGCTATTTGCAAAGTGTATTTATTATACGTTTTGCGTTAGCACACTATATATTATACACACTATATATTATATTCAATATACATTGAATGCTAAATTAACAGACTATTTTTGTGACAGATGCTATTTGTGAACTGTATTTTTATTATGTGTATTACTGTTATAAGATCGAATGATAAATTAACAGACTGTTTCTGTGTTAGATGCTATTTGCGAAGTGTAGTTTTATTACATGGATTAGTGTTAGCACGTTTTGTAGTATTTTTACGAGTTGTAATACGTCTGATGTAGACATTGAATGACACTTGGCAGTTATTTGTTAAATACATATACATACATACGGATACAATTCTTTAACGGTGGAGACAAAAATCACACAGCTGCCCTCTATCATGCTTTTATGTTAAGAGTGAAAAGAATATACATATGTTTTAAAAATATCTAAACAACTGAAAATATCAAATGAGGTTCTGATATTGACCTACAAATTCGAAAGTCCAGGTGCTTGCGTGTTGTTGGAATAAACGCATGGCATGCATTAATACAAACAATCGCTGAAGTTTTTGTTTATTATTTGTACTCACATCTTTGCGAGTATTTTGAAATCATTTGGACAGGTTTAAAAATATTACCAAATGCCATCCTGGTTTAAGACTGAATGGACACAAATATTGCTTATTCAAATTCCTTTTGGCTCGGCTTTTTTTAATGATGAACATGGTTCTTCGGTCCGAAATTATATATCCGGCTTTTGAGAAAATCCTTTTACAGGGCTCTGATGTTATAACAATGTGGCACTTTGTTATAAATATTTCAGATTGATTCAGGTAAATAAACTTATGTTGTTTCCACCGTTCCGTTGGATATTTATTTCTATCGAGTAATGTATCATTGAGACACATGTCAACTTCTTGTTTTGTTTCTGTAGAAGTATATATGGAGAAAGTTGTAGGTGTTAATGTGTTGTAATGTGTGTGTAACCCCGCTTCCCAAATTTTTTTATCAAGAGTGTTCCGTATGGAGAATCTATGGTCATTAGTGATTGATTCAACCTGCTCACCCATGTTTACACTGTCGCTAGTTTCTCCGATTTTACTTTTTATAAAATCTTCGACAAGATTTTCGACATATTTTTGCATTATGTCTGCAGCTTGTGAACTTGAAAAACTATGTTTTTTAAATGTTGAATCAAGGAAGGTGCATGTCGCCAATGTTTTATTACTCAATACGGTCAAAACGAGTTGTGATTTCACGTTCTAATCGTATGATGAAATTGTTAGTTATGCCAAATTAATATTTTTTAAATTCAAAGCACAGCCCTCGTCAACCTAATGTGAACAATGGCCATGCTTGCTATTAAATAGTTTTCAGCACACATTTTTGTGTTAATTTCTTCGAACGGTTGTAATATTACACATAACTTTTTAATAGCATTCTTGTAACTTTATGATCGGTAAATCTACTTCTACATTTAGTATCGTTGCCCCCAATGCTTCAATTCATAAAAACGTTTCAACATATAAAATGTTGAATTCCACTTAATTGGCACAGCTTTTATTAAGTCGTCTTGGCTGCGATAAACCTTGCCCTTGCGATTGATATCTTAAAAGTTTCTGTGGCTCCGTAACTTTTTTAAAATGACCAACAGTTTTAGTTACCCTTTTGACAATATCATCAACCGATTTCAATGAATTGTTGACCACTAAATTGATACTATGCGTGTAGCAACCATAGTTTTCCCATCCGTTTAAATCCAGGGTAAGTTGTATATTTGGAGCATTGTCAGATATGGCACAAGTTACCTTATTCATTAAATCCCAATCTTCTACTATTTTTCTAAGTTTTGTAACTAACGATGTACTGCACGCTTCCTTAGTTTTGGAAATCCAACAGTCTGTTGTCAAATAAACACTTTCTGCATGTTCTTTCATTAATTTCTTTTTAACATTGAGACATTTATTGTGCAATATGGGAATCATAGTGGATAATATCAATTTGTAATTTGGATTTAAACTATGTACAAACTGCATCTTCTACTATAATGGTTGATAATTAAAAATAAATAGATTTAATAATTTGTCATCTATTTTTTTCTTTTCTTCCGGACTTACTTTTCGCAAAACGTATGATGTAATGATTTTTTGTTGTTTTTGAAGAGGAGCATGTAAGACTAGCAGTCCTCGAAGCGTTGGTGCTAATAGCTGCTCGTTGATCCTTCTCCTGAGGGATTACTAAATAATGTCTATGACGATTCCAACTTCAGAGTCCTGAATATTGGTGGATATTGAAGCCTGCTCGGAATGCCTATCACTTTTTTCGCCCTCTTGTAGTTGGGTCAAAAGCGTTGTATATGCAGGTAAGTGCTAATACCTTAAACCCCACCCCCGAAAAGTTCAAAAAAATATTGTTCCTAAACTATTTGAAACTATAATTAAAGGTCTATTTGACTCCTTTGGAGATAGGTACGAGTAGTTCAATTGATTACATTATAAAATTTTTTAATCAGGAGCAGCGAGGGCTATAAATGGTTTTGTTACAATATTTTAAACACACTTAAAACACGGGCACTGTCACCCGCTCCCGATTATCCGACGCCGACGACACGGCATACATGTTTTCGGAAACTTTGGTATGTTTTCATGCCATACCCCGCAGCAGCCTCCGCAGAGCACGCTCTCATCGCGCTCAGTTGGTTCGGCTGTCGCCCGCCCCCGTCAGCCGCCACCGATTACCGAGTGAGTACAGACAGCCGTACAGACTCAGGGCACAGAAGTTATTTTGTCGTTTGTGTGATAATTGCGTTGTGACTTCACTTCAAATAACTTACCTGCGTTATTAACTCAAGAGTAATGCAATATCGCTCACCAATCCGCCTGCCAAGCGTGACGAGTAAAGCAATTCCTCCTCAACATGACGTATAGTCTATAGGAGAGGCCGTGTTCAACAATGGACGTTATGGCTGTTATGATTACGATGAACCACAATATATTTTACAATATGTTTTTCTAAGATTCTATGGAGAAAAAAAAGAAAAGGCGACATGCTGAAGGGTATGGGCTATTGGAAAAAGTGGTGTGGTCAAGCGGTTTCCAGTAAAGACGCGTATTTGGCTACCGAACCTACAACTAGCTTGAAAGCCGGCAAAGAAAGCGAGCCTTCACCTCAGTTATAGTGTTGAACGTCAAAATCAAGTCGCTGGCGCCGACGCCCTGTTCTGTACCTGGACCTGGTACCAACAAGCCTACACTTAGTCTGGAACCAAACAGCTTGTCTGTTACGTCATCTTGTCATCCAGTAACTAAATTGGACGTTAGTTTTTACTCCAATCAAGACATAATAGTGTATGAATATTTAAAAGTCCAAATTTTAAAAGAGCCTTGGACCCCATCCTATGATTATAAGTTTCCCATTTGCCTGGTTGTCATATTCTGAATATAAAAATGGAGCATACTGCAGAATTTACATCATAATGGGACGTTCGCTTGATGAAGGTAAAGGCGGCCATCATCGGGTCGGCCAGCTTGTAATCGAGCCTTTCTGCAAATGGAAAAATGCTCTAGAATTATTTGAAAGACCTGCAAAATTAGGACATCACAAGCAAAATTCTGACCTGACAGATAACTTCCTTAAAGTAATGTCTTCGCAGGCTTTTTCAGTCACTGAACCGTTGTCTTCTGAGAAAAAGAGACAGCAAAGGTCAACACACCCTAAGGCCTCCTATTAAGAGGTAAAATTGACTCGAGGCCGATCTATATAGCATCAGAGCCTGAACAACCGCTACAGAATAAGGCAAATTTCGGGTACTGTTGCGGTACGGGGCTGAGTTTGGGGGACTGGGGATAAATATTTTTCTGTGCATGTGACCACTTCATAGAAGAATGCCCTATACACAAGCCCTCAGACCCAAAACGAAATAATAGATATTTGTGGTGAAATAAATAATTCAACATAAGATAACCGAAGAAGTAAAGAAATCCCGATTATTTGCTATTCTGGCTGACGAAACGACTGACATCGCACAAGTGGAGCAAGTTTCACTATGCTTGAGATATGTTGATTTAAAATATTTTAAACATCATAAAGTTAAGGAGATCTTCCTCGAGTACATTCCAACTATTAACGTCACAGGATTCGGCCTCGCAAATCTCATTATCACAGCTCTGAGAAAGCATGGAATTGACTGTTCTCATCTGATCGGTCAAGGTTACGACGGGGCTGCAGCTATGAGTGGGTATTTACATGGTGCCCAGGTGTATGTTCGTGAAGAATGTCAACTTGCTCTTTATGTAGACTGTAGTGCACACTCACTAAACCTTGCTATTGTTGACTCATGTTCACAAGCAGATTTTCGAAATTGTGTTGGGATCGTGCAGTCGGTTGGTTCCTACTTTAGGCATCCCGCTCAGCGCACTGCCTTTTTGAAAGATAAAATTAGACAGTTGTTACCTGCCAACCACCAAAAAAGCCTGCTTGCCATGTGCGAAACACGGCGGGTCGACAAGCATGAAACCATAATGAGATTCAAGGAAATTTATTTAGCCATTATGACGGCTCTCGAACTTCATATTCAATACAACTTCAATACAACCATGATAAAGAAACAGCGCAAAAAGCAGTTCAATTGCTTCATACATTTCGTGATTTGCTTAGTGATTCTTCAAAAAATCATGAGCCATACATTGTCGCTATCAAAAAAACTGCAAACAATTAACACTGACCTTATTACAGCATTCAGCCATGTGGATGATGTTATTAATGCTTTGCAATTTTTGAGAAATAAAACTGACAACGAGTATACCCATCTTTATGAAGAAACAAAGGTTTTGCTTGTTAAAAATGGTTCGTACACTGGCACTAGGGATACCACGCATCGTCGGTAAGCAGTTGAACCGCTCTAGCATACCGGATATATGCACGTATTTCAATTTATACTTATTCATCCCATTCCTTGAGCCTACAATTTAGCAATTGACTGAAAGGTTTACGAAGCACTGTAATTGGCACTATCTGGTGGGTTACCTTCGAATTTTGCAGCCATTTCTGAACCGTAATTTGTATGTACTCGTCAGTGCTTCCCGAAAGAAATACATCTGTGATTAAAGCAGAGCTTGAAGTGTGGAAAGCAGTGATGACAAGCACCTCTATAGCATGCACTACTCCAAAATCTGATTTGGAATGCCCAGATAAGTGCGATCAAAAATTGTATCCAAATATATACACATTGATACAAATTCTGGCTACCATACCTCTTTCCACTGCTCCCCCAGAAAGGTCTTTCTCAAGCCCAAGGAGAATTAAAAACTACTTGGGCAACACAACGATTGAAAACTGACTGTACGATTTGGCTCTGACGAAGCAGTGGATATATTTAAAAAGAAAAACAGACGATTAATTTTATAATAATAAATTGGATCGAAACTTCGAGGCAGATATTGGCAGGCATGCGAGTGGGACGGCGCAACACTTTTTGTCATTTTATTTTTAATTGCGTATTGGGACAAGTGGATACAGCGTGGTAATTTTAAAGGTCACTTAATCGTCACTATAATGAAAATCCACTGAACCATCATAATTTTGTGCTTTTGTGGAAATATAGGGAAGCCCTTGCCGATTTGTTTTCACCTGTTAATAAAATATGTCGGAGTATAATGTGATAAACTTGCATGATTCCTTGAGTATTAAATATACTTGTATAGCCAATTGTTTAGATGAATGATTTTTATTTCCGACTAATGGGTTTTTTATTACCAATCGCTTTAAATTGAAAATATTAGTACTGTTTCTTACTCGATATTATAAGAAGAAACCAAAAAGATTTTCACACTGGGCAGCGAAAATTATACTTTTTATGACTCCACTCTATGAAATACAAATAATTTCGAAATACAAATAATTCTTGTGTCAGTTTTTTTCTTATTCACGCATGTACAAACAGAAAAATTAAGAGCGAAACAGATGATTAGCTTGTCTGCTCTGCGCTATCTTCCTCTCGTTGAGCTGTGACTATTATAATATACTATTATATCGATAATAATTTATCGATAGCATCACGAATAAGCCTGCTGTGCACCGGCGAGATATCAGTACTTCTATGGTTTACTTACATATTTATGTTTCACTAATCGATTGTTATCCATATAATGTTAGCAATGTTGAAGTAATATACCACCTAACCCGAGCACCCTACGTCTTTTCAGAGTTTTTTTAACTCAAAAATTTTCTGTAAAAAGTTCACGAAACGAATTTCACATATTCATTATATCGGTTCATATATTCCACTATATAAACTTTATTTCCATCCTATCAACATTTCAGTTATCTATGCTAATTGTTTTATTCAATTGATGAAAATAAAATTATGAGACAGTAATATTTTTAAATTGATCACTGTTAACAGATTTTATAGATAATAGACTCAGGTAGTCTACTGAGTAAGGGCATAAGTATTTGAGAAGGTAAGTTGTACTTTAGTGGCCAGGTACAATACACAAAAAATGGTGCAGTCGCATTGTTCTCCTATAGCACTCTTCAATATTATCATTATGTTCTACCAAAAGCTATCTAGTAAAATATAAATATACAGTACTTTCAAAATAGCGTTGCCAGAAGTTTCATATTACCTGAGAAATAAATTCTTATTTTTAGTCAAATTTTAAGGGTCCCACCAAAACAATAGCTATCCCATATTTCTGGAGTTTGTAATATTCATGCCAAAAATAAAAGCATTCATCTGTCAATGATGAATGCAGGAAAGTATAATATGTCAGGGTTAGCAATATTCTAACCCTCTAACCACGTAATTCATATTATGCAATACAATTTTCTCTTTAAATTTTTACTAAATATTAATAAAATAAACATTGTTCCATATAAGTTTATGAAATTCTGTATTTATCTCATTTTTGCTCCCTTTACATGAGAAACAAATCCATTTACCCCAGTTTAGAATGATACGAGAATGGATTCTTAAATTGTTTACTATTATGTCAATAATATAAACATAGAAGTCCAAAATACCTGTAGTGATTACAGTGTATGTATGGAGAGTGTGCAAAAAGTGGTTAATTCTCTTTCCAATTGCACTTAATAAAGTTTCCATATCCTGGATAATAATGCAGATTCGCCGTAATACTTTGTGGTATATTTAATTAAACTAACATTTTAGGACTTAGGTATATTTTCTTCTATATATACTGACTACATATGAATGAAGACGAACGCCAATTAATATTACCACTCAAAAAGTGTACATTAGTACGAGATATCAATCTCCGAATGCTGCTACCTGCGATTAGAAGTAAGCACGGATAGAGACATACAATACCAATACCACAATTGACTGTTTAGTGTTACGAGCTGGTATGCGGTGTAAACTCCAATCTTGCAACTGATACAAGTAAGATGAATCCAAGTTCGGTATAGTCATACATTTTTGGATTAAAGCAGGTTCAGTTGGGAATAAGGATGAAATGAAACAGGGGAATATATGAAAATGAATGAATATACTTGCGTTTGTGTCCTCGACCCCTATCCTAAAAAACCTTGAGTTGTGCTCCATCATGAGGCTGCATATATTTCAGAAAAACAGCATATATTTCAGAAAAACACTTGCAACTATGATTTCGTAATTAAGGGCGCTTGGTGATTTTAAATACCGTAGTATACATCACATTATATTTAATAGCACTATTTTATAATATGATAGTATTAATATACTAATATAACAGTATTAAAATAATAGTAGTAATTACTATGTAAGTAATATCATAGTATTACAGTAGTAATCTGTATATGAGTGCTCGTCACTTATAAGTATGTGCATATTTTGTAGTTACCTAAGAATAAAATCAGAAGTCAATGATCGAATCTATGATTGCCACTGGCATGCACGAGTGATCAAATTATGAGTGCACTGATTTCTCAATCGATTGAGGTAAAAATTAGTTGTAAAATCACAAGTTAATGAAAATTAAAGTACAAATTCAATTACATAAGCATTTTCAACATGTCGCCCCCCATTTTCGATACAATTTTGCACACGTTTTTTGTTTGTTCTTAAACTCTATTAAATGACGTAATGTCTTGGTTAGTGATACTTTTAAGTTTATCAAAAGCAGATAATGCGCGCACGCATTTGTCTCAAACACTAAGTCTTTAATAAATCCCCACATGAAGAAGTGTAATAGGGTAATGTCTTGTAAACGTGCAGGCCAACGGATAGGTCCGAATCGACCTATCCATTGGATGCCAAACGTTTCGTTTAGCCTGTCACGAACTTCGCCACGGTGACGCAACATAACTGAACACAAAGGTATTTCGCATTCGACTAAATTAATAATTGACATTGAAGACGAATACCCTCTCGCATTCGAGGAGAGAGTGGCAACATAACATCTCTCTCTTCACACTTGTCAACCCATTTTCACTTTTATTACTTATGCGTCAGATATAATTCATTTACTATGTTCGAACGTCTGGACTCTTTATTTACCTAATATGCCAAGTTATTAATAATAACTTTACCTGTCGGTAAGGTGTACGTAATGAAATACGTAAGGATTCGTGCAGACAGTTTTTCTTAAAATTTTTATCGTGCGCTATAATGTCTAAACCCCTTGAGATAATAAATGTCGGTTTTCACCAATTATCTACGTACAACCGGAAGATTCATTGGTATTCGTTTTCGAATAGGGATCGCGGACACCATATTTAAATATCTATTTGTTAGTGAAAATATTTACGTGTTAGTGTATTCTGCTTAAGTTTTAATATTTATTTCTAAGAACTCAGTATAAAAGCATTTTAATTATACGAAAGCAGTATAGCTAAGAATACGCCCAAAGATAAATTCGGCGGTAGTAGGTATTATAGAGGCTTATATAAATACTGTAGGGAAGTTATTTGTATTTGGATCTTTGTAGTAATTAAATAAAAATAAATATTAGACAAAGTGCAATTAAGAAGTTTGACTGCGACTTTACTTTCTGCTATATTTTATCCGCAAAAATATGGGATGCTACCAGTAAATAGCTGTTTTTCCAAAGTAAATTCAGTAACGTCTGATATATGAAACTATTCTGAAAACATATATATTTGGCTATAACACTCGCTCAATCTGTGGCACGTCAGAAGTCTTTAAATCTTCGTAATTATTGCACTGAAGAATATGATGGGCGGAATGGCCACAATATAAAATTGGTCTCATGTATCAAAGTATAAATTGAAATGAAACAGACAAACTATTATTTGTTTATTTGTCGTACAAACATAACAAACAAAAAGTCCAGGTGCTTCTCTATAACTTAAATCCATAAATAACATGTTATAGAAAAACTAAACTAACTTTTTAACATTTCTCTTAGACTAACGAAAACTTACATTTTGTAAAGTTTATAAATTGTTTTAAAACTTTGTTGCTTAGTCTCTACTCTGTACTTTGTACCTTAAATGATATTTTTGATATGATTGCCAACATTTTAATACAATGACTTTCATAAATCTTATTCTTTGGAAGAGACCGGTAAAATGATGCGGCAAAAAATTACTGTTCAGACGATTTGTGGTACTATATTGAAATAAAAATAAGGAAACAAAAATTAACGTTTGGTTTCATTGGTTTATAACTTATAAATACATATTTAAAAGGTTAATATGTAATAAATAAGTACCAATATGGCCTGACTCTGTGAAGATACATATTATTTCCTAGATCATTCATAATGTTATATAACATTGTGTTTTTACCTTTTAAGATATTTTCCACAGATTGATGGACAAACGAACGTTCAAATTGTTAGATTTTAGACATTTAAAATTATCTAAAAAGAAATAAACCCTTCAATGACCGTATGAAACGTTTTAGTATTTAATTAGATGCAAATCACATTCAGTGTTTGACAATATTTTACCATGAGACATGGAACATCCAATTTAGGATTCCTGTACATAATTGAAAATATGTAGAAAAATCTCGTTTTCTGAAGTAGCTATTGCTTTGCAACTAAAAACTGGATACAACTGAAAAAGTTTTGAGACACAATTTCAATCTCGATTTCCGGGGTATGATGGATGCTTCGGTGTAGGGAGCGTGTTACAAGCATTTTACTCTTACGCTTAGTGTAGTTCTAGTATTCATGGGAGATCTTATATTTAAAAAAAAAATATTCTATCCAATTGTTTTTTTTTTACATTACAATGCTAGAAACTTTGTTCGATCTTCACGTGGTAGAAGTAATGCTATGTTACACTTTCCTAGGTTTAAAAGATTAGTTTCCGTCCGAAAACTAAAAGGATGGTGTAGTATTACATTGCAATAGTAATATTGGAAATATTACATAAAAATAGAGTATTTATATTATCCAACTCTCACAAAGCCCCTTCACACATATAACGTACGTGGGGAACAAATCAGCAATGGCTACAGTCCTATGGAGCAGCTAACTGGGAGCGCCTTTATAATCTGAACAAGGGTTGTGTTGCGAAAGGCGATAATACTCAAATGGTAGAAAGGTTTTCAGATATGACTAATAAATGTTTTAATCGTTTCACTGTCGGAATATCATCTGTGATATCGTGACACATTCACAATACGAAAACCGTTCCCGGAAGCAAAGAGTTATGTTCATTCTATCATTAGTAGATTATTAAAATTATTAGTTACAACAAGCTCTATAACAATTATTTTTAGTTTTTTTTTTAATAACACTGGTGATGCTTCAATCATGCTCTGATACTTATTTTTTTTTATTTGGCGCATTTGTTCGCCACAAATGCGCTTAAAAGGTAAAAGAAAATGAAATCGAACTGAAATGTAAAAGTTAAAGTTGTAAAACTAACCTTTGTAAAAGTTACCTTGGTTTAAAACTTAAATTATGATAGGATTTACCTTTTAAAACTAAGATATTAGTAATTAATAAACCAACCTGGGATCCAACCATCAGAACCGACCGATTGCTTCAGCCGGTTATAAAGTTATGACCAATGTTACGACGGATAGTGTAAACGTTAAATACCAATTAACTTCAACACACTGAACAGCAGATTTGTAAATTCCTGTAAATAACTTGATCGTATAAAAAATCCAAGGTAAGTGTTCGTAAACACTATTGAAAGTCATTATGTTCGTCTGCATGCAGTTTAGCGGTGCGAGCGTGGCCAGGCCGACGAGCAGCCCGTTTACCATCACCGGAGCACCGGAATCCGCCACACAGTAAGATACGTTCACCAGCTGATTGACATTGCAGCTGCAGTGGGCGTAAGCCCATTTTGCGGGCTGGCACATTACGAGCCTCAGCCGAGATTTCTTCGGGAGACTGCTGCGGTAATTAGCGTTCATTCCGTATCCATACACAGTAACTATTTGGTTTCTGTAGTCGATTGACCCAAATGGTAAGTGGCTCCTCGCCATGGGTACTTGGCTTGGACCACTTTTCTCATAATATGAAGAATTAAAACCATTCTTCAAGTAGAGCAAGCCGATGTCGTTATACATCGAGACTATGTGGGTCCTATTCACGTCGAGCCTGAAATACGGGTGCCGCACGCTCTGATCTACGTTCTCCTGGTATTTCCCGCTCGGACCGTAAACCGCTATGGCTATGTTGCGGTCGACACAGAGCACTGTCGTCAAGATCCACTGACTATGCACGAGGACGCCGGTGCAGACGAAACGTCTGCCATCGGGGGAAAGTCCAACGACCCAGGGGAATTCCTCGAGGACCCACGTGCTGTCTGTGGTAGTCGGTACGGTTGTCCCTTGCGAAGTTGTCCGTGCGCTTAAACGAGCGAAGTCGGAATTCTTCGTATCTTCGTCGTGGTTCAATTTGGAATGACCCAGGGCTAAATTCCAGAGGTCAGGTAAGTGACTGCCGGCTGCTAGAATGCTGCTTGCCGTTATTACGACTAAGAAGCTCAACTTTGACATTTTTGACTGTATTTCTTTAGTGTCAAAAGACTTTGTTTATTTTAGACCCATTTTTGAATTAAGAATATTACTTAAGCTTTTTGCGCCCATTTAAATTGCATTGGACGTATATTTATAATCCTGAAAAAAATTAAATATTTTTATCTTCAAAAAATTTGAATTTTATTTGCCTATGATTTTGATTGTCGTTTGATATATCAAATTGAAATAAAAAAAAACGAAACAAACTTAATTCCCTCTTTTTGGAATTTTCTTTTAATTCAGATCAATTTACAATAAATAATGAGGATAATATATTTTTATCCTTATTTTTCAAATTTCTTTTTTATTTTCGTTTTAAAAAGAAAATTGTAGCTCAATTTTTTTAGTAGTGGCATTCGAAAACCTCAAGTCCTTGCAAATTTTGAACCTTGTCGTTGGAAATGACTAAACGGTTTTATTTATTTATTTTTTTTAAATGAATTAACACTTTGACGTTTCCCTGAACAACATTTTTAAAATCATAACGATTATTTATAAAATTAAGACAATATTATCAACTGTAATCCACATATATACCTACACACTTAAGTCGTGCTCATAACCCTAATGGGCGATTCTTTAAATTGCAAAAAAATGTTCATGTTCCCAGTTTAAATTTTTTTTAAATCCGATCGATCAAGTAGCTGAGGTGTGAAAACGAGACGAACAAACAAACTCGCTTTCGCGTTTATATTGTGACATTATTATTTAAAAATAGTTATTCCTTTACAAGAACTTTGCTAAAGACAAAACATGAGCAATAATATTGCCAGAAATTGATGAAAATTCTACCAAAGAATTTAGATTCCCTGTCGCACAACGACAAAATTAAACCGCTGTAACATTGTAAACGCTGAGCTAATTTCTGTACATAATAGTTTTATATACTCTACAAATCATAGAGCTTATGATACGTAGCATTGTCACTGGAAACCGGAAATATATGAAAATCGAATTGGCGAAAGATTTGATTCTATAAAAGAAACCCATATCAAAGTTACAGATTTACCTGAAGTTTTGGACATGTGCATAACAATACAATAGCAGATACAATTGATTTTAAAATGTACTATAGATGATGACAAACTAACCAGAAAAATATAAAGCATTTGAATTAATACCACCCAAACTAATAATAAATTCATAAAAGCCATAAAAGCATTATAGAAGTGGTTAATGAAGCTGGAAAAATATCAAGTTTGAACACCCCTCGGAAAACCGCATTAAACAAAGTGCGTGACAACAATTGAGCACCACAGGTTATCGGTGCGTACTGTATAATGTGAAATAAACTATGATGTTTTCCTCTCACATATCAGGAACAGAAATCGCACTAAAACAATACCGAGGGTTCATCGACCTAATTATTTAATCATTTAAACAATTCATTATTAAAAATATCTTCTGGAATTGAATGTCAGACATCATCACTGGGGCGAATATCCAGACCTAAATGAAGCCAGTTACATAGATAGAAGTAACAAAATGATCAACTTTTTAGTAATTGAGTGAGGAATAATTAATAATTTTGCACCTGTATTCAAAATTATGTAAAAAGAAAACAGTTACATAAACAATTAGCAATTGCTGACTGTATTTAGTACCGATATGATACTTAACAGTAAAGAATGATAAGAAACCACGCTGGAGGATGTCAATAATCCATATTTGTTTCGGAATAGTTTAATTGTCAGGTGAATCCAAGGTAAATGCCCATATATACTATTGAAGACCAGCAAGTTGGACCTTTCACAGTCTTTCGGAGCCAAAGTTGTTACACCGACAATGATCTTGTTGACGACGACCGGAGCTCCAGAGTCTGCGGCACAATAAGCGGACACCTTCACATTCTCGTTCAGTCTACAAAAGCAGAATGTTGCCATGTAAGCGTTTTCAGTCGTGCATACATTTACGAAAAGACGGATCTTCTTCGGTAAAACCTTGCGAAACGCCTCGTGGTTGCCATAACCGTAAACCGCCACGTACTGAGCGCTGTAATCCATGTACGGCTTATCTATAGGGCTTTGCGCGATAGGGAAGACCTTTTCACGAAATTCTTTCCACATGGGAAATATCTTCTGTAAGTACAGTAAGCCCACATCGTTCACCAAAGCGGTCACGTGCGTGTCATTTAACGAGAAGTGGTAGTTGGGATGGACCAATTTCTGGAGGACAGACCTCGTGTTCTCCTCATCGGGGCCCTGAGATACTTCATGTACGTCTGTCACGAGGCAACGCGATGTAGTCACCACCCAGTCTGGCTGTATGAGGAAGCCGCTGCAGAAGAAAACACCCCAGGTTGAGCGTAGACCGACGACCCAAGGAAATTCTTTGATCAGCGCTACGGTGCTTATTTTGTGTTCTGCCACGCCTTCGGTCACGTTGAAGCATTTTACTTTCGATGGTGATTTTTCCAGATGAAAGATATTGCCCTCGCTGGCAATGATGTGTACTAGGAAAGCGATTATGACTTTATATGTCGTTGTCATTACACGGTATGGAGTTAAGAGTCAGCTCACTGTGTCGTTTAATATGACGACTTTGACATCTTTTTTTTTTATTAAGCGGCTTGTCCTTTATTGTAACCAGCAGCCCATTCAGGCATTGGTAAGAAGAAAAGAGACCATTACTGTATTTTTCCCAAATCGATTTTATAAGTAATAATTATTTACGACTAATCATTAATGATATTCTCAAGGGTTTATATATTTATTTGTTTTGTAATTTATGAGAACACAAATTTATATTGGGTAAGCTTGTATTTTAAAAACATTTCTAATAAACAAACTCTAACAATTGGTCATACGCCTTCCGGAACTATTTTGTACATTTCGCCGCCTTGGTAACTCTGAAATATTATCATGATGTAGCCATAACAGTTTAGTTTATTTGGGAACTCAAAAATATTCCTGCAGTTTGATCGCCCAAAAGAAGGCGGCTCGAAGAGACAGTCTGTAATAATTATCAAAGTACACCTTTGAACATTTTTGTAGATTTTCATGTAATCTACAATGTCTTCAGGTGATCTAAACTTTTGGATAACGTAAATGGTTTAAACGTAATGCTTTAAACGCAATGGTTTAAACGTAATGGTTTAAACGTTTAACTTAAAACTACATCCGACGCCCTTTACCTCCGTTCATTTAATTTGTTATTTGCTTTACTCACACATTCTAAAAATATGATATAAAAATATGTTATACATTCTAAAAATATGTTATACAAACTAAACGATAGTGTTGGTGATATTTTCATGTCAATCAATTATTTTGTGTTATATCCTAAAAACGAACAGAAAAATAAAATTTTCCTCCGCGTAAAATTAGTGTAATGACAGACATGGTCCACGTATTGATAAACCTGTCGGATTTTGAGTATAATGAAACTCATTTTTGAAACTTTTAGTCGTAATAATCTTCTATTGAAAGCACTGTACAAATTAAATTATTGAAATTTTAGTCTCAAATAGTTCCGGTACTTTGAATGAGTAGTAACCCCGATCCCGATTTCGGGATTATTTCGACTCGATTCCGCCATACAAAAGGATAGTAATTGTTTTTTATAGCTATATATTATTTATTGAAAGTAACATAAATCGATTACTCATTGATTGAAACCTTAATGTTCAATGTAATCAAAAATTCACATGATTACAAAGGCACCAAGGAAACAAATACTCGTACGATGTGTATAAAGGTAATTTATTTAGGGCTAATGCGCAGCGCAGACGTCCGACAATAATAGGAGAAAACAAAAAATATTATATTTAATACTTTAACCGTTTTAGTGCCATGGTTTTTTACTCATATATACTTAAAAATGCTAAAGAAATCTTTTGTTTTTGATGTCATTTACCCTTGTCTCGAAAAAAAACTGTATCTCTTCCAAAAATTATCCAATTTTAATAATTTTTCGGTGTTTTCTTAATAAAAACTTATACTAGGACGCTAAACAGCTACTGATTTCGCGAGAGCCACCGCGCTCGTGGCAAATTTAGTTAGTACACGCACGAGCGCGAACGGTTAAAAGTCATTTGTCTTATTCCAAGTACAAACATATTCTTAATTACTTTCTACATAACAATATTGAAAGAGGAATGCAGACATGTTTTAAAAAGGTACAGTCCTTTTACAGTTTTACACTTGTAGTCGCCAATGCAGCACGCCCGCTGTATTCCAGTGTCCATCGGTAGGAATACACATTGATTTAAAGACGCTTATGGAAATAAACTATTGTGGGTAAGTTCTAATGCTAATATGTAAATATCAGTATTTTATGTATTTGCTTATTTTGACAATTTAGAAAATAATTTTTCTGGTAAATATTATAATATATGCAGTTAATATTTAGCAAATATGAGTTTTAAATAAAAAAATTATTAAATTTCAGGCAAAGTGGCTAATTATTATAGAAGGCTTCGTAATTCGGATACTGAGAACGAAATTCGGTGTTAATCAGCCAAAAACTTTTCCCGATGGAACCATAAAAAATGATTGTGATATACATGATACTCTTGAGGAAACGGAAAGAGAAGAAGCCAATTTAGACGTAGGTAATGACGTAGAGTATGAGGTGGGCGGTAATTTACAATAAAGACGAGACTTGTGATCAGTTGTGGATGTGCGTTTAGTTTTAAATGGAAGTGGTAAAAATAATGGACATAAATGGACTAATGTGAAGTCTTTACCTTCATGTACTCCGAGGGGAAATATTCTTTTGCATCCATCGGGAAGTAAAGGACAAGCTCGAGTTGTTTTAATCGATAAAAAAGATTTTCGAAGATAATTCGATAAAAAGGAGTTCCAATACCGCTATCGGTGTTGAAACACCGATAGCGGTATTGGATCTCTTTTTTATCGAAGAAATATTGAGTTTTATAGTTACTAAAACTAATATTGAGAACGAAAGGTAAAGAGAAAGGTATAAATAATTTGATCCCATAACTGAAGATGATACTAGATGATCCCATAACTGAAGATGATACTAGATGATCCCATAACCGAAGATGATACTAGATGATCCCATAACCGAAGATGATACTAGATGATCCCATAACCGAAGATGATACTAGATGATCCCATAACTGAAGATGATACTAGATGATCCCATAACTGAAGATGATACTAGATGATCCCATAACTGAAGATGATACTAGATGATCCCATAACTGCTCTGCTTCGCGGCCTTCGTTTTTTCTAGATGCTGATGTTATCATATTACGACCTCTTATAGGAATGTACTATCTTCTTGGAGTTTTCAATATGAGCTATCAGACCGCCAAGGAAATCTTTGATAAACTCACAGAAGTGGCTTTATTCAGAGCTACTATCCCAAGGTGCAGGTTTTAATTCTTAACTAATTGTTTGAGATTTTATGGAAGCGCAACAAAAGTGGCACGCTGTACAACTGGTCGATTAAGGGAAATATATGATATGATTATAAATATTAGCCAAAATATGTATAGACCATCTAATTGTGTCACAGTTGACGAACAATTACCAGCTTTTTATGGACGCTGTGTATTTAAAATGTGTATACTATCGAAACCGGACAATTATGGCCTAAAAATATCTTTATGTACTTGAGAAAAATAGTTAGCCTCTAGGTATCCGAACATTTTTTAATGGAATTGATTGCTTTCATACTTGACCCAAATATAAAGTTTACATATGGTAAATGGTTTACTACTATACCAGCCAAAAAACTGTTATCATAAAGAGTTACCATGATTGACACATTGCAGAAAAACCAACGTATTTCACGTTTTTCTTACAACTCAAACCGGGGGCGGTGCTTTTCTTACAAGTCGGAGAACGTCAAAAAATACATTTATGTTTGCCTATATCAAGCCAATAAAAGGTAGTAATCATGTTATCGACCATGCAAGAGGAACAAAACTGTGTTTTTCCGACAGTTCGATTTCTTTGAAAGAAATCAAACTGTCGTAAAAAAATACAGTTTTATAACAAAATCAACTTTGCAAGAGGTACTCTATTTTAAGAGAAACGAAAAAATGGCCGCTATGTGTTTTTTATGGTTTGATAAATGTCATCGGAATTAATTCGTGGGTGCTCTACAAGATTTCAGAGAATAAAGAAAAGAAAAAAACTATACAAACCGGAGAGAATTTTTGAAAAAATCTTTCGATGTTCCTAATTGATCCTTATTTAGGCTAGAAATTAGAAGGGCTATTTTTCCCCGGGATATAAAAAATTATACAAGATATTTTGGGTTTTAAAAAATTATACAAAATATTAAGCTGACACTTGATACTACCAGACCCGGTCGTTGTTGCTTCTGTCCTCGCTCCAAGGACCGGAAAAAATGGCCTATATGTTTCAAGTGCCATCGACACATTTGTGTAGAGTATCAGTTGGAAATATGCCCCCGCTACACTGATTAATTAATTTTAAGTATTTTTTTATCTTTTTATATTAATTACTTTTCCACTATTCTATAATGAATAAAGCTTTGAAATTATCACTTCTAGCAGACGACAAAAAATTAGAGAAGTTAATACATATTGCACATTACTCTGAAGCTTAATTTTTCACAATTGATGCCTGAAAATGGAAAATGGTGAAACTCAACTTCATTTCCAAATATCCATCGAATCACATTCACTTTACGGATACGCGGAAAAAAATGTTCGGCCCTATTTTACATGTTGTACTTAATACAACTTTACATGTAGGTACATAATTCTCTTTGAGATTTTGTTACGTGTTAGTTGAAATCTCTACATAAAGCATATATTTGCAGAATTTCACGCAATTACCTCTGAATCTGTGAGGCTGCGACTTTGAGACATGGCAGAATTATTAAGGTTCCTTTTCTCTACGGACCCTGAAAATAGTGGAATATATGGAATCGAAAATAAATGGAATCCCTTAGTTAATTACAAAAGGCCCTCCCAATGAAACATCTCTTACTGGGGGTGCGTGGAAAAAATTGTTACCCTTACTTTATATGTATGGAAATATTCATTAATTTTCTTTATAATACCATTTGAATCACCGATTTGCAAAATATCATTCACACCTATTTAAAACTATAAAAACAGTGAACTGTAAGGAACGAACAGGCGAACATGATGAACATGTACAAAAGTACCGTGTTACACAGTGGAATGTACCTATGCAAAAAACGGTCACATTTTGGAAAGAAAGTCAATATCGTACGGAATTTCCGTGCGATCAAACGTTTTCGTACTGGTCGCATCTCGTGTCGTTTACTTCCAAAGTGAACAAAAATATGAACGCGTTGTGTGAACAATCATTAAGTGTAATTGGCTAGTGTGAACAATCATTAGCATAACAAGTATAATAAACAAGCTCCATATTTTTATGTATACATAATAATAATCTGTTTTGGAACGTTCGTCTCGTTTCGGGCCTGAAGATGTAGACGTCAAAAAACGATCAGTATCAGCATTTCGAATCGGTACTTGGAAATTGTTGGTTTTTCGATTTAATGGCAAGTGGAGATTTTATTTTACATCTCCAATTTTGGTTTATTGAATTAGTTTATGTTATATCACTCCAGTTTAGAAGGTATTGCTCTCAATATGTTGGTTTAATAGTAAATGGAGGTTTAATTTTTCACTTCTATCTCCAATTTTGGTTTATTGAATTAGTCTGTATAATTTATGTTATATCGATCCTGTTTAGAAGGTATTGCTCTCAATATGTTGGTTTAATAGTAAATGGAGGTTTAATTTTTCACTTCTATCTCCAATTTTGGTTTATTGAATTAGTCTGTATAATTTATGTTATAACGCTCCTGTTTAGAAGGTATTTCTCTCAATATGTTGGTTTAATAGTAAATGGAGGTTTAATTTTTCACTTCTATCTCCAATTTTGGTTTATTGAATTAGTCTGTATAATCTGTGTTATATCGGTTCGGGTTAGGAGGTAACAATTGCTCTTAATATGTTGTTTTAATAGTAAATGGAGGTTTAGTTTCACACTTCTATCTCCAATTTTGATTTATAGTCTGTATTATCTACGTAATATCGATCCGGTTTATAATTAAAAATTGATCCCAACACGTTGCTAATTAAATACATCGATACAGGAAAAATATAAACCCGACTTTTAAAACCTGAGACTGTCGATCAAAAAGAGACTCCGCGTTACTTTTCACCGTATCGTAAATTTCCTGCCAAAGTTTCATGGTGAAATATATCCAGGGCAGGTGCTCGTAGATGCCCACGAATACAAAATACTGGCTAAGTTCACAAGAGACGGGCGCCAGGGTCACGAGACCTATTAGCTCACGATCCACCACGACTGGGCCCCCGTTGTCGTTGTAGCAAAATGCCTCAGATTTCTTCATATTGATGACATCGCAAACGCAAGCGGTGTAAGACCACTTGGCCGGCCCGCACTTGCCGACTTGCAACCTCAACCTTCGGGGTACGAAGGCGCTACGCTTTATCATCGTTGTTCCATAATATTCAACGATCTGTTTATGACCGTAGCCGTGAATCCAGACGCTTTTGCGGCGGAAATCGAATTTAATGCTAGGCAAACCCTGCTTTGTGACGTGGAAAAATTTCCAGTTGCGAATAAACTTGCCCTTCAAGGATATCAGTCCGATGTCGTTGTACATTCCGACTATGTGCGTATTTGTAGCTTCGTAGTAGTAAGCGGGGTGTCTCACAATATCTTTAACTTCTTGCGTGTAGTACCTGTAATCGCTATACATGTGGGTCACTCTGCTGAAATCCATATTGAGGCACTGAGCGAGGGTCAATACCCATTCTGGCTTCATAAGGACTCCCGAGCAGAACACCTCGTCTTCGTCCGAGAGCAAGCCGACGACCCAGGGATAAGATGAAAGGACTCTCTCCTCTGGAACCTTGGTGAAAGCTTTAAAGATAAAGTCCCTTTCTCCTCTTTG
Source organism: Druceiella hillmani (assembly GCA_039881145.1). NCBI lineage: Eukaryota > Metazoa > Arthropoda > Insecta > Lepidoptera > Hepialidae > Druceiella > Druceiella hillmani. The sequence goes on along the minus strand of JAYKKI010000033.1, from coordinate 21,446,879 downwards.
TTTTATTATAGCTCTGACATCAGGATTTAGCGGTGGTCTTTCGAGTGCCGGTAAATTACCGTCCTCAACCGAACCGGTGGTACTCAAAATGGTATTAACCAATGATAATATGATGATGCATTTTAGAAATCGTGACATTTTACGCGAAACGAACATTTTTTTTCTTTCTATTATTCCGTGGCGATTAGTCTCTCCAGAGAGAACTTTTGCCAGTGTCAGGTTTAGATTTGCTGGTTAGGCAACACTAGCTAGATTATACTCCAAATAACTGTCACTGTTGCTTTATAAGAAAAGTAAACTAAAGACAAAGAAAATCTAATAGAAGTTTACTACGATAGAATAAATTAAGCGAAAATATAAATAAAAAATAATGTATAGATATTACAAAGGTGACAACAATGAATAATAAATAATTATATATATATATATATATATATATATATATATATATATATATATATATATATATATATATTTATGAACATGAAAATAGATATAAAAATATATACGAGTAATGATGAATTGTATTTTTGCCTGACGGAGACACTATAGTACAGAAAACGTTGACCATGAGCTGCCCGCGAGGCTCGGTCCTTGAAGCAATTTTTTGGAGTGTCATGTTTGATGGTATACTCACGATACCACTTCAGGGATGCGGTATCATCGCATATGCAGACGATACTTTGCTGTTGGTCGGAGGAGCGAGCCGCAGTGAAACGCCCGGCAAATTTCATCTTGGCACGAGATAAGAATTTTGACGTGGGTCCGTTGCACTTTGAGTTATTGGCAGATGAATTACTTATTGAGAGAAAGAGGCGTATTTCGGAGATCATCGATGCTCATTGGCATTCTAGATGGTCTTCCCCTGATTCAAATGGGGAAACGAACAGGTTATTTTTCCCCAGTATATCCGAGCGGATACATAATCACTGGCTCGTGACCGATAAATATATAATATAAATATATAAAAAAAAAATAAATAAATATATATATATATATATATGTATATATTTATGAACATGAAAATAGATATAAAAATATATACGAGTACAGAAATTCTTAGATTTTGATGTCGTTCTTTCTTCATGTATTGAATGATTAAATCTAGAACTGTTTTATTAGCAACGGATAGAAGAGTTATAATGTTAATAGATAACTGATTTTTTTGTTTTAATAATTTATAAATTAATGAAGGAAATTGATTATTTAATGAATTTATAAAAGTTAAATTGTTTAGATCGCCGTCACTAAACCCACAATCACAGGCTGGAGACTCTCTGACATGAGTGGGAATACAACAGTAATAGAACAAACGCATACGAGATACAACTAAGGTTTCCTTTCGAGAAAAAATTAATTCATAATTTTTCAGTACCAGTGATACCGCTTTCTCAGTTATTTTTTTTATAAGTTATTGATAAAATAAATCTTCAGTTATATAAGCATTATTATTATTTATCACTTGTCACCAGAGTGTTTGCGGAGATAAAATCCCTTGCAGATTTTTTTTCATTGAAAATTTGAATAAGTTCAAACTTGCGTCTGCACCTTTAAAGTTTTTATTACAGAAATAATTAGACATAGAACAGATGAAAATCAGAGGGCTAGAGTTTCGGAGAACCCGTAAGAGTAAAGGTAGTTTTTGACCCGTCACTTTTGGTATACGTGGTCGAACACTGTTATTTAAAAAATTACACTTTGTTTTAATTGGGAAGAAATTTATCGGCCATTTTGCCTAATTGTTCCAGTAAATATAGCCAGTGATATTGGGATATACTGGGAGTTCTCAGTAAATTATTGATTATACATGTCGGTGTAAGTATGCTCTTTCGTCTAGCCTTTCCACTCGGGTTGTTTCAGGGTCCCTCCTGAGACACGTAACATCCCATACAATAGAGGGGACGTTCGAAGGTCCTCTAATAGTGTCCCATATCTATAATTTCCGCGCTTCCTTCCTACAAGGTTAATAACTGTCCCTTCTCAATGAATCATTTAGAATCTCCATCTCTTCAAGAACGCACATTGCGAAAGCTCTAAATGACTCAAAGACCTTTCCATTCTGAACCAAGTCTCGGTGAGTAAAGATACCACGTTCTATGGTTCCACATGTTTCTTCTCTAATGTTAAGACGCATGCTTTCTAATAACACTCTACGCGCACCATCGTGCATACGGCAGTGGAGTACATTAGATGTGACTCATGTCTTGCATCTCGAAACAGCAGGTATACACCGAGCTATCTCTAAGGGCGAATCTATACAAGCTGGCACGGAATGCGCTATGTCCCATTAAAGTATAATTAATCGGTGACGAGCCAGTTATTATGTATCCGCTCGGACATACTGGGGAAAAATAACCTGGTCGTTTCCATCTTTGAATCAGGGGAGGACCGTCTAGACTACCAATGAGCATCGATGATCTCCAAAATACGCCTCTTTATCTCAACAAGGAATTAATTTGCCAACAACTCAAAGTGCAACGGACTCGCATCAAAACTCTTACCTCGTGACAAGATGAAATTTACCGCGCGTTTCACTGCGGCTCGCTCCTCCGACCGACAGCAAAGTATCGTCTGCATATGTGATGGTACCGCATCCCTGAAGTGGTATCGTGAGTATACCATCAAACATGACACTCCAAAAAATTGATCCAAGGACCGAGCCTTGCGGGCAGACCATGGTCAACGTTTTCTGTACTATAGTGTCTCCGTCAGGCAAAAAGACAATTCGATCGATAAAATAATTCTTAATAATCCGACGAAGATCCGCTAACATTACTCGATCGCTTCAACTTTGATCGCTGGGCAATTTCTCGTTACTCTTTAATATGACTTTGAACTTCCTCACTTTTTATTTCAGTATCCTATACAACTTTGTCAATCCTATTGTCGATTTTATCAATGCCTCGAGCCTTTTTTGAGTCAAGGTGCTTAAGGATTTCGTATAACTCCAGATCTAAACTGCTAGCTGGGAATATGCTAGCTGCATACCGATATAACTCAACAGTAAGTGCACAGTTCTCGTGAGTGGCGCGCCTGGGAGATAGAGAAAAGAATTGCTCTGTGGTCGTTCGAGAATCCAGCCGGTTCGGGCCACCAGCCGTGTACACCGCCCGCGAACCTACTCGAAACGAGAGTGATATTAATATCACACTCACCCGAGAGCGAGAACGTTGAGAGCATATTAGGCAAGTTGCATAGTAGGAGGCCATTCTGTCGGATAAAATCACCTAGGATAATTGAAATCATCCACAGAGATTGAGGCGTCTCAAGTACCGCAGGCAAGACTACGCATTAGCATCAGCACAGATGATAACTGGGCTCCATCCGATTGAGCGGACGACAGCGTTTAGGTGCTCGCAGAAAATTTCGGTGGCTATTGAACATTGAAAATAAATACTAATTACCACATCGGCCGCTATGCAATGTTCTGTAGTGCTAGTAGCTCCTAGCTACTAGCACTTAATTTAAGTTGCCACCCACTTTTATTTCTCATAATAGCATTTGTAATCGAATAGTTTAGCCAGTACGCTGAGAACGCAGCAGCTCCACGTACTCGTTGACGCAAGACTGCTCTAAATTATCTTCGTGTAATTTCCGTGAATCATTTTTTTTCTTTACGCTTCGAAACACAGTTACTATTAAATAGAATATCGATCACTGCCCTCTTTTTGTATACCCTACAAGAGATATTCGAGAAGTTTACATAACATTCAAGAAATCGTTGCGAAAGAGTGATGAATTTATCAATAGCCAACATAATGTAATAAATTAAGACCATATGCAGAATACCTACATAATTTAATACGTAACGGACGTTGAAAATGCTTTAGAGAAACGCAAGCAAGTCGACTCTATATTGACTTCTGTAAGACCTTCGATAAAGTTAACCATGCCATTTTCATAAACAAATTGCAATATTTTGGTATGCATAGTGATTTAGTGTTATGGATTCAATCATACTTAGCAGTTAAGGAGAATCTCGTCATAATTAATGGGTTCTCATCTAGTTAATATTAATCAGAATCTGACATATCAGAGGAATTACTAGTATTTGGCAAGCGCTACATGCTAAACATCTTACGTTCGCAGATGATTTAAAATGTACAGAGTCGAATAAAACGGTCAATATATTGCAGAACAAATATAAAAGACTTTGACTTACTCTCGGTATTGTATTCTAATGTACTTAAACCGTAATAAATGCACAGTTTCTAACAGTTACCAAATTTTTAACAAATAGTAAAATTTGTTCAATTTAAAAACATTATATTAGGATATAATTGTGAAGGTATTAAAGTAAAAAAAAACGAGTGTGCTTTAGACCACACGACTGAAGTAAAACTTCAAATTCACAAAATATGAACTTTAAAATGAATTTACAATTTTATTCACTCTAAACGTAGAATATTTAATGCATTGAAGAAAATAATAATTTATAATCAACAACGAAGTGAAATTACAAAATAATAAAAAAATCACCGTTCGCGTAACGCTAGCAAACTCGCATATATATATATATATATATATATATATGTATATATATATATATATATGTATGTATATACATACATATATATATATATATATATTTCATGCACTGGCTATGAGAGGAAGAGAGAAAGAAAATGTGTTCTCGCACCTCTCTCTCTTGTCCCTACAGTAATACACGAAACGTAACTCTCTCTTTTTCTGTCTTTACAAACATATATCTCCCTCTCAACTTCGGTTCGCCTCGCCCAATCAAACTTTTCGTAACGATCTCGTCACGCATTCACCAGCTTACTCCCCAAGTCAAGCGTGCGTAAAGAAGTATTCTCAGTTCGAATACGGGATTGTGGTGTCGAATCCAATATTTACGAAATAAGCTGATCGCATGAAAGAGATTCAAAAGAATTTTCCCATCACCAAGACTAACAAGAAATTATGAACTTAGTTACAAAATGTGTCATTTATATTTTAAATTATACACGCTGGCTCAACGAAGAAAACGCTCTGACTGCCTTTTTCTTCACAAACTCGTTTGCAATGCAATTAACATTTCTCGCAACAGCAGTGGACCGCAGATCAATTGTCCCTTTGTAGTTTCTAAAGGTAGCACTGAAGAGGATTATTTACTGCAACCGATAGACTAAACCCCACCATAAACGAACTGTCAATTTCTTTGGTACCTCAGTCTCGTCCTTTAAATATTAACTAATTAACAATAGCTTTAATAAATGACTTCCATATACAACAGTTTGGGATATAGTGTATTTTTGTGCTGGTATTCACAGTAATTTAAAGTATATTCATTTATTAACTTCAATGGACTATCCGTTTTACTGATTTGATTCCAATATCGATAATTTATTTAATTCATTACAAATAACTTAACATATATCTAATTTGGGATTATTTTAAATAAATGGTTACAGCTCGTTAACCATACTGTGCTCACTCTTTTGGCGTTGTCGACAACGACAACGTTTCATTAAAAACTGGATTTGAGAATCCAGTTTTTAATGAAGTTTGAGTTTTATAATGAGGCATATTCTGAATTGTATTTAAATATAAGTTTACCATTTCTAGCCATTAGATCATAGACGCAAGATTTCCTCATTAAGCCTTTTTTATCTATACTTCCGTCGATAACGCTGAACGAAGTTACAAATTTTAATTCCAGCAGCTCCAAACTGTCATCGGCTGATGGGTGTTGCAAAGTTGCGGAACGCAACGATATCGGAACGCGATGTTTGCTGGTCACTAAAGAACGACAGATTTTCTTCTTCCTTCTTATTGTGTCTCCTATCGTTTCTCACTGCATCTATAAGCTACGTAAAAAAACGCTTTTAGCAGTAATAGGAGAGTGAGAGAAAATGTTAAGCAATTTGGGAAAAAGTCGCACAAGCGCCATCGCCAACCATTTTTTCAATGTGCTTAGGAAAGCACTATAATAATATACAAAGTAATTGTAACATTCAATGAATTATAAAAAATCCTGTGGCAAATATTGATAAGGATATAAAATAAAAATAGTCCTCTATGGGCGTCGCTAACCAAAGAACTCGTAAAATAATACACAGCTTCATAATTTATCACAATAATTCTAATAAATATATCAATGAACACCGCTACCATATACACTACTGTACGAGCCAAAACAAAAACTTAAAAATTGAGAAGCCACAGTATAAATTAGATCGATTAATATTATCTTTATGCAACATAACTATACATATAGCAGACTCGTTGCTGCTAGAACAATATTTTCTCCATAATTATGGAATGTAAGCAAAATACTTCCGAGGTGGATAGCGAAAGTTTGTACAGTAACTTCGTAAAATAAAAGTGTAGTAAAAATAATATTTATGATTATATTTACACATGGGTTTAATTGCAAAGTTGGACAGAAAAAAGGAAAAAGATGAAGCATGGAGAAAAATAGATTGCGTATGGAGAGAAAATATTGCCTATGAAATCAGGAGGTTAATGATTTTTCAGGTAACTTAAATACATATATGGACGGTACATTTCTAATGTCGGGATCTGTGATTTGGCATTTGAATGAATTCTGTAATTTGGCAACGTAATTAGAAAATAAATATTCATAAAAGGATAAATAATATTTAGGATCAAGGAACTAAAAGGTTGGATTTAGGTTGCTTAAAGCAACTTCGATTTTGCTCAGAAAACTTGTTTTATTCAGAAAAATGGCAATTTAGGAACGTTGAGAGTTTTGATTTTTGCAACCCTTCAGAAAATCAATAGAAAGAATTGTCTCTATTACAGGCGCTCCAGCCGTTGACTATCCGTCAGCTCGTATATCATCAGCTGCTCCTAATGTTTTGAGCTAAACCCTTGCACCAATATAATTAGACATGTCTTTTAACAAATCTTTATAAACTCTAGGGAAGCTGTACATGAAAATTTTACATCACTTTGTTGTTTAAGCATTACATAGAACGTCGCACTCGTGTGACATTTTACGGAATAAAACGCAAAACATTGCATGTTGGATATAAACTGAAATCAACACTCAAAAAGACAAAAATCTGAAAAAAATGAATATACAAAGACAATAGAAAAGTAATATTTACTAAAAATAAAGGCTAAACAAGGATCGATTCTGATGCCTAACTGCACGGAAGTATATTTAAAGCATACGAGTATAATGACTTCGTCGGGAGTTAAGATTGTACAGTAGTCAGAACTATAAATACCGGACGCCAATTTGCTATACCAACATGATATCGGTCGAGCAAGTTAAAATATAATATATTAACATAAGAAAGAGAATGTTTTGAGCTCTATAAGAGATTAATATGGAATAATTTAAATATAGCATTATACCCGCTTCTAAGTGAAACATAAAAATCATTAATATAAAATTGTTAAATTTCTGAAAGCCTAATACTGTAGAAGAAGTAAAAAAAAATACCGGGAAGCATTTTAAATTTTATTAAAAAAAGTAACACAAAAATAATGCGTTATAAATGACCAAAAAATGTCCTCTCAACATCATGCCAAAGTCTAAATAGTCAATACTGTAATATGAACTTATCCTCTCGATCCAAGGGATGTACTCATTCAAATTTACGAAGGTGTTTACGGAATCCGTACTGTCAGCGAGACAACTTCTCGATCCTAATGAGGAAATGCCGACCACTACCCCTTCGGGCGTGACAAGAGGCTCCCCTGAGTCTCCGGCACAGTATCTGCCAATTTCCGCTTCCGAATCGCTCACCTTTGCGCATACTAATTTACTGTCAACTCCATGCAGACTGCAGTTAACAATGACCATGCCGACTCTTCGCAAATAACCTGTAGACCTAGCGCCAAAACCGAAACCATAGACGGACGCACTCTCGTTTATCTTAGGGTTGTCTATAGGAAACTGCATCTCGTGATGTAACAAGTAAAATTTTTGAGACAACAAATCCTTTTCTAGATACAGGATTCCAACATCATTCTTTAAGTCAATGATTGACTTTCGTTTGGGATCTTGCTTCATATAATATCCTGGATGTTGTACTCCGCCTGCTACTGGTATTTTGATCTGTGTAGATGTTCCGAAGAAGTATATTACGGAGACGACATAATTTTCGAGGCAGTGCGCGGCTGTAAGGACGAGGATGGGGCTTATGAGAATCCCAGTACATATGGAGTCTTCGTTCTTATTCAGCAACGTCACGACGTAGGGAAACGTAGAGAGTTTAACCAAATCGCCCGTCAGATTTCCACGATCTTTCACTTGTAAATCCCTTAGCAGCATATACTCGTCTTTGAATTTTATGGTTGTATTCGTTTCATTTTTGGTTTCGGAAATTGTAATTGCTAAAATGAAAACTGTCAGAAAAGTTACAGTTACGAACATGACTTAATTTTTTTGTGAACATTCTTCTTTTCTTTCTTCTTTTCGATTCGGAGTTGTTTGTGCCAGTATTCGTTACACAAAATGTGGTAAGTATTTATAATTAGTGACGAATCTAATGTGCGTTTAAGTGGAAAACTTTTAATTTCAGCGGCTTTATTAAAAATATTATCAGATTATTCAAGATGTTTAACTTTTTTCTTGTAGTATACTCTGGCAATATATAATTTAGTCTTCCGTATCTGCAACTGGTAAAGTAAAACTCGATTTCATCCAACACAGAACGTCAAAAGATATAACTAGCATAATCTCTTCAACAAACAACATTGAGACAGAAGAGGCATATAGTATATTTCCTTTAGAAAATAGACACAAACACTTCGTTGTAAAAGTCACAATTACGGAAGGAAGAAACCAATAAGGCTCTAGATCGAGGGTCTGCATATATTATGATCTAAGTGTCAACAGTAAGTCCGTCTAAAATATTTTTCTCTTCTTTAGAACCCGGCTCGCCAAAAAGTCAGTCTGGTATTGTTATACCTTGTCCAAAAACAAAGGATTCCAAGATCGCGAAAAAAAAGTTGGATTAGCTAAAAGAACGCTCAGGGAGAAACAAAACGGTTACTACCTAAAGCGATGAATCCCGTAGCAAAGTCCCCAACCAAGGCTGTGAAGGTATCTTTTTCATTCAGCCAAATGAACCGAAACAGAACATTGATTAAAACCGGCACGATAGGTTTAAACTGTATTCGTGTATTAACTGAAATTAAAGATACTTTATCATTATCTATACAATTAATCTTACGATAGCTTACATTCCAGTGAAGACCTTGTCATTTTTCTGATTCCAAATCGGATTTAGAAGTACATATAATAAACATTTTCTACTTTCCCCGACCATAATAAAAGAAAATTATAGAGTTTCTGGCTAAAGAAGTTCGAAAGATTTGCTGGCTAAAGAGGTCCGAAATCTGAATCGAGCTTCTCATACTATCACATTAACAGATGTAAATTTAGTGGCTAATTGCCCACCCTTCTACCAGCACCTCAAAAACTTTGTATCACAGAAGTGGATCCTTCCAGACATTATTGACAACATGAGATTGAATACATGGAAAGACTAAATAGACGGTTGTTGGGTATGTATATGATAGTTATTGTTGTTCCTAAATTTGTTGTTGAATTTTACATGGACAAAACTCTGCTGTCCTCCAACTTTTAAAGTCATTTTATTTTTGAACCTTCACTTTCATGGACACGACAAAACTTTATTTCTGATTGTATTGTATTTTATTCTGCATGACTTTTTCTCATTTTCATATTATTTTTATTTCTAATTTTGTTTGCTATTCTGATCTTTCACTAAAGACCATATATTACCTGTACCAATAAACTTCTAATAAAAACCGCTATTAATTTCATTAAATGGAACTAGCGTGACCCGTGCGAAGTCTTCGCATTATTTATTCCATTATGAAGCTCAGATGACAGATCAAACAAATATTTTACTAAAATTGACATATAGAGGCGCAAGTATCAAAAGCATTGAGCTAAAGCGCCACTTTATTTATACGTGAGTGGATTTGAAATTAAACAAAAATTTTACCGACCGTCAATCATATTGACGTTGAGCCGTTAGATGGCAGCATTGCTGTTTTGTGTATATAATTTTAATAATTAATTAATTTGCAAAAACAATAGCAATAATAAATTTTTTAGTTGTGGATGCCGGTAGAGCAAGCAATTATCTATAAAATGATATATAATTTATGTGGATTAGTTGTGAGGTTTTTTCTAAAAAGGGAGAGTAACATCTTAACCTTAGCGTATTAATATATATGATGATGATACTTTGATAAAATACTAGTTTTATTCATTTTAACCATTTCTTTTGGGGTTTGTATCTTATTTGCTAAACGTTTCAAATTTCTAGTTTTCTATTTCGAAATGTTAGCCCGAGTAAAGGTACAATCAGATGAATTCGATCCCGTTTTTAGATCTATTTTTTTACGCCTAACAGGAAAAAGTTACATGTTTTAGACTATAACGTAAATTATGCGATGGTGGTCACACCTTGTAATAATTAATCCATGACATAAAATGGGACATTGTCTACTACTTTTTAATAATTATAGCAGCGCATTCAATTTTACTTGGGCGTGATTTTTATGGTTTCTATGTTCACTGCTCTACTCCTGGAAACGATAGCGATAGCCTACCTTTTAATCTAGGGTATATATTATTTATATGTAAAATTTAAGAAAAAACAAATAAATAATACGTTTCACTTTTATTATATTAGTAGAGACAACTTACTAACTAACAAATTTAATAATAAGACCAATAGAGTAAATATTGGAACGAAGTTCCTTTTCACACGTTACTTAGCGAACGAGAGCTAGCCCGAAAAAAGTGTAAGATTTTGATTGACACTTTTGCTATAGTTTAAGCATTTGCAGGTTTACAACCATATGTCAATGTATAGGTATATTATTAGAATATAGACGTGCGGAGTGAGTAGCATCTGTATTCGTTTAAGCGTGTGTATTTAACAATCCATGCGAGCTTCAAACTCGTGTTATTGTTACCAATAAAGAATGAATTGTGATGATAAAATCAGGTAAGTACCATTATTAAAGAGACAATAAGTCAATGATTTATTTTAAACTTAAATTTTTGTATAATCTTCTATTGACAATGACAAAAGTTACACTTCTATGAACTGATATCAAAATTAAATCATGCAATACAGTTCATGTATTCTGCAAGTTTTGTTTAATTAAAAGATGTGTAGGGAAGATAATTGTTTCATTGTGCCTTTTATTTAATATATGATACATAGCGAAAGGAACTTCTTCCAATCGGGTGTCCCACGACACCTCTCGTTAATTTTTTTGATTATATAATATTAATAAAGGGAATAATTTACCAACATTATTTATAATAAAGAAGTTTCACTTCGAGCTAAGGTCCGAGCATGCGTTTTAGTTTTTTTTATTAATTTAAATGGAAATGTAATTTTCGTCATTCAGTTATGGTTATAGTTTTTTCGAAGTCGGTTAAAGATAGCAGCGCTTGTTGTACCGTTCATAGCGCATCCCGTTTTACAGTATTACAGAGCCCACACCGTAAACACTTCCCTGTAGGAACGTCAAAAATCCCGAATTGTGTCGAAGTGACTACTTACATAGATCATAATTTAAAAAAAACTTTAATTACGTGTAGAATTTACACTAAGGATGCGTGGACTCAATGCAGACATAAGGGATGAGAATACGTAGTAATTTCTCTTAAACTATTTACAAATAGTAATATTCTTTTTGGTCATTTGGATATATTGTCTACCCGGTATACCTTTCACAGACGTAAAATAATATGTCAATTTCTCAAAATGAATTTGGTTTACTGTTATTTTTGGTCGATTTTCCAGGAAATTAGAAAAAAAGGACCAAATTACAACTCACTACGGAATACACTTTTTGAGATAGATCTAGTAATAAAATGGAACGAAAATGGCCAATTTGATGATTCCCTAATTGTTCCTAATTCCCTAAAATTCCTAATTCCCTAAAATGGCCAATTTGATAATTCCCTAATTGTTGTTTTTGTGTGAAAAAAGTAAAAAATTAAAAACAGATTTGTATTCCCCTCATAGTGTTCTTTTCAACGATGCCCCACGTGGTTATGAAGAAAAAAATAATTTTTCGCTCCCCTTTTAAATTATTTATATATATATATATATATATATAATTTTAAGCCATTTTAACTTCCATTTATTATGAGCCAAGTAACTACATATTACATGAGAATTTCAAATTTATACTTTCTTTCGTTTAGACGTTAGAAGCTTGACAGAAGAAACAGATAGACGACTTATAAAGACATTTTTGTTACTTTTATTACAGGGCATTATAATTAAACTCGGTTATCAATAATATAAATTGACTGCAGATGAGCTGCACGTAAAACCTTGAAACTAATGATTTTTTATTGTTTTTTGCATTTATAACGTCATGTTATTTAAGCCAATTCTGGTTGTTTTACTCCAATGACGATATTAGTAGAAACAGATTTTACAGCACTAGTTATAGTTATAGTTCACAAGAAAGATTAAGAATTTAGGGGTTTTGGCTTTTTTTGTATGAAAATTATTCAGTAATTAAATTACCCGTCTGTGTCATTCCAGAATTACTATAATTAGAAACTAATCGGATAAGTATGATATAACTATAAATATATAATCATATGCTAATGATACACTTATTACCGTCGCCATATCAGCCTTTGCCCGTCAAAAGTAAACATCCCGAAATGGTTAAAATTTCAATGAGATTTTTTTCAATAGCCACAAAACTTGCGTTAGCATATTGGGATCGACAATTCCTGTTGTAGTATCGGGGGATTAATCAATAAGTAGGTGGTTATTATCTGAGAGAAAAAAATTGAAGTACTATTTATATTATAATACATGTATAAATTATATAAAGTCCCTTTCGTCATCAACAAGATAAGAATCACATCGTCCAAAAGCCGAGCGCACACCGATAACAAATAACACTTAAATAAAACAAGAAAATAAAACTCTAAAACATCCATTTAACAAACAAAAATGAAGTCATTAGACTGATATAATTCAACCTTTCCAAACACACAGTGACATTGGCTAACTCAGTGTCGAAAATGTTTAAACTCAATTCGATCCATGATATGTATTTGTAGACGTCGGTGAATTCCGACGGCCCCACGTCACCAGAACTAGAGGCGCAGAGAGCTGGTCCCAAGGAGTTTATCCCGACCAATGTCCAACCGGTAACGACGGCACCCCCAGAATCTCCTGGGCAGCTTCCGCCAGGATCCTTTGGGGCCATCACTGAGCCGCAAATAAAGTGACGCCACTCTTGGTTGACGCATTGCGTCAAGGCGATATCCAACCTTCTCAACACTCCAGTGACGCCTCTGTCTGTATCCATTCCGTAGCCGTAACTGGAAAATTCTAGATCAGATAAATATATAGGGTTGGTAAAACTTAATGTGAGACGTTGGTCTGCACCAGTTAATTCTATGTGAAACGTCCTGTTGTAGTTAATTAGACCGATGTCGTTTTGGAGCTCAACTACCAAACCGGCAGCTTCTTTCAAGTGAAAGTAAGGATGTCTGAAACGCTTTATGATAGGCTCCTGTTCTGCCGAAGGCTTACCGTATTTATAGGCCACATATTTTATGGCACGCTCGATGCAATGACCAGCTGTCAGTAACCACTTAGCTTTGACTATTACACCGCTGCAAGTCACAATTTGTTGCGTATTGAGGATGGCAGCGATGAAGGGGAATTCCGTGACGTCGACGGCGTTACCGCCGAATATTCGTCGACCGTTTGCGAAATGGGGCAACTTCTTGGCGAGAGCGTAGCTGGTGGGGTCGAGATCATTCTGTACGTAAGGATTGCTAGTGAAGCTGGCTTCTATTAGTTTTAATATTGGTAAGAACGCCAGCAAGAACATGGTTTGCTGGGTAACTGACAATTTGAGGGGAATTTATGGTTATTGGTATTTTTTTAAAATGTCTGTGGTGTGGCTTTCGCTTATGTTTGGCCAGTATGATTTGTTTTTTTTTACTAATAAGCGACATATAAAATTAAGTCAAAATCTTTTGTTAATGAAATGAAATTCAATTCGCCTGTGGTAATATCGGCTTTACGAGGAAGCAGAAGGTCAGGCAAGTGACGAGTTTTCCTTTAATTTTCGTTTGCTCAATTTTTCTTCAATATATATACTTTTTCGAAATATATGATTTTTCTTATAATTATATTCTAAATTAATGCTCAAAAATATGTCATGTGAGTAATGTTACATCTGAAATAAAATATTTTACTCTATATCGTCAAAAATGTTTTTTTGACAAGTAATGTACAAATAATGCTTCTACTTATTGAATTTTATTATAAGTCTACTATCGCTTAAAATGTAATTTGTGGAGAAGAAGCGATGTAAGAAAGTCCGCTCGTTGATTTTTCAATATTATAACAGAATAATTTCGAATATCTAAATATGAAAAAAAAACAAGCAGTAAAGCCACGCGGCACGTATTTTCTCTCGAAATGGAAGTCCGTTTTTGTAACATCGCAAAAAAAGTTGTTGTTTTATTTTATTGTTCAACTTATAAAATATTCATTTTATTGTGCTCGTAATTCATAGTTTGTTTTTCTGTTACACATTTCTAGATGTTCAAACCTTCTCTCTCTGAGATGCTTCTAGGAGTGTGCTTTGGAATTTAATAAATGGTTATTAGACGGTAATTACTAATATGTATTAAATGCGGTGCTAAATTGAAATATTCATTGAACAGCACCGCCATCTAGTTGAAAATAATATAGCTATACAATAGTGATGACTTACCGATATCGATGTCAATTAATCAACAACTGGCTGCTCTCAACCAATAGCGGTATCAGCAGTAGCGTTGACAAATAATTTTGCAGATGTTGAATAAGACTTCAGTGATCACCGCCATCTAGTTGAAAATAATATAGCTATACAATAGTGATGACTTACCGATATCGATGTCAATTAATCAACAACTGTCTGCTCTCAACCAATAGTAGTATCAGCAGTATCGTTGACGAATAATTTTGCAGATGTTGAATAAGACTTCAGTGATTTCTTCGAGATACATGGTCTCTTCATAATTTTAAGTTTAGGTCGTTTGTTCTTATAAAGTACTAACAACGTGGAAAGTTCGAAAAAACAATTTTTGAGACAACATTTTTTTATGTTTTGTCAGATAAAAGTCTTTTTGTGAATTACATCCATACGCTCATGGGAAAAATATTTAAGCATATTAAAAACCAATTTGAAGTTTAATATTTGACATAAGAGGCCCCAAAAATAAAAAAAAATGAATTAAATTTAGAATTAATATTATTTAGGACCAGTCCTCCGTTAATGCATAATTTAATTAAAAACTAATAAATTTTTCTCAACAAGTGAGTCATTATTTAAGCAAATCTATTGTATTTAAGATTAGATAAAACAGAGGTTACAATTTTTGACGTACCGTTTTCTTTTGTCCAAAAACGTATTGGATTCGATGGAAGTCACGCCTTGAAAGGAACAAAGTCAGTGAATAAAGTATTAGATTTTGCACTGCAAAGTTGCGATAAAAACAAATTTATTGCCCCAAGTTTCAGCTTGCTATGACCAGTCTTTAGGATTAGCAATAAAAGTATGTCCTTAAATAGACTGTGTAGTCGAATTTATAATATCGTTCTCTTTTATACCTCGTAAATTTCAGTAAAATTCTTTATACGCCATATCGTTCTATATAAGAAACGAAATCATAAGAACACAATCTATTCGATATTTTTCATGCTATTTTATAATACAAAAAGCAAAAATATTTGAAGAAAATCAATGTCATCTTTTTATAATTTGAAAAATTGTATTGAAATAAATAATATTTCAAAATATAGAGTGGCGTAATTTTAAATTAAAACATGCATTAGTGCCCTTTCGATTTATTTTAAATAAATTTGTTAATACGACATAATTAAAAATATTCTACTATTTAATTCTACTATTTAATTCATTTCATAATCTCGTAATAAATAATAATTGATAAATTCATTTTGACCATGGGTATGTGGAAATTTTTTCTTTCATGTGTAGCGCCATCTTGTAACCAATTATGAAATCTTTCTATAAATAAATATGTAACCGATAGGTAGCGCTGCATCAAGATTGGCTCATTTCTTTATTTCAGGCATTCTGAAATTGGTCTAAAATACATTTAAATTAGCCTTAGCAAATAAATAGTTTTGAGTTTCGGCAATATGATTTTCGTATTGTAAAAAGTGTCTTACAAAATAGTCTTTTATCACGTGTTCGTCGATAGTTTCCAACAGATGGCAGTGTAATTTTTAATTTGTTGCTCACGTTAATTCTTTAATTTTATGAATACGGATAATATTAATTCATATCACAAAGAGAATTTTAATACTGAATATCGGTATTTTTTATATTTGTAAACGTTTCAAATATCCGTGTTTTTATAAAGAACTTCTGGCCATTTGATGGATTTTGAAAATTATTATATTAAAAATCAAGCCGTTAATATGTACGATTATATCGTGTTACAATAATAATGGTTTGATTTGTCAGTATTCATAACTATAATAATATTAGCTGTACCTAAGACTTCATTCGTGTGTAAATAGGAAAAATTGTTTTTTGTTTTTTTTTGTCTCTCTTATATGTTTTTCCTATTACCATACCAAGTTTCATCAAGATACGTCTTTTTTTATTTTGCACGATGCCCTCTCATACTAATATTCTGGCTTCTGATATTATTGTATATGCTAAATCAATCACTTTTTTACAATATTTTCAATGTATAGAATTCACTCCGTTAGAATTTTATTATATATATAGATAATACATTAAATTAAATGCAAGTAAATAAATCTCTATTTCGTCAAGAAGAAAAGGCATTAACCTTATTTTTAGTGTATAAATGTATGTATATGTATATATATATATATATATATATATATATATATATATATATATATACATACATACATATATACATACATATATATATATATATATATATATATATATATATATATATATATATATAATTCTTTAAGTTCTTTACCACGACCTAGATTTCGTTGTATTACAACATCTTCAGGTAAGTTGATTGTGACTAATGAATTTATACAAAATTAACGTCAAATATATTCAACAAATATTTTAAATAAATATATTATTAGATATTAAGATTAAGATTAAGATTAAGATAAGACATTCTAATGTCTATATTATGTATCTACAGGGAAAAAACAATGATAAATATGCACATAAAACATTGAAGAGAAAACTATAAAAGTGAGTGCTTTTTTTTCATTTAAAGGATATTATTGATAGAATTTGGTCATTGAAAAATAAAAAACAATTAAAAAATTAACTGGCTTAAAAATTAACGGTCTTCACAAAGTGTTTAAGACAGTTAATTTTTAATATGACAACGGATTTATTTTATGTCCATATATAGACAAAATAAAAGATATATTTTACAAAAAAAATAGACTAAATTAGAAACCCTTATTTTTTAAATCTTTCGGCTCGTGATAGTTTCTTTTGATACATTTCCGGCAGTGAAGCTAAAATTGTAATACAACGACAATTGGTTTTATAATTATCTATATCCATATATATATTATTATAGTTTTATATTATAAATAAAAACACTTAGGCCCATGTAAACATTTAAGAGTACATAGCATATTTATTAAACTGTTTACAAACATTAAATATCAATTGTTATCATGTAATCATATTGCCTAGTACATCTTCCATAGGCGTAAAGGTATTGTAAATTTCTAAAAAACAGAATTAGAATCAACGCTATAGTTGTCCGATAAATTTTTCAGCAATTTCAGAGACAGAGGGGCGGTGAGGAGAAGGTGGAATATTTTGTCCATTTATTTTCAAAAATGTCTTTAACTGCGGTACTTATAATTCTGAAAAAAACCTCAAAGTCTTTATAAATAGTTCTTTCAATCATATAGAATTTAAAAAACTACTAGAACTAGAATCATCGCTATAGTTTTCTGGTAAATTTTTCAGCAATTTGAGAGACAGAGGGGTGGTGAGGAGAAGGTGGAATATTTCGTCTATTTATTTTCAAAAATGTCTAAAACTACGGTACTTACAATTCTGAAAAAAGTTTTGAAATCTTTATAAATAGTTCTTTCAATCACATATAATTAAAAACAAATTAAAATCCAGGTTAACATCTATAATATTTCCACACACATATTTTTGAATGTTAACTATTGATGTATGAGGTTTAATATACTTTACAACTATGCAAAATTTGAAATTTTTAAGTTTCTTCGTAGAAAAATTTTCTAAGAAAAACGGCTGACAGACGGATCAATGAAACGTGAGTGAAATTATGAAATATTGTAAAGCATAGAATTCCAAAAATAAATGAGGCATTATGTAGTATTAGAATGTTTGTCAGTCTGTTTGTCTAAATTAAGTATATCACGCGAATAAAGCTATGTGTAAAACACTTGTTTTTAATCACCTAGAAAAAAGCTATTTCAAGTGTGTCAATTTTGTCTGCATTTACTTTTAAAATCCGTTCCAAGATTTCCAAGCGAAGAAGATCCATACCCTGAGATATTATGTGAGAATTAATGCCTGAAATTTGATTTGATTCAATCTTTAAATCATAATTTTCGACCTTTTTAATATAATCTGTTATCAAAATATTTACCATAAAAATCTAAACGTTAAACTACATAGTAAACAAATAAAATATACATAACGTTGCACGTAAACTCAATATAACGAACTCGACACGAACCAGACGCGAGCACTACAGTCATGTTTTCACTGGCACTCATAACGTTTCTGATCCAATCGGCGTACTCAAAAATGCTCATAAACACGTTAGCAGCGAAGGGAGACACGCTCGGTTCACAGTATACCGCACCCAAAGACACCACACCGACGACAGATCTTCCAACGACAGCAGGTGCACCAGAATCGCCAGCGCAGCACCCTTTTGTTCCGCTCAGCATTATTCCGCAAATTACGTTTTGAAATCTGACCGAATGGCACTTTGTTAAAGTTAAGGAAATTGAGCGGAAAATTCCTGTACTCTTAGATATGGAGCTCCGGCCGTACCCGTAGACCTGTACGTTTTCCTGCAGCATGTACTGTGGGTCCATGTCTGTAAGTGCATAGTACTGCAGAGCCGATTCTGGCACAAGGTTTTCTTCCGTCATCACTAATCCAACGTCATGCTTCATTTCTTTAACCTTATTCAAATGATCGTATTCGACATGATATTGTCGATGCACGAAACCTATCTTTATCTTGGTCATCTTTGTCCAGAAACTATTGCTCCTGTCCTTTCCGTATCCCGCGTAATGGATATTTGCACTCACGATGCAGTGCGCTGCGGTGAGGAGGTAATTTGGTTTCAGTATGAAAGAACTGCAGACCGTAGCTTTGTGCTTATCTAGAATGGCGGCCGAATTAGGGAAGTCCGTTCGAAGTATAAGTTCGCCACCGTATAATCTCCGGGCATTATCTGATTCCGAATATTCTATTGACTCTGGGAAGACGAATTCCTGGTCATCGATAGATAGGTTGCTGCTGGCACTTTTTATATGACTGAATGAAAGAGATTTGCGTGGCAGAATCGAGGTGCTGATGAGGAATAGAAAGATAGTACCCATTTCAGTCGCTGTCATTAGGTTGTGACGTTTTCCTGTCAATACTCTAGTGTTTTTTTATTGTGCTATGGCTGTGTAATTTTCTCTTAAATCGATGTTTTTTTGGAAAATGTTTCATGCCTCTCGCGACTCGAATAGTAGTAATTAAGGGAATATTCTAGTCTAGAAATTTAAGAAATAGACTTTTCTATTTTGCTGATGCGCTTTCTGGAAGTTGTTTGGATGACTTTTATTTTTAGAGTATATTTGCAAGGATATTTTTAACTTGCAGAAGTAGTTACCGAATATTAGTATGTATAAAAAACAGTGACGTACATAGTGTAATTACGTATTGTTAATCGTCATATTCACAATTTTCTTTTCTTTAAATTCAATATAACAGGATTGTAGAGAATATTGTTAATACAATTTTTTTTACTTAATTTCCAAATTATTTGAAATAGTTTTTTGGCTTGTTTTTTGTTTTTTGATTAACTTTTCTAATACAAATATTTTATCCATGAAAAAAATTAATAATATTTTATCCATGATTAATTCGATTATTATTCGATAAATTACGGAATAACTTTTAATAATTAAAGCATTAAAAAAAAGGCGCACGATTGTGACGCTTTAATTTTAAATTTAAAGATCTCATAATGAAATGAAACTACGTGATGTACGAGTAATATTATTTCTACTTTCTTTAAGTTCTTTACCACGACCTAGGTTTCGTTGTATTACAACATCTTCAGGTTGACTATTAGCAAAGATAATAAATCTTTATTCAATTTATTATATTAATAAATAGTTCTAAATTTTCACGAATTGAGAAATAAATCTTTGCTAATATTTTGCTGAAGATGTTGTAATACAACGAAACCTAGGTCGTGGTAAATAATTTAAAGAAAGTAGAAATAATACTACATCACGTAGTTTCATTTAATTGCGAATAATGAATTTCTACAAAATTAACGCCAAATATATTATATATTTAAATATCTCGTAAAACCTTGATATTCTGATAAAAATTATGAAGATGCGTTTCGAAAAAATATTTTTTTCTGGAGTATTTCGTGGATTTCTTATCTTATTTGTAATTTTTGCCAACTTTAACAGAATGTAACTCGTAAACCGTTGGTCGTACGAAAATGTTTTAGTGAAGGAAATTATGGAGAGTTAAATGCTCCACAAAACTATTTTTCTCGTCATTTTTGTCGTTGACGAGCCTTAAAATTTTTGCCAAAATGAAAAATTTGCAAAACTGCAAAGACTTGGCAAATAACTCAGGACCCTTAATAAAACTGTCAAAGAAAAAGTGGGATCCTTATTAATATTGACAAAGAAAAAATTGACTCAGTCTAACCATGCAAAAAAGAACGATTTTCCTGGACTATATACTAGGCGCTAGTGTGTTTGTTTGTTTTGTTACACTAAATTTTTCCGAAATTACTGCAGCTATTTCTACAAAATTTAAAATGCTTTTATAAGTAACATCTCTCTATGTACCACTAATTAATTATAAGATAATATATTGTTTTGCTTTAAATAAACAATTTTACGTGCAGAGTTTATTCACACTTTTAAATCATTATTTTTAATGGATTTCTAAATTATTCAATTATTAATATGTTTAATGAAGTAATTTTAATTGCTGGTAATACTTGCTTGACACAATAATTTCCTATATAGAGCGCGGTGGTGCAAAATAACTGGCCCGTTCGTCCGACTTGTACTTAGATATTCATTAGTATTTTATAAAAAAAATCAGATAAATGTAATGTGTAATTTTTCACCTTTACAATATCAAAGTTGTTTCAATCGTCGTCGTCAATATGAAATTCCTAATTATTCTGGAAAAAAATTGAACCTGTTGTGAGGGGTCTTGAATAAAACACCTTTATTATTGTATGTTACCTTTATTATTACTGTTTATTAAGTGAAACGAGGAAAAACTGTTAATATTATAGCATAAATCTTGAACAGAATACAGTACTTCAAGTTGGAGCCACCAGCGACGTTATATAACTCTGATCCTTTTAGCAGAACATAATTTATCCAAATTTTATATTCGAAAAGGCTAAGAAAAACCGTTTTAGAGTCAGTTCCATCACACGGCTTTTGGACGTCTATAACCAGGCCTACTGCGAACCAATTATTATACACCGCAGGTCCTCCGATCTTCTCCAGGCACCGCTCCGTAACTTGCATAGCTGGTGTGCCACAAACAGCGAAAGTGTACTGATCCATACTGCATCTGGCTAGTTTCATTGTGTACGACGTAAGTTTTGTAGGCTGGAAGTGCCCATGTGGATCGAAGCCGTGGACTCTTATCAAAAATTCCCTCTTTAGCAAGTGCACAGGGTGAATAAGAGCCACTTGGAGCAAAGATGGGCCATGTCTTATCGGTGTTGTTACAACGATAACCGCTATGTCGTGCCTTTTTCCATTTCCTTCCTTCCTGAATTGAGGGTGAAGGAACGCTGCCGCTATGGGAATTTCGGCTTTGGCATTCCTATTCCGCCTCGTTGGCTGAACGTAGCCCAGATATTTTGTTCCTTCCTGGATACAGTGGGCCGCTGTGAGAGCCCAGTGTGGCCTGTAAATGAAAGCGTTGCATATAATCGCCTTGTCGTTGGACAAAATTGCAGCAGTGTGCTGCGGCTGGATCCTTGGACCCCATTTCATGAGATCGTTGGTGAATTCCGTTTTGTTGCTTTGGAATAGTTGTTCAGTGGTATCGGAAATAAATGTTTTGCGTGTCCATGTTTTGTTATTTTCAAATTCAAGGATTTTTTGGGCTATAATATATTCTTCGCTATTTAAGTGGTTGGAAGCAATGTATTTATGTTTCTCATTAGCGATTTCTACAGCGCCACTTTTATACGAGTATAAAGATGTAGACAAAATAATCACCTTGCAAATTTTAAGTGACATTTTGATTATTTTCTTCTTTTTCTTATAGCGCAGGGATTTGACAAACCTTTTAAGACAGCCTTATTAGAACGACAACATAATGATTTGCCTTGGAAATAGTATTTTTTTGCGAATTAGACTCTATTTATGCCATTAATTTAAAGGTGAAAAAAATTAAAATGTAATTAAAAAAAATTTAAATTTAAAATGTACGCTATTGTAAAAGTCACGCGTTTGAATTTAAATTTCTATGTTACAAATGATTTAGTTATAATGAATTAAATTACACATACTTTCGTTGTAAACTTTATGCAAAATAGTATTGTTAATATTCTGTGATGTGAAATTTACTCACACGGATTTTTAATCAGATATAACGATTATTTGAAATAAATACACCGAAATTAATATATCCTGATATTAAGTAAAAAATTACTTTTTTAAGTTACAAAAATAATAAATTGTTGCATCTGTGGCCGGCAATTCAAATTTCAACATTAATTATAGATGAAAAGGGATATTTTTTTGTTTTTTTTTATTTTTAGGAGTGAATTATGTTAGATGTCAAAGATTTCTAAGATGATGTGCTGGAGTAGAAGATGATTATAATGAGGTTGTCTAATGAGGTGTATGATACCAACGCGTAGCTTTGATAGAGTGAGAGTCACTTCGTGCCCTAAATGTTAATTTCACTATTATTCCATACCTCTGTGGAAGTGCCCTGCTTCATCCCACTTATGGCGCAAGATGGAGAAAAATTTCTTTTGTCATTAGTAATTAATTATTGCTTAAGCTAAATAAGAATTGCTGTTCTGTTATCAATTATTTCAAATAATAATTATCAAAGGTTAATCAAACAAACACTTGTTTTTCTTACTTTAAACTTATGGGTTATATTCAAAATTAAACTTTAATTACTCCATGCTGCTCTACCCTCTCCTATAAACCCTTTATTTTTCATTACTTTCATAAAAATTCTTAACTGTTATACTTACCGGTATTTATTTCCATCTTCGCTAAAAATAAATTTCCTCAAAAAGTATAAAAAGATAATTGCTGTTTTGTTGGCATTTATTTCAAGGAATAATTGCCAAAGGTTGATTAAACAAAGAATGTTTTTCCTTACCATAAACATATGGTTTATATTCAAAATTAAACTTTAACTGCATCTACCTTTTCCTTTAAGCCCTTAGTTTTTCATTACTTTCATAAAAATGCTTAACTGTTCTACTTACTGATGTTTATTTCAATTTCTGCTAGGAATAAATTTCCTCAATAACTATATGAAGCACCGATAGACAAATATTTGTAAATAGGTATGATTCGTTGCTAAGTCAAGAGTAGAGTTTGCTTTCTATTCATATATCAAATTCTCGTAAGCCAATCATGCAACTATCGACATTACCGGTTAAAAACCGACCATGTGCTTGTGAGAATATGCACAAAGTAGGGTTCCGTGATTGTCTTTCTCTTGAGATTGTTGGGTTTGTTGCCCAAAATAACTTAATTTGTAAGTTCTACTCAATCCTAATATCTAGTATTTTTTTAGGATTTATCAAAATCATAGTGCACGTTGTCACGTCAAAATCATAATATACAATAAAATTTCACGTTGGTATGTTATTTTGAAACTGAGCATCTTGCATAAGAAACTTAAAAATAAAAGTGGTGGAACTAAAGGTGGTGAAACTAAAAAAACTTAACTACGTTCTAATTTTTGTGTTTAGTCAATTTAATTTCTACAGATATTTCAAAAATCTACATGAAATTACACTTATAGGGAGGTTAATGTGCCTAAATTTTTTTTGTTATTTATCTATATATTAATTGAGTTCTCCACGTGAAGCACAAATTTGCAAAATTTCATTCGTGCAAGTCTAAAGAAACTCGTGAAGGTCGGAGGAACATAGACATACGGACGGAGGAACATGACGAAATTATACGGGTCGTTCGATTTACTAGGGCACCTAAAAAGCAGCAGGAATAAGCATATTCCTGTTTTAAACATCCTCGTTTTAGTAAAACCAGTCGACTAATCCTATGCTAGCTCTAACACAGTAATGTATAAATATTAAATCCTTAGTCAGGCATCCAAGACAGAATGTTAAGAAGATCATAAAGGCGCTGTAAACCCTTGGCCTATCGATATTTATCAATTAAATTGCTCGAGGGTGATCCTTTCTTCTCCCAAAAATATTACTTGCACTAACACATGATGCGGTCTCATGATGCAAACTCTTATCAACGAATCACCGGAGTGCAAATTGGGTTATCACTCAGTTCTGTTTATTCTTCTTAACTCTGAATAAATTAGCGGTTTAGAATTTATTTCTTCAGCAAGTCTATTTCTTAATGTTATGGAACTCGATGTTTAGTGATACGTTAATAAACTAGAAGAGAAAAATGGAATATTTATGATATCATCACAGTCTGCCCGTTCAAAAAATTTAATAAAGTTAAAATGTTAGTAAGTTTAAAGAAACGTCAAATGCTAATTGCGCTCAAGCTTCGATGGGTTCGTACCTCCATTATAATAGACAATTTTTTTTTAATTTAAAAAGATTGATATCGGTTCAAAATTTATATTTTTGTATTACTTATAACTCACTAAATATTTTACAATACAGTATATTTGCAATACAGATCAGAAATTCCATATACCTTTGTGTCAAGGTTTCTATTTTGTGAAATTTGTAAGTCTTCCAAATGTTTATTTTTTTAATAGGGACTTAGAGAGCTTTTTTCAATGAAAATATATGGAACAAAAAAAGTAGATATGCCGACATAGAAGTTTTTTTTATATAAACCTGGTATCGTCATACGCCAGGATTACCTCTTCACAGACAGAGTTACCCCTTGCAAATAAAATTTATTTAATATAAAAAAAATCGATTTCGAGCTAAAGAATTTAATAACTTCTTTAGTTTACTTCGTCTGTTCGGACCTTACTATTAAAATTTCTTATGGAACTTTAATAAGAAATAAGTTTGGATAAAATATAGACAATTTTTAATTTTATGAACAGTAATATTTGCTACTTCGGGGGCCACTATGTATAATACATTTTTTTACTTCGAATACTATCTGAATGATATGAAAGATAGTTCTGAATAAGATTTAAAAGAAATTATTTCTCAGAGTAAAAACTTCATACAAGTTAAAAAGGAACTGTTTCTCTCCTCTGTGTCGCGACAATAAGGCTTACAAATTTGAAAATAAAACTCAGGAACATGAAATATCGTCTGAATTTTCTAACCAAATTATTTTAATTAAAGTAACTATATCAGTTTTTACGGAAGTAACCATGAAAATAAACGCTCAGTTCTTGAGTGCCTGCAAAGCTACAGTAATAATTTACATTTTCAGTATATGTTTTTAATAAATTATTTATATTGAATATATTTGGCTTTAATTTTGTAGAAATTCATTATTCACAATTAAATAAAACTAGCTGACCCGTGCGAAGTCTTCGCACTATATCGCCATCTAGCGTGTTCCAAGTATACAATTTGGCTAAGATATTTGATGTGTCGCCCACAGATGGCGCTCATGCCAATTGTTATAAAAATTAATTTTTTTATTAACAAAAAGATTTTTTTCGAATTTTTTTATATTTTTCGCCCAAAGTAGAAAACATAAGCTTTAAGTGGGTATTTTTTTAATTTTTTTTGGTGCAGTAGTTAAAGAGATCGAACCGCTCGGCCAAAAAACACCTTTTAGAAATAATATATTTAGATATATTTAGATTACGTGATTCTCTTCTGAAAATCTTTGCTAATAGCCCGCCTGAAGATGTTGTAATACAACGAAACCTAGGTCGTGGTAAAGAACTTAAAGAAACTAGAAATAATACTACATCACGTAGTTTCATTTAATTGTGAAACGATTTATATTTTTAATAAACAAAAGCGTAATTTCTATGTGAATACTTCATATTGGTACGGAACACTTGGTCTGCAAGTGTGGCTCATCCTGGACGCCTCTTTTAATTCAGGGTTCGTACCTTAGTAAATAAATATATTATGCGACGAGATTCGCTTGTAAATTTACAAACAAGTTTGAACGTTTTGAATTATTATAAAAACATTGAAAGATAGACATGTAAAGAAAACATTGAAATTTATCAAAATGAGGAATTTAAATAAAAACAAATAACATAAGTGAGGTGTTAGGACATCCAGTTTGCTTGTCCCGTTTGAAAACATGAATGTTTAATTACTAATAACACTATATTGGTATTATCGACACGTAATACCATTGAAGGATAGGAGTGGAACTGCCTCATTAGAGTTCGTAATGAAACAACTTCGTGGTCCGTCTGTCTGTCACACCCTCACAGTTTATACATTTTCAGAGCTACATGCATGAGTTATACAAGTAAATATTATATATGGGGTCTAATTAATATAAATCAAATTATTTTCCTTTTTAATAATAAAATATTTCTTTCACACACCCCATCGATAATCATTAGGTAGGTTTTTGAAATTGAAATTGTGTTTTTTTAAACCCTGGATTTGAAAATCTGGAAAAATCTACGTGCTAGCATGTGATTATGTTTCATTTAAAGTTATTCCGTTTAAGTTGTGTCAACAGTTTAAAGAGATTTAGAAAACCACGGAAGCCGACACGCGCTTGGCCGGTTCTTATAATGTTACGGACATAAAATTACGTATTCGCATAAAAGTTTTTGACAAACTGGATTTAATACGCGACATAAATTAATGTCTACTTGTGTAATATTTACTCGTATAGTTGGAAACAGTCGTTTCATTGAAAAAAAAACAGTAACAAGTGTAATTGTTACAAAAATAATGTTATTGTTTGTTTTTGCATAACTTTCGAATGGATGTGTTAATTTTGATGTAACTTTTTGTATATTTTGATAAAATTTTATCGCAATAAGGTATATACCAGAATTCTATTTTAGATTTCGGATAAAATATCATTAAGATATGTTTACACTCTCTCAAAAGTACAATAAAAAAATTATTCATGGTTTTTAAGATATAATTTTCTTTTTTCACTTATTTAGGCGTGAAAACATCGCAAATTATTTTATAGTGCTATTTTTTATCTGGTGAAGACCCTAATTTCATTACAATTCAACATTTTCCCAGCTTTTAAAGAAAAATACAATTCGATTTTTAATTTATTTTTTTCGAGATATAAACAAGATTTATTTAAAAAAAATGGAATATTGTTTACTTTCCAAATCAAAAACTAGGATATTGAATCAGAAAAACTCGTTATAATTAAAATATCATTCTATATATGACCTTGGAAATAATAGAATTTTCTGCAAAATGTATCAATTTTAATAAAATAACCATGTCAGTTTTTGGAAAACAACCTATTATATAGGGACAATAAATTAGACACATAAGCCATCTTATTAAGAACAATAGACAGTTTTTAAAAATGTATATGTAATTAGTGTCCGTGACAAAATTTCCATAATGAAACACGTATAGAATATCTGTAACAGACGGGCGGTGTCCGTCCGTCTGTTACAGGCGATCTTTTAGGAAACTAGTCGATGTAAAACTTTGAAATTTAGTACACTTAGAGTATTGCGGTAGGTACAATTAAAGGAGTGAAGTATGAAAAGTTCAATTTTGATTCTAGGACTCCATTTCATGAGGTAAATTAGGAAATAAAAAAATTCGATCATTGAGGGTGTGCAATGATAACTTATTGAAGTACGAATTCAACAGTATATATTATGTATATTTTTATGAATTTGTTTTAACACTTTTCAGGAAAAACCCTTAAGAATTGATGTCTTCCACCCTTATTACCAATTGCTCAAAAAAAATTAAAAATCATAAGCTATTAGAATGATATAGAGATTGAAACAAAATTATCAGGATTGAACAAATTCTATAGATTTGCATTGTTATAAATAAATAAATTATTTACTTCCTTATAACTGCTGAACCATTGGTTTTAGAGGAACAGTTTTTCGACAAAAAATATTGCTCACCATCTAAGGAACAGCATTTGTAGTTTTAAACGTTTTTCATTTTGTGGAGATTGGAACAAAATTGTCAGGATTGAAAAATTCTAGGGCATTGCATTGTTATAAATAAATAAATTGTTTATTTCCTTATAACTGCTAAACCATTGGTTTTAGAGGAACAGTTTTTCGACAAAAAATATTGCTCACGATCTAAGGAACAGCATTTGTAGTTTTATACGTTTTTCATTTTGTGGAGATTGGAACAAAATTGTCAGGATTGAAAAATTCTAGGGCATTGCATTGTTATAAATAAATAAATTGTTTATTTCCTTATAACTGCTAAACCATTGGTTTTAGAGGAACAGTTTTTCGTCAAAAAATATTGCTCACGATCTAAGGAACAGCATTTGTAGTTTTATACGTTTTTCATTTTGTGGAGATTGGAACAAAATTGTCAGGATTGAAAAATTCTAGGGCATTGCATTGTTATAAATAAATAAATTGTTTATTTCCTTATAACTGCTAAACCATTGGTTTTAGAGGAACAGTTTTTCGTCAAAAAATATTGCTCACGATCTAAGGAACAGCATTTGTAGTTTTATACGTTTTTCATTTTGTGGAGATTGGAACAAAATTGTCAGGATTGAAAAATTCTAGGGCGTTGCATTGTTATAAATAAATAAATTGTTTATTTCCTTATAACTGCTAAACCATTGGTTTTAGAGGAACAGTTTTTCGACAAAAAATATTGCTCACGATCTGAGGAACAGCATTTGTTGTTTTATACGTTTTTCATTTTGTGGAGATTGGAACAAAATTGTCAGGATTGAAAAATTCTAGGGCATTGCATTGTTATAAATAAATAAATTGTTTATTTCCTCATAACTGAACCATTGGTTTTACAGGAACAGTTTTTCAACAAAAAATATTGCTCACTATATAAGGAACAGCATTTGTAACCTTACACGTTATTCATTTTGTGGAGATTGGAACAAAATTGTAAGGATTGAAAAATTCTAGGGCGTTGCATTATTATATATAAATAAATTATTTATTTCCTTATAACTGCTGAACCATTGGTTTTAGAGAAACAGTTTTTCCACAAAAATATTTCTCACGGTCTAGGTATAGCATTTGTCCTTACACGTTATTCTTCATTTTTTTTAAACTTACCCCTTTTTCAAAACGCTGGTGTTGTGCTTGGACATTGTTTTTTAATCTTCATATTATCCAGAATCGGGAATACGCTGCAGATAGCCGGAGCGTATTACTATTAATAATGTTTAACACGAATCGTGCAAGTATAGCTTATACTTGATTGATTTTTAATCAAGGTCGTAAAGACTGTTAGTAATAATATAACAGAGCCCCACTTATTTTAGATTGATTATAATTGTACTCATTTTTTGAGAAGTCAGTATCTGGAGAATAATATTTCAGATGTTCTAAACGCACTCGTGCCCGGGTTCTAGGCGCACGCGCCTAGCGGGCCAGTGCAAACATACATACGCGGAGCAGCATTGTTATAACATAGACCGTTCAGGCTGTTTGAACAGTGACCGGCTAGGAGAATAGAGTGTCAGCATCTGGTGGCTGTGTGTTTGTGTTTGAACGTTTGCCTGTGTTTGCGTGTCTGTGGCCATGTTTGTTTGTGTGCGTGCGAGTGTGCGGCGGCGCAAGTCACTTTCAATCGGTCGCCGCGGGCTGCGCGCTCGGTGAAATGCCTCTCGCTACTGGGAGTGAATGTGTTTGATCGTTGAACGCAAACTATCAATCCTGTACCGTGGTTGAATTTGATTGATGGACTTTTCTTTCAAAAGAATAACGAATTTTATTGTTTTTAGGGCTCCGCATCTGAAAAGGAGAAACTGAATCCTTCTAAGATCATTGACATCTTTGTCTGTTTATCCGTCTATCTGTCATAGCTGTTTTTTTCTGAGAAACCGTTTGGCGTGGAAACATAAATTTGACATAACCATAAAGCAATATCTAACTCTCAAAAATACGTTTATGGAAATTGAGGGAGGTAGGGGTTGATGCAAAATAAATTACTGGCAAAAGAAATTAAAATTCAATCTATGTTTAATTTGGAGTACCGAAAATATTTTTTCCATTATTTTTGGTAAAATACCTTTAGAGATATAAAGAATAATATTTTAAAAAAATGTGTTATTTCCAGAACTACTGAAAAATTACGAAAAAATAACAACAGAAACCTTCGCAAAGATAGTAGGAAAACTAAAAAGATGATTTCAGATGTCACAGTTTTTGAGATATTCTCAGTGATATATATGTCCGCCGTACTTAATTAAATTAGGTATTACTGAGTATTTATTACCCTAGATATCCATATTAGGGCGGACTATGTTAAATTGAGTAATTTCACTCCAAGGATCGTAGAAACATTCGATACGCGAGCCAGGCTCACACTCTGTCTGTTTTTTAATTCTTGCCAATTTTAAGTTTTTTTATCGGTGCGTTATATAAGACGTAGACGAGGTAAAACTGTGTTTTCCATTTCAATATTTCTTTAATAACGCAAATATTATCCAAGTAAAATTTATAAAATTATTTTAATTATATTTTATTGTAATCGTTATACTAGAATCTTGAAATAGTACATCGCCCATTATTTTTTTAATTAAGTTTTTTTAATTTGTTTATCATATCAATATCCAGAAATATTTCTGCATATTTTGGTGAAAGTTTCGTCGAAATCCGTCCAATTGAATAGAAGATATTTTATACAGGTATTGTGACAAATGAACGTCAAAAGGATCTCTTTTGTCTTGCTGGTAATGATTATAAAAGTTTGACAGTCTCCCAAACGCATAGCGGTCTTACTGGAGATGTCATAGTTAATAATTTATATGGGTAACACGATGGCACCTCAGAGAAAAGGCTTAGTTAGCGGGGAGTACCAAAGATAATCGTCTGTTTTGCTCTCCATTTGTACATGCATAAACAAGTGAAAAATTGAAACAGAATTATTTAAATTTCGAATTATTTGTATTTCGTATAGAGAATTGATAAAAGTATCACTTTTGCGGCTTATCATAAAAGTCACTTTGGCTTTTCTATAAGAGGGGAGTTCGTAGTTTCATGGTAATGACAAAATATTAAAACACTATTTATGGCCACTGTCAAGTGTAAAATATACCACGTATGCAATGCGTCTCAATAAACACATAAAATTAACTTCATAAACGATGATGTTAAAAGAAATTCAAAATGTTTATTTCTACTGATTTTTTGTCCTTTCTGAAAACTTTAAAAAATAAATAATAAATTGAAAAAATATACAATTCTTAGTCATGTTATTATGTATACATATAGACATACGAACAAAAAATGATATCACCATAGGAAAATAATTGTATTTCAATCAATCAAATGGTCGAGAAAGTTTGTAATTATAATTAAATGTTATCACCAATATAACAAAAGCTCGCTCCACATCCTCCTATAAAGGATAGAAACGTATCTAGAATTTACTGTCTAATTAACTTCTGTTTAATCTATTATACAAAGTGAATACAATCGGCGGGTTACAAGAGACGACAAGCTGAAAGAAAGTGTCAAGACCTTTCACTCAGCGGGCAGCTCGCGAAGAAAGAGTCAACGACCGGCCCGCGGGAGCAATGAACGTCTTTGCAATGCATTACGCTGCACGGCCCGACCGCCGATAGTGAATGCACACGCGCACTGCACCCACACCGCCGCACTACACACATACCAGGCTGGAACGCATCGCAGCTACAGTTCCTAGCGGCGATAACTTAGTTTTTTTAGCGGAGAAACGATGCTTGCCGACTAAAGTAATTTTTTTATGAGAGCTGTAACTATGAATTAAAAAACCTATCCAGTGTGAGTACAGCTCCACGCTACGAGGGTTTAGTACACGTTTAGGCATTTATAAATATTTAAGGGTACATAAACAGCCTTATGTTGGATCATGTTACTTTATGAATAACGTAAACGTTACGGAATTATTAGCCATTAAGCAGGCGTCCCCATGTATCATCACGCAACCTTGATTTTGACATCTACGTATGGATCCTTATTTCACTTTACGTAATAGCAGCCAAACAGTACCTTTTATTGAAAACTTAATTTTTTTAGAATCACAGAACCAGGAAATTGGTTAACTGACCCGAACTAATTTTTGAGATGTGCCCCATTACTTTTTCCCCACCGAGCGTCGCACACACACACAATCGCGCAAAAAGCTAAACTCTCTCTTTCTCTATCGTACCCAATCTCCCCGTCCCGCTCGCTCGCTCGTCGGTACTTTCTTTTAGATACAGAGCGATAGCTGCCTTGATAATTATTTATCGTTATTCATTATGCAGCGGACAAACGGACGGATTTGGGTTTGCGTATGTTTATTTACAGTTGCGTAATAGGTATTATTGTTAGATACGTAACAGCTGTCTCTCGAAGGCGGTGCCGCAGACGACGATCGAGATGGATCTCGTGATCTCATGCAAGTAAGTTGGGCGTACATGATAGCTGGAACGCGCGTAATTGAGCTACTGAATTATATTTTGTTAAATTCTGCAGTCTGGTATGAAAAAAAGAAAAAGTCATATCAACATATCTAATATCAGAAAATAATTACTGAAATAGGACGAAGAACATGTTTTGATCTAAATTACACTTGTCTTGTTACAGGTAGACAATTCGGCCTTTCTCTATGCTTATCTTATCACATCAGAAACTGAGATGAATAAATGAACAGAGAAATTATATTTTTCTTCTTGTATCTACCTGACAATTAACTTCCCGAAAAGAGTTTTATTTAATTATTTATTAAGTTTAATGTACATATGAAAACATAGACAGGTGAACTTATTGTTGTAAAAGCCATTTTTCCGAGTTAACTAAAGACGAAAGTTAGCTATTTTCAGCAGTTATTGGTACAGTAAACTATAAGACAATCTGTATACAGTACAAAAGGAAAAAAAATTAATAAGCAAATACGGAAAACACAATAAAGGCCTAAATTGAAAAAAAAGGAATCAAGGTTAAAGAGGACATGCCGAAGCGAGAAAGGTAAAGAGGAAGATAATAAGCGGAGATAGGAGAGGTATGATTTTCTGAGGCCATTCCTTTACGTCGAGGTTTAGTTTATTACATAATTAGTTTTTTCTCGACTCCAACAGCATAGAAGATGGAATGCTGGCAACTTTTATAATTAACGATTGAATTGAACATATCCCTGACAAAATGATTTCATCTGCTCACTAATGTTGATGCTGTCGCCGCGTCCTTCACAGCGCTTTGTGCCTAGCCACGGTCAAGGACA
This sequence comes from Druceiella hillmani, assembly GCA_039881145.1. Classification (NCBI taxonomy): domain Eukaryota; kingdom Metazoa; phylum Arthropoda; class Insecta; order Lepidoptera; family Hepialidae; genus Druceiella; species Druceiella hillmani. The sequence goes on along the minus strand of JAYKKI010000033.1, from coordinate 21,413,110 downwards.
TGCCTTACAAATATTGACATAGGTCTCTCGTTCGAGGATTTATATTAATGTCTTGTATTAAAAAAAAACTTTCTAGTTGCAAAACTGCATTAAAATGGTTTAGTAGAAATCAAGGTATAAGCAAACAGACAGATTGACATAGATTTTTATACATATATACTAATTAGACAGCATAGAAAATAAATGAGTATTTGTAAAAGAACGTGCTTAGTAATAAGGAGCGTGTGTAGATTCTGGAAGTGTGCGAATCTGGAAGCAAGATACTGTCAGGATATTGAAGATATTAAAAAGTGGCTAAAGGACATGAATTTAGAATTTATCAGGAATTTGCACCCATATCTGGGGAATCCATTTTGACATTAAAACATTAAATAGAAACGTCATTAAAAACCCAACCAGTCTTGATGGTGGATACTAGGTAAAACTTAAAAAGGGTTACCACACCACAAAGACGAATTTGATACGGCCTATAATTTTGTACCCGTTCCAAATAGTGTAAAAATGATGGAGTTTATAGCCACAGTGAGGTAATTTAATGAGTCACGGTTCTAAACGGCCAAAATATCACTTTTCAAAAGGAAAGCGGTGAAAAACGTTAAATAAACGGAATACAGTTTTTAAAATGGTCTTAAGTTAAAATATAATGTGAGCAAATTATTTCTACTAATTTTTATTCAGTTTCTCCAGTTTCTTTAGTCAATATCCTAATAAAATATTTCAGAACTAATGCTAGTAAACGTAAGTTCACGATTTCCGAAAAGATATGTGATATCCGCAGAGGGATGGCTGTACTCACCGAATAGATGGCCAAATTTGTTTATAAAAATATTTTTTTAATTCAATTCTGGCACGTATGTGCTAAAAGAGCATCCAATTATCTTACGAGGGTCCTCTTTTCCTTAGGATACCATATGGAAGATGACCAACCATCCGCTTATTTAGGACCAGCTTTAGGAATTAATATATGTGAATTATTTTCAGTTTTCGTTCCAACTCGATAACAAAAATTATTCAGGACATCTCACTCTAATACCAGTGTGTCGTTAGATTGTCGTTAGCACCTTACTAGAATTTGAACTATTTAACCTAGAAACTTGAAAAGTTGTGTAATTGGGTGACTAAATTTTTTTATTTCATTAATCATAATTTCAGGGTACAAGCTGATGAAGAGTGAAAAAAATTGTTAATAATCTTAAAAATTGACCGAGTTATAAAAGTTTAAATTTAATCTTTAGACAAGGACGGGAATACCTTGTTGTGAGGTCATTTTTAATATTGCACATTATATTCTACAAGAGGAAAAGAGACAGGGATATACCCAACCCTGTCCGAATCTTCAAATTTAGAAGCCTATAACTGGCTTATTTTTCAATCAATTTTTGAATTTTTTTCAAGACTGGTTTTTAATTAACTTATATTTCACAATATTGTACGAAAAATATCAAAATTTAGAATGAGTCAACTACCGTATTATAATATGTGTTAGTCCGAATTTTTGTGTTGTATCAAAATTTTCTTTTTAAAGTAAATTTTAAAGTATCAACCGGGTCACAAAAAGAAAAATTTTAAATATTTGTAGAATTTAAATATAAATAAAGTATTAATTTCGTGAACGTTTCGTGACAGATAAGATAAAAAACTGTAAAAAATATATATTTTGCTTGTCTCCATAAACACCAAATGGAAGAATCTTCTTTTATTCTTTATGGTCCTAGAGAGTAATATTATCAAAAAAAACCTAGACCTACCACTTAATACATTTAAAAGAGCTGCATTCCAAATATTCCAACAACTACTTTAATTTTAAAAGATAATTTATCCCATACTGTAATTATGCATGACAAGCCATTATGTCGCGAGGTTTGGCCATTGGATACAATACGTCAACCACACTATTATGTGTGACCATTGGATACGATACGACAACAAACTCTAGTACCTGTAGCCATGGAATACGATGCGTCAACCCCTCTATTATTTATAGCCATGGAATACGATGCGATGATTAACCCCTCTATTACCAGTGGCCATTGCATACCATGCGTCGATCTCTTTATTACCTGTGGCCATGAAATACGATGCGTCAACCCCTCTATTACCAGTGGCCGTTGGATACCATTTGTCGATCCCTCTATTACCTGTAGTCATTAGATACCATGCGTCGGTCCATCTATTTCCTGTGGCCATGGAATACGATGCGTTAACCCGTCTATTACCTGTGGCCATGAAATACGATGCGTCAACCCCTCTATTACCTGTGGCCAAGGAATACGATGCGTCAACCCCTCTATTAGCTGTGGCCATTGGATACCATGCGTCGATCCCTCTATTATTACTGGTCTAAAATAAACTTGCCCCATATTCAAGATTTTAAAGTCTGCTAGTTAAATTATTTATATAGCTCGTCTACTGTATAATTATTACTGAAATATATGTTTTACCTGTATATTATAATTAGATGTAAAATTATAATTCATTCAGAAAACTCCAAAAATTAAAAACGTGTTTTCTTAAAAACATACTAAAAATAGAAAAAGATTTGTTTATTTATCACAATATTTCTTTACAGATATAAGATTGGAAATATAAGAATTAGATTAATATTAAAAATGAAAATAAAATTAAAAATTAAAGAAATATTTCATGATTTGCCTTACAAATAATATATTTATAGTGATTTTAGACTGAAAAGGCTATATAGAATTGTAAATAAACGAATTATTATGCATATTGGGCATATTTTATATAGCATTGTAAATAAACGAATTATTATGCATATTTTGCATATTTTAAATAAATACATTTAATAATTTAAGACTGAAAAGGCTATATAGCATTGTAAATAAACGAATTATTATGCATAATGGGCATATTTTATATAAATACATTTAATAATTTAAAAGATTTATTTCGATATTTTGCGTTTTATACCCAAACTTTAAAAACTAATACAGAAAACTAGTTCCTTTCATTTCCTCTTTCTTTTTTTGCTAAAAATTAAAATTAGGATATTTTAAAATAATCATGATTTATTTATTTAATTAAACAGCCTGAGCGCGTTTGCTTATGCTGTCAGTGGGTGTCAAAATTTTATCCTCATTAATTAACTAACGAATGAGAAGCTGAAAATGTAATAGTAGAAAAAGTATAGTGAATACCAAAGATGTTGCAAGACGAGCGCGGCCATGGAGAGTGGACCGCTTTTTCTAACATGTTTGGTGAATACCATATAAAATAGGAAAGTAACTCATTTCAATTATTATCCCTTTAATATAATAAAAAAGACAGTTTTGTTTGCTTGTTTGTTTTTAGGGGTTACAGCAAAAACTACTAATTCGATTAAATTATAGCTTTCGCAATATGTTAGCTTGTAGTTTCCAGATTGTCATAAATTATTTAGTATGTGCACATGTGGTAATAATGTCAACGTAGTCGGATGTAATTAATAATGTCAACGTAGTCGGAAAAAAAGCCTCCAGTCTGCGCACTTTCTACTAATAACATGTACGGGGTAATTGGAGATTTTAAAAACTCTAAAGCAAAGTCTCTGACAGCATTTATCTGTCTTATTAATAAGCCACAGTAATTTTTTTAAGTTAAACAAACGTGCTTATGCAAAAGCGATTATATTTAAGTCAATTTATTAATCTCCATTAAAATAAATATCAGTCATTTTAAATGTTTTCGATAAATAAAATACACTATACGCTTTATAATTTGAATTGTTAGTTTAAAAGGATTAAAAAAGTTTTTAGAAATAGATAAATGTAGAAATGCACATTTTAATGACGTTAAATGCAATGTATTCGCGCATAGAGTATTGTTAAATTGTTGTTAATTGAAAAAGAAAAAAATGCATATCAAAAAACCTTAATCAAATATCTTAATTGTATCTATACGAAGTCTTCGTACGAGTCCTTTTGGCACTTATTGAAAAGACATTTCACGTGGTGTATAAAGATATATTTTGGATACAATTTTGTCTGCATTAAATATAGCGGGATGAAGCCGGGGCCTTTCGCTGTTTAATTATTAACATATTAGTCACCTACTTTCCGCAACAATTCAAGATACCAATCATGCCCGAAAAAATATGCTACTCCGAAAAAAAAATTGTATTGAAGGATAAGATAGGTGTCGACTTCCATTTAGATTTTTTTTTATAAAAAAAAACCATTAATATAAAGAAGTTTCGCTATTAGTTATTTTGGCGATTAATTTTTTGCGTCCTTTCACTCGAAGACGTGCATAATATAGTATTTTTATTTTAAATAAAGACATTCTTTTCAAAGTTGAAAACACGTTTGCAGAAAATTATTTCTTTTATTTTTCTTATAGTCTTCGAGAGTAACACTAAAAAAAATAAAATCCTACAAACATCTGCAGTTTAAAGAATCCATCAATTGCTGGAACTTTACAAGGAATTTTAAAAGGCAGATCAGTATTGAAACTGTTAAAGCTTGGAGTATATATTGAAAATTGTTTATTTATAATCAAGTGCGAGTAAAATTCGCGTAAAGTAGGTTTAAATATATTTTTCATAAATAAATTTAAAAAACAAAAATCTGAAACTAAAATTTTTAGAAAATTTATAAATTACAAATTAATGATTTTCTGGTTATTCCCTTGGCTTATAATATGCAACGTTTCTTCGTACTATATATCCAGATTATAAATCAACAGATAGTACCATTAGTAGTTTTGATGAGTTAGTCGGTATCAAACTACGTGATATTTGAAAGTCCATATCTTTATATTTAAATTACGTTGATATCATAGACTACAGATAGTACAGTTGTTTATGAGAAAAAGCGTCTTCACATACAGACAGATAGGCAGATCTATAACGAAAGGATCTTATAAGGGTTCACTTTTTTCATTCCAATGTGCGGAACCTTAAAAGTAATTTCCTTTAGCCGGACAATTACAAATTGAACGTGTGGACGTAACCTAGTAACTAATACATTTGAAAAAAACATTATAAACCATTCAGAATGCTTTGATTGATTTTGCATAATGCCAGAGATTTTCAATGCGGTCTTACAATGAATTTTATGTACATGCTTTTAGTGTGAGGTAAATTAAAAAATAACTCAGTTATTTGTGGTTCACGTGAGATACAGAGCCTGACGGTACAACATTATCAAAAGATCCTTCAATATTTGCGATCATACGTTATGCTACAAATAGCACAGACAGCTGAAAGAGTCAACAAATTCATACCTGACCTACTCCAAATTAAAACCAAATTAGAAACCATCTGCAGCAAATAGTTCCCAGTTACTATGACCCTATAGGTCGTAGACAGCTAGATAACTTAGTCAAACTGCGTGTGGTAGGAAAAGTAGAGGGCAAAGGGCTTCATGAACAATATCTTCAGGTCGATCGTCAGGTTAAAATCATCATGGTACTCCCTGTTACTTCTACACTGAGACAAACCGAAGATAAGATAGCATGGACGCAGCTGGTCAACTCCTATAGCAAAACACTTTAAGACGGCACGACCTACGTTAATAAAGACGCGGCGAAGAAGAAGACGGTATGGTCACCTCACTTCCTTTTTCTATTTTCTGCTAACATCTATTGTGTGTGCTAAATTTCTGTTTTGTGCAGTTCAGAAAAGGTATTTAACTTACTAAATTTATTTTTTGGTTGTTTGATTGACAGAGTTTTACCGTTGCTAAGAAGAATTTAATTGTGTCGTATCTAATTAAGTATATGTAATTCATGTATCTCCTTATGTATTATAAAGTGTCAGTTATTGCAAATAAAATGAAATTAGTCCCGTTACCGTCACTGTAACGTATGGACGTACGACTATGAAGTTTCTGCAACTAAATGTAAGCAAACACAAAAGAATATGTAAATGGTATTTAGAAATCTTATTACCTTTACTCTTCTTATTAATATAGTGAAACGTGAATGTTGTGATAAAATATTAAATAAAAAAATTTAAGTTTTTTTAAGAATATATTTATGACTATAAAGGATGAATGTAATGTGCAAAATGTGATAAAACTAAATAAAGCTTGTTGAGTGCACTATGCATACAAAGTTCTTACAATACAGTATCAATATTTAAGAGTACGTTAAACTATTCATGTACACATATTGTCTAGTACACTTTTCACGTATGTAAATATTTCGTATTTTTTTCTAAAATTAGTCCTTTGGGCGAAGGGCGGGTGTGAGTATCATTTTAAACACATTTTTAGGCACATCAGGAGATATATGACTTCAACTTATGAAAAAAAATGTATTAAGATCCTTATAATTTTTTTTCAATTGAATCAAATTTCAATTGTGTTATCGAACTGTTCCTAGTAAGAAAAAACTATGAAATACAAGTAGAATACTCATTACGAAGGCTACGTATACATTTGACACTTATAAAGATTTAGGGGTACATAGAATTTCTATTAAACTATTTACAAATATGAATTTTTCACAGTCTAAATATATTGGTTACTATATCTTTAACAGGCGGAAAAACATGGTGCATATCCGAATTCAAACTTCTAAACTGGAATATTTCGGCAGCAACGGGGCTAGCGGGAGGGAAGGGGTGGCATTCGATAGCTCATTGGCGCGGATTTTTAGTCACCATGTCGCAGTGGTCTGGCGCATACCGCGCTTATGCTGTGGAAGCGTATTTCTGCAACGGTTTTTATGTTAGTGAGGCACGATGCAAGTTTTGCAATTTGAAATCCGGCATTTTAATGATGGGCCCAGTTTTCAGTTAATCCAGTTGTGGGTAGTGAAATTCAGAGCGTCAGGATGTACAATAAATCATTCACGTGGACCTCGAAATAGACCTATGCAATCAATTGAAAACATTAATCGTGTCGCTGCTGCGGTCGAAGAGCAACCACGAAGAGCAATTAGAAAACATGCTGCATCATTGAATATCCAGCGTTCAAGTCTTCAAAGAATTTTGACTTTGGATTTAAAATTACATCCCTATAAATCGTTCAAAAAATAATACCTGAAGACTACAACAAGCGGAAAACGTTAGACATACTTTTTAAATTACGTATTAGCACTCGTTTGAAAGAGTGTTTTAAGAGCTAACACGTGATTTAAAAAAATATGTTTAAATTTCTTGATAAAACCCGTATTTTTTACATAATAATGGTCTCATAAGTGGTTTAGAATTTTTTAGTAAGATTATTTATTCTACTCGTATATGTTTATACATAGTGTACGTAAATTAATGTTTAACTCATATATGTGTATACATACTGTACGTTTATTAATGTTTAACTCGTATATATGTATACATACTATATGTATATTAATGAATATTTTACAGGACTGGTTGCGAATCGGATTGATCCTAAAGTAAATTAAGGTTTAATTACATATACCATATACATAATATTTTTCATATATAAGATACTCTCCAAATTTTTTTTTTAATTTTACCACGATTTTGAGTTACCATTTTATTTATTCTGTTCAATTTTGCATACACAGACAGCTTTTATACTTTTAGGGTTAGTGAAAGTTAGTGTGTGGTTTCAGACATACGAAGAGGGATAGCTGAGTGGGAGCAATAAGGTTCCTTTCGTGCCCTTTAAAACACCCCTAAAAATTACCTCTGTTTAATACAAAATCTCAAAAAACGATCTCCTTATATATACTCCAAAGTCATCCCAAATCACTTAATTTTTATAATTTGTCTATCAAAATATCTACCGTCTACGGAGCAACGAATGACAGTGCTACTGAGGGGAGGTTAGGGAGGGTTGGTCGCTCAATGCTTCCGCCTTACGCATTCAGCCCAACGTTATATCATTTTACTTTATGAATAACGTAAACGTTATGGATTTATTAGCTTTTAAGCTGACATCCAAATGTTGTATCATCACGCAACCTTTATTTTGACAGCTACGTACTTTAAATTGCCGCCTTATTTCGCTTTACGTAAGGTAGCTAGATCAGTTGACGTTACGGCTGGTTGTATATATTATTTATATATTTATTTCGGTAATTTAGTAAATTTAGTTTTGTTAGTATGATTAATCGAGAAAATAGGAAAGTAAAGGATTTTTTAATGGTTACCTTGTAAAAATTGTGTTATGTTAAATTAGATACCAACAAATGTCATTATATATTTCATCTCCTAAAAAGTATTTTGAATTTGCAGAAACGCTTGTAAAATCCGTACTTAAGAATTGAGAGATTTCTCGGAACCATTTAGGTTAACAAACATTCCATGATCCATTACGTTAACTCGGATCCATTTACGTTAACAAACATTACACGATCCATTACGTTAACTCGGATCTATTTACGTCAACAAACATTACACGATCCATTACGTTAACTCGGATCCATTTACGTTAACAAACATTACACGATCCATTACGTTAACTCGGATCCATTTACGTTAACAAACATTACACGATCCATTACGTTAACTCGGATCCATTTACGTTAACAAACATTACACGATCCATTACGTTAACTCGAATCCATTTACGTTAACAAACATTACACGATCCATTACGTTAACTCGGATCTATTTACGTTAACAAACATTACACGATCCAATACTTTAACTCGGATCCATTTTCGTTAACAAACATTACACGATCCATTACGTTAACTCGGATCCATTTACGTTAACAAACATTACACGATCCATTACGTTAACTCGGATCTATTTACGTTAACAAACATTACACGATCCATTACGTTAACTCGGATCCATTTACGTTAACAAACATTACACGATCCAATACGTTAAGTCGGATCCATTTACGTTAACAAACATTACACGATCCATTACGTTAACTCGGATCCATTTACGTTAGCAAACATTACACGATCTGTTACGTTAACTCGGATCTATTTACGTTAACAAATATTTTATGATCTATTACGTTAACTCGGATCCATTTACGTTAACAAACATTCCATGATCCATTACGTTAACTCGGATCAATTTATGTTAACAAACATTGTATGATCCATTACGTTAACTCGGATCCATTTACGTAAAATACTTCTCATAATTTAAATAAATAACAAAATTTCGACAATTTCTCGCTAATCTTGAAAGTGAGACGGTGAATAAATCTTACTTGATGTACAACAAAACAAAATAACTTAAAAAATGCATCTCTTGTCATACTTAGATAAAGTACAGAACTTTCATCGTCGCCGGAATATTTCCGTCTTTTTCTTTCTGCTAAAAATTACACTAAACTCTTCTTTTCTCTCAAGCCACCAAGCCAAAAATAAAGGCAAGGTGAACGTGAGTGCTTTACAGAATGCAGATTTTGAAAGGAAACGTTATAGCAACCGTTGGTGTCGGCGTTAGCTAGCTAGCATACGTTGAGTAAAGTAAATGGGCATAAACAAATAATATTAGACCAATTAACGACAAAGCTTTCGTTAGTATTAGGGTATGAAGTTCAATTTTCAAAGTACTCCTAACTCTAAATCGAACTTAGTTGATTAAATCTGATTAGTTGATTAGAACTTATTTTACCCAGCGGCAAAACTTATATAATTCTCTCCTTAGCAATACATCTAAATGATTTCATAATCAAAAGATTATAAAATCATTTAATTTGTTGTTTATGTTTAAAATAATTAATTATATCAATTTTGTAAATTCACAACGAGCATCGCATGAATGGAAAAAAGAAAACAATTCGCACAATGACATTGTAATCCAAAAATTTAAAAAACATTTCATATTTTTGTACTAACATAAAGAAATCATATTTTTTCTTTAATTTACAGCTTATATGTCTATATTTCTCACAAGTGTGACAACAAAAATAAACAATTATAGAAAATATTGAAATAAAAAAAAATGGACTTAAATAAAAAGTTCTTATATCGCGCTTTAACGTTAAATATAAAGACAAGTACATTTACAACAGGATTCCTTAATAGATCTTTTGTAATCATAAATATTTTCCTGTAAAAATATCGTTCAAATATAAACGGTAATGGTACTGAATGTAGCAGTAGTGTGGTAAAAATATAGCAATCCGCTGACAATAAACGAGAAAATTGCGCAAAAATAATATAGGTGTATAAAACTGATGCTGGAGCAATTATTAAATTATGGTTCATTACTAATGTAAAATATGTATATAAATAAAGAAAAAAAAAGAAACGCTTTCGTAATAATATATAATGAATTAAAACACATAAATTAATTTAACTCCTTAATTTAACAAAAAAAGAACGAATTGGAATGTACATATTTTATTTTCACATCAATATAAGATGAAAGCCTATTTTCATGCACGTCTTTTATGTTTAAAATAAGTATGTAAAACAACATGAAACTCTTATCAGTAAAGGTTTTTGGGAAATTGTTTTTAAGTTCTAATTTTTCTAAGAAAATTAAAATTATGACTATTTGTCTCGCTTTAACGCTTTGATTACTCGATTGATTTCCGTGAAATTTTGCATACATGTAGCTTGCATCGTGTAAAAAATTACCCTGTTAGAACTAAGATCTTGGACATAAGAATGTGTGAATATTTACATTGAAAGTGGATACTGTCGCGTATACTAAGATCCAATATTTTCACAAGAACATTATATTTCATTTAAATCATCATTTCTTCCTTTTTCCACGCGAGTAAAGCCACGTGTCAGAGCAAATAATAATAATTTTCTATAAATAACATTTTCTTCATTTTATTACACAATTACGATTATCCATTTCCCTTTCTCCCCTCGAGAATTATAATGATATCTAAAGGAGTTCGATATCTAACTTGTCAATAATTCAAAAAATATGCCAAACACATAGACGTATTCGGAATCATGCGGTATACAAGTTTTTAAAATGTAAGCGAACCAGTAATATTTGAAATTGAATAAAATTATTGAATCAAATGTAGTAAAATAATAACTAATTATGACTTTCTTCAATAAAATGTAAGAATAGAAACACATAACTTTTAAAAAAATTCACTCTTATGTATTACATTATATAATATCAATTGAGTGATCAATCCACTGTAACGGAGAAGCCAAAACGGCAGCGAAAGTGATACTTTTATCACTTCGCTACACGAAATACAACTAATTCAAAATTAAATAATTGTCGCGTCAGTTTGATTCTTTCTCTCGCATGTACAAATAGACAGCTGGAGAGCGAAACATATGATTATTTTTTCCGCTAACTTCATCTTCCGTGAGAGCTGCCGATACAGTACTAGGGTTGCTATATGTAAAATCGCTTTTTCTGCTATAGGATGCAGACGTGAATTTTGAGGCAAAGTTACATTATTTATTCTTTTTACAATAATGTAAATTGAAGTAGAATTATTTATTCTCTTTTTATTTCCACAATAATGTAAAAATCAACACGCCGTAACTACTAGTAGTATAAAAAAAATAATTAGTCTGACCCAATTGATTGAAAGGCTCGTTTAAACACAACGAAATATTCATGTCAATAAAAATAATTAGTCTGACCCAATTGATTGAAAGGCTCGTTTAAACACAACGAAATATTCATGTCAATAAAAATAAATAAAAATTATCTTGTACTACTAAATATAAAGTAATTTTTTTGACAAATAACGATAATTTATTCGTTAATCACAACTATCTAAATTTGTAAAAGCTAATACTGATATTTGGCAAAAGATTTACTTCTCTTTCTATAATTAATATTGTCTAATTGCTATTAAGACCTTAATTTTGTTCTTATTATAATTTGATTTAATTATGATATTCAATTTATTACATCGGCACTATTTAAAAGCGACTGTTAAATTCAGGAGCACTACTCTTCGCAATTTATTCGAGTTTGAAACTACGCCGTGTCATTTGATTCCGATTTTTCCATTTAACAAATTAATAAAACAGCAATGCAGCTATGGCATGTATAGATTCGTGAAAAACCTGGTAATGTTACACAGTATCCATATGAATTATATAAATGGGGCCAATAAAGTACCCATATAAATAATAATCGATGAAGTCAATAACGTACCCATATAAATAATAATCGATGAAGTCAATAACGTACACATATAAATAATAATCGATGAAGTCAATAACGTACACATATAAATAATAATCGATGAAGTCAATAACGTACCCATATAAATAATAATCGATGAAGTCAATAACGTACACATATAAATAATAATCGATGAAGTCAATAACGTACCCATATAAATAATAATTGATGAAGTCAATAACGTACCCATATAAATAATAATCGATGAAGTCAATAACGTACCCATATAAATAATAATCGATGGAGTTAATAACGCACCCAAGTAAATAAAAATCGACGGCGGCCGGTCAGAGGGTTGTATCTCTATGATTTGACCATATATTTTATGGACGTCTTACATTGCTAAGTATCCGAATTCTTTCAATAATTTCAGTGTGACAAGTGATTTTGGACGTCGCTACTCCAACCTTCGGAGTTTATAATCTTCCTTTTCAACTCGTTTAATTATTTGATTTTTAACTATTTTTCGTGTAAAAAGAAAATTATAACATGTCTTTAATCCTAAAAAATGTATCGATATTAGTTACACAGTGAACAATACTTACAACGTATCGGCATCCTCCCTGAACGTGTTGATTTAAATCATCCGGTTTTAGTCGATTGCATCGTGTGGCGTTCAACACGAAACATCGTTTGTTATGTTTAATAGCTTACCATGCTACTTTACTTTGTACACATATATTTTTAGCCGTCTTCAAAAAAGAAGGTTTTCAATTCGATTGTATTTTTATCCGACAGCGGTCCGTCAAAGAGGACACTGAGCTCATCAGTTTATGAATGCTGTATGCAGGTGTGTCCAGATTTTGCTCCCTGTATTCGGAATAGATAATCTGAATTTGAACAAATGAGGTATCATTTCAGTCGTCTTTACCTTCTGAGTGTTCTTAGGTAGGTGACTTTATGATCCATGTAATATGGAGGCTGAGAGTCGCCATTTTGTTAAGCGTGGTTTTGATGAGTAGATTTCAAAAATAAAGATATATCCCATTTGTTAAAGAAATGTTTAAAAATGCACCAAGCAACATTCTTTAGAATTGAACTGTAGGTTATTCGGTAATGGTTTTTAAACTTAAATTGTTAATTGCGTAATAAATACCGAAAAAATTTGTTTATTCAACCATTGACCTCACACATCGCAATTTTAGTATTGAAAATGAATCCTTTTTGATACCTTTATTTTTGCAGCCGAGCTTTTGAGTTTTAAAAATTTTCTTTTTTTGTGTACGTCAATATATATCTTGGCCATGTATGGCCTGATTTGAATGATTTTTATTTATTTATAAGAATATAACTCAAGAGCGATCTTTTATGCATTTGGTTAAAATTTTATGATGCTCCAGAAGTGGACAATGAAACTCCTCAACGGATAGTACAGCACCGCACTATTCGTTGAGGAGTTTCATTGTCCATCTCTGAAGCAAATTCCGCAAAGTAACCGTACTCCACAGCTATGTCATGGTCTGATATAATTGATTAATTGACTCATTTCATTATAAGAACAGCGTGTTTGGTAGATCTAAATTTAAAGAAAAGCACTCAATAATCCCAATAATATAGAATATCAATTATATTATTAATTTTAGCTTTTGGAGGCAAAATTAGAAAAAGGTATTGGAATGAAATCCAACGTGAATTAGGACTTAATTTGGGTAAGTAATGATAATTTTTTGAAGACTTCTGACTTTCATAATCTATTCATCTTCTAAGGTTCGTTTCATTATATCTTTTAATTATATTTCATGGCTCTAAAAACTTTGTCCCTTTTGTGTGTTAAAATTTATTTCTATCAAATTTCATTGTTCTACAATCATTAGTTCCTTTTGTAAATATTTTGGCAATTTTTTAAAATAAGTAAATTGGAAATCCCCTAGATGTTTTATTTTTTTTCTTCTACAATCTAAATTCGAGAACAAAAATATAAAAAAATCTTGAAATAGTTCTCTAAATTCCTGTATTCGTTTTCATTAATGAGAAAAAAATTAAGACAGAGTAGATTATTCAAAGGAAGATTTCATAATTAAAATAGTTATTTATAGTTAATTTATTTAGGAAGCGGAATAAACAAAAATATAAAAAAATCTTGAAATAGTTCTCTAAATTCCTGTATTCGTTTTCATTAATGAGAAAAAAATTAAGACAGAGTAGATTATTCAAAGGAAGATTTCATAATTAAAATAGTTATTTATAGTTAATTTATTTAGGAAGCGGAATATCTGAACATTTTTAAACCTCTTAATTCCACTTGATAATTACATATTAATTCATTTTTTCTTTCAGAGGTATAACTTGTTTCATCTGTTTCTCTTTCTCCTAAATATTTTACTTCTTTATTATTTTAGAACTGATTCCCAATAAAATAGATATTCTGAAAATGTCGTCTCATGCATGGCATATCTTTAAATATTTAATATTTCTTTTCAAGTTGCACAGTACCGAATGTGGATTAATCTTCTCTTGAGACTTATTCCAGAATGTTTAACTGGTGGATAATTACTTTTAATTCTTAATTTTTAAAACCCATATTTGAAGGGTTAAACTATATGTAACTAGTTTATTTAGTGTTAAGTAAGCTTAGTTTAACTACAGATATGTTCTTTGAGTTTCTCTCTTTCTTCAATCGTGAAAATATAGCCAGTTTACTATATTATATGAATCTTGATATAATTGTTAAAATTAACCTCTTTCATGTCCGGTACAATTGGAGGTCAGATATTTTACACCATACAGACTTCACTCATGTTTTTCAAAATTATTATATTACTACTATTTGACAATATATTCTATTGTAATATATTGAAATGTTTCCACATAATTTAATTAGATGAAATTCATTTCGCAACATTTGCATAAACACTGCATTTGGCAACGTTCTTCGTGAGATTATTTTAAAAATGATATATAGTTTGTTTCGTTTGTTTTGTTCATATACTTAGCATGTTAAATATGAATTGTTTTCAATCTTTTTTTTTAAGTTAATAACAGTGCTTAGCATATTACAGCGATTATTTTCTAACTCAAACATTATTTCACTGACCTTTCTATGATTGTTACTCTATTTTATTTATAAGACGCCTATGTTGCTTAATTTTAAGGAAAAATCATTCATCAAATATAGCAGGGCTATGAAATTCAAGGTAGTGTTTGTGAATATTGCGAAAATTAACGAATATGTCTATCTATTGTTTTATACGCCACATACTCTCTCAAGGCTTGGTAAACAGCTACTGTGGAAAGTTATACTCCTCCATCCTGATATACTTCTTTCATTTTATACTTCCTTATACATTCTCTTTTACATGTTCTTATATTTTAATTATTCCTCACACTATCACCTTTTAGACTTTCCTCAGTTTGATCTATTCGTCTCGTTAGTTTTCCCCTTCACTTTTTCTACAAATACCTTTATTTACTCTTTTCCTACCTATACGTTCAACATGCCTTTCTTTAACTTTCAGATCACGCTTTCTTCAATATTGCATTGTCATTATATAAGTGCATTTTTAATTCTCTCACGTAAACTAACATTGCGCGATGATCTCATTTCAACCGTGTATAATTTACTTTTATCCTCATTTTACATTGTTAAATGAGGATAAAAGAATGAGAATTATATCCGTATGTAACTTAGTCCTACTCTCGCTTTCTTTGATATACATTTATTCTTCACTGCTATTACAAGAGCGCAATTCATTTACTCAACTATACGTATTCGTAGTGTTACAAAATCTTCGGTCCTTCTGTTCCTTGACAATGTACTTCCTGAATAATCAAACTGCTCGTTCTATAATCAGATTACTTATCTTTATTTCGTATATTATTTTGCATTAATTCTTTACTCTTTCACGTACCATTTCTTAACATATATCAGCACTTAAACACGAATATTCTTCTAAGCATTCTTGAGGCATTCGTATCTTTGAATAATTTAAATGTTAAGAGAAGTTTAAAGCAATAATTTTTTTTAAATAGGTAAAATTTAATATGGCTGTGGATTATCCTTTTTCGAAGGCAATTTTTTTATTGTGTGTAAAGTCTAGATGGAACACAAATATTCGGAAACAAAGCCGCTATTTGATATTTATCTCAAATGCATTTATTGAATATATTTGGCGTTAATTTTGTAGAAATTCATTATTTACAATTAAATGAAACTACGTGATGTAGTATTATTTCTACTTTCTTTAAATTTTTTACCACTACCTAGGTTTCGTTGAATTACAACATCTTCAGATGGGTTATTAGCAAAGATTTATTTCTCAATTTGTGGAAATTTAGAAGTATTTATTAATATAACAATTATATCTAGAAATATTTATTAATATAATAAATTTAATAAAGATTTATTATCTTTGCTAAGAGCTCACCTGAAAATGTTGTAATACAACGAAACCTAAGTCGTGGTAAAGAACTTAAAGAAAGTAGAAATAATACTACATCACGTAGTTCCATTTAGTTGTCAAATGCATTTCTTAGTCAATTTGTATAAAAAGGAAACAGGACAAAATAATTTACCATTTTTTTAAACAAAAAAATGTTTAAAATGTACAATATAAGAAACAGAGACTCCAGATGAAAAGAACAAGAAAACAAACTAGATGGCACTAGTTGCGCAAGTACATGGTGTAAACAAAAACAGCATAATTGATATTTTTTCTGTGAAATTTTGCTCGTATCGCTTAATAGTTAAATCCCAATAAGGAGTTTATTTGTGATTAGCTTTATCGCGTCGTATCGTTTTGATGATGCTGTACGGCCGCAGCAGATTTATCTAGCAATTTTAGAGGCGCCAAATGGAATAAAAAAAAATTTCTATTCAATTCATTGAAATTATTTTTAAGCATTCTAAAATTATTTTTTTTAAATTTTATGTAAGATAAGATATTGTTGAAAATATCTACAAAAATATGTTCCCCGCCGTCATCAAAATTGTTAATGTCAAAATTATGAAAATAGCAAAGTTACTATAAGTTTTCCTAAAGTTACTAGACAACTAGAGCAATGGTTCTCAATCTTATGGTTATTGAGAAACACGCGATATTTTTACATCTATGAAAGATATTATTGCTAATTTATTTACATGGTGAAAGGTAATGTTTAAAATTTGGAAAAAGTTTGACAGAAATACTACGTGCTCTAAATGTTTATATACGCTGAAGTGTGTATGGAACCCAAGTTCTACTCATGGCTACTTGGTTTCATAATACAGAATATACGTGATTTTGCAAGACACTAACTTTGTACACTTATATTAATTAGTGTTTGTTAATCAATTATAGTAGCTAAAAGGTTAACGTACAACGGGCCCAATATCTTTTGAGATACGTAACTCTAAAAAGAATGAATGGCTCATTCTTTTGTAATAACATTCATTATAAAATAATGAGCCATTCATTCTTTTTAGGGTCCCTTACCTCAAAAGATACGGACCAGTTGTACGTTAACCTTTTAGGTAACGTTGAAGTTGCGCTCGAGAGCTTTAGATATTAGCACATTTTATTGGTGTTACGAGAACATTTTACGATTACATCGTCTCATTTCGTACTCAAGATACAATAGAGGCGAGTTTGCTATATCAACTTGACAACGGCCTGTGTAATTACTTTGGAATGCTGCCACATATTTTTATTATCGTCTTTAGATACGGTCATATTAAAAAAAATTGTGCTAAATTCTTAAATAGACCCAATTAGATATTTTTAGTTTTTATAACATTGTAATTATATTAATTTCGTGTAAATGTCTAAAAATTTTAAAGCTAGCTAAAAACATATTTTTATCATAGCAAACATTGATGGCAAAGTCTGTTTTAGTTCGAAATTGAAATAGCTTAAACATGTTACTTCAGTTTGAATTAAATATTAATATTTGGTAACGATTTGTAGCATGATTTCATAGTATTATGGTGTAATTCATGTTTATAGCCCTTGTTGACATATGTTAAATAGGTGACATAATCAAAAAAATTAAAATCATTGAAAAGTGAAAATGTTGCGTTAAGTAACGAACTTCCTTAGACAATCAGTTGCTAATGTGGCAGCTTAAAGATGAGACCAGAGTACTTAATGGAATGAACTTTTCCATTGTTGTAGGGGATGAAAATTTGAATCATTTTAGTATGAATGCACGCAATGGATGTTATATTGTAATCTATGCTGGTTTTGTTTACGCCATATACTTGTACTACTAATGCCATCTAGTTTGTATTCTCAGATTGACGATTTACATAAATTCGTATAAATTAGTATAATGAAAAGATTATTATTTTATCAATTGTATAATTTTACTAGTATATATATATATATATATATATATATATATATATATATATATATATATATATATATATATATATATAACTTAATTACGTACTTTTTCAATTTTTTATTGTTTCAATTTCGTGTTCATTAGCTAAAAAACTAGCAATGTTAACATTGTTTCAAGAATCTGCAAATTATATACTAATGAGGATCCAAATAACTTGGTTATACAATCGCACAACCTTTCCAGAGTATCTTATTTTTATGTTCCCGTAACAAAAGGGTCCGAACGTAAGCTGATTGCAGTGGCGACACTGTCCGTTCGTCTATTAAGATACCTCTGTTTTCTAAATCCAAACCTAAATTTTACACATTTCTTTTAATTCTGCAACTCGACGCCAAAATCGCATTAAAATCGTGTTAAAGTCCAAAAGTATAAAGTCGTATAAAGTCCCAAAATCGTATTTAAAGTAGTTAAGAATAATTATATCGGAAGGGCGCACCCATATACGCAAAAGGTGCCGAAGAAAAACATTTGTTTACTTAAACGTGTTGGATAAAATTGAAAAGAAAAAGTTCTTTGAGTTGAATCAACATTTTTTTAAGAATAATGGCGTGCAAAAGTTACCCGTTTTAGACGCGTATTGTTACAAATTCTATCACTGTCACCTCAGTATACCTACATCAATAATCTATACATCAGGTTTATCATAATAAGTAGACATCTAAAATCCCTTGTCATATTGAAATTATGATATATTTAAAGAAAAAATAATTGGAAAATGTTCAACTACAATAATTATTGGTAAGTTATTAATAATAAAAAGATGTTTAAAAAGATTATTACGTTACTTTAAGTACATTGTAAATTAGTTAATTTATAAAGAATATTATATGGAGATGTGTGTGTATATATATATATATAAACACACACACACACATATACATATACGTGTGTGTGTTTGTGTGTGTGCGTAACTATTGTTTTTAAGTTTATATGATTTTAAATAATGTAGACACAAATCGTTGCTTAAGATTGCCTACCGAACTAACGAGTCCGTCATCAATGAAATCGGCATCCACAAAAGGTTGCTTCTTCTACAAATTCCTCCTCTCCCGTCAGTTCCTCAGAAGCCATAACGACCAGATCACAAGCGCCTTCCAAATGACCACCCATGAGACCGTAAGATTGGTACAAGATCGCAAGAATCGGCACTAAGCAATTTACACTAATAAAAAGACGGCTCCTATCGTTGTAATTTACTAACCTCAGAGTAGAACTAATAACAATTTGTAATTTATTCTGTAACCCTAGTATGGAGGGGGGGGGGGGTTTACAGATGAAAGAAGAAAATATGAAACCCTCGTATTGCAAACGTGGCTTTCACTCGACCGGTTTTTATTAAGGTACTTTATATGATGAATGTGAGTGAATTTTATTTGATTATTTTAATTTTTTTCTGTCTGCCTATTTGTCTGTCTACATGTTTGTAACTAATTAAACCTTTATAGGTTTTCATTGAAACTTGACATATTTATGAAAGTTGTCTTGACTGAAAAAATAAGCTTTATATCTAGCTTCACTTACGTTGATCGTATCGCGAGCTCCCATAAAAGTTAAAATTATTAAACGTAGAACCTACGTCGTAAATTCCTTACTTAAAATACACACATACGCCGTTCTTAATACTTACTATTTTATGCTTCGACTTACAATTTTAAGTTCGATTTGCTGGTAAAGCCGATAGCAAAGCTGCGAGCGAAAGCTGGTTAGGAATAGAGTCCGTAATTCGATTTGAAATAGATAAACACTGATTTACAGCA
The DNA here is from genome assembly GCA_039881145.1 of Druceiella hillmani. Classification (NCBI taxonomy): domain Eukaryota; kingdom Metazoa; phylum Arthropoda; class Insecta; order Lepidoptera; family Hepialidae; genus Druceiella; species Druceiella hillmani. Next base: position 21,393,019 of record JAYKKI010000033.1, on the reverse strand, counting down.
TCGCATTCCATACTAATATTATAAAGATGAAAGTATTGTTTATTTGCTTGTATTTTAGAATTTGGCAAAAAATTAACATATCCGATACGCATGAAATTTTCAACATCCTATAGCTTATAGTTTTCAGATGGACATTCGTTACATAAGTCATTTTTACAGCGTGTGGGCAATAAGTGATGATAATATTAGAGAAGCGAGTTGAATTTGATGGGAAATATTTTTATACACAACTCTTATACTGTATAGCTACAACTTTTTTTCCTATTTGAAACAATGTCATGAATTACACGTATAAAATTATGAAAAAAAAAGTTATATTATACTTTATAGCTACATCTTTTTTTCCTATTTGAAACAATGTCATGAATTACACGTATAAAATTATGAAAAAAAAAAGCTTATACTTTATAGCTACATCTTTTTTTCCTATTACTTATACTTTATAGCTACATCTTTTTTTCCATCTTATACTTTATAGCTACATCTTATACTTTATAGCTACATCATCTTATACTTTATAGCTACATCTTATACTTTATAGCTACATCATCTTATACTTTATAGCTCCATCTTATACTTTATAGCTACATCATCTTATACTTTATAGCTACATCATCTTATACTTTATAGCTACATCTTATACTTTATAGCTACATCTTTTTTTCCTATTTGAAACAATGTCATGAATTACACGTATAAAATTATGAAAAAAAAGTTATATTAATACTACGCTGATGAACAGTTGATCTTTTTGTGATATTTAATTATTGAATATATTTGGCGTTAATTTTGTAGAAATTCATTATTCATAATTAAATGAAACTACGTCATATAGTATTATTTCTACTTTCTTTAAGTTTTTTACCACGACCAATCTTTGCTAATAGCCCACCTGAAGATATTGTAATACAACGAAACCTAGGTCGTGGTAAAGAACTTAAAGAAAGTAGAAATAATACTACATCACGTAGTTTCATTTAATTGTGATATTTAATTTTGAAAAATGGCTTTTCGACTTTTTAAATATTTTTTTTGGGAGTAATAGAATTTGATGTAGTAAATTTATTTTATACCAAAAAAATTCTATCTTTTATTTATCTCGAACTTGGACGGTCTAAATTTATCTAGGAAACGGTTGACTTTTCACATTCGCCAAAAAACTTTATACGTTCATAAGGGTGAATTATTTGTATGTTTCCAAAAATATTTTTTTCCATTAATTTTTATTATATTTATAGGATTTAATATTATTATATTTATAGGATTATATTTATATACTTATTTAAGAGTGTGAAATTATGCTAGTTACTAATTTAATTTCGTAGCTAAAAATACTTTTTTAAGAACTATTTTAAAGTAATTCATTTAGTTTCATGGCCACATAAAACCAACTGGTACTTATCAATACCTTAATACTTTCACTTTATAAAATTAATGAATCCTTTCACCTATAATCATTTGAATGGACACACATCAAGTAATATCAGTTTGAATTGTAAAATAATTATAAAAATATAATTTTTATTATATTTATAGGATTATATTTATAGGATTTAAGGTGCGCGAATAATAATACAGCTTATTGTTTAAAGGGCAATCTTTTATAGTAAAATAGGGTAAAATATAACAAATTGCAATAAGCCTCATGTACTGAAAAAAAAACATTTATATTTTCTACGATTCAAATATGTAAACACATTTCAAACATATTAACACAAATAAACATGGAGTATGTCAGAGAGAGCTGGCTGTATGTTGGAGATCATTAAATATCGATCTTTGTTGATCAGTTCCCTTTGCATCGTGCCTGAAAACAACACTCTGTACAAATTTTGCAAACAAAATATTAAAAAACTAGTGAAATTCATATATTTTTTCGACGTCTTTGCTAATATATGTCAACAGTTGTTTGACAGGATATTTGTTTGTCTTAATCGAATTTTTTGTTCACTCAGACACATAGGCTTCTCGTGATGTAACCTCAAACCTACAAAACTTTTTTAAGACGGAACTCTAAAATTACTTTTAAAAATCTGAAGATGTTTCCTATGATATATTTTATGATATTAATAAAACGAAAGTCTATGGATATTTCAAACTACAGTTAGCAATCCACGTACAACAAAAGAAGGCCAATCAAGAAACTATGAAGAATATTGTCCATTATAGCGTATTTTAAAAGAAACATCTCTTTTTATACAAAAAACTCACAGAAAATCGTATACTTACTAAGGAATTTGGTGCTCATATAACCTCCGACGTAAGTGTATGGATATAAAATAAGATAATGATATCGACATTCAAAGACAATAAATATGCTGCGGAAAAGTTAGTGAATACAAAGAAAACCATAATGACAAAACTAAGACCTAACACAAGAACTAATACAAGGAAAACTATAATGACAGAATTAAGAGATTCGTAAAAAAGCGGAAAATTTTACGTACGATTCAGAAATTTGTGATAATAACCGAAAACTTACGTACGATATCAGAATTTTGTAATAATAGCGGAAAGCTTACGTACAATCTTAAAAAAATATAATAATAGCGGAAAACTTACGTACGATCTCAGAAATTTGCAATAATAGTGGAAAGCTTACGTAACATCTCAGAAGAAAAGACGTCCTGGTTAAAGAATGGTCGCTATTCATAATTCGTGTATTGTGGTTGCATAAAAATTGTAGAAAATTCACAAATATATGTTCGAAATGTGGCCGAAGTAGCAAGAAAAAGAAAAAAAAGTTAGAGGTAAAGAGAAAATCTGGCATTAATCGTGCTTTTCCTATTATCAGGGCTATCATATCCCTGAATATCTCCAGAGAGATGGCCGATAATAATAGAAACAAGGCAATTTTTAGTCACGTTTAAAAATAATTAATTAGAGATAATTTAATTAGAGATAAATGTCTAAAGTGAAATCCAAATTAAAGAAATCTTGTTATCAAAATAATTTTTAATTAATTGTTATCTAAAAAACTTGTAGAAATTTCTCTATATTTACTCCAGGTACGTAGAAATGTTTGAAGAAAGGACAAAATAAAAAATACTCTTACGCTAATACCTCGTATTGATGAACAAAAGGAGGCAAAGGTAGCATAGAATTATGGTATAACTTTTAGAGACAACGCGACGTTGGCACACGTACATTGACGGAGCACTTCGTATACAAAAATCCAACTTGCTCCACAACTTCGCAGCGTATACTGCAAATGTGTGTTCATAGAATGATGTATTATATCTTAAAATGAGGATATTGAGAAGGCTTTTAGAACGTAACCCGAGAATATGACGACATGGAGCAGTAAATCTGGCACTAAAGTATAATGGATTGCGAGGCTTATTAGTACATTATGGAGGGAACAGAAAATATAGATCTTCGTGTAGGCTGCGATCAGATTTCCTAGACCAAAGACATAATACTTTGTTTTCCAACCAATTAATTAAACAATCTGTTAAGTACGGGTAAAACTCACACTAGGAGGATACTTGGCGATATATAAACATTGATGTTTTTGTTAAACCATTTGCAAATATCAACTTCATTCATGTATTTTCATAAATTATACCTCTCATATCTCTATTATATTATCTCTATTATACCTCTCTTAATCGTAAAATTATCAATTCTCAAAAACGTCAATTTCTCAAAAATGATGATCTTAGAATAGTCATTATAGTTTTTCGGTAAACTTTCGCCATAGGTACCTCTAGTTATGGTTTTACATTATCTTTTATAATTTTTCTTTTAGTAATTTGGGAAATGGGGCGGAGAAATTGTTCATTTGTTTCTGTAAAATTTTCAGCAATATTTCTGAAACTATTGTTTAAAAATTCTGAAAAAAATAATTTCAAAACCTTGTAACTTCAACCAATGTCCCACATAACATATAAAAATGTTTTTAACACCCACTTTGATTCCTATTACATTTAAGTTTATTTGAGTGTCAATTGAGATATACAAGGAATAATATACTTTATAACTACCCAAATTTCGAGTTTCTACTCTCGATAGTTACTCATAAAATCCGTCTGTGACAGAAAGACGAAAGGAAAAACCCGACAACGGTAACAAAGAAATTTAGAAAGCAAATTCGAATAAAATTTTGTTACAGTTATGAAATTTTTTTCTGCATTTGTCATATTGAATTTGCCTATTATAAATAATTAACTTATTATAAGCTAACATATATTATGTTTGAATTTGCGTTTTCATACAAGACATTTACACATATAATAAAATTGTAACATAGTGAATTTTGTACATGAACAATATTTTGAAAAAGAGTGATTGATTTAGCATATAGAATGATAATAGAAGCCACAAAACCTGTTTTTAGAATTTTTGTCTGTCTATCTGTCTGTATGTTAATTTGTTCGTCAATCATGCGAAATTTAGGGCATCGATTTTAATGAAATTTGGCACGGTAATAATTTATACCCTCGGGCAACATATAGGATATTTTTAACTGGATATTACAGATTTAAAAATTCTTGACTTGGTGAATTTACAATATTGGTACTGTTAACGATATCTATTAGCGTTTTTGATAATGGTACAGATAATAATAATAATACTAGTTTGTCCGTGAAACCGTAATTTTGCGCCAATAAAATCACGTGGCACAGCCAGTATATTTATAAAGTAGTTTTTGAAAGACCTTTCAGTTAATATCCATCATTATGGGTTTTAAGGCGGATATATCCAATATATAATATTCCATGGCCGCCATGTAGAATCTGTGTAGCGTATGCTAATTAAGTTGTTAAGACGAATTGAGAAATAGATTAATTCGGTTTGGTAGCTTAAGGAATTGGATGTGTGTGTGTGTATGTGTGTGTAATAAGTATCATTATATTCTTGTCATTCAGATCTTTAATGTAATATTTGATATGGTTTAAATGCAATTTTATATCATGTGAGACAATATGGCGGCTAGTGGTCACCACATTGTATTATATATAACCTATTACAGTCTTAACATTAAGACGAGCCCAATAATATCCCACTTACCGAAATAATTCCAGTAGTTTGATTCTTAGGATGGGACATATATACTCACATACTTATATACGCACCTACAGGGTGGATTAACATTATAAGCCATTTTATTACCTTAGTCAAGTAAATAGCGCAGATATTCTTGCCGAAATAAGCTCAAGAGTAAAAATGATTTCAAATGTTTTTTTTTTCAATTTTGAAACCCAAGTGTGTCAGTGGCAGTGATGTTAAGACCGGGAAACTTGTATGATAAAACAATTTTATTCTTCCGATCTCTGTTTATGGATTTGATGTTCGTTCATAATTTTGTACCAGGATATTTGAATTTATCTTCTTATACGCCCGGTAATTTCATATATCAAAACTCTGTTTTACGTTCTCGTTCGCAGTATGTGTAAATTGATAAAGAGCATAGTTATTTAGTGTCCGTATGAGGTAACTTACATCCTTATGTTGGATAAAATATAGAAAAGACTCACACGATGTCTCTACTTTAAAAATTATGGATACCAGCTGCATAGGCATCCTTTTTTTAATTTTGGGCATAGTGAGATATTATTTTTTGCAAATAAGAAAGATAGCTGCACGTGGCCCTGTGTTTATTCCAAAACGTCAATGGACAAGTAATTTTTGTTGGGAATGGTCTAGTTTGTTGTCTCGGACTGACGTGCTCGAATATGGCGACGCAAGCCTCTCATTTGCTGTACGGAGATAGCGATATTCGATTGTGATCCCAGTATTTCACGCATTGAATTTGCTTCATTTGATAACGGCCTCATTTAAAAACGCCTCATTTTGTTCACTTGTTCTACTGTTGGGATTAAAGACTTTATAATTAAGATCTTGGATTCTTTGGAAAATATTATTAGAAAAACGCCTCATTTTGTTCACTTGTTCTATTGTTGGGGTTAATGACTACAATTAAGATCTTGGATTCTTTGGAAAAAATATTAGAAAAACGCCTCATTTTATTCACTTGTTCTACTGTTGGGATTAAATATATTACAGTTGAGATATTGGATTCTTGAGAAAATATTATTAGAAAAATGCCTCATTTTTTTCACTCGTTCTACTGTTGGGGTTAAAGACTTTACAATTAGGATCTTGGATTCTTTGAATAATATTATTCGAAAAACGCTTCATTTTGTTCACTTATTCTACTGTTGGAATTTAAGACTTTACAATTAAGATCTTCGATTCTTGGGAAAATATTATTAAAAAAATTCCTCATTTTGTTCACTTGTTCTACTGTTGGGGTTAAAGACTTTACAATTAAGATCGTGAATATACTATTAAGTTAACTAGATAAGAGATAAGGCCGTCTCTAATCATTATATATTAAACATTTTTTTCTTTTTTAGTATTGAAATTTCAAATTAGAATATCTGCTTTTTTAGTAGTTTGATTGCAACGAAAAGACTGTGTATTACCTCAGATCCTCCAGAATTCAAAGTTAAAGCCCTACTGGAATATCTTCCTTGTATCTATCATGATACGTGAACAAATATTTGTATGTTACAAACAAAAAAAAAACAGACAAAATTACAGAAAAAATAATATTTTTGTAGATCCCTAAATAATTTATTTCATTTTCCTAGCACAGATATACCGATTTTACTATATGTATAGAATATGATTTTCACCTTGTTTTTTGGTGTCGATAATTGTTTCTGTTTATTATCTATTAGTCTAAAAGAATTTTGTATTATATGAACTAAGCAGTAAGTCAGCCAAGGTTGTTTTTAAGAAATGAAACAATAAATAAATAAACATTATGGGTATTAAAAATTATTGGAAGTTTTGTATAATGTTTGAAATTATTGGATAGAACTAAATAAGTTTTGTAAAACACGGGAATAGAAAACGTATACGACAAGAAAAGGGGATGCACTTGACACGGAAATATTTCAGTGTTTGTATTATTTGGGCCTTAACGAAACAGAAAAACTTATTACAAGGCAGAAGAACGAAATAATCATGTCAGAAGTTATCTGGAGAGCTTGTCGTCATCCTTGGCTGCTCCGAAGACGGCGCGAACATTTAGGTACAAAGTGAACAACTCTATATGCAGTAGTATACAAAACACGACACGATACACACATTTTACTTTGATTCACACAAAAACACGGGAGGTAACCAACACGCTCATATCTCACACATACAAACAGAATACACGCGCGCACGCGCATATACAACCGCACGTGCGCAAAGCAGCAAGCTTAGGCGATTATTTTTCGCTTTCACACAAGAAGAAATGCCCCGGCCGGTCAACTCGAGACGGTAATATATTAGACGTTAAGTGAAAGAGAGACGCAAACGTCGTTGCGTAATGCTGCCGCCATCACTTTCTTTGCGCGCGCCGTCTCCGTCTCGCTCATCGCGTGTCCAGATAGATGCGAGATAGTGTTGAGAAGAAATTTCGTTCGAATATACATATAGAAATTTATACGTGTATACAATCGCGATATACGTATATTCGCTCTTTTTGCGTGTGTTTTAATAAAATTTATTCGCTTTTTATCCAATGCGTAATATAGAAATGCTTTCTTCGAATACATTCAAATTGAATATATTGCAAGTATTGGATGTTTGAATAATGTTATTGCTAATATAATACCAGTATTACGTCGGTGTGCATTATATAAATTCTCTTTTAAATTCCATCTACATCTTCACTTTATTTGCAATCGAGATTTATTCAGTGGTAATAATAAGATGCACCGTAAATTTATTTATTTGTTTTAGAACCCAACGTATATAAACTTATTGCTACAAGCAATCTCCTCCAGCCAACCAAAATAAATGTCGAAACTTATTTATACCTATTATTATAGTGGTGATGATAACAGTTATAGACTGTTTGTGTGTAGTTATAAAATCAGTTAAATTCCATAAGATATCTACGCACATATACACAAACTAGTTATAGTTAGAAAAGTATTATTGTTTTCCGAGATAAAAGTTTTTTATATTTATTTCTGTAATGCAGGTTATATGTATGATAAATTTCTTGAAGATTAGCTAAATAATGGAGCTATGGAAATAGGACAAACAAAGTTACTAAGCATTTATTAAATTGATTCGGATAATTTAGAAAGGATTAATATTCTTATTGTTTTTATAATTGTATTCATTAATATACGGTTATGAAAATATTACAGTTATCACATCTATACGTTTCAATAATAATAATTTGGCAATTAAATAAATTCAGTAACACTACCACTTCAAGAACTTTATACTCAATTATCACAGATATATCACACTCTGGTATAACCTTGATGCGGCAAGGTTGAACAATTTTATACCGTGGAAATATAGGAAATTCGAATATAATTATGTTCTAAATGCTGGTATGGCAAAAAAATTATGACTACGCAAGCGCTACTAGGTATAGAGAAGCGAAAGTTTTTCCAAAATTTAGGATATACAATTTTTCCACTCAACAATAGGAAAATAATTTTCTCCACACAAACTTCTTTTCCGTGCTGCAACGTACAAAAAAAGAACGGAAGCACGGAAGAGGAGTTTCTCCATGTTCATACTTAAGTAAGCTTTTTATATACCAAATTTAAAAAAGCTCACTTCAACTATGAACATGGAAATGGAACAAACTGAACTTAGCCAAGTTCCTTGTTATATGGAAAAGTCCCGTAACCTGAATGGCACTACTATTACATCCCTATACATCTACTAATTACTTGCTTATAGCCTCACATAGTAAAATCCATTAGACCTTACTGGTCAGGACACGTTTGTGACAAAATAATGAGTTATGTGGGTAAGTATAGCCTTAAGTTAGCTTAGGTCACGAGTGTCTGTAGAAATGACGTTGGAAAAATAACAAATACGCGAAGGCAAGTATCGCTTTGGTTTGATCAGCATGCTATGTAAAATAGGATTTTCACAATACTTCTTTATGATTCTAGTGAACGGCACCAGACGAAGCAGGCTATGGCATGAGTTTAGAAGCGAACGGGTGATCTCAAAATTACTATGGGCAAAACAAGCCTGCCTCAAGTCCACTTCTGCAAATTTGAGAGTTTGCCCTACGTATTTGTCTTCAGTAAACTTGACCATTTTCTCGAGTCTCGCTCACGTGGTAATTAGAGGGAAATACGTGAGCAACGCAATTTACACATTCTCTGTCTTCCTTTGAATATTAGACTTTCGTGTATCAAAAGAAAAAAAAAATGAAACTCTTATTAGATTACACACGTGTTCGCCAATCTGTCTGTAACCGTAGTTTTTCTCAGAAACGGTTTGACGTAACATTTGTAATTTGGCACAGACGTAAAATTATTAATTAACCCTCAGAAATGATTGACACAGACGTAAAATTATGAATTAATCCTCGGAAATAGTTTAGAGGCTAAAAAATAATAAGTTTTATTATCATTAAACCAATTGAAAACCCAAGTTAAGGTTAAGTTTTCCGAAACTATTTTTTTCAGAATTTCATATAAGACAGATATTTATCCAGATTGTCATCACGAAGCACAATTTGAAGGAAACTGTAGTCTGTTGAATTCAAAAGAAAAGTCATTAACATTAATGGAATACGCGGCGCTACCTATATTTCTCCCTTCGCAGATTCTGATAAAATGTTGGCTTCGATTACCTTACGATGTCGATATTCAACTCGCAGGCAATGTTACACCTATATCTGCATACAATATAAGCTTAACTTCTGGAAGACCCAACAAGGCAATGGAATATTTATTTTTTTAAATTTTATATGATACTTCGATTCAATCCTTTAATTTAAAACAGGTAACTCATTTGTACCTCAATCCCCCTGTCTTAAATTACATATATGTATATTTCAAATATCCTCTCGCATTATAAACGGCGATTGACAAAACGCTACCTCTTTCAGCGTCGGAAAAGTCGGAATTGATAGCACACCGTGTTATTTGAGTATTCTGGGCGGACCCAGACCATATTCTTGACATTTGGTTATCGGCATCCATAGACCCGTCTTTTGCTCCTTTCGAATTTATAATTGTACCAAACTTAGTTTGCCTATATCTCGGGATGTTTGTTTGTTTGCAAAATTTTCTAATTGATATAGTTCAATGAAGTACAGAAGTATAGTTTTCGGTCTACTGATCGCTGTTTTAAATATATATTTCTAGATAAAAAATTGAACTCGTATTTCATCCTCTTAGGGGCTTAAAAACTTTAAAACATATGTTTAATTATCGATTATTTGGAGTACTTTTAGAAAGTTTCGAGTCTGTTTAATATTTTGAATTTAAAAAATGTTTAAATTTAAAAAACCTTCCTTATTGGCTACCTACATTATATATGTGTGTACACACACACACACACACACATATATATATATATATATATATATATATATATATATATATAACGTAAGTTCCTTCCAAATTCTTAGAAGTATTTAACAATTTCCCTCTATTATAGATGTAGAGACCCCATTTCTTCCTCAGAGATTTCTAAAAAAAACACGTGTGTAATTATTTATTATTTGTTTATTTTTTTTATTTGCTCGTTTATTTATTTATTTATTACTGCCACACAAACAGTATGATCACAATTTTTGCAATTCCATTCGAGGAGATACACTTTTAATGTTTTTACGGGACAGCTTAGTCCTTTAACTGGAGTAAAAACTCGATACTGGTGCGATTCTTCGAAATAAAGAAGGGACCATATATATATATATATATATATATATATATATATATATATATATATATATATATATATGTCGTCTACTGTTATTGCCTGGAATTTAAAGTTGAAAGGACTGAAGAAGTGAACTGCTATAAAATGCTTTGTGGGAAAATGCTTTGTGTTTATAAAGAAATATGCAGTCAGTACGTTTTCTTCGTTGAGCCAGAGTGTTTGATTTAAAATATGAAAGACGCTCTTGGTAGGTGAATAATTTTTTTGCTTAATCCTTCTCTGTAGGCGAGGTGGTGTAAAAATATATTTTGAACCATGGAAGTGATATAAAATTTTGACCTTTTTTGCCTAGTAGGTCTAATTTTTCGCCTTTAAGCCTAAGTTTTAAGGAATATTCTGATCGTATATTAAAGTACATCTTAAAACTTAGGCTTCATACCACACAACAGTATTCGAGCTGACTATATACAAGTGACAGTACAGAGAACAATTTGAATACCTTTGCTTGCCCTCAAAATAAATCCCACTTATTAGTGACGTGGTCGTGGTGGTAAAGTACATCCTGGATACTTAATGGTGCTATGATGAATAAGTTTTACATTGTCGATGGCATACTGACTATTAAAAGTTTGGTAAAGACTGGAAATTATTACGATTTAAGGGCATTTTGTTCCTAGACCACCATACCGACAGGACGTCGAAATCTCTTTACAGTGGTGCAATATCTGATCGTTTCCTTTAACTCTGTAAATTTTAAAATCGTCTGCGAATAATAGGGGTCCGAGGTGGGAGCTCTCTGGCACGCTAGATTGTGGTTCCAAGTTCGCTAGCTGAGAACCCATTAATTATAAGACGACACTTCCTGTCTGCCAAATATAATTGAATTCATCTTAGCAAGTCATGATATGTAGCATACCCGTAATATTGCAATTTGTATATTAAAATAGCATGGTTTACTTTTTCAAAGTGTTTGTTGAAGTATGTGCAGATAGCAGCGAATTGGGGTAAGTAGAACCTTTTTACATTTTTCCTGCATGCAAACTTTGAACGCCGTTAGGAAAAAATTCAAGCGTGTGAAACATTTGAATTTTGAAAAAAATTCTTAGTGAGCGCCGTAAAGTCAAATACACATTTGTATATATATAGGAAAAGTGAGGAGGTATTCAGAACGTAATCGAAGGACATTTACTAATCTTAATATCATTTCACACATTGATATTGAATATATTTGGCGTTAATTTTGTAGAAATTCATTATTCACAATTAAATGAAACTACGTGATGTAGTATTATTACTACTTTCTTTAATTTCTTTACCACGACCTAGGTTTCGTTGTATTACAACATCTTCAGGTGGGATATTAGCAAAGATTCTATCTTTCTATTCTATCTTCGCTAACATCCCACCTAAAGATGTTGTAATACAACGAAACCTAGGTCGTGGTAAAGAAATTAAAGCAAGTAGAAATAATACTACATCATGTAGTTTCATTTAATTGTGAATCATTTCACACCTTTTAAAACATCCCATATTGGGATAAATATCTCTAGATAAATATCTGTCTTATATGAAATTCTGGAAAAAATAATTTCGGAAAACTTAATCTTAACTTGCGTTTTAAATTGGTATAATAATAATAAAATTTATTATCTTTGATCCTCTAAAGTGTATCCGAGGGTTAATTAATAATTTTACGTCAGTGCCAAATACAGTTACAAAGTTACAAATTTTACGTCAAACCGTTTCTGAGAAAAATGACGGTTGCAGCAGATTGGCGAACACGTAAGTAATTTGATAAGGGTTCCCTTTTTTTTCTTTTGAAATACAGCAATTATAATATTCAAAAAAAGACAGAGAATGTGTAAATTGCGCCGGTCACGTATTTCCCTCTAATTACTACATGACCGAGACTCGGGAAAATGATCAAGTTTGCTGAAGCCAAATACGTAGGGCAAACATTTATTTTAAAGGCGCTTTAATCGATTTAAACTATTTTCAGTGAATTCAAAACAGTACACATGCTCATAATGGCGCAAGGGTAGTGAAAGCTTAGCGAAAGAGTTGGATTTTAGTTTTAGTTGGATTAAATCCTTACACACACTTTAAGAGAGCTTTAGAACGATATATACGTATATGTGTTTTTCATATAGTTTAGATATTAATTATATAAAACTATTTTAAAAGAATTTGGAAAATGGGAGGTCGTCGTTTCGTCATTATGTTTATTTATTACGTACATATATTTGGAGCTAGGCATAGGAACTATAGAACTGGCTTAGATTAAAATTCACGAGTTTTATAAACGATTTTTTCTGCTAGTCATGATACATTCAGTGTTATCGCGCTAAATACATATAGGAACGTATTGTTGATTGTTTTGAAAATAATCTTATACAGACTTAAAAGTAGAGATAATATTCAATTTACACTCTCCCAATGATGGTGTTGTCCTCGTATTGTTAGCCAGGCTTACTTCTGTCCGTAGATTCGCTTACGGGCTGAAACCTTATCATCGTAGCATCTCGTATGCCTACAGATAATATTTTTTGATGACAGAACTGCATACAATTTAAAAGATAATACTTGAATACTGTACAATTATTTCAGTATTCTGCGGAAAATAACCAAAAAGGTAGAAAGGAAAAGGTAGAAGAAAACATATTTAACGATAATATAATATAATAATTAATAAATTATATGCATTTTAATAATAATATTTAATATTAATTAGGTTACACGTGTTTAATTCATATACGTTTTGCCCGTATTTTATTCTTGTTTATCTCGTTTGCACAAACGTAGGAGGGTTTTAGTTATTTTTTTACAACATATGTTATGTCGCTCTAAATTTATTTGCAATTATTTTGAGAGTTTAAACGAACCATAGTTACAGTCCGATTGTCCAATCAACAGCAACATTAATTAAATCTAAAGGAATAATTAAAATAACGCGTTAAAAGTGTGATTTCCAATATGGAAGTTCCAATTTTTCAAGAAAGTTCTAGAAATTTTAAGAAATTTCTACAATGTCTTGTCGAATTCTCACACATATTCATTGTCCTCACCCTCACTACCGCAACCTACAGTTTTAAGGATGTATTTGAAAGAAATATTAAATGTATATATATATATATATATATATATATATATATATATATATATATATATATATATATATATACATATAAACATAATAATTCAGGACGTAATCGAAGGACATTTACAAAATTCACACACCTTTAAAAATATCGCAAATTGGGATATACATATCTAGATAAATATCGGAGATATGTAAATTTCAGGCAGGAGATATTTAAGATATAATCAGTTTCGGAAAGTCCGTTAACGGTTAGTTAAGGAGATATGTAAGATATAATAAGTTTCGGAAAACTTAACCTTAACTTGCGCTTTCAATTGGTTTAATGATAATAAAACTTATTATCTTTGACCCTATAAACTATTTCCGAGGATTAATAAATAATTTTACATCTGTGCCAAATTTCTCTCGACATTAAACCACGATATCTCCCGAGGAACATATAAGAAGGATATTTAGACTCTCTGATAACGTTGGGGTACCTATAGCGTAATTTAATCCTGTCCCGTATCCCATTAGGGTAATAAGTATAGAATATTAATGGAGAGACAGAGTTTTCAGTATTGTGAATAGGAAAAAGAAAGCAGTTTTAAGATCATAGAGGACTATAAGTGTGAATACATTAAACTCGATTAATTGATAAAACAGCAAATTCGACGGAAACTTGATGGGACAGTTTTTATAGGTATAGCATGTTTTTTTTAATTGCTGGGGACACCACTCGTATTTGACGAAAGATTGAACCAATTAAAACGAATGGTATCAATACCAAGCTCTAATAACAATATTAAAATATAATTTTTTTACATTTTTGCAGAAAAACCACACTAAATTTCCACCGCTTGTCGTAATGTCCAAACTATATGATTTGATTTAGAAAAAGCTTTGGTATGTGGGGTACTATTTGGGTTTTCCAGGAAAATTATAATAGCTTGTATAGACCAGAAATATCATAAAATTTTACGCTCACTACCCGGTAAGCTTTGAAGGTAGAGAGGTTGGTTGTCTATTTATTTTCTGAATAATTTATCTATATATATATATATATATATATAGTACATATATACCATAAAACGTATGTATATATATATATATATATATATATATTCGCTTATAATTTGAATTCTTCTCTTTGGATTTTGATAAGGTTCTCATTTTCGAAAAGAGTGTTCAGGAAGATATCATATTCAGGAGGATTCAAAATGATGTTTATGCAAAAACGTTAGTTTAACGAAAAGATAAGAAGAGTGTGTCGACATCAGTGACATTGGGAAACGGGAGAAGTCACATTGTCAGAAAGACGTTTAAATTCAACCCCCAATCGTCTAAGTAGTGAACATTACATTATAAGTTCTACGCGAGCGCAGCCACGGGAAAAAAATAAAATTCCGTTTAGTTCTACTCTTGTTGGCAACAATTCGGTAAAGCGGTTTTAATTACACATATTTGCACGCATTAATGAATTATTGGTTTCTTAAGATTTTTCCAAAATAAAAAAAATTCATATTTTACTCTAAAATTTCAAAATTTGGTTTATTCCAAATCCGTTCAGTGATTCTTGATTTAAACGATGTTTTTGAGAATTAAACTAGCAAACAAAGTGATAGTCTTGACTCAAATCGTCAAGAAGTTCGCTTTAAAAACCTATTAAAATGTGATTTCGAAGGATATTATTACATTCAGCTTTCGAGAAATTATAGATAAAAATATTTATTCGAAGACAAATAAAATAAACTTTTGGTTGGAACTTGTTATTATAATCGGCTCAATTTGATTAATTATAATATTACATTCGCGCAAATGTTAGGGATGTTCAATATCCTTAAGCTCTCAATTAGTTTTTCGAAACCTCTGATTTCAAAAATACTTGTCCCTTCTTTATACGTGGGCGGAATGAAGCGATTAAAATTACGTTTCTCTCGATATTTAAGCAAAAATATTGTTTAAGCAAACTGTATAAGAATATGCGTATCACAACTTTTAATTATACGTATACTTTTCTATTTTTCTCTATATTTTCATACAATTTTTTTACCAGGTATATTATAGTATATGTGATATAAGTATAATACACGAAAATTACAGGATCTTTCTCATATTCACCACTCTTTAACATGATGTATAAATGACAGTGTGTTTACTTTCCCTTTCTAGTTCCTATCGATTTCCTCTCGGGTATGCTAGGCTTCCTTGCAACTCAGAAGAGAAGTTGCGTTTATGAAATTCATCTTCTAGATATTAAAAGGAAAAATTCTATTCCCTGTATTATTGAGGAAACTTTCATTGTTCCTATCTGACTATTTCCTGCGCTCACGATATCATCACCTTTTTGCTGTACCACCCTCTAGAACCGAATTATGTCGGAACTCTCCAGTTTCCTGCGGTATTTAACTCCTCAATCAACTGATAGCGGTCGCACCAGATTGTGATTTATTTATATCGGGTGAAAGTAAATATGTCGAAATGTGTCGTTGTTATCTTTTACAGTTCTTGTGTACTTTTGTATTCGTGTTTAATCCAAAAGTCTTAAGACATTAATTTGTTATCGTTACGAATAAGTTAACGGCATCAATAAACATGTGTATATAAATAAATAAGTAAAAAAATAAACATCATAATTGAGGAACCTTCATATGTAAAAGAAAATGTATATTTACGCAATTAAATAAAATTTAGGAAAATTTATGTCAACAAAAATAAGTACATAAAATAAAGAAATGATATCTGTGTCAGGTTATATCGCGTGTTAATTCGATGATCTAACTTCTATAAAGATGTCAGTTAAAGTTTAACTTTTTACGTTGTATTCAATCGAATGTCATAACGGCATTTTACGTGAGTAAAGTTATAAATGGTGGTCCGTGACCACGTGACGTTGGCATTTAGCGTATTCACGCGAGGCTATTTATTGACGAGGAATACCTGCAGACGTTGATGACGAACAGATCATCCGAAGGATTGTAGAAGGAAAAATATTTTCCAGAACGTGTCAAGTGTCAATTGAACCGTTCGTGATAAAATCGATCAATGGGCCTCTTGCCCTGATTGTTTAGTGCAAGTGAAACCGTAATTCATTAATGTTGTAATAAATATACATATATTTGAAATATAAAAAAAAGTTGAAAATATTTTGTGTTAATTTTGTAGAAATTCATTATTCACAAATAAATGAAACTACGTGATGTAGTATTATTTCTACTTTCTTTGAGTTATTTACCACGACCTAGGTTTCGTTGTATTACAACATTTCAGGTGGGCTATTAGCAAAGATATCTTTGCTATCATATCTTTGCTAATAGCCACCTGAAGATGTTGTAATACAACGAAACCTAGGTCGTGGTAAAGAACTTAAAGAAAGTAGAAATAATACTACATGACGTAGTTTCATTTAATTGTGAATAAAAAAAATTATTATTATATTTGTTACTTATTAGAATATGGCGGATTAACATAAATTTTGGTTGTAATTTCGATTTAAATAATTGAATTCTGTATAAAAAGCAAACCGGTGAAATTTCATCGTTAAATATTTACTTCAAAGATTTGTTTCGCTTATTTTTAAATTTTTCAAATTATTATTTCAAGACATAAGGGAATAGAATAAGAATTTTCATAGTTTTTAATCTTGTTTCTAAATAGAAATTTACTATATAATTATTTTATTTATACATTTGAGTTCCCCTAATTAATTGCAACGATTAGATATCTCATCTAATGCATTTGAGTTCCTCTAATTAATAGCAACGATTAGATATCTCATCTAATGCATTTGAGTTCCTCTAATTAATAGCAACGATTAGATATCTCATCTAATGCATTTGAGTTCCTCTAATTAATAGCAACGATTAGATATCTCATCTAATGCATTTGAGTTCCTCTAATTAATAGCAACGATTAGATATCTCATCTAATGCATTTGAGTTCCTCTAATTAATAGCAACGATTAGATATCTCATCTAATGCATTTGAGTTCCTCTAATTAATAGCAACGATTAGATATCTCATCTAATGCATTTGAGTTCCTCTAATTAATAGCAACGATTAGATATCTCATCTAATGCATTTGAGTTCCTCTAATTAATAGCAACGATTAGATATCTCATCTAATGCATTTGAGTTCCTCTAATGAATAGCAACGATTAGATATCTCATCTAATGCATTTGAGTTCCTCTAATTAATAGCAACGATTAGATATCTCATCTAATGCATTTGAGTTCCTCTAATGAATAGCAACGATTAGATATCTCATCTAATGCATTTGAGTTCCTCTAATTAATAGCAACGATTAGATATCTCATCTAATGCATTTGAGTTCCTCTAATTAATAGCAACGATTAGATATCTCATCTAATGCATTTGAGTTCCTCTAATTAATAGCAACGATTAGATATCTCATCTAATGCATTTGACTTCCTCTAATTAATAGCAACGATTAGATATCTCATCTAATGCATTTGAGTTCCTCTAATTAATAGCAACGATTAGATATGTCATCTAATGCAGTAAAAAATATTTAGTATAATATAATAGTCAAACAGCTTAATTTGACTCAAAAGCACGAAATAAATTGGCTACGATATTTGCTTCACATACTTTCGTGCAAATTATTGCTCTGCTCCTCTAGTATTTTGGAGAATAACTCAGATACTCTTTATGGCCACACTTCGAGCGATTACATTTTGACGTTATGATCTATGATGAGTGATCAAGGAGGATGCGAGGGAGAGATCAAGCGACGCATTCAAATGACCAAAGCAACAGTGAGCAAGCCCGAGAGAATATGGTGGAACAGGCATATCTCAAATATCGCCAAGAAGAGACTGATGAAAATGTTTGATTCCTCCATTTTTCATACAGTGTATAGGAAGAAGATCAATGCTTTTGAGAAGTTGTGTTGTAGGAGAATGCTGGATATACCTGGGATCAACACCAAAAAAATCAACAACTCCATACTCGACCAATTCCAATTAAAATCAAATTATCAACAATCAGTTAGCAACGAGTTCTCGTTTGTTTTGACGATATGGTTCGTAGACAAGCAGAACATCTAGATAAGCTATTTATTGTAGGGAAAATAGAAGGCAAAAGATCTCGCGATCGATACCCTAGCCGCTGGCCTGATGAAGTTAAGACCGTCACGGGGTTCCTTGTTACTACCACCCTGATACGTTATGAAGACAGGACAGCATGGAAGCAACTGATCAAGACACTTCAAGACAGGCATGACTTTCAGTAATAAAAATACGATGAAAAGAAGAGAGAATCTCCAAACTAATAATGGTAGCGCCATAAAAATATGGTATTATGATAGATTGCATAGTTCGATTTATAATAAAAACATAACATATTTAAACTCTCCGCTTCTTAACTCCTGAATGGAGTAGCATTCAAAGTTTAATTTAATTTCATACGATTTTGTATGTTATGCTCTCCTATAGAATAAACTGAATCATAAGAAGCTAGCGCCATCTATCCAATATTGTTCGTACTATGTATGTTCTTAAAAATCTATATATAAAAGAAATACATACTGTATTTCTAGGAGGAATTTTCTATTTTAAGGATTTTGTTTGAGGAATTTTATATTTGTTTTTTTTCTAAAGTTGCAGTACTATTCTTGTATATACTGTGCGAGCAATTTTAAAGAATGTTTAAAATGACAATGCATCTGATAGTTGTATATATGATAAAAATGTAAATTTCAAATACATTGAAAATATTTGCAAAAAAATAAAATGTATGGAAATAGAAAAAATGATAGAAAATATTAAGATCATTTTTGATATTCTTGTTTGTTTCCACACACATCTCGTAACAACTACTGACCCAAATGGAATGGATGTCAGCTTGAAGTAACATTTAGTTTTTGTTTCGTCGCTATCAGTTCATCCAATCAAAGGATATGAGAGTTAAATATTTTCAAAAATGTATTTACATTACATTAGTACAACAATAGTATAGAAGCGCCTAGCTGCTCAAAGCGTAGTAATTACACAAATATATAGAGTATCAATGTATACACCAATAGATACCACTATGTTATTTCAAGTCACCCAATGAAGTATTGTGGACATACTTTGGCCTAAAGGCGTGTCAAGAGGTGAAAAGTGAAGTGGTACGAGAGGGGAAAGTGCTTGATTAAGCAATCCAAATGCTGGCAGACCCATGAGAGCAGATGTCGTTATTGTTCGTCTTCTGCTCATAAACTTAGTTTATTTTTTCAACTTGTTTAAAATTTCAATCTACTTATTATCAATATCCTTTCAATCCAGCAAATTTTATGCATATGTCTTTGATGGTTCTACTGCTAACATCGTTTACAGAGAAGCTTTGTTGTAGAGAACAGATTGATGGGAGAAAACTGCTTTTTTATTGCCTTTTCTCACTTTATTTTGGAAAGTACTAGTCCGAAATTGAACACTGGTACAATAATAAAGCCAGTTGATACATCTTCCAAATGAGCAACGTATTTATTACAGTAAAAAAAATTAAATCAGCTTATAAGATAAGTCGTCCAAGAACATATTTCAATTAGCGGAAAAAGAGGATCTGTTGGTGTAGTAACTTGTTTTTCTGATAATTTTCTAAATATATCTGTTGATAATTTCTGTTAATTGTGGGGGTTTATATTTAATAGAAATTAACAAGTAGTTTTTTGTCTTTTATTTTTCTTAGTATTGCTTTAAGAGATGGTTTTTATTGTTTTTTTTTTCATAATTTGGTACATTTTTTTTTATTTAAAGATATGTATACTATATCTTTAGATTTTATATTTTACGATCTTCTCAAAGCGTGTGAAATCCCAGCAACAAAAGCTTTTTGAAAAGCGTCCTTAACAAATTATACTTCTCCCAACTTTTTTCTATTTTATCTCCTTTCAGAAAACAGTTCTAAGTATTATTATTGCAATCTTTTACAGTTTACCTTGGAAGTAGTTCTTCATTTTTATAACTTTTGAAGAGATTGCTTTTGTTACAAATATGTCCATTGTATGTCCATTGGTCCCGCATTAAACTTGAAATAATTTAATAAACAAATAACGAATATAACCTTGAATGAACATGAACCTCTTCTATTCGGGTATAACTCTTTCCTTTGACTCATTTTTATACATGCTTTCACTCATGCTTTTCCATTTCCATCTCTTTTCACTTTTACTTCTTCCTTGACCACTCATTTCTTTAATATATACTGATTTTATCAATATTTCCACAACCGTACATAAGTTGCGATGCTCTTCAATTTTGCCAGATCTGGCTCGGACGGCGCGCTTCTTCATATGGATGGCTTTTCTTCATAGCGTATGATTAATCCAGTTATATTTACGGAGTTTTATTCGACGCTCAATCGAAATTTCATAGTATAGCAATAGCGTCCATCTAACAAGTCTTCGTTAGAAACCTTCTTTGTTTCTAATTCTGAAGAGGAAAATTCTGGCTTCTTTGGCCAGAATTTTCCTTTATTTATGTTCACTTTCAAATCCGTATACATATCGAATGTCAATATAGCGTAATGATCTCTTTTCAATTTTATTCAATTTGTTTTTCTTTTTCTTTTGGTAGTTTAAATTGTAGAGATAGGTTGTTGACATAATTAGGATCTCGACAAAATTAGCTGTAGCAAACAGTAGCTGTAAATATAGCTGGTTGAAAATAATTTATGAAGATACTATGAGCAACACTTATGAAACAGTTCAATAATAAATATAACTATTTGATAAAAATTGTCTGTTATAACTTGTTTTCTGTTGCACCATAGAACTATGAAAATAGTTTTGAGTTATTGAAATAATGTAGGAAATAATTATTAGTATAAAAAAGCGACTGGAGAGATAGGATTATATTATAGATTTTTTATTTAAGTACTTCTATATTACAAGTTTTGGCCGTAGCATTCATTACTAGATTAAACACAACAATTAGTTGTTACATAAAAGAAGCGATTAAAATGAAATGCAGTCCTTCTAAGATTAATATCTTTAGATAATTTTCAGCACCACTACACCATTATCTATATGTACTTTATTTGATTCAAATTTGTCTTCTACTATTTCATAAGAGTACAGCTATGTATGATCAATGTTATACATAATTTTCTAACTTTTTTTGAATAATAATTTACCTAAATAACGAAACTGAGCAACTTATCTTATTTTTATTTCAGACATCGTTTCGCATTTATTATTTTCAATGGCAGTTACAAAGTTTTAAAGACAACATATCCTCTGAATTTATTAACAGTCGTGAATATCCAGTGCAATACTTAAGAGGAAGTGCAATACTTACAATTTTTAAGAGGTTTTTACTTAAATTGTTTGTTCGACGAATTTTCGCCAACAGTATAATTGTTCCTTTTACGAATCGAACTACTAAGGACACATTTTTCTATTAATTTGGTTCCGGTTTCTGTCGAAAGAAAATTTGCTTTCGAAGTATTAGATGCTAAGAGCATTTCTAGAAAGCAGCCTGCGATCACGATAAATGCAATGGCGCCTCGTCGTACGCCGTGGATGGTGGCGGTGCAGCAGAATCGTGACAAAACGGTCGTATTTCATCCGTCCGCAGTTCGTTAGTGCATACTTTCACTCGCCACCGCTCGCCGAGGTGGGTACACCCCACCGCCGGCGGCAGAGCCTGCCGATGTCGCTCCGTGGACGTGGCAATGCGGGGCTGAGTGCTGCAGATAGATTATGGTCGTAAGTTGGGTCTCGACAGCAAATAGATGTGGCGAAAAAACTTTGAAATAGTATACGCGGTGATACATACTGTGCGGATTACATCAATATGAGAGAAACAAATTAATAGATAGAAAAGGAGATAGAGAGAGAAAGAGAGAAGGAGAGAAAGTTAGGGAGAGAGAGAGGCGAGGGATAGTGACAGAGAGATAGAGAGAGAAGGAGAGAAAGTTAGGGAGATAGAGAGAGAGGCGAGGGATAGTGGCAGAGAGAGAGAGAGAGAGAGAGAGAGAGAAAAGGAGAGAAAGTTTGGGAGAGAGAGAGAGAGGCGAGGGATAGTGGCAGAGAGAGAGAGAAAAGGAGAGAAAGTTAGGGAGAGAGAGAGAGAGGCGAGGGATAGTGGCAGAGAGAGAGAGAGAGAGAGAGAGAGAGACGTGTAAAATTTCCCATAACTACGGAATAAAATCGAAACTCTCATAATTTCACCGGTGCCCGTTTGTCAGTCCATCTAGCACAATATACTGAATATATCTTTTAAAATATCATGGAAAATGTTTAGTATTTTTTTTATGTGGCGTCTTCATCTTGGGATATGTATGTGCTGTGTCTGGCACCCTCTTAAAATCTTAACCTAATATGACAAAAATTATCTGGATCAATTAGTATTACGAAACTAAAGACTTACAGGCAATAAAGTTAAGGCACGTAGAAATTTCATAGTAACAATAACTTTATTCTTAGTGGAAATTTTATACAAATATAAAACAAAAATAATTACGCACGAGATATGCTACAAAATCAGATACATAAAAGAGGTAGTGACACTGAAATTGAGACCAACTACCTCAATTATTGACGACCACTTTTAGAACGCTGATGACGTGTGTTTATAACGTAACGTTAGTAGACGACCACGGAGATAACTTTGTTGCAAGTACCTCGATCAGTTTACATACCGCTAAACAGATAGTATATAATCTATACAAAGCTCGGCTGTCCCTTGATTTACCGCGAGACATAAACCGCATTATTATCTGCAAACATACAGTCACTAAACCTTAATTTAATACGTGTTCGACACGCACTTGGCCGGGCATTACAATTTTTTTCTAATCCATAGTTTAAACGCTACAGGAGATTCTTTTGGAGATTTGTAATATAATTCAGCAATTTTCTTCTTATACCAATATAAATTTTGACATGAAAACATCTATTCGCTCGTTAAGTACAGTGATAGCTGGTCGAATTTTCTTGTGTTACAAAATACATACCATATTTCAATCGCTAATAACTACGAGACTAATAATGCGTTAACAATGGTTGAGCCCACAACGGATAGAGCCTATCTGTACGTGTTTGTCTTGCAGTATTTGTAAGCGCATGATTGTTGCGTTAATTAAAATTAACGTTGTTTAAAATTATAAATTATTGTAGGGTCGAAACGCGTTTAACCAGGTTGTCAATTATGAAGAGATTGCAGAGCACTATTAGGATCCATAGTAAGTCAACAAAACTATTGGTCGGAATATAAATAAAAATCGATATTAAATGAAAATTTATAAAAAAAATTTGTCATATGTATTATAAATTTGCTTGGATTTATAGAAAACGCTAGTTAGAAGAAAGCTTGCGTCAAAATGAATACAAGAAATCTAGAAAATCCAGGGCTGAGCAAATGGGTTATGGAACTGTTATGGCAACTAACTACTACAGCGCCCATTTTTTCAGCCTTTCCCATTTAAAAGAAAATAAAAAAAAACGAGAAAGATACCCTAAATGGGTATCTTTCGATACCCATTTAGGGTATCTTTAAAAAAAATAAAAAAAACGACACAAAACGATTACGTAGCTAGCCCATCGGGCATAAAGCTCCAGCGAGAGTCCCCGTTATGCTACTCTGAGTAACCACTGTATTAAAGAGATCGGTAATTAAAGTACATGTTAAACATTTGTTAGGATTTTATTCCCGATGGCTCGAACTGCGCCTTTCGCGTTTTTCATACGTAATATTTGAAATGTATCGTGCATAGTCCCATTTAAATTAGAAGTAAAATATTAGAATTTTTGAATAGTCCTTTCGACTTTTTGGATTTTTTAAAATTTATTCAAGTTTAAATCGAGTAACATTTGAAATCGAGAAAATTAGCTTTAGTAATTTATTAAAAATGTAATCTCAGTTGATCGGTAAATTATGAGTTATAGTAAATACATGTAAACAATAGGGAAAATTATAACAAATAGAAACGGAAAGTCTTTCAAAAATGACTGTCATCTTAAGGAATTTGGTGCAAGTATTTCGAAAATACTTGTATATAATGCTTAAGATTTTATAAATTTTGCCCAAACAGAATATTTCCTAGTCCTCTGCTGCTACAGTTTCGAAAATATTTTAAAAAGGGTTAAGGTTAAGGTTAAAGGAAACTCCTAAATTTGGTTGAACAAACAAACAAAATCCTCAGAAGCTTATTTTTAATTCTCCGATCATATTTTTAATTTTTTTCAGAGTTTTATCTGCGTACAGAATTACTCATTCTATGGTATATAAATAATATATACCTATAGAAAAGACAAAATATATTTTATTTGTCAGACACAAACAAAACACTTAATTCTGATTATTAATAACAACGGAATATCTCTGACTATTAATCTCAGGCCTTGCAAAATATTTTTAGGGTCATGCCTCAAAAGGTAAACCGGGACCTTTATGACCTTACAAGTCACACATATGTTTGTCTGCATGTCTACCACAGCCATTTTTTTCAGAAACCTCTTAATGTAGAAACTTTATATTTGGCATGGTAATAAAGCATATTACCTCACACATATTAAAAATATTTATGTGGGAATTTTACAGACGCAAGTGCAAAAAAATAATACTTGCCCCTATGTGATGTAACATATCGTTTGAATGGGACCAAAATAAAGGGGTCTCAAAATAAGTTTAAGGTTGTATGTCTTCAGACATATATTGAAAAATATGAAAAAATATGTCCCCCGCCCCTTATTTCCGTAACTACTAAACCTAAATTTATGAAAAAATATGGTTTTTAGAAGCCTAGACAAAGGTTTGCGATGATTTTATATATATATCATAGCTTTTGATATATTTTTTTCTATTTTCTTGGTATTTATTACGGAATGCTAACTGACAATTGAATATAAATGAAAAACCCAAAGCTAAGTTCTAAGCAATGTTGATTTGCGAGTTTTCAAGCATTCTTTTATTAAATAAAATATTTATTTATACAACATTTTAAACCTTTTAGCCAAAACCTTTCATTTGATATCCATCTTGACGGCCTTTTCTAATTTTTAGGGTTCCTTTACCAAATGGTAAAAACGAAACCCCTGTAATCTCATCCTGTCCGTCTGTCTATCCGTATATCACAGCCATTTTACTCGGAAAGTATTGGCATTAGGTTGAAGAAATTTGGATGGTAGGTGTCTCCTAAAAAAATAATATTAGGTTCCGTACATGTAACAGAGGAATGAAAAGAAAATCAAGTGCACATAAGCGTGTGGGGTATTGTTAGATAGGTTTTAAAAAATTATATGGAGTTTTCAAAATAACTTTTTTACTTAAGTCAACAGTTGTTGAGATATGCGCTTATTCTAAAGTCTTAAAAAATGTGTATTTCATTCCGCTCTAACTTTTCAACTGATAAAATTCTGAAAAAAAATTAAGGTAGAAGAATTTAAAATAAAATCTCAACCAAAATATGTTGCGTAGTTTTTGGGTTGGTTTGAATAAAATATGTGGTGTAGTTTTTGAGATATGGAATATTTTTGGTACCAACCGCAGAAATAACTTTGTTTTTCACAGTGTCTTTGAGGAAAACAAACTTATATGTTTAACATTCTTTGGTGCTACGGAACACTTCGCGCGCGAGTCCGACTCGCACTTGGCCGGTTGTTATTTTTCACGTTGAACAAATTGGCGGCACACAGTTGTAACGTAGTAAGACTCGTGATATCACCACCAAAAATGTATTAAAAACACCCGGAAAGTTAAGTCAACCCTAGTAATATCTCATTTGCCCAGATCGGATTATTTTCCAGCCCCGGAAAGTAACATCTCAGCACACCCACATACATAGGTACATATAAACATAGACTGATAAATGTAGTACCTTCCTTGGCGTGTCGCAGTCGGGTACAGACAGTGACACTTCAATTAGCTCGCGGCGATATCGCGCCGCCCGGCCGTCGAAACTTCACTTCGCTACTCGCAATAAAAATATCCGCATTCATATCCGCTACGATTGATGCGGATACGTGGCAGATCTTAAAAATAATATGGATACTACGCAATTGCGGATGCAAATAGAGAAGTCTGCAATAGTTCGGGTTTATGTAATTAAAACGTTTAGTTTAACTTTCAATCGCATTTTTCTAAAAAAAAAAACATTTTTTGACAGCGTCATTTTATCTCGAAGTTAACAGTCTGGCTGAAAAATTGTTTTCACGTAATCTTTCGGAGCATTATGGTAAAGTTTGAGCGTAGCTGTTTGTTTAAATGTTTTAAATACTTTAGTAAAAATTTACTACTTGCAAGATGAAGAAAAAAAATTTCTGTCAGAAATCGTATCCAATATTGGGCAAAAATATTTGGTGAGGGTATACTCTTCGATGAATCTTTAAATACATATTGTTTTTTTTTAACACGAATTAGTGCCCACATGACTCCACATTTATGAAATAACAGCTAGGGAGCTGCTGGTTGAAATTTCTAAATGATCTTTTTATTAAGCAAAGGTTTCTCTTGATGTTTATACCACATAAAATAATAATAACCACTTTCGCCATTAACAATATTGCTGCGTTATCAGTTAGCATAATTATTAAATTGCAAAGAAGGCCACCATGTTCCATTGCTTTTTTACGTCTAAAGAAACAAGAAAATTAAATTCTGCCACTGGCTGCAAAAAAAAATTAAATTCTTGAAAACACAAAGAATATGGTATATTAAATCGTATGTATGCTTTTAAATACATTGTTTAATGTACCTGAAAGAACATAGAAATCAAAGAGATTTAAAAAAAATAATTCAGGCCTCTGCAAGTGGGTGAAAATTTAATTGAAAGATTCCATTATTTTTTTTAATCTTTTCTAATAATGACAAAAATTTCATTTTATAAAATATTTGTATTACCATCGGTTCTTGATAAGAGTGCAAAATTTTAAATAACTCAGACTTCTAGAAGTGAGTGAAAATTTATTTGGAATATTTCTTTACTTTTTAGTCGTTTTTTTTTAAACTCATTTTTTTTATTTTAGAAGATTATTATATTGTCATAGGTTATTGATACGCATGCAAAACATTAAATATTTTGGATGTCCGTTACATACATATACAGGTACATAAAAACGAAATTCATAACAGCGCGTTAAGTAATTTCACTTCAAATGAGCTACCCTGATTTTACTAGTCTATGTACGTATGTATGTGATTACTCCTCCCTGTTAATTTTTGTCACTACTGTCTGCGTGTTTATAACCATATTCGATGAATCAAAGTGTAGAATGAAGTCGAAATCGCAACATTCAACACGAACTACGCAATCGAAATAAAACACAAAAAAGGGGAAATCTTAAGTGCCACAAAATAATTTCCATTCAATTTAATGAAATGACAGATTTTGATAAATGAGATGTCTATGGATTACTCGTTTAAAGTATAGTATCATAGACTATAAACGAAACAAGAAAACCAATATGGCGGCTATAAGACGTCACATTTTTAAATATAAAATGTATTCGAAACTTATCAAGATGGATTATAAAATGAAGGTTTTCTATTTAGCAGTTGCGACATGTGAACAAATTTGAACTTTGAAAGATTTGAACTTTCACATTTTTATAAACATTAAATTTTTATTTATGGTTATGAACATTCATAATTATAATTATATTTTAACTATGAAAAAATAAACTTATATCTTACTAATATGAGAAAGAAGTAAGTTTTCTTTGTTTATTTTTCAGAAATTCGCGCAAAAACTACTAACATTAAAGAAATAAATTCAGTTTCCAGATTGTCAGCAGAAAATTTTCCTAGTCTGGGCGGTGTTTTGACGAACGCTGGAAAATATATTATAGACCTACTAATAATACATATGGGGTAATTTTAGATCCCAAAAAGGTCTAAAGAAAAGTACAGCGCAGCATTTATTTATCCTTTACAGATAAACTACGGTAAAGTTTTTAAGTTAAAAAAGAATTGGACGAAAGTTTAAATAATTTTATTAATCATCATTAAAATAAATATCATAGCTATTTTAACTGTTTTCTGTAGATACAATGGATCCTTCACTAATTATATAGATATTATTGTACTTTCTAATTGGGATTAGTAGTTTACGACATACGAAATGGTCTTTGAAAGTAAATAAAAGTAGGAATGCCCATTTTAATTATGTCGAGTGTGATGCATTCGCGTATAAAGCGGGAGACAAGAGAGAGGGGGAATTAAGAGGTCACTAGAGCATCGTGTAGCGTTACATTATTATTTTTTTTGTAAAAAAAGCTTTCGGAAAAGAAAAAAAATACATGTCAAAAATCTTAATAAAATCACTTAGTTGTATCCGTTTGATGTTTGAGCACCTAGAGAAAGGCACTTAACGAGTAACGAAATATTTAAACACTTTATTTTTCTACCCTAAAATGTCACTTGCGAAGCTGGGGTCGCTAATAATAATATAAAAAAAAACCAAATGGATCACGTAAAAACAATTTATGAAAAGGGTAAAAGCAAGATCGGTGATTAAGTTAGTAGGTTCAGGTGATTTCTTTGTTAAACGTTTTATTATTTTTCATTTTCATTTCACTATCAATGACTTGTACAATTTAATTAAATGTCTACTTTTTATTCCAAAACCGTGGCCGTGCGTTCAAATTACGTGACGACGGAGGCGATTAAAACGCAATAAAAAATCATCTGCCTCCTCGACTTTTATCATAAAATTTGTTTTCATCTTTTTAATTAAATAATCTTTTCGTAGTCGAATTTTCGTTGATTTTTACTTTAGATAATTAAAGTTTGTGTTTTTTTTCAACTGAAATAAATTTCGTAATTTCTTGTGAATTGATATCGATAATCGGTTTTAAGGTTCCTTTTCAAAAAAATGGAGAAATGGAACTGTTATGGCCCAATGCTAGGTGTCCGCATATCTGTCTGTCCATCACACCTGATTTTATATGAAAAAGCGGCAGCTATTGGCCTGCAATTAAAAATATTTATAGAGGTTAATATGTCTCTAAGTATTCAAGTAAGTTGATTTTAAAGTAACTTTGATACTAAAAAAATTAAATTAATTAATTCTGTAAAAAGCCATTAACAATGTAACAATTACAAGAAAAATAATCTCGTTAGTGTTTAAATTAACCAAGCGCATTTAGAAACAAACAAGATTAAAATATATTTTTTTAGAAGTACTTCTACAATCCTGGATGAAAAAAATAATATCTGTACAGGCTCTAAACGTTATCAGCTAAAATTGGACTCCCTTATCTTATATTTCTCAAGTTTTAATGAAAATAATTTTTTTTTTAATTTAATTTATTTCTTTGTCCCTTCAAGTTTTATTATCCAATGTTGTTAAAATTTTATAGCCCAGTAGTAGAGCGCCACGCCTTTTTCGGGACTTGGCTTATTGCCAATACACCCGTTTCACTTTTTCAAATAATTGTTTCAACACACACCGAGTGATGCCCATTAAACGTTTGTTTCAACTATTGGTTTGAACTAAACCCGGCTGTTTCCGACTAAACACTTGTTTCAACTAATTGTTTCCAGTAAGCAACGAATGACTCCAACTAACTACTTGTTTAAACTTAATACGAAGTGATTCCAGCTAGACACTTGTTTAAACTAAACACCAAGTAATTTTACCACTTGTTTCAACTAAATATATACTGAATGAAACACAAAGTGACACTACTAATTCAAACAAGTGTTTAGTAAGAATCTACTAAACACTTGCTTCAATTAGTTGTTTGAACTAACCACCGAGTGATTCCAATCAAATGCTTATTTTAATTGAACAACGAACGATTCTGGTTAAATATTTGTTTCAACTAATCAATTTTAACTAAACACTTGTTTCAACTAAACAGCAAGTGATTTCAACTAAACCCTTATTCTAATTACGTCATACATGTGAAATATACCTATATACTTAGTTATGTCTAAAGGTGCTATTTTTTTAATTACCAACAAAAAAAGTCTATTTCGGGATAAAGAATCATATCCATAATATAGGATACATGTACGCAAAATTTATAGAAATCGTTTGAGTAGTCGGGGTCTGAAAGAGAGGCAAATAAACAGACGAACACACTTTCGCATTTATTTTATTAGTTATGATTAAATTTGTTTTACCAATATGATGGAAACATAGAAGGTAATCTATACACAATTATGACTTAGATCGGGTAAATATTTAGTAACCAGTTTTTGCACCTTACCTCCAATGTAGCGTAACTAACGTGGAGTCCTTATCTGTAAAATAGCAACTCGTACATTCTAGATAAACTTGGTAAAGGTATAAAGGAGATGAAAGTAACTAATTTCTTACGATATAGTTTGTATGTTTGTCAAATAGCTTATAATTGCATACTCGCTGTGCGAGCTAAATTGTGAATAATTTTTAGATAAAATTAATTTTCCGATATATATCTTGAAACTATGTTATAGATGAATTTGTTATAAAACATATATTTCAAATATTCCAAAATTCCATTCCATAATATGAAATTACTTCCAAAGTAAGTTATAAAATTAAAATTGGACTTCAAAACGTTTTATGATTCACTGATTGTTCGATGAATATACCTTTCAGCTTATCGATATATATTAACGTACGTACACAACACACTTACGCACTATGTTATCAAAGAAGGCCTTCGGTTATACAATTATCATGTGATGGATAATATTGATGAGAGTGCGCATGCAAGTGTCACGTTATATGCAACTGATTGATTAGAAATGTCACTCGTTAGTGAGCAGCCAAAAACAAATAGCGGTGTGTGTGCACGTCAATTGTTAAACTCTTACTTGAAAGTATATATACTTTCATCAAAATGACAAAAGTATTGCGTTATCGTCCAAAAGTAAGGGAAGAGCTGTTTTCCAAAAACTGTGAGCGAATAAGCATGAATCACATCGGGTTCTGTGGATATGCATCTACGTACGTGTGTAAATACCCGCGTAAGTAGATACATATATGCCTTTTCAAAGGCTTATAAAATCTGAAAAGAGTATGCGATTGGCGACTGACGTTTCTATTTTATAATGCTCAGCAAAACATACAAAATAATCAGTTTCCGAATTCGGAAATTCGTTTCGCTCTTCAGTTATGTACCCGAAAAATGTAAACCTAATTCCTCCAAAAACCAAAGAAAAACTAATTGGATTGGAATTAGACCAATGGGAGGCTGTTCGTATTGGCGATAGGTGGTACCTATTGTTTTTAATAGTCATCGAAAAGTATATCTAGAGTTAAAAGCAAAAAATTGAATTTTTCCATACACTAGAAAGTCATTGGCAAGTCGCGCGTGTGCTATAGAGGAAGATGACTGCCGTGTTAATGCCGTTGCTAAGGTTATTTTATTTGACATCTTAGATTGTAGAGGTTATCCTTTTCTGCTATAACTCAGTTAAATCTGCTACTCATGATGCGAACTTGTCCAACCATATGTTTGACATAATGCGAGATTGGTTGATTTAGTACAAAATTGTGATTCTGCCACACTCTTTGTTAAAAGTTCTATTTGGCTTTATTTCATATCGCACGTTCATTTATCTAGATAGATATAACACATGTAATTGAAATGTAGACGAAAACAGTTTACAAATTAAAGACATTATCAATCAAATAAAATTTGGAGAAATATAGCAAACTATTTTAAAGAGAACTGGAATTTTTTTTTCAATTTTCATCTTTGAATTTATACGTTAAAACTCAGGGCATTTTGATATAAGTTTTACTATTTTATTTATTAATGCCTAAGTTTTGCACTTCAGTCCGTGTGCCAGTATATTTCTATGTT
This sequence comes from Druceiella hillmani, assembly GCA_039881145.1. NCBI lineage: Eukaryota > Metazoa > Arthropoda > Insecta > Lepidoptera > Hepialidae > Druceiella > Druceiella hillmani. Next base: position 21,360,532 of record JAYKKI010000033.1, on the reverse strand, counting down.
TGTAATAGCATAGCTTGAAAATTTTTGAGAAAATTAATTTAAAAAAAAATTAGCATGCAAGTTTCTATTACAACACTCAGCAGTTGTTATTCGAGGAACTCCTAATTATTTTCCGTTAAAACAGTTTTTAATTTCAATGCAAAGTTAAAATTAAAAATATTGACTCTAAAAATCGCCCGTTTACGCGATTTACCTTTAATTAGTAAATAATCTTTAATTTTAAATTGTTTTTAGCGATTCGAGTTTTAATAACTTTTCTCGATTTTCAAAATCCAATTAAAGTGGATCTAAAATGGCCGAAATTGTTACAAAATCTTTCTAAAATTTTTTTTCTGGCCTAAATATCAAAAGGTTATATATATATATATATATATATATATATATATATATATATATATATATATATATATATATATATATATATAATAAGAATTGTATGATACGCGAGTTAGTCTCGGTAATTTTCGGGTCATACCTCAAAAACTGTCCAAGTAATTTTTTTGGGATTAAAGCCTCAATATAATAAGGTAACATTGGACCCACAAACGAAGGTAAATCTTCGATTCCCGAATCTCTTTTAAACCCACTTTTGGTCCACAATTTTATTCTTAAATTTATTACTTATTGAGTTATATACATTCTTAAAATGACTACATGTTTGGTGATAGAGATAAGGTTGTATATTTCAACAAATAATTCATCCTTTCCTGTTTAATTAATTTTACCCAACGTTTTTCAAATTTAAATAACGAAGTTATCAGCAATATTTTGTGAAATATCTATATAAAAACTGCAAGATAGACCTTTGAAGCGTATCATTAACATACTTTGTGTAATTTTCGTAAAGTCGTTGTCTTTTTTTTAATTATTGAAAATTTCTTATATAAAATAAGTATCAGATGATTTTACAATTATCAAATCTCATCTACTACTTTTCATTCGTTGCAAAATGAATATCCCATACAAGTTACAAACTTGACGTATGTAAATAATTATAAATAAATTTATAAAAACTGTGAAAATATTGCTAAGGGCTTTTGATAAAAACTGTGAAAATATTGCTAGCGCTTTTGATAAAAACTGTGAAAATATTGCTAGCGCTTTTGATAAAAACTGTGAAAATATTGCTAGCGCTTTTGATAAAAACTGTGAAAATATTGCTAGCGCTTTTGATAAAAACTGTGAAAATATTGCTAGCGCTTTTGATAAAAACTGTGAAAATATTGCTAGCGCTTTTGATAAAAACTGTGAAAATATTGCTAGCGCTTTTGATAAAAACTGTGAAAATATTGCTAGCGCTTTTGATAAAAACTGTGAAAGTATTGCTATCGCTTTTGATAAAAACTGTGAAAATATTGCTAGCGCTTTTGATAAAAACTGTGAAAATATCGCTATCGCTTTTGATAAAAACTGAGAAAATATTTCTAGCGCTTTTGATAAAAAGTGACAATATTGCTAGCGCTTTTGATAAAAACTGTGAAAATATTTACTATGTTATAAATAATTATACTTATATCCTTCTATACGTTTTACTAATATCCTTGTTGCTTCACGCCTTTAAATACATATGTAGATACTTGCCTATTTATCTATCTATATTTTCGTTGCTACCTACCTTTTTCTATATATGCACATACCTACCTATCTATTATAACCTAGAACTATGAAACATAGCGGTGAACATTTAAAAAACGATTTATTTGTGTGTAACTACAATTTTCAGTAAAAAGAATAAACAAATGCGTTTTAAATTGAGAGCAAAAATCGTAACACTTTATTTAATCGTAAAATATTCTTAAAAATAATTAAGTAGACTTCCAAAGTTAAAGAATTAAGAAATAGATATATATTATAAAATATAAAGTTATTTTTCTAGCCGATTTAAGTCATTTGAGTGGAGTTTCTATGGACTTTTACAGAGTCAACTACAAGTTATAAGCTGGTCGACTATTACTCGTAAACTAGTAGAATCTACTTACCTGTGGTAATTTAATTGTAATTTTGTTACTTGTACTACTATTACGAAGAATTTCCAGATATTTAAAAACACATTCGCCGGTGGGGGTGGGGACATATAACTCTAAAAAATTAAGACTTTAAGGTTTAACATATCGTAAACGAACCTTTGGTGCATAGCCCTTGGTGCGTAAATGGACCCTTGGTGCATAACATACCCACAATATTTTTAAAAAGCCTCTTCATCGATACCCACAAAATGGGGAACGCGAACAAAAATTATATTCAGTTTTATATGCAGAGAAGGTATTTCATTTAATTAAAATAATTTATTTCATAACTTTGTAGGTATAAGTATGTATAACATGAAATTTTAGCTTCATAGCACTAATACTCTGGCTGTGACTTACAGACTCACAGATGGACGACATGGAACTCCTAAAAAAATAACGCTAATGCATACGAACGGACAGGCCGACACTACGAAATATTAATGGTTCCATTTTAACATTTGCGTAGAGAACTCTAAAAAAAATCTTACAAAATCTCTTACTGTTCATGAAGTGCAGACAACTTCATTTACATTTCCAAAATATCTGTCTATTTTAAACCAAAATATAAAATTCCTATGATAATGAATGACGAGGTATGCAAAATTAAATATATACAGTGTCTAGATGGCTCTAACGAGTCCAGCAATTTTCCAGTCTAAAAACAAAAAGAGGGGATTAATTCCTAGTTCTAAAATCCACTTTCTTTAAAAAGCGAGTATTGGGGCACTTGTCTATTTGAGATGATTCAAGCAAGAGTTTTTTAAAGTGTGAAAAGGCCGCGTGTTCTCTTACTAAAATCATAAAAAAATAGCTTGAAATGCTCCCAAAAAAAAGTAAAATTGATTAAGGCGCGAAAAGAAACATTTGGAAGAGTGACAAGTTTCAATTGTTCCTTTGCCAAACATAATTTTGTTTCGTGTCTATGGTCTATTTTCATTATCTACAGTGGGTACCAACAAAACATATTATTTGACTCATAATATAAATGACAAAAACTATGACTTAATTTGTACTTTGAAATACGTTAAGAGTATTAGTTGTGCCAACTGTTCTGAGTACTGGTTGACGAATCATTCATTTAATTTTTTTTGTTGACGTAATAATTTGTAGCTTAAACATATAACGTCGAAACGTATCGTGAAATCGAATCCATACAATAGTTATCGAGTTATAGACAAAATAAAAAACAGAAAAATTGTTTGGTTTTATAAATACTTTAACTTTCTTACAGATTTTAAAAGACACGTTTTGTCTGTCCTTATGTACATTTATAACACGAGAATCAGTGAATCGGTTTGCATAAAATTAATTTTTAATTTGTTGATAAATTAACAGGTCAGGTTTTAGTATATGTATTATTGCACTGTATATTGAGAGTGATGATCGGTAATGGTTTTTACGAAATAAGTCTAGAGAAAAATAGATTATTACACGAATAGTGCATATTGTCTTCTGTGTTCCTATAAAAACAGTTAAAATTTAAATAAATGAAATTAACGCGGGCGGGGCTGCGGGCATAGCGATTATCTAGTACAGTTGAGATGTAAAAGATAAGATAAATAATAACATTATGCGCCTTTATTAATTAAAAACAATAAACATGTTTTGATTAAATGCTGCTGAATTTTGGGATTGGACGAATGTTAGTTATGAAGAAACGTTCTTAAAAATCCACTTGTCTTACGCTTCGTAGAATCTTCTATATTCCGTATGTAATATAAACTGTTTCAGTTCAAGACTCACAGAATGTAATATAAGCTCGTTACACAATTTCGTGACGGTGACAGAATCTATTCACATTCCCACCACCCTTAAATGTGGCTCGCTTTCTAAACGGATGTAAATACAATTCTGCCTCTCTCACTTCCAGTAATCTAAGAGGCAAAAATATTCTATGTTTGGTTATTTTAACGCACTTTGTCCTTTATAATTGTATCATCTAAAATTCAAGTTGAACGTTTAGCATTGTCCATTTTAAAGCGGACAAAGCAAGATATCAGTCAGTCATACAAAGTTCATGTAGCTTTAGGGTCTGATCTTTTTCTAGTCTGATTTTCCGCAAAAATGTGACGTGACAATGTCAGCTCAGTTTCATCAATCCAGTTATATTTGAAATTTAATCTAGTGAAATCAGAAATTCTAGAGCAAAGAAAATATCATTATGTTTCCGAAGAAATATTAACTTCTTTCTTTATTTTGATGGCATGTCGCGACCATATAAGAAAGCATAATTTTTATTTGTGGTCTTCATAAAAAAATTGTTTTACTAATTTTGTCACTACAAGGCATAACCTTTAACACGAGTTAAAACGTTAACATAACACATTTTATTCTAACGTTATAGATACAAAGTTTTCGCGCGTATCGCCGATGGTATCATGTATGCTTCGATTCCTGAATATATCTACCCAATGATACGGATCACTAATAATTTTAACATGCATTTGGCTAGTTTTTTAAACGAATATTTAACTACTAGCGTGACCCGTGCGAAGTCTTCGCATTATAAATTATTCAACTCAATTTAATAAATCAAAATTGATTGCAGGTATTCAATTCATTTCTAATTTTGCACACTGCTTATTACGTTTTTATTCCATTATGAAGCTCAGATGACAGATTAAACAAATATTTTACTAAAATTAACATATAGAGGCGCAAGTATCAAAAGCATTGAGCTAAAGCGCCACTTTATTTATGCGTGAGTGGATTTGAAATTAAACAAAAATTTTACCGACCGTCAATCATATTGACGTTGAGCCGTTAGATGGCAGCATTGCTGTTTTGTGTATATAATTTTAATAATTAATTAATTTGCAAAAACAATAGCAATAATAAATTTTTTAGTTGTGGATGCCGATAGAGCAAGCAATTATCTATAAAATGATATATAATTTATGTGGATTAGTTGTGAGGTTTTTTCTAAAAAGGGAGAGTAACATCTTAACCTTAGCGTATTAATATATATGATGATTTTTTTTAATATAGCAATGACGCTGATGAGACAACAAGTATGGATAAGTTACACATAATAAAATGACATAAAAATTATTTTATGTCATTTCATTCTAATTATTACTTATTCACTATTTCTTTTTGTGATCTTATCATGATGTTAAAATAAATAAATACACCTGTGGATCAATTTTAAAAAATTGAGGAAACTGTAGTACGTCATAAATTGTATCGAATTCACTTCTTGTAACTAAAGATACAATGAAAGCTTTCCAGAAAGATTTATTTCTTTCGTACTAGAAGTTTCTTTTACAGTTTTGGAAGGAAAACGTGAAATATCGAACTGGAAGTAATAGTAGCACTGCCGGAAATTCTGAATCTATAATTTCTAATATTTTTTTTTATTTAATGTAAACGTTTTGAATTGAACGAAATACGTCCTGACTCTACATAAATTTATAATTTTTTATGACAAAAAATCTACCTTTTAGTTACCATTGTATATTTTGGAAATAACTACCTAAACGACATAAAAAATACTACTTTTTCCACAATTTTTATATAATAACTTCTTAAATTCAAAAAGTTTTCACATTTTTGATCGCACGATTTTAAAAATGTATTAAAGCTTATATGGTTGCGATATGAGTTCAGGAAATCCCGTATTTGTAACACGTTTTGTATGCCTACGCCAACAATTTTACAATTAATATTCTGTGACAAGCAGATAGGTACACAAGCAAATGATTCTATAAAGGTTTTATCTTTTATCTCCGAGAATTTTAAAAATAATCCAAAGTATTGGACCTGATATAAAATTTGCTGAAATAAACAAGTTTCAGGTTTCCATGAACATTTGGTCCGGGTATAAAATTTGATGAAATGAACAAGTTTAAGATTTCCTTAAATAAAGTATTAGAAAAGTTCAAATGCTTGCAGCCTGAATTATATGCAACGAGTAGAGTCTTTAAAACGCGCTAAACCAGCCGACTACAATTCATAGTCTATGTTAAAATTTGTTTCCTCTTAAATCGCTTTTTAATTAGGAGAACAAACAATACTTAGTCGGCGCTAGATGATGCGATAAGGTGGGTGATCCAATTCTGCAGATCCACATTCCCATATAGCAACATCGACAGTAACAAAGATCTGAGCTGGTGCATTATCATCAGCGACAACACTCCGTAAGACAGCTTTCCTCGACGCTTTTCTTCGCTAACATCACTCAACTTAATAGGTATAAAGAAGTTTAATAATTACCAGTTACTGTAGTATTAGCTTCTTCAAAATCCACCAATAAGATTCCTCCAGAAATAAAAAAATAATTAGCATAATTTTTTTCAAGTTTTTACTATCTTGCTCTCTTGGGGCGGGGTGAAGACAGCCCAGAAGACATAACTCCATTAATTGTCTCTTTGACAAAGGATAAAGAACCATTTGAAGTTACAACTTCTTTCTGTGCTCCTAAAGCGGGACAAAAACTCTGAACAACTCTTTTTAAACAGTCGAAAGATGTTCGGAATTCACCTTGCGCTTATCTTATTTATCACTAGTTAGAATTCTCTACACTTGTTTCCGAATGATCATATTTTGCTACTAATTCGTTATTCGTGTTTTCAAATAATCATATTTTGCTGCTAATTCTTTCAAAGTTCTCTTTTTCTCATTTCAATTATCCAAATAATGTTAGTACCCTCTTAATTTTACGTCTTCTGCTAATAAACCAAAGCTAAAAAAATAATTTATTATATTTTACATTCGCCCTTATACAACTTTATATCTTCATATTAAATCGTTTTGTTTTTAATTACTGAGGAATAATTTTCCTCTATATAAATGTTAATTAAAAATAGTAAGCGAATTTTGAAATAATTATGGAATTGAACTAAATAATATATTACGGTAGTCGACTCATTCTAAATTTTGATATTTTTCATACAATATTGTGAAATATAAATTAAATAAAACCAGTCTTGAAGAAAATTCAAAAATTGATTGAAAAGTAAGCCAGTTATAAGCTTCTAAATTTGAAGACACGGATAGATTTGGATATATCCCTGTCTCTTTTCCTCTTGTAGAATATAATGTGCAATATTAAAAATGACCTCACAACATAGTATTGCCGTCCTTATCTAAAGTTTAAATTTAAACTTTTATAACTCGATCAATTTTTAAGATTATCAAAAATGTTTTTCACTCTTCATCAGCTTGTACCTTGAAATTATGATTAATGAAATAAAAAAAAATTAGTCAAATACCCAATTGAGTAGATTCGTTACCATAGTAACCACACTAACACAGCCTCCGCTGGACGTCACAGTCGCATCTGTCAATATGAATTAGAAATTCAGTAAGTCTGATCTATATGAAATGTTTTATAAGAAACTGTTTATGTACGTACTTTTACATGCGTTTACTTACACATCAATATTAACATAATACAATTCGTTAGTTTTACAACGTATGTCTTCCGGTACATTTTTCACTAGTTTGATGTTGTTTTAGTGATCGCGTCTAACAGCTACCTTAGGCGAAATTCATTCATCAGTCGATGCTCTGTCTAAACTAAAGCGTTTGGCTCATTTTCTATATTAGATTAAAAGAATCTCCATAAAAAGTACTTAGGCGTTGTTTGATCTTAGCGGAAAATTTCTCTTCTTTAATAAGGAATAAGATCACTGCATGTACTCACTTTTCAACATTTAAATTGTCCACTGTACCCACTTCTGTTCGGAGGACAATATCTAACAAGGGAAGAGATGATTCTTTTATAAATATGAGGATATTTATGATATTTAAAATCATGGTGAACAGTTTACAAGTAAATAGTAACAAAGTTGTCGTTCGATGGTTACATCTTGAAAACTAAAGAAATATGTGAACATAACTCCGTTGCTGCTTAGCCTTGTCCACTGAAATATATATTGACGTCACAAATAGAAGTAAAAATTTTGTACGTAAAATTTTTCTTCTAAAACATTTTGATATTTATTTTTATATCGATTAGTTTAAAAATGTAATTCATGAAATTGATAGTACCTCTTAAGTAAATACACAATAATATTAACATAATCCGTTTCGTCTTAATAAATTGCGTGATCAAAGAAAAAAATATATTCCGGTTCATAAAGAAAAATAAAGAATTACCATTGACAATAGAACAAAAACAATATGGCGGACGTACTGTCTCCGCGGCGTCGGCGGGAAAAAAATGGCGAAGGCCGCTCGGGCGCAGCCTTATTTCAAATAGATCAGACCTACTGAATTCCTAATTCATATTGACAGATACGGCGGGTGAGTTGTGACGTCGGGCGGAGGCAGTGTTAGTTTGTTACTATGGTAACCAACCTATTAAATTTTATCTTTTAGTAAAGTTCTATAATTATCTTTAAGTTACCCTTATTCTTTTAAATTAACCTTTGTTAGAATGAGAATGAAGAAGATATAAAATGAAGAGGTTACTAAAAGAATTTGGATAATTTAAATGAGAAAAAGTGGACTTGGAAAGCAGGAAAACTTCTATATTAAGCATCTCCTCCTCCAACCTCTATATTGTTACTAAAGAATCACTTAAAAGGACTATTGAACGAAAAATATTGTATTTTTATAATATTTTCTAATTTACTTTCAATTCTTTAAAATAATTTTTGTGTAAAAGATAATCATAATACTTGCCAATTTTTGTTTCCGTCAAAGTTTGAGACATTTAAGAAATAAGAACCATATGTACAATATATTTTCAGCACTTTGATGTCAGCACATTATCAGCTTGACAATGTGTTACAAAATTCATCAATGTAACAAAAGACTTAACACTTACTAACTTCATAAAAGAAGTAAAATAATTAAACCTAACTGGACGTCACAGCTTAAACAGCTCATAGCAAGTTCGTAGTTGCATTGGCGGGGAAAATAAACGTTCACCTTGCGGCGCGTGACGTCACCGCCTCGCTTCCCGCCAGTTGACCTCGGCTTCGGCCGCGGCCGCCACACTTCGGGTCTATTCGGCCCCGCTCGGCTATCTTCGGTCCCCTCTCGCTCGGACGATGAAAACCGCGTCGCTTTTCTTCCTGGTAGCACAATATCATCAAAAACGGACGCTTTTGAGATTCGTTTCACAGTGTATTTAAAATTTATTTTCATGAAATATTAATTATTATAAAATTAGCTTCATTTTATGGTTAGATGTTATACACAATTATGAAATTAGTATTTAATGATTACTTTTTTTTAGTTATCCTGATGTTTCGATGATGAATTAATTATACCTAAAACGATAAATAAATTCTTAAAACGTTTAAAAAATAGATTAAGGTTTCTAATTAATTTTTTATATTTGGAATAACTATTTTTAATATTATCAAAACGATTTGTCTATTTGTAATGATGTTCTATCAACTGACGACAATTTCAATTGCGACTGTTTGGCTTTAATCCAAGATAATTTCATTTATCATTGTTGGATATAAATTTTGATCAAAAATAATTTTGGCCCAAATTCTGTTTTACGTAAGTTTACGTAAAACATTTTGTAAGAATGAAATACAATTTTGTTTGCACTCCCAGAGAATCGGTTTGATAATATTTCATACATTTTTAAATTATTTATTTAAGAAAAGAGAAGATGAAATCTTGTGTGCCTTTATATCATTCATTATACAATATTAAACATTACTCATGTCGAATTATCCATATCATCTACTTTTTGCAACAGTTTTAATATGCAACTAATTTTTCAATTTCATCAATCGTTTTTTCTAGACACAAATCTTAAATATTTACTGAATTATAAAGGTTTAAACTTAACGTTTAGACAAGGACGGCAGTCTTAAAATATATCATTTTTAAAAATCAACTATCTAGTCTACTACCCTGTTTTATAATAATACATTGATGAATATTATTAGATAATATAGTGAATATAAAACTGATGATTTATGAATATTTTTTTGGAAATTTGGAAAATTGAATATCTAACGTTGCTTAAAGGCATTTTTATGTTTATTACTTTGTTAGAATATTCGTACATTTTTCAGAATACCACACGACCACAGTTTAAAAGAACGTTTCAGTAAACATTTTTATTAAGATTTATGGTTTAGTTTTAAAATAGGAAGCGAACCAATAACCGCGTCCATCCGGCTGTGGCTCTTAAAATTTAAAACAATTTTTTTTATTGCTTATACGTTGATAATGAAATAGTATAATAAAAACGACATTAAATGATATCAAAAATATGCGGATTGGCGCGTAACGAAGTTTTCTCTTTTTAGTATGTATAAATGATATTTAACCAAACGAAAAGTGTGTACCTGTAAATTTTCAAAATATTTAAAGATTGTATACCTGTGTTAGATCGTTTCGTTTTCATGAAATAATACAAATATTAATTTACATAAAAATTATCCAAATGCAAGACGAACACAAAATTAAGATTTTATTCATAATATAAATAAATCGAACATATGTGCTAATAAAATATTTAACCAAACGAAAAGTGTGTGTTCAAAATACTTGATGATAGAGAGAGATACTCGTACATAGATAGTGTCGTTTTCGAGAAATAGTACAAATATTAGTTTATATAACAATTATCCAAATACAAGACGAATCCAAAAATAAATGTTTATTCATAATCGTAATTAATCGGACATATGTCTTAATAAAATATTTAACCAAACGAAAAGTGTGTACCTGTAAATTTTCAAAATATTTGAAGATAGAAATACTTGTACTTAGATCGTTTCGTTTTCGAGAAATAATACAAATTTCAATTTATATAAAAATTATCCAAATGCAATACGAATAATACAAAAATAACTGTTTAATCATAATTGAAATTAATCGAACATACGTCATAATGACAATTTACGGTAAATATAGAAAAATGTCTAAATCATTTTTTTTTCAGATTTTCGTTCTTTTGCGCTAAGAGACAAAAAGAGGGGATGATGATGATTACTGACATCCCACATTATATGGTTAAAACAAAAAAAGGGGTGATTGCCAAAATTAGCCTCAAAATTGGATTTAGATTATTTATACTTTACGTTTATGTTTAAGTTACAATAACTATATAAAATGTTGCCCTCTACATGGTGTCCGAGAAACGAGCTTTGAAAAACGAGCCGACAGACAAATATTGATTTAATTCCTTAAGTGGTAATTTTATTCCAGTTTTACTGTGGAATATTGAGTAAATAGTAATGTGAAAACAAAAGAGACGATGTTTTGACATGCAATTTTTTTAACTCATCTTAGGAAGAAGTAATTTTTGGAATAAAAATGAAACTGCAATTTGAAAATAAATATAAAAAGTTCAGTACAGTGGAATTGATGTGTAGTACATACAGGTTGTATTTTATTTTACGACATATTGTCAAAGGGGTAATTCGCCCCAATATTCTGAATAATAGAAAGAAAATAAATTAAATATTTTCAAGAAATATTTTATTCATATTTTTTAAAAATTGTTCTCCTTAAAGTAATGTGACAATTCACATCCGAAATAAAAGCTAAAGGAAAAGCGCATGTCGATACCATGAATCATCAGTTGATCTTGTTAATAATATTGGATACAATTGTTTCTTTCCAATTCACCGCAAAACACTTTGCGTTCAGGATTTCAAGACATGACGTAAGGAGAAAATATACCATGTTTATACTATGCTTATGTTACATATTATATATTATAAGTATATATCAATACGTTTATAATATATAACACATATTGAGTCGTTTACATTATACGACTCTTAAATATACAATGTCCCATATCTCCGTTTCAAAATAAGGAGGATATTGAAGTTTTCAGGACTTTATCGAAGACCACGAGTTGCTAATACTGTGAATCTAAAATAAATACAGAGCAATTGTGGAGAAGTGTTCTGCTAAATGTGAAAAATAAGTATATAACAAATTAATTCATAAACCTAATTTCTTAAAATCAGTTGTGATGTAACAAATTTAAAAATTGCTCCAGATTGAAAATTGTTATTAATAACAATTTAAGAAAAGAAATATAGGAAGCGTTAAGAACTAATACCGTAAAAAAGACACTTGATTGAGAGATTATGAAAAGATCACGAAAAGGGAGGTGGGGACCGTATTGAGAGGGTCCGGACAGACCCGTTTTCGTTCCCGAAATTTTTTGAACTACACTCCAATGCCAAGTTGAGGCATCTCTCTCACTCTTTCACATACATATATATATATATATATATATATATATATATATATATATATATATATATATATATATATATATATATATAAGTTAGTACAACTCCAAAAAAAACAGAAGCAGTATTTTCCAAAATTATTTATGTTTGCAAACGATATTGCAATACAAATGTTCCAACTAAGTACTCCTATTTTCTTTATTTTATACTTTTCAGTGAGTTTCTTTCTCGGTAGTATTCAAAGTCGGGTCGTTTTATTTTTTAAAAACTTTATTACTCTTTTTCTATATTACCCAGAATTTTACGAACTCAAGCAGAATCACCAATACCTTATCATCAGCAATACCTTATTCATAATTGAATTTAAAAACATTGCAGAGACGTATCATGCATATATACATACATACGTATCATTCATATATACATAGAGATGTATCATAATAACAACTCAAATATCACGCTTACGTCAGATCAGTCGAAAGAGCCCAAAATCGATGAACCTAATCATCACCATGAAGAAATTACAATCAGCATTTTTCAACTTCTACATCTGAATGTCACTACGTACTACCAAAACATCCGTCAAAACAAATAAAACGAGTCTAAACTCGATGAATCTAGTCGTAATTAGTTCCTTTCACAACCTTTCCACCCCATCATTAAATCCTAACCTAACGACTTGTGATCAAAAGACTTGTCAAGAAAATTAAAACGTACGTAACCTTCTCTTCATCATTGAGGAGTTGCTATTACCACCTTCCGGCTCCATGGTCAGATCCTAGTCACTACTTATGATCAAAAGATTCGTGAAAGCAATTCAAACAAGTCCTATCTGTACGAATGTGATATTTATTTATTTATTAAGAGCTCTGCCACGACCTTTCATTTTCATGTCAAGAAATTAGTTTAATCTCGGTGTCAAATTGCTCAATGGTATCTTATACTGTGTATTGAGGAGTTGTTCAGGGTATCTGTGTAGTCCATCATGAAGAACTGACTACATTTACATTGTACATATTAGAACCTCTTTGTTTTTGAACTTCTTTTGTACTAATATTTGTTGAAATAAATAAATAAAAAGATTTCAAATTTAGTTATAGAATGCCTTTTTACTTAACTATGAGAATTTTATCGAAAAACACTGTTTTCTCTTTGAGTACACCATTATATGATTGCGCGACTCCTTAGCATATAAATATTATTATTAAAATAAAAAAAAATATTCAATTTTAATTTGGAGATAATATAAAACATTATGTAATAAAAATGGGTAACATAATGAATTATTGGGTGTTTTAATTAAAAGCGATAAATGTGAGTCAAGTTTTTGGCTGGATATACTGTCTGATGGTAGTCACGTTAAGAAAACAGTCGATAACATTCTATATACTTATATTCATTCTTTAACACGATTCGCTATCGTGTCAACAAGTAACAAAATACTCACCGCAGAATCAAAGTTTCCAGCAAAAATATTCATATCTCAAACCCTTGACTGACTAATCAACTTCCCAGAACGATTTTGAGTCATACTAAACAGAAACAAGACCTTCGCTTCAATGTTACTTTAATAAACAGATAAAGAACGTTATTTAAAATATGTTGATCGTCCGCATGTTTTTATTGGGTAGTTACTTTATTGCTTATTTAATATTACTCTTCTCCAATCCTTCTAGTGCAGGAGTTCCCAACCAGGGGGGCGCGCCTCCCAAGGGGGCATAGAGAGATGTCAAGGGGGGCGGAAAGCGTTTGCATTTTAGAAAGAAAAAACAAAAAAATATACAAACAACATTAACAAATAACATTAAAATGTAATGTTTAATTTACGTGCATAAAATTATTGAAATTAAATATCATATTCACTATTATTACTACAAACTTGCGAAAAATTTGTCGTTTTGGTGGACATTTTTTGTTGAGAAATCAGTTTGAGTATGTAAAATTATTGTGTCTCACTGTTAAAAGGTAAGTTTGTGTACTCACAAACTTCAGTTACCATTTTTATTTAATTTACTATATCAAAGGGGGGGGGGGGCATGAAAAAGTAAAGGGGGTCATGAAAATATAATTTATAGTCCAGTAAGCCTCAACAAAAAAAAGGTTGGGAAACCCTGTTCTAGTGGTATATATGGTAACTAGGTATGTTTGTATGTGCAGATATATACAAAGGCATGAAACAACTAAAATATTAACAGGTAAGTATGTATACGTAAAGGCATGAAGCAACCCGAATATTAGTAAATGGAATCGAAAAATATTAGTAAATTTACCTATAACGTATTATACGCAACTAATACTGTTCGCTCACTCGCCATTCCAATCGTAAGACAGTCGCCCAAATAGTTTTTCATATCACAAACCGACGCCGTGCTCAACCCACGCCTCGTGCCTTACATTCACTCAAATTCATATTTAAATCCTCCGCATTTGGCCTTCAGTGCTAGGTCAATGTGAGGCGTAACTTTACGTTTTGATTCGCCATATCGACTTGAATATCTAACTATAGAGGCTCCAATTTGTTATACAATTGTTCTAGCATCTTGTTTTCTTGATATTTGGTCCAATGAAAGAAAGTGTAGATAGTTATATATATTATCTCAAATATGTATTTGAATCTTAAGCCCGTAGCTTTCAATTCTAAATTAGAAAAAAGAAGTACTTTAATTTTTGATTTGTGATCGTAAGTTGAATATTTACATTAATATGCTTTTTAATTTGTGATCGTCAGTTGAATATTTACATTAATTTACTCTTTGATTTGTGATCGTAAGTTGAATATTTACATTAATATACTTTTCGATTTGTGATCGTAAGTTGAATATTTACATTAATTTACTTTTTTATTTGTTATCGTGAGTTGAATTATTTACAGTGGCTTTTATTTATCATGTAATTATTCTATCTTTTCGTTTTATCGATATTGAAACTCCAACATCAAGAGTGCGGTATCTACTCATTGTTACGAATCAATGTCCAAATCTTCCGCGTGTGGCCTTCAGCTCTAGGTCAAAGTGAGTCGTAACTTTACGTTTTGATTCGCTACACTAAACTTGAATATTGATCAATTGAATTTATGACTTGTTACATGTATTTCTCCCCTTGATTTGTTGCCTTTGAAGCCTTCCGTTATTATAATAACGATTTTTAAAGTATAGAGAAATCTGTAATATTTTATAACATATTACGTACAATTACTATTTTAACGCCATATTTGGTTTTTATATAAGTGTATATTTCGACTGTTTAGCTCCGACTTCAAAACTGAAACGTAGTTTACGTTTTGTTAAATTATCCTTTGATGTATACGTATAGCTTGAGTCATATTTCGACTTATGCCTTAACGTCGTTACTCTACGTTCACTCGAATTATTATTGAAATCTTCCGCATTTGGCCTTCAGCTCTAGGTCAATGCGAGACGTAACTTTACGATTTGGTTAGGTAAGTTAAGGTTAACATGAATATTTGTCTAAAATTTTTTGATTTAAGCTTTTGCTTCTGCAATTATGTTTTGTATTTATGTTCAAACTTGCGGTTTGCCCGTTGAATAATAGAAAATCCGCTTATTATATATATACCAGTCGTAACTTTTTGAGCAAAACAAGTATGGAATAACCCATAAGATTTAATCTGTAAGCAACCAGTAAATTTAGCTATAATATTTTATTTTATTTTTGAAGGGAGCAATAACCCTTTTCTCTAACAAACGGAGTAATATCTAAAGAAATTAATAAATGGAACTTTAAAGGGAGTGAAATCTTTTCTCTCCGCTGAAACTTTTTAAATTTTTGGACTTGAGATAGACGTAACTTTACGTCTTGATTCGATATATAACTCTAACTTATTAAACTCGATTTTTAGTCGGTCAAACGATTCGAAATTTATCAAATCCGACATATCAAGTTGCGTTTTACAATTTAAGGTCATCAAAAATTCGATTGATTCTAAGTGACGTGGCTTTGATGAATTCGATATTAGCATACTGCATGTCGATAAGTAAAACTCTATAATGATTTGTCTGAGTAAACTTAATATAGATTTGATAATATACTTTTTGGTTGAACATTCGATTTTTTGTCGGATGTGTGATCGAGAAATCGAGAATCGATCTCAGTAGGGATAATATTTATTTAGTACAAAGATAGAGGCGTAATTGCAAATGGTGTGAATTATTTGTTAGCTAAATTACATTCTGTGTGGAAATTAAGGTATTGTAAATTTTTCCTCGACCTTGGTATATCTATTTTAAGTCCTGTTGTCCTATATACCAAATGGAATTAATTACTTCCCTATATAAGAACATTTTCCATAGCAACATTTTTTATTCATGCGGTATCACTTGTTCTTTTTCATTGAAAGATGAAACACTGAGAAATGATTGACATACATCGACACATGACACTATCTTAGAGCCATCTTTCGGTGAATTTATATAAGTATCACGAAAATATTTTCAAAGAACAAACAAACACGTGTCTGACAAAATTTGAAGGTCATAATTTCGTGGACATGTAAGAATAAATAAGAAATATATAAGTTAGCAAAAAGTTTATAGGAGGCTAAAATAAATAAATAATATTGTATATATTTGGCGTTAATTTTTGCTAATAGCCCACCTGAAGATGTAATACAACGAAACCTAGTGAAATTAAAGAAAGTAGAAATAATACTAGATGACGTAGTTTCATTTAATTGTAAATAAATAATAATTAAAACTAATAATAATGCAAAAACTAATGAAAATCATAGTCATCAATTCGGTCACACATCTAATAAAAAAAAGTTAGAAAGAAATTAAAAGATGCGACAGTTTTTTCGATAAAAATCTTGTCTTTCTGAAAAGGTTTGTATATTAAAGCTTGATTATTTGTAAAATTTTACGTATTGTAATTAAGTCTATAGCCAAAACTCGAGCCTGGCGCGCCAGTCGTTAAAATGGCACAACCCCGGGGGCGGGGGGGGGTGGTGGGTGTACGATATGTACAAATCATAAATGGTAATATTTAAATAATTGTCCGTAATTATTAAAATCATAACTTACATTTATTTAAATTAACAAATATCACATTATTGCTGTAAAGAGGATATTGCAGCAAGTATAGTTTAAAGTCCTGAATACTATTACTGGATGCGCAACTTATTGCCCTATATCTATAGTTTCTATAACATTTGATGACGCAAAATGAAAAAAAATATCCTAACAGGTTTATTTATGCTTTGTAGGGCCCATGTATCAAACAATATTTTTACTTTATTTTTAACTTATTTCGCAAAGTACAATTTCAGGAACGGGAAATTATATTACGATATTGTAAGGGTTTATTCTTTTATAGAACACCAGTATTTCTCCCCCATTTAACTCCACGAAATATTACATAAAAATGAATTCCAAAGTTTGTAAGCAATTTTTCGATTTCGATGACTGACAAATACTTTAAACTGTAAATATAATTTAATAAAGTCGAGGCTTGATATGATTTTATTATTATATCTGTACTCTGAAAATTATTTGTAATAAGTGCTGTCTGTAGTTAACAAACACTAAAACAAAATTTTGTAGTAATTTTCGATAATTATTTGTTTGTTTGTTAGTATGATATAAGAGTGACTGCTTAAGTTCTACTGTCAAACTTTCACTATTGCATAGCTAAATTGTCTGCCTAACATATGCGTTATGAACCATTACGCCATGATATCAAGGCCATTAGGCACGGCCGTTACAGACAAGAAGCTTGTCAAGCATGCAAGTCTATAAAGAACGCTATGAAGATTCAGTATATACCCAGGTACTTATAAACATTTAAGATTCAGTATATACCCAGGTACTTATAAACATTTTACCTCTATTAAACAATTTGTAAATATTAATTCTTCACAACATAAATTCATTGCCTATTACATCATTCGCAGGCGTTAAACCATAGTGCATATTTTAAAAATTACAAGATCTGGGATAATTGCCATAGTTTTCCTACAACCTTTTTAGAAGTATTACGTAGACTTCTAAAAAAACTATTTTTTCGTCATTTTTGGTATTTCTGGTATAACTCCGAAGACATACCGCCTAAAATTATGAAAATATTTTTGAAGCCCTTGATATTATCCCTTTCAAACGATAACCTACACCAATTAAAAGATATTCTACCACTTAATTTGCCCTTCTTAAAATCTCCATATAAACATTTTTGAGTGTTAACTTTTGAGATAAGTGCCGGTTAATGATAATGCCGGAGATTAGTGCCGGTTAATGATAATGCCGGAGATAAGTGTCGCTTAATGATAATGCAGGAGATAAGTGACGGTTAATGATAATGCCGGAGATAAGTGCCGGTTATGTTTCATCGCTACGTCAAATTACAAGTTTTTACATCAATAATTTCTGAGAAAAACGGCTATGACGTAAAGACGGAAGCGTGAGTGATCATATCAAGGGTTCTGTTTTTCTTTTTGAGCTACATAACCTTTAAAATATCGAAAAGTCTCGCTATAGATATTGGAAGACTACAGTATCAATCAGAAAAGATCAGATGGCCAAACAACTACACCAGCAAAGAAAGGGTTGATGCCAGCGACACCGAAAATGCTCACGATAGTGATGGGGTTAAACTTTGGGGAGCGATTTTGGAGCTATATGAAAAAAATTGTTTTTGAATTTTCTTCTAGCATGAAACATAAATTTGATAGTATGATGCGGAACTAGAAAATAGTTAAAGTAATGGATAACAAGAAAAAAACCGTTAAAGAAGCTGAAACTGGAAAAGTCATGGCCACTACTCTTTTGGTATTTCGAAGCAATTTTATTAATATATTAACTTATAAAAGTTCTAAAATAAACAACTTGCCAGTTAACATTGCGCGTGTTTAGAGACAAGCTCTGAGGGAGACGAGCTTTCAAGAAATTGACTTCCCATCTTATAGTGTAGACCTAACTCCAAAGAAACGATCACTTCTTTTGTAATTTGAAAAAGGTCTTGAGGGAAGTGGATTTGTGGTGGATAAACAAATGAAAGATGCGGAAAATGAGAATTGAGGGCAGTTTGGCAAAATTTTTCTCAATGACTTGAAAGCTTGTGCAAAAAGTTGGGAGCTTCACAAAAGAAAATTAATTTATTTTACTTTTTCATATTTAGTTTTTATTATACCCTAGGCTCAGAATCTTCAACCGGTCTAGAATAACAATAATATATTCACAGCAACCAACATTGCTCTAACTCCGCTTTTAAAGAAAGTTTTGAGCGAAAATAATATTGTCACAGCTTGGATTTAACACAACATATCTGCCAGCCAAAGTTAGTATTTTTTTATAAAATTGCAAATTATATTACGAAATACGGTTAGTAGTGTTAATTGATTAATAAGATATCGTAGAATTATGCATAATTTGCGATTTGAAAAGAAAATTTTAATAACGTATAATTTGTTATAAAAATTGGATATTTTAACTAATTTGCACTAAAATGTACATTATTTCGTAAAATTATATTCAAACGAAAAGTAATACTGAAGATATTTTTGCAACAAATGGCAGTTCACGAAGTTTATCGATATTTTTATTCGCTCATAAATATGAAGGTTGCGTTGAAAATTACTGGCAGGTTCGGCAGCAAAGCGTGGACAAACCGCGCTTATGTAGTAAAGAAGTTGTAACTGCTGTTCTTGTATTGTGTAACTTAAGTTATTTGATACTTCGAGTTCGGATACGCATGTAGTCTTTGGACAGTGATTTTTTTTGAGAGTGATTTTCTTTGAAACAAAACATTGTTTGTTGCATTAAAATTAGTTGCATAATAAATTAATGCTACCTATTAAAAAAAAAGTATTTATTTATATACGATGAATTCCTAAAAATATGTATAACGAGCACCAGAAGAAGATAATGATTTGTTAAGTTCGTCGAGCCGACAGGGACTTATCTCTACAACTTTTATAATTATAATTAAGAAGAGCTTCCATTATGCAATGTTAAGTTGTATAGGGTCTTTCAAATTCGGCGGTTTTTTTAATTCTCTTTTAAAACACAGATGGCGTTATGAATTCGCCTAAGAGTTCATATATTGTAGAAGTGTTATTGATTCCATTTATAAAAATGTCTTGGTACACAATGCAACAACGTGTTTAAATCGTTGATTTATTAATTTCGTGAAAATTACGTGATATTTATGGTCGACATATCTGAAAGCACTATTAAAGGCATTGTTGAAAATTGCCAACAAACTGGTTCAGTGAACGATGAAAGTGTAAAAAAATATAGTCGCAGTGGTCGTTCACAAGAACATATTGATTTGGTCAGTGAGTGTTGCTAAACATCCTCAAATGTCCATTAGTCGATGTTCACAACAACTTGGACTCAGTGACTCAAGAGCATGGCGTATTTTACGAAACAATTTAACTCTGAAGGCTATGAGGTTCAAATAACAGGAACTAAAGCCGTTGGATCATCCAAAACGCCGTGAATTTCTTAATTGGATTACACAACAAACAGATGATTTTTCTCAAAAAATCATCTTTTTTGATGAAGCACATTTCGAAATTGGTGGTTATGTTAATAAACAAAATTGTTATATTTGGGGTGAGGGAAATCCAAGAATGGTTCATGAAAAGCCTTTACATTCTCAACGAGTCACTGTGCGAAGTGCATTATGGTCTGGTGGTATAATTGGATCATATTTCTTTCAAAATGCTATTGGTAATGCTGTAAAGTGAATGGTGTTCGATATCGTGAATTTGTTTGGCTTGAATTGAATGATATTGATTTAGAGGAAATACGGTTTCAACAGGACGGTACAATACCTCATTTTGCTAATGAAACAATTATTTTATTGAGACAAAAATTTCCTGGAAGAATTATTTCAAGAAATGATGATGTTACTTGACCACCAAGATCATGTGATCTAACACCGTTGGGCTATTTTCTTTGGGGTTATATGAAAAGCCAGGTTTATAAAAACAATCCACAATCGATTCCAGAACTAAAGGACGAAATTATATGTGTCATTGGTGAGATAAAGCCACAATTATGTCAAAATGTTGTCCAAAATTTTAACAAAAGAGTGGTGGTCCGTGGAGCAGCAAGAGGTGGTCATTTGTCACATATTATTTTTCTTGTATAGATGGCATAACTGATACTTCAATTTTCAATAACAACTTTTTCGAAATCAATGTAAATTGTGTGTTTTATTGGCATAAACTTCATCGCATGAAATTTTTCATTTCACGGTGCAGGTAGAAATACAATTATTGAGAGAACCTCTCCATTTTTTGACCCAATTTGTTGTGTCCCATGCTAAAATTGGAACCAACTCGAAATGTACCCTACATCTTAAGTTGACGACGCAGACAGCTGACTTTCAACATACTTAACCTTAGTGATGATATAAAACAAACAACAAATATTAATTCGTATTGGCGATTTTAGGGATAAATTTTAGCGATCAAAGTAAAGTTGGTAAAATCAATATAAAAATGTAACATTCATAGGCATATTAAAATTTTCCTTTCGCTTTACCTACAAAAAAGTCATGTCATTGGGTCAACGTTGTATGAAAATTGTAAGAGGCATACATTTCCAAGTTATCAAAATTCTATTGGAATACATTTAATAAAACTTCGTGAGCAATGCGTTTGAAGCTAGATGGCCGGTAAACATATTTTGAGAAAAAACGATAAAAATAAAATTTAATATAAAAATTATGCTAACGATAATAAGTCTTAATAACCAAAAGTGGCAAAAACGATTGGTTAGTAAAAAGCAAATTTTTAACTGCTACTAATAATTAATATGAAAATAAATACAGTTGTCTAAAACTGTTTTTATTTTACTGTTTAACATATTCACCATGAACATATTCACCATCTATCAACGTTCATAAAAACTTTATACCACTTTTATAAAGCTTTCCCTGGGCTCTTAAAATATTTGTTGATTTCAGCTTCAATTTCTTTCTACGTCTCTTCACCTTTCTACCCGTGTACACTGATTTCTACCTATCTAATCTTATATCTACCTTAATATATCTATGTTTAGATCGGGAAAGGGGTAAAAGTCTGACGCGGTTAGATTAAGTGAAGGCAGTAATTTGTGCATGCAATTATAATGTCCAATTACATTTTTTTACTTTTGGGTAAAGGGAGGGGGGGGGGGGTTGATGCAGTTTCATCAGAAATCACACACACATCTAGAAATTACTGTGGATTAGCTGTAAATAACTAAAATCTGTGGCGCAAATTTGTAGCACGCGCGTTTCTGTTTTGTTCGATTAAAAGAAACCTCATCACTGATCTCTCTGCCAACTTGCAAAATCCCATTTCGTTGTAATGATGTTTGTGATCAAGATCGCGTGAAGCGTAGACGCTTGTGATGCATAAGAGATGCTTGTGATGTATCTAATTTTCAGCCCGCAGTTTCCCACAACATTTTTTTCGATAATCTAATTTGGCGAAATCAAAATTGGCGCCTAGGGCTCTAGGACCATCTTTAGTGCTTTGGCTATCCTGTTTACATTCAACTGACAATTTTTTAACATTTTTAACATTGTATTTTATAAGACAGAGCATATTCTTTTAGCATCGTTAGTATGTCTTTATGGATCTATTTCAAGGTTAACTCTTTATGGAACAGATTCGTAATAATAGATTGAAGCAAGTTAAATCAGTACAGACACGGAAACAAAAAAATAAAAATAAATATGTTTTCTCAGTGATAAGTAAAAAAATTACCGATATAATGTATGACATCCACTCAAAATAATTTCCATATGAGGGCGTAGATTTTTCAATCCACCCTCGAATCCAGACAAAATTCTTGCCATTTTAAAACGTCGAAAGATAACCAAAATTATCTTGATAGGCCTCCTTCATTGTTTTAATAGTTACCAAAATATAATGAGAAATTGTTTTGTGATTCCTTACACCAAAGTGTCTTAGATTTATTCCCTTGCTTTTCACTTGTACCTTTCTCGCATTTCGTTTCCTTTTTACAACATTAACAGTGTCTTTGAGTACAGTAGTTCACATTTTTTTGTAAAGTAAGGAAGGGTGTTTGTCAAGTGTAGTTATTATAAAAAAATGTTATTAACTGTACACTACATAACTAATATCAATAAATTACATTATTTGACAATCACTTTGATTTACTAGTTAGAATATCTGCCTGTCCAACAAAGGGTTCAAGGTTTGGTATTAGTCATAGGTGTTTAAATTGTTAACTATGTGAAATTATCGAATAGGTGACGCGGTACCTGGTAGCACCGTGTCCCCTTGCTAAGGCTCGTAATATTTTCTATATATTAAAACATTGTTATTTCTCCCATCAAATTCTATTATTGCAGCAATTGTGAACAGCTTTAATTGAGATTGTATAGGGCGAACCAAAGAAACTATAAAACTTTGATTATTCTTGGATACTGCTAGTAAAGTTACGAGGATTAACCGGCATACGATTATGGTCATTCCGAGGGTACGATACAATGCTAATATCTTCTACTTTGTGCACTAATATCTCCGAAACTAACAATTAAAAAGCAATAAAAATATATAAAATAAAAATGCAACAATAATAAAAGTTCAATTAATAATAATAGTGCAATTAGTTATAAAATTTTCGACTCTCTACTTATTCAATTGTCACCAAAAATGTAAACTGGTCAAATGCGTGTCGGACCATGGATAAGTTAGGTCTCCATAAATATTTTACAAAACATCAAACCTATATATATTTTATAAATTCTTACGTTGTGCTCAGACGTATATATAAAGATCTATGCCATCTGAAAAAGCATTATAACAGTCCGACAATTGGACATGGTATTGCAATTCATGTTTTATTTTTTTAAATTTAAATATTTAATAATTTATATTAATTTATTTTATGGTTTTTTAATTTTTTTAGTGTATAGAGTTTTTTGATATTTTCAAAATTATTGAAGTGGAAACTTATTTTTAGGGTTTTTTCCCTATTTTAACATAGTCTTGCAATGAGAAAGGGACGGACATATTGCAAAATATTTTGAAACTTTTAATTCGTAAACGGGGCCAAAAATGAAAACGATCAATGGAACCTAAATTTAATTTTGAAATAAATGATTTATTTAAAATTCATATAAAACATATCGATATAAAAAGGGAGTTTCGAATTCTGTAATATTTAGTACAATTATGGACATGTGTAGAAACATTATTATAATTGCGCCGAGAATTCGCTTTTGAAAAGTACCTTAAAAATGCATGGCGATGAAAAAAAGACTTTGGACGAAAAAAATTGGAGATGAAAAACAATTTTTCGTACTTTCATTGGATAGGTTTTTTAAAATGAAAATAATTTTTTATTTACCATTTTTCATTTTTTATACGAGAAGTGTTTAGCGTCAAACTGAAAGTAACGTGCTTCCACATTATTCTAGTTATTTACCCATAAGCTTGAAATTTTTTTTTTAATTTTAGATAATAGCATTTGAATAAAATTTTGAAATAAAATTATTTCAATCACGGAACGCATCTTTATTAGGCTTCAACACGCATTTCACTATTTTATCTGTTTTTAAATGTTTTTGAATTTGATTTCAAATTAATAACAAGTGAGTTTTAATAACAATTTAATGACATGTATTTGGAATAAGAATTGGGGGCTTATTTTATATTTAAATTAAACGTACACGGCATACATACGCGATAAAAATTATGTGATGGAATTAAGAATTCAGCTATCCATCGAGTATGTATTGTCAAAGAAATAAAGGAAGATAAAAATGGAAAGTGGATATGGTTTGGTTGTGGTAACATATGTAAGTATTTGAAGGAAAAGGTAAGGAAACATGAAATATCCTGCAGAAGTAACGACCAATAAAGTCATGGATGAATCAAATATATGTATATACAATTAACAAATGCAGGCAATTTTTTACTTAAATTTAATTTTTGTATGTTTTTATTTTTTAATAACGTACATCATCGATTTTTTATACACTATTATTTTTATTTTGCATACACTATTATTTTTGTTTTTAATATAACGGCTATAGACACTACTGTTTTTATTTTTATAATAATAGCCGTACTTCCGTTGTGACATTTAGTTCTTCTACAAGGCAGCCATATTTATTTTTTAATTTTTCATCGAATTTTTTGAAGTAATTTCATTCCAATCAGATACATTCTTAGTTATTCATATTAACATATATTAATTATTTATATGTTTAAAATACGTTTTGCGTATTTATTGTAGCGGAACAGTTTCTTTTTCAATCGATTATTATATAATTAATATTGTGAATTGTGAGACTGCATGAAATCGCAAAAACAATGTGAAACCAAAAAAAAATAATTAAAAAGATACAACGCTGCTTCGTAAATTAAATATTTTGTGAATTTCAGACAACCAAATTTTAGGACCATTTTGATCACATCAATTATCGTTGCGGTCCGGATCTGATTAGTGCAAATTATTCAAGGATAAAAAAGCAAGGAAGGTTTTAAAAACTAACTTAAGGCTAATAGTATTGTGACAATGAATACTTTCATTGATGAACTGGACAAACTACGTATGCACCCATTAATTGTTTCACGCGGCAAACAAACTAAGATCAAATTATATTTAGGTTTAATTATATCAGCGTCTTCAACAGTCGAAACATACTTAAAGATAACCTACAAATACGTCTATCACACGAATGTCACATGTCATTTCGGTTGCTAAGTAACCAAACGTGACGCCTCCTACGCAGCCACATGTAGAGCCCGCAAGTCCGTTTTTGACTCTACACAAAAACCCGCATCGCACATAAACCCGGATCTACTAAACGCAACAACGAAAAACCTCATAAAAAATGCTAAAAACCGTAATTTTTCTTCACGATTTCAATAGTTCATTTGACAGCGAAAATGCGCGGTAAACTAAAATCGCGCCTTTTTACTGCGAGGTTAGCCCGTCTCCGACGCGCGTCTTATTGTACGGATGAGAGTGATCGAGACAACAATATGTTGGAGCGCACCGTCCGCGATCGCGATGCAGTAGTACATTTTGTTGTGAGAAATGTCAGTGACTTTTGAACATTTAGAACGTTCGGGTGTGTTTTGTGTGGCCGATTTTTACGCGTTATATTATGATTTTCCACTGTAATTACGTAAAGTAACTATTTACAAAATAATAAAACGTTTTATTAAATACATTTTAAATAAAACTTTAAATTTAAACAACGATATTGATTAAGGATAATAATAGACTATAGCGTTTATTTCTAATTCAATTATAAATTGTCTATGAAATAAACAAAGCAAGAATTTTGGCGGCAATCAGAGTAAAATAATTTTTGATTCAAAATGTGGATTTATGTATCGTTGACTGTCGTGTGTCGTATTTTTATCAATAAAGTGTTTTGAATCAATATTTTTCATTAATTTAAAGTGTGTTTTATATTGTTGCTTTCGTAATATAACTTCGACTTTGGTGTTTAAACAATTTTCGTGTGGATTTGTGTGATTGTGAACGATGAAGGAATACCTTTAAACTATGAGAACTTAATAAGGTTTTTATTTGAAAATAATAATTTATTTGAAATGAATGTGTTTACAATGTTGGATATAAACGTTTAAGTAATTAAATAATGATTAATTCTCGTTAGGTATGTTTCAAGTGAAAGTGTATTTTTTTGTGTTTATCACGCCATCGCTAATGTAACGGATTGTTAACGTTGTGTATATGTTTTTGCATTATATATTTAGTTGCTTTTCGGGCACGCAGTTAATTTATTTTTTTTACAATATTTATAAGTTTGTTTCAATATCGTGACTAAGTACGAAAATAATTATTTATTCGAATTTAGATTTGAATGTTTCTATTGTTCTAAATTTGTGTTTTGTATTAATATGTAGCAGATTTTAGTTATTTTTTTTAAACTTTCGGCTTTAGATATATTTTTACTAGCAAGGCGATAGTATAACCGTCAAAAGACATTTAAAGTTCATGATAAACGCCCATTGAAAAACTATCATATACATTTACGAATACATAAAAATCAAGGAAGCGATACTTTGAAATTATATATTTATTTTTGATTTTTTTTTAAAGGCGAATTAAAAAAAATGTTTCCAGTGTTATTCTTTAGATTTTTTGTGACTATATCATCACTCATAAAATCTAGGATTCATTTATGTACCGTAAAAACGCATCAAATATATAATTGAATAATTTATAATTACGTTCATAAATGAAAGTCTGCGCCAGTATAATTATTCACGACTAACAATATTAAAGCATAAATATTTATAATTTTATTTTATAATATATGGCTTTTACATGCATAGCGAGGCGATGTATTATGCATTTTTTTCCATAAAAGAACGTAACGTTATATAAAAGCCTCAATTTTGTCACCGCTCGGTGAAAAGTGAAATTATTTAAAACTTTCTTCGATCGCGCGGCGGTTGTTATTGTAACGATTATTTCATCAAAATAAATTGAAATGAGAATAAGCCATTATGGTTTAAACGTGGCTTTAGTTTAGACCGTTTGAATATTTGAATTTAGCATTAAATTGATAGTTATGCCGTCTTCAAAAATTTTCAATCGACTTTGAAATCAATATTATTTTTATAAATTTTACTTTTTTGTTTTACGATATGGCTAAATAAGATTGAGAATCGTTGGAAACAATGTTGTAGAGAGCTGTAGAAAATTTTTAGTATCCTTTCATTGACAGGGCCGCTATTTTTCAGGGTTTACAAAACTTGTGGGAGAATGTGCACCTCTATTTTTAATTGTTTTTATATCGTTTTAATTATTTTAATTAATTACTCGATCTATCAGTATTTTGTGATAATGTCAGTACCGAAACTAAAATATGAATGGTATTGTATGTCGCAATATTTAATTTGTGCTTCTTATCAATATATTTAAGAAAATATTCATTGTTATTTAACAAGCAAAAATTTAAGAATACTTTGTATCGCAAAAATTTAATGTAAATAATAGAAGCTATTGTTTTTTCTTTAAGTCATAGGAATTCACTTATTGTCATCATAGTAATTCAGAATGGCTGTAATGTATGCTTGAATCCGCTAAAAATCCCAACTTATAAATTCCAGCCATTGTCAGACAGAAGTAAATTTCCGAAGAGCAAAAAATAGCACAAACACAGTCATTTTCTAGACAGGAAAAATACTAAGGTCAGCAAGTTTCATGTTATATTCACTTGAACTTAGCTTCTTGTGGGTTTATTATACAAAATAAACCCGTTCGAGTTTGTCCATTTATAACGCGAAACAGTTATATGTACAATACATATAATATAATACTCATAGTTGTTTTTGTTAGTTTTGTAAATATAACTTTGTTTACTGTGTTTCTTAATCGTTACGGCTTAATTTAATTTTTTTTTAAATATACATATGGTGTCCCTATCAATAGACTCCCACAAGTTAAAAAGATTTTCTGAAAGAGATTTTCTGAAGTAAATAAATCCTTTATAATCCTGTTATTTCAATAGGCGTTCTAGACTTACCATTTACCTGATTAAATATGGAATATGTGTAAGATATTCGTTCCATTTCTGCCAGATTTAGGTTACTTTAATAATATTTTTACTGTTGATGTCATTTCAGCTTTTGTTCAAGGGAACTGCGGAGTCTACCTTAAAAATAGTCTTAAACATTCACCGAGTGAAGTTTGGTAGAATTGTTCAGCTTACTAGATGATCCATAATATCTAAATCAGATATCCATAATATCAAAATTAATAATCAATTCTTGAAGATTAATTTATTCCGAATTGACGCCACACTGTTACTATATTACACCTTTTAAGAAAACATTTACCCTTGCGTCTCTTCTATAAATCCAGTTATTACGGATCATAGAGTCTACAGATTATTTTAACGGGGAGGGGGGGGGGGGAGATGTAAGAAGTGTTGGTTGATGAACTTATCGGAGAAGTTGCGTTCTTCTAAAAATTGCCGGTAGATTTAAAAAAAATAATATCTAAGGGCTACACATTTGAATGAATGTTTCGCGAAACTCACGAAAATATAGAATAATTATAAGCATGTTAACATCAAGTAGTCACGGATATCGATTGGTTAATATGCAAATCACAGCAGACGTAGTCGCTATCAATGTAACCAAACCGAACGATATTCTTGAAAACGTCTATAATACGTCGCAATGACAGTTATCTCTTATTCCGTTAATAATCAAATTTACTTTCTTTGGCAATGCTTTGAAGTTGATACGCACTCTTGGAGACGCTGTCACTTTCTCTCTAAATTACCGTTAAAAGTCCTGTATTTAAATTTTGTTGTGGTTAAATTTAAATTTCGATTTGTTAATGTTAATTTTTACGCTTAAAAATAAATAGAGACCGTTTATGGTTTTCTGTAAGTTTAAATTAATTATGTATTAATTAACTGTTTCTTCCGGGTGTTTCTGAATTTGTTGACTTAAAAGAGTTACTATCACTAAAATCAGATTAGAAATTAATAAAAAAAATTTACATAACAAAGAGCAAAATAGGCAAATACAATTTTTGTAAATTCAGTGAAATTCAGTAAAATATAAACTGCTGTAAAATATTTACATTTCATTTTTTTATATTTTTCAGTGATATATTTCAGTGATTGACAAACTTTAAACTAAAAATATTTTTTATAACTATTGGTTTATAACTGTACGTTTTTATGATAAACAATTAAGCAACAAAGTGTTGTAAAAATTTGCTAGGAATGACTGGGAGTGTGCTTAGTATAGAAAACTATGTTTTTTAGTGACTTTTTGGATTTACACACATTTACGGCTGTTTGGTGGTAAGTCTATTTTTATTTAATTATTGTTTAATGTATTAAAGTTGTTATTTCAGGAGATTTGTATTTTTGCGAGACGGTGAGATAACAATGAGGATTATATTCAAATTGTTATTGACTAAACAGTTTAGCTGACAAGATGTTTGATGTCGGATGCTCAGATTAGAATCTAATCTACTTGGTATTTTTTATTATACTGTTTGTATATATATATGTATACAACTATCCTAATAAGGTGTTTTAACATACTTGACTAAATTAAATTATATTTACTGGAATGTATTAAGGAAATTACGAATAATATATTTTAGCAAAAGAAAAATATTCACAAAAAGAGAAAACAGTCAAAATTGCAAAATATTGTATGAATTAGATGCGGGAGTTTATTAAGATTTCGTAAAGGTATATGTCGTGTTGTGGGCGGACCTGTCGTCAGCTCAATCTTAGTACAACTTTTCGCCTGTTCCAGCGATCGTTGGCCATGCAAATTACAGAGATTAGATTCACTAATACTAAAAGTCACACTAAGACTTAATGTACCCCCAATGTGATTCAGGGTTAATTCACATGATACTTTCTTACCGGTTTAACCGTTTTAGTGCCATGTTTTTTTACTCATATGTACTTAAAAATGCCAAAGAAATCTTTTGTTTTTGATGTCATTTATCCTTGTCTCGAAAAAACTGTATCTCTTCCAAAAATTATCCAATTTTAATAATTTTTTCGGTGTCTTCTTAATAAAAACTTGTACGAGGATAATAAAATACAAAGAACATTACGGAAATATATATTGTGAACAAAAATTAAAACAAAAACTGAAATCAAGGTCACATCGTATTTTCGTAGTCCGGTACATCCTCCGTATCAGCAAAATAATTGTTATCGTCACTATTATCACTATCACTCAAAATTTGCATTACGCCAAATTGTGAGCGCATCACAATGTCACTCCCACTATCACTTTCTTCACAACTAGAAAAACTATCATTTTCACTCGAATTATTTTCGTATTCCGACATTATGGGTTAAAAACTTTCTTTTCCTGGATCCTTTTTATATTGTAATTACTAATAATATTATAATTTGAACTTTATGTAACACGTAGAAAGATAAAAAATTAACGATGCGTGCGAGCGACCTCCCCTACCGCGCGCTAAACAGCAACTGATTTTGCGAGCGCCATCGCGCTCGTAGCAAATTTAGTTGGTGGCGCTCGTCGGCACTCTAACGGTTAATGTCAAATTTCGCAATATACTCAAATGTTTTGAAAAAATCTAGCAACTATACATACAATAGTTAATATCATAGAATTAGCATGTCTATACATTGAGGAAAAATTGATTTAGGGGGACATAATTGAAGTAATAGGACACAAAACTATTGATTTTGAAATTGTTGTCCGTATGTCTGTGAGCCTGTTTATTTGTTCGTGTACCACACAAGAACCACTGAAGGGTTCCTGAAGAGGTTTTAACTCGAGGATTTTGTAGGACCTATTTTATTGCAATCGACCTACTAAAAAAGAGTTAGACCTTTCAATATAAAAAAAAAATTGTTTTTATAATGACTGCAGATGGCGTAGCTTGTATTTTAACCTTTAATCTTACAGTTTTTTATAACATTTCTCAACGGTTCAGGTGAACAAAATCACGGGCACAGCTAATAAGAAATAAGCCTGTCAAGTACGGGTAAAACATTTATATCATAGTGTTTCTATGAAAGTATTCTGCAAATATTAATGTTATTTTTACAATATATTTAGTAAAATGTCGCGAATTTCCCAAACATTACGTTATTATTATTAGTCATAATTTTGAATATTTTATTTTTATCTTTTTTTAGTATTTGTTGTTTAAAAATAAGTTGAACATTAGAGCCGAATTCTTCTTCCTGTGTAATCGAGTTTTTTTAAGATACAAAATGGGTTTAAAATGGTAACTTCCTTTGTCCATCAAATCGATATATTTCAGTGTAAAAAAAAATTAAAAGGCAAGTTTGTAGTTAGAAAGCTCGTCACAAGCACTATTAAAAATTATATATATATATATATATATATATATATATATATATAATATATATATATATATATATATATATATATATATATATATATATATATAACTACCTGTTGTGTATAAATTTCAAGTTCCTGTCTCATTTCATTAAGAACTTAGAAGCAAATGGACATAAACAGAGCATTGGGCAACAATAAAGATCCACATTGAGACTTTGGTAATGAAAACTGGAAAACTTAAAATATGAAAATTATATTTTATTTATTAATTTTCTGGTTTTAGCCCGCGGCCACGGGCGAATTTTTTCTCCAGTAATCATGTTTAAACCTTACACGTACCCTTGACCCTGGTAAAAGTAAACTACATCTTAGCTTGAACTTTAAGTTAAAAACAAGTCACTGTGACTGTCTGTGACAGATTTATGTTCACCGGTTCTTCACCTCACACACTCAGTTCTTACTGCGTGAGTCTAATAATTGGGTTTGAAGTCTCTCAGGGAATATTTAATCAAGACAGTTTAGATTTTAATCTGAATTTATTCAGTGAATAATTTCTTTAATAATTAGACAGTCAAAAAACGAGCAAAAATGCTGAAAAAATATTTGATTTTTGGTAAGACACGATTATGATTTTTGATGAGATGCGATTACGATTTTTGGAAAAATACGATTACGATTTTTGGTAAGACACGATTATGATTTTTGATAAGACACGATTACTATTTTTGGTAAGACACGATTACGATTTTTGGTAAGACACGATTACTATTTTTGGTAAGACACGATTACGATTTTTGGTAAGACACGATTACTATTTTTGGTAAGACACGATTACTATTTTTGGTAAGACACGATTACGATTTTTGGTAAGACACGATTACTATTTTTGGTAAGACACGATTACTATTTTTAGTAAGACACGATTACAATTTTTGGTAAGACACGATTACTATTTTTGGTAAGATAAGAGTACGATTTCTATAAGGTATTTATTGTACGCTAACGATTTTTTTAGTAAGATAACGATTTTTATAAGCGTCAACTCAAGGTAAGTCTTTCTCGTCCGTATCTACACAATAGTACTTGAGCATCGTAACTTTTTTCAAGAAGAATAAATATGAAAAATTCAAGAAGTTTCTCTTAATATAACATAGTAATTACAGTGTCTATAGAAGGCGCTAGACGCATGTACCCCTTAAGGCACACTGATATAATGTGTAAAGATATTATAAACAACATAAAATGTATCCTTGAGAATGCCGTTAATAATATATATTTAACAAGAGATTAAAATAAAATGCAATTGTGGTCCTGTTTTGTGCATGTATATATATATATATATAAATATATATATATATATATATATATATATATGTATATATATATATATATATATATATATATTTCGATATACCGGACATGTGAGTGATCTTGTAAGGGTTTCGCTTTTACTTTTGAGGTAAGCATTCTACAAAACTGCTTCATTAACGTGTTTTAATTTCAAGAACCAAGGTTCTTGGGTTGTAAGCAGGCCGTGATGTTTTTTTAACGGTCTTTTAATGATCCTTATTATAGTTTCAAACATTAACCAACCTAATTTAATTCGTGATTTCTCATTCAGTCGAGATCCTTTTTAAGAAAATAAGTTGTACTATTTTTAATCTCAAATATACCCAGTTGTAAAATTAATATCTTTAGATGATAGTGAACAAAGTCGTTATATTTGATAAACATGACATTAGTGTTTTAAATTATAGTAATTTGTCGCATATCCAATACAAGTATCTCTTTTATATATGTACTTTCTTGGATTCTTTATCTCTTTCGTAATAGTGCACAAGTGGCGCTAGTCGGCGCCATATTTCTTGTTTTTATATGGGTGTAGTGCCTTTATTGAATATAATGTCTTTGAAAGTAAGTGAATTTTCAAATAGTATTTTTGTTTACTTAAATGTTTTCTAGTAACATTATATAAGCTATGTGTTATTGTGTCATTTTCTTTAGCATTTACCTTATTTAAGTGACGAATATATCCCATTACTCAATTTACGTAGAATATATGCGTATGTGGTAATAGCGTTAGTTGGCGTCACTAAGCCATAAATGTATGACGTCTAACTCTCGCTAAAACCTCGTTCGCCCAGATATGGCTCTTTTCGGCAGATCTTTACGTAAATGCGAAAGCACGAAATGCGCATTTCGTGCACGCGAATTTGCGTTTGTGCATGCGCATTTCGTGCAACTATACTTTTTACATTCGAAAAATAACGCTCACAAGAGTACGTACGGTCTTTTGTGAGTTGAGATGAATGGAAAATGCGAAAAAGAGGAAATACTTAGACATTTTTACTAATGTAAATGCAATAAAGATAAATTTTTAAATAACTGAAATACAGGACGTATAAAAGATAGATATACTATGTTTATAATCTAGATATAATCTCCGACGAATATATGCATATGTTATAAAATAATATTGTATTTCACGTTTCTCCTGTTTCTGTTTTATACTATTACGTAGGACTTTACCCGCGGTTGCGTTCAGCTTTCCTAGTCATTTGGAATGCCATACAAGTGATGAAGGTATAAATGTTGGATCGTTGTTCTCTTAATTTATCTTCTATATATTTTATTTTAGCGCTGTTTGGAACGATGAAAATTTACGTGTTGTTTTACTTCATATTTAATTTTCGGAAATATAATATATGTAAATGATATTATTTCAATTAATGTCTAATAACGCAAGAAACGTTGTGCTAGGTTAATCATTTGTAGATTTAATATGTTAGTTCGTATTTGAAAGGTAAGTAGATGCTGTTTCCTTAAGCTGTTTGCATACAAATAAAGCCAAGTGTCAAAGGGAGGCTCTAAGATGGTGCCACTGGAATCTGAATAGTCACCGGAATCTGGATCTTACGCGAATCACCAGTAAGCTTCGTGCCAAATTTCGTCTAAATCCATCCATTAAGAAAGAGAAAGTAAAGAAACGCGTGCAAAGTTGGAAATGGCTTTACACTAATACACTGGCTTTAATACACTGTTTTTTTATGTATGTAGATTTGGTCATATTACCCAGATTTTCAGAGTTATCCTATATTTTTATTCCACACACCTTTTCCACAGATAATCGCATATTATATAGCCCATTGCCATACATACTTATGGTTGGAAAAATATCATAAAAGGAAAAACCTTATGAGTGGAAGATGATATTTGACGTTTGCGTGTGGAAGATGATATTAAACGTTTGCGTGTGGAAGATGATATTAGACGTTTTCGTGGAAGCTTGAGGATGTAGATAGCAAGTTCTATTGGAAAAAGCATGCAGAGTTTTGAAGGAAATAGCATTATGCGATTAGTATTCTTGAATATGTTAGATTATGTCAGTGTGTCGCATACAAATAGTTTGCATTGCTCTTTAGTTAATATAGTTATTTCAACAAATAGGGATCCCTTTAATTAATTATGTTAATACTTGTTAGTTAAAGGGTAGAAAACGAATTTATAATGTTAACACGTATTTGGGACTTCTTAAATAATAAAAAGAAAATGAAATAGTGGGAATAAAATTAATAAAAGAATATCGCTAATTTGGGGCACGAATTTCGTGAATACCCATAAAAATTGGCAAAGATGAGATGCTGTGTCTAACATGATATCGAAAGAGGTGAATGCACGTATGGAGATAATGTCAACCATAGTACTAAGTAATAAAATATTAGTAAGTTTACTTTTTACAACTATAGTAATAAAATATTAATAAGTTTACTTTTTACAACTATAGTAATAAAATATTAATAAGTTTACTTTTTACATCAATAGTTCCGACACTTACGAAAAGCGACACTTACTTATTATAATTGAGAGATAAAAAAATAACTTGCTACTGAAATAATTGAGATAATTCAAAGACCTGCAAATGTCTCTTGTTCAATTAAATATAGAATTTAATTACCTGCTTAAAGTGGATTTCAAGTTGAATAAACAGTTACTTTTTTTCCAAATTTTATTTATTTTGTTGGTTAAATGTTGAGTTAGTGTTAATAATTAACTCTAAATCGAGGTCATCAATAGCCATTTACAAGTTTAAATGTGATAATAATGACACTTATTTTTGTTGAGTTAATAACTTTATTTTGTTTTTATAGTTTTGAATACGTATAAACAAAACTGCGATAAAAAGTTCATATTATCTATTCGAATTTAAAACATCGTCTGACGACCAAATTTATCTATTTATACGTGCACTAAGACCACACTTGAACACAAAGTACGAATTACACAAATACCAATTGTTAAAACATTTGAATTCGTCGATCGACCTTATAAGGAACGTCTGCGCACAAGGTCCCCGAGTAACGAGCGGCGCGGGCTGCGAGGCGGCAGTGCGCGCCTGACCTTTCGTTCGGCCCGATCCTTTTCTCGCTTGCATCGTGCGTGTCGCCAGTGGGGCCGGCCTCTGTGTGAGTGAGGCTTTATTGTTTATTAAAGTATTGATAAGGAAATTTTTGTTTAGACAAAACATGTACTTTAGACGGAGCTTCGCGATAAAGGTCTAGCCGTATTGGGTGCGGCAAAAAATGTGGGATGGTTAGACCTGTACTATCGTGATCTAGTTTATCACCTCATTTGATCTTTGTATGTACTGGCCTATTTTTATTGGTCCGCGTGAATTAAAAAAAAAAAACAACGGAACACTCATAGAATAAACTTTGCGTATTTGTCATTTTTTTTAGAAATTTGAATGATAGCACCAGAATGAGGAAATGATAAAATTTATCCCTACTGATATTTTAATCCGGAAGCCGGTTTGATTAACCGTTTGTTTGTTACCTGGTAGCTCTGCAACTAAGTAACGAATCGCTTCTATATAATTCGTATAATTATATATAATTTGTATGGCAGAGTAATACTTTATGTTCATTATTCAGTATTTTGTCCGCGTGGAATATTAACCCCACGCAAAGTCTGTTCGGATGTTTGTTACTTAAACATGCCTAATAGATTTGCATGAAACTTATTTTAGCCATAGTTCATGTCTTGAGTTAAAATATAAGCCACTTTTTAATCCTATAATTTTTTTACGCCTGGTACCCTAATTAACACGATGTTAAAGACCCATGAAAACTACGCAGTCCTTTGAATGCTACGTGGATAAATAAAAAAAAACAGACCTTGCACTAATTTTTTCAGGGTTTTTTTAAATGTAAAAGTACATCTTCTTTATAGGTATTTTATGTATAGATTATTAATAGAAACGTAACAGCAAACGTACATTATTGTACATCATAGTGAAGCGTCGTATTTCGCAAAAGGGGATTTAAACATTTAAAATATTCAGTGAAACCGCTGAATCATTTTGGATATGTCATTCCAGTGTATTTCCAAAAAATTGCCGTAACTTTATACACATGGGAAGATACATTAAAAAAATTAATATACTGTTTTACTTCATATTAATTGTGATCTCTATCTATAGAATATATGTAAGTGCAAAATGCCATCCATAAGGGTCGAAAAAGTATAGAAACCGAGAATCGAGGTGTACTTGCCGAAGTTTAAAGCTTGTTTGTTTCACTAGGGAAGCCTAAAAAGGTAGATATTTAATGAAAATTTAATAGCGAGTACAGAATGACTGCGATAGTATAGAAAGTAAAATTTTAATATTTTCTGTTTCAGTAAAATGTTTAATTTCGTAATGATCATGCTTAATAAGATAGACCACGTCTTTTTTCAGCTTTTTTCCCAGCTATATATACACATTCTTTATTCGCTTCATTTCCCCCACAGTCTCTGAAATCTACTTTAATTTTGCATTTTTTTTTATCACATATTCCTTTCTTGAAACCTGGAGAACCCTGCTTTTTTTAAATGAACATAATTTATAAACTTCTTAATATATTTTTGTTAAATTAACATAATTGCTAAGCTCTTAATATCTTTGCAGAGCTATATGACTTGAAAGAATGTGATAGCTCGTCAAACAATCATGTTTATATATCTTTGTTCCGCAATTTGTAAAATCATATATTCACTCAAATTAATATAGAAACTAAAACCATCTACAAACCCAATTATTTAAATAAATATATAATGTATCAATTTATGCATATAACAAAATAGGAGTCATTGTCTATTTACGAAGAGTATATGTTTCAAAAAAACTGAAGTCTATATGAGAAAACGCAGATTATATTCACGCACAATAAGATTATTACTACGAAGAAATAATATTTACCCAAATACGAAAACTTATATTATTATTTGGAGAGACAATAAAACGCGTATAATCATTATTACTTCATCAGGCTTTTCTGACCCTCAAGGTTTTATTTCGAGATTTTCCTCCTTATTGTCGTTTTTGTCTATCGTCCCAATGAAAATGGAATACGTACAGATTGCATAAGGCATTGAATCAGATTTAGGAAGTTTTCTGAGATATTTTTGTTAAAAATTGCAGAGACAGGCGAGCTTATACGAACCATTTTATATCGGCAAATAAAATAAGATAAGCTTTGACATAACTACTTGATATAGTATGACGTCGTTGTTGCTTACGCTCTGTCACGGACAGTCAGACGTGAACCAGTCATTTGGCGGATGTTACGAAAAATCATTCAGAAGGCTTGGGTTTGTGTTGCGTAATATCTTAAAGCACTTTCGATATGCTACCTCAACTAACTTTTTATACATCTTTAAGGCGGAGTAAATTAGAATCTAACTCAATTATTAGGAGCCGACACGAGATCAAGCCCACACGAGATATAGCCTGACGATGAATTTTGAATATGAAAGACGCTCTTTCCCCATGTGGAAATGATACGGTACGATTACTTCCTTTTTATATTTTCTACGGATTTTATCCTTTTCCAATAGTGAGATACAACGGAAGTATATCGCAATTTCTCATTTTCACATTTTACACAATGTCTCCATCAACAAATTACGTTTGCACCAGATCCCGAATATATCAAATTATGCGATAACTGGGATGAATGCGAATAAGTGTTTTGTTCTTTTGTCAATTTATTCTGATAATATGTACCCAAATTATCTTTCAAAAATTGGTTCTTTCACCAAACCTTTCTGAAAATTTTTACCAGAAAAATCAACATTTTTTCCTGTTACAGGAATTTTAAATTATGTACTAAATTAGTTTTAATGAATCAAGCAACAAATTGAACTGAACAAAGTTCTCTTATTTGGTCTCTACTTACAAGCGAGTATAAAGACAAACAATACCTTTGCGCAACCTTTGTTCAGTATATATAACATTGACAGGATACGCAACCGTAACCGTACCGGTCAGCTGATTCCGACAAACTTCATTTGCGTTCTGCACCGGCTATCATTGTGACTCCTAACGTCTCTTTTGAGAAAATTCTGGATCCGATCCAATAATGTCTTGAGGGGCCTTCTACGCACTTTCGTACGTACTTCCTATTTATACATACAGAAACTCGGCTTTATTTCTTCAAATTATCAAGATTTGTCTTAACGATCGTCACAAACATTTCTTTATTTTTGAATCGTGATTATTTTCATCTACTTTTCTTTTGTTTTCATCTACTTTAACTTCTTTATTTTACATCTTAATACTTTTCCCAATTATAGGTGTGGTTTTAGGTTTTCGAACTTAACTATGACTTATTTGATCGCCTGTTTTTTAACACTTCGTACTATTCGACTCCGAGTATAATTTATAATAATTAATAATACAAATACTGGAAATATAAATAATCTTTTTTTATTACTACAAGTTTTTAGGTCGAAACACAACAACGTTTAAACTTTTTTGGTCATGAATTGATTTTTATTGTTTTCGGCTTGTTTTACCATTTTTGTGAACGCATAACTTATTATATCTCCAATAATTATTCTTCTTTTGTATTTTTTCTTCTTTCTCTCTCCATCCCGACTAAACAAATATAATATTTCCGTGTCAGACAAAACTGGCAAACAAAGGTTGAAGTTATCTGTTATATAATAAATAAATTTTAACTGGTTCATGCCATTAGCGCGAGTGAGTCACGACCGATCGAGTGAACGGATATACAAAAGCGGATGTTAGCGGACAGTAAAACCACGTCTGTACCGGAACTTCCTTAATCAAATTAGTTACTGTTTTTATGTTGACTAGGTCAAGCTCATGGTTAGGTCGGGACAGTTTTGGAATGGTAGAAAGCTCTCCTTTTAGGTATAGAAGAACTGTAGATGACAATATATATAACTACTTGCTACAGTTGATAAGACTGTAAATAGTAGTTTCAATTCAACGGATGATGATCGTCCCAGATATTTAGAATATAGAAAATTTGGAAAGGCAATGACACGATTGGTATCTTCGTATAGTGCGTGCAGATTCAACTGGCACTGTTATATCATCAGGATTAATTGGATGACTGCAAACGAAAATAATCACCATACGATATTTGAGCCTTTACTATGTACCTTCACAACACTAGTTTTGTAACTTTATAGAGGAGAACAGTGTTTCTACAAGAAAAACTGTGCTACGCTTAAGGGAATTTTCTCGAACATTATTTTTCCGTTTAACTTTGGGGAAATGGCATAATGATTATCTTTTCCAAAAATATTTAACCCATGATTGAAAATGCCATGAAAATTACATCTTTAGCGTAGTTGTGTTGTTGTGTGTTTTAATTATCAGTTTTTAGGATTTCAGAGGAATGACGTAAAAAAAGACAAATATAAATACATACTACTGTTAGTGTTAGTACTCAACGCTTGCTGCTCTTCAACTACGGCCAAAAAAAACATAAGCCGGTACATTTTCTGTTTCAGCTTTGCAGTGTCAAAGCGAGGTGGTACACTAAATATATATTTTCTACTATCATCATCACCCGCATACTATATGAGTCAAGGACACGTCGTAGCACGTGGTACGCCTATACCGACATATTTGTCTATTTATATCCACCTATTTGGTTTTGACGCCGTCTGGGATCGAACGCATGACCTTCGCGCCGGGCCGCATAGCATTGGCGACAGCGACAGCGCACTTACATATACCGATGCCGACCGGCTGCGTTCGGCCCGTTTTTCATTATGCCGGCAAAATGTGCGGCTCCGTTGTCATATAATCTTGGGGATATGCTGAGGCGGAAAAATTTGTCCGTCGACCGAGGAAGCGAACGGATAGAGTGGAGTGTAACCGGTTTATACTGTTAGTCAAGCAAAATTCTAGTATCTTCAAATGATTTCCAAGAATACAATCATACAAAGTAGTTTGCATAACGATGCGGTGAACAATTTCTTTCAGTTATCTATTTCAACTATGTCCTGTATAGGGTTTACTGATTTATCAACCTTATTAGGCAATCAGACAAAATATGGAATAGTCTAAGATACACGTTGTAACTTATTGGTAACTTGTATCTTCTCGTGTCACTGCACTATTAGGGCGTTAATCATTTTTGTATCTCAAAAGGGCAGGTTAATGGTTTCGTATAATATTACTATAAAATAACTGTTAAATCAATTTGAAACAAATACGATTTAAATCTATTTAACTAGGACTATTTAAGAAATTATAAAACGAAACATGAGAATGAAAACTTCATTATTATTTTTTTCGAAACCACTTAGAATGTGCCATAGTCTTTCAAATAAAGTTGTTAATTATAAAGAGGATGACTTGGTATTTTTTAAATAACGTTAAAATTTACACTTCGCACGTTATATATATATATATATATATATATATATATATATATATATAGCGTAATATTTTGTTTGCAAGTAGATATTATATTTGCTCTTGGAATGATTATATTTTTAACAATATATAGTGTTAAAAATATACTAAAAATGTATTCTCGTTTCTTTATTATAATAATTGTTGCTCGTTACTGACACGTTATAAAAAGATATTGTATACTCTAAGACGATCTGAAAGTATAAGCTATGAATTGGTAAAAGTTGTATGTTAATCGAATAAATTGTTTCTGCGCTAAACCCTAAAAAACAAACAAAAATTTCTTCGTCGTAAAATTAGTATGATTATCTGTCATAAAATATATATTCAAAATAGCTTGGAACTTAGAACCTACTCTACATGAAATTATAAAAAACTATGATAAAGTTAATGTCCAATTTGAAGGATTGTTTCGGAAAAATAACCCTCAACTTTCCCTGTCAAATCCCGTTTCTCTCTCTTAACCCATATAAAAAATGAGTCTATGGTACTTGCTTTTGTATTTCCAGCGCGCAGTGTAAGGCCAGCTTAATCCGCCTGGAAGTGGGCAATTTTAACATTCAGCGCCTGTTTGTCGCTGGGTCCTCGCATCGGTATTGGAAATTCAGATCGAACCGTTGCATTATGAATCTTCCGACAACATAATTCACCTGGCATTGTACAATTGTATTATAATGCGACTTGTCGAGATAATCACGTTTCGTCTTGAACATAATAAACTTATACGTGTATCTGTCAAGTTTGGCGAACTAGACTGTGATATTTTGTATTAAGAACGAATATAATATTATCAAACTCGGATATATAATATTATTGATCGGAGATCAAAATGTTTATCGCGATCTGCGGTCCTCAACTCTGCATCATTGTGGTAGAAAGTTATAACACCGATACAGTTGTTACACTGAATAATACTTGGGTGGGTGTAGTTTAAAAAGTAAATAATTATAAAAGTTGGAAGGAATTGTTTTAATGTACTATAAATATCAAGGTAATTTATAAATATTAAAAATATAGAAAACTTAAGTTTTCCTTTTTAATATTTACCAAAATTTAAAATTAAAATTTTCTTAAAATAATGTAAGTATTTATATAAAGTATTTTCACAATTACAAGTGACATTAGTCTGTCTCAATTCATCTCACGTCATAGCTTATCAAAATCGTCAAGTTTACGCACAACAGCTGCAAAAAATAATAGTTTCTGAAATCAAATAAATTTAATTCTCGTTTGACGAGGAGAAGAGAGGAGGTTTAGCTATTCAGCTACCGGGAATTTCAGATATTTTCAATTATTAATTACGACAATGATCGAAATTCAAAATGTTTGGTTTTGCAATTTAACATAAATATTTATTGTATTGCAATTGAAATTACATTTTTGTTTTTGTTTTAGCTAGAATCTAAGAATAAAAACTGAGGTTTTATTAAAAGGTTTATTAAAACTAGGAATCCTTATAATTTCGTCATGTCCGTCCGCCTGTCTGTCTGTCATAGCTTTATAGTTCTTCTAGTTTTAAGATCTATGTGCATAAAATATTGTAAGTCTATTTGCTTTTTTATGGCGATCACAATAACACATAGCAAAATATTTGAATGTGTTATTTTTATAAATATGTATAACATTAAAAGAGGGTAATATTTTTTCGCGCATTCTATATAGTTAAGGTTACCCAGACGTATGTCTTCTTTTGCCCGGAAACTGTTTTTGTTTCAAAAGAACCGTCCTGAGGATTTGTTTAAAGTGCCTTGGGTTTTAAAGAAAGCAGTTTCCTATTATTTCTACATTATTTTAATCCATGTATTAAAGAAAGAAATAAACAATAATCAGGTACTTTATTCTAAATTGATAAGACTATAAATATGAACTTACAATGATTGGCCAGTAATTTCAAAATTCGTAAGAGATAGGATATAGAAGAAGATATATTCCCCTCCCCTCACTTCTCTAATTTCAGAATTGTGGCTTTGAAAATGAGAAAAAATATTTGCATTTGACTAGAATTTGTAATTTAAATTATTTCGATCAATTATCATCAACAATTTCAAAAGATATGGAGATCACACATATATATATATATATATATATATATATATATATATATATATATATATATATATATATATATATATATATATATATATATACATTTTATTTTACTACGATACAAAAAGTACACACTACAATATTTCTTTTACATAGTTTCCTACGTCAAATCAGTTCATTGTAGTGAGATATAACAAATGCACGAAACGCAGAACGATATATTCCACCATTCGCCCAAATTTCAAACGCGCCATGGATACCCAAGCACGTACCAAACCAGTAAAGCACACTGCATTCGTAACGACGGGCGCCACGCTGCGTACATTCGAACGCAGGTTTCCGCTAGTGAAAGTGCGAAAGGAGAGAAAAAACACTTCTCTATCGATACACAGATGTGGAACTGACATGCATATGGCAAATGTATACAAACGGTCGCCATTCGGTATGGTATAGTATAGGTATGGCGTAGTGACGATGTTTGTTTACATGTATTCGTACCGTGTTATAACTTTTAAGTTGCAATTACTGAGTGTTAGATAGGAGATATCGTAGATAATGTATTGTTATTTGTATGTTTACAAAGCCAATATGCGTTTCGGACCACGCTGAAGTTGGGACTCAAATGTCAAGCAAAGTTTATATTCGTAAAGCAGATGTTTATTTGTCAAAAAACTTATTTGTCGTAACTACGTTCCTCCTCAGTCGGTCCCTCATTATTGAGGATCGCAAAATTGATG
The DNA here is from genome assembly GCA_039881145.1 of Druceiella hillmani. NCBI lineage: Eukaryota > Metazoa > Arthropoda > Insecta > Lepidoptera > Hepialidae > Druceiella > Druceiella hillmani. The sequence goes on along the minus strand of JAYKKI010000033.1, from coordinate 21,316,088 downwards.
ATGAAACCTGTCCTCTATGACTCTCCATAAGGTTCAATCTTCTGCATGATAAAGCGCTGTATTTAGAGGTAATTTCAGCTCTTTTACCAACTGGTCTAATTATTGTATGTGCTTTGTCCTCTGTTTTGTCTGTCATCATGAACGTCTCAAGGTTATCAGCACTTCTTGCGATATATTCGAAGTATTGAATAAATTTTCGTAAGAAAAACAGTAAACAATCGTTTTTGAAGTTCTAAGACTAACCACTTTAAAATAGAGGTGTCCAAAATAGTCTTAACAAGAAACGCCAAACCTATATTTGAAACACGTCAATCTTTTATAAGCCTGAGGCTTTATAAAAAAAATTAACAGTAAAAACAGTTATAATAGTTCTCAAAAGGCTTTCCTAGCCATAATTTTTGGAACTTAGATTTTTTGATCATATAGATAGTCGATTGAACACTTTTATTGATTACATAATTGCTATATCTTTGAATTCAGGAAATTCTGATCACAAACTGGAATTTGGATAACCCAGCTAGAAGTTAGCAATTGCATCATAATTTTATAAGTGAAAACGTAATATAAATATATTAAATTGCAAAACCAAATATTTTGTCTGCAATCAGAAATTCGGTGAAAGGCTATGGAAATGGTTATCGATTAGTATTATTGAAAAGCTTTGGTTTATTACGATGTGTCTGTAATTAAATATCAATAATACTGGATTTTTTGCATCTCTCACTTGTCACCATTGGTCTCTATTTAAAATGCTGATAAAAAAATGTTGTGCAATAATTCGGGAAACCCGCATGTCCGAAGTATATAAACACAAGTACAATGCAAGGCTAAAGACGCCTTGCGTTGTACTCGTGTGATATTTTTTCGCGATAAGGGTACATATATTAAGTGGTAGGTTGGTAATTTTTCACCTAGATTTTAACGTCCTTAATATTAACAAAATATATTTTTATTATTGACAAAATTTTAATTTATCTTACATTTAATAATTTTAACATTATTATTACTATAAATTAAGTCGTTTATTTCAATAATCCTACAAATAAACGACTAACTTTACTTCTAAATTATCAAAATAACTATGAAAAAGTACATCGATTGTAGCATTTTGTCTAACTGTTGATTCGGCGGAATTATTCGTAAGTTTTAAATTTAATTTGTAAATTTATTGTTAATGGTAAAGATCTTTCTTTAATTAAATTTAATTTAAATTTACCAAATTTCGCGATACTTTCCACTAATAGTCTCATATCTACTTCTTTTTTTCATTCCTCGAAAGGGAAATAAACGGAACTAATTGGACCACTTTGTTGTATGCCCGTCCGTCTGTGTGTCAAAGCACTGTTTCTTAGAGACGGCTCGGGATTTGAAGTTGAAATTAATATCGCCATACAGAAGCCTATGATCTTACATTAAGTAAATTTCCATTTTTTTGGTTCACACAACAATAAGACATGACACTTTAAAGCATAGATATTTTTTTTTATTTATACCGTCATCAAAACCTATAGGGTACTTTCTATCGACCTACAATCTTGTAATTCGGTGTAATGGGAGGTCTTATAGCGCCAGTAAAGGGAAAAATCCAAAAATCGATTATTTATAATTCTGTGTGAAATTACATATTTTTTTTAAATATGCGCGTATGAGATATATTTTTCAATAAATTAAAATTTTGTATATAGTTTAATAGAAATATTATGTACCATTAAATGTTTACAAACATAGGTGTATAGGGCCCTCTAGTACGAGTTACACTCGTGTTTGATAGGTTTTATTATTTAATTTTTATTATCATATTCCGTTTTTGTTAAAAAAATAAAAGACTATGATAAAACTCGTGGAATATTTCTAGTCGTTATATAATGTAACGCGTAAGCCTTGCTGAGTTATAAGGGTTATCCGGAGGATTTCTTCACACACAGGCACGCTCCTTCTCTTTTCTTCCGGCTCCATGCGCCGATCCATTGTCACTCTAATCATGTCACGGTAACGGTAACGGTAGGACGCAGAATTATTCCAACAATCTCTATTTCACTTCTTTCTATAACGTGGCTAAAGAAATTAATCTTCAATAAAGTACTATGGTAAAAGTTAAGTTGCGTAGTTCAGAGGGTTATTAAGACCATAATGAAGTACCGAAGTGTCGTACAAGAAGCGGCAAGGTTTGTCGCCACTTAAAATTTCACCGGACTTGACTATATTTTCAGTGTATAATATTACCTATATCGTGACTTGACTATATTTTCAGTGTATAATATTACCTATATCGTGACTTGACTATATTTTCAGTGTATAATATTACCTATATCGTGACTTGACTATATTTTCAGTGTATAATATTACCTATATCGTGACTTGACTATATTTTCAGTGTATAATATTACCTATATCGTGACTTGACTATATTTTCAGTGTATAATATTACCTATATCGTGACTTGACTATATTTTCAGTGTATAATATTACCTATATCGTGACTTGACTATATTTTCAGTGTATAATATTACCTATATCGTGACTTGACTATATTTTCAGTGTATAATATTACCTATATCGTGACTTGACTATATTTTCAGTGTATAATATTACCTATATCGTGACTTGACTATATTTTCAGTGTATAATATTACCTATATCTAGAATTGTACGTCTTTATTTTTTAGATATTTCTTATGCAATTACAAATATTAGCACCTCAATGTCAGATTTTTTCACAAAAAAATTGTCGTCTTATTATAATGCTTGCAAACAAATGCTCTACTAACTAATAAAAAAATTTAAACATGTCTATAATTATCCCTTGCCTAAAAAACAATAATCTTGAAAAATCGGTGTATGTTTATAGAATCGTTGCCACCCGGAATATAATTTTGTGGGCAGTTACCCCTAGAAGCTGCGACTCTCCCTCTCGCGTGAAGGCATAATTAAAGCACAGCTCTATCGCCATTCTAAGTGATTTAACGTCACGGTGTAACAAAAACAATTAGTTCTCCGCAATTCTCTGTTTCATTTTTTTATAACGCCGCTAAAGAAGTTACAACAAAATAAATAAAAGCATCGAACACATAAATTAACGCGCAGATATACACAAAAACAGATAAATTTCTATGAATGTAAGTTCGAAAACAAAAAGCCAGTGAGAGCATCCGAATTTAGAGGACATAGACGTTTATCTGGCAGCCGTACGGCCCAAGGTCGCCAGTCGTATTCACACGCGCTTATCTATAGGCCGAGACCTACAGGTTCGTTATCGATCATAATAACTGACGCGCGACCTTGTCACTACTAACCGAGGAACACAGTTTAAGCTGTTAAATATTTGACTTACGGGCGGTAGGTCCAGAACCAACCTTGTTAATAAGTACTTAGTGACCTACACCAATGTGTCGCGTATCGCGATAACTAACACATCAATTTTTATCATTAAAATTAACAAAACAATCCTCAAACATTAATTGCTTCCTGTGTTATTTATTTCGGTATTTATGACCTATTTTGTATATGTCGAACAGTTTGTTTTAAGTTTTTTAAGGTAATCTTATATATATCTAAGAGAATACAAAACATGTTTATGTGTGTGCTAGAAGATTTATATTGTTTTGTGAGAAATTAAAGTATGTGCTGATTTAAATAAGAGTGTATCCCTATCTGGTCTTATGGAAAGTATTGTTCACGACTAAATGAAACTACGTGATGTAGTATTATTTCTACTTTATTTAAATTCTTTACCACGACCTAGGTTTCGTTGTATGACAACATCTTCAGGTGGGCAATTAGGAAAAATTTGAAGCAAAGAAGACTTTGCTAATAGCCCACCTGAAGATGTCGTAATATGGGTAAAACAGAGAACCTCCTTCTTTAAAATCGCTTAATCCTCAAACAATGCCGTGATAGTCACACTGTGATGACGTCACGGATCAAATCGACTCAATAGAGTCGATTGGATCCGTGACGTCATTACAGTGTGACTTAATAAAGTTTAAAGGCTAATCGTCTGTCTCGTCGAAGTTTTTCTAGTGCGATATAAGACAAATTATACGAAGAAATAAGTTATATGAAAAACATTATTTAAATGCACTGTAAAGGATTAGTCATAGTTTTTTAAATATTTATTGAAATCGTGAGACTCTCTTTAAGTATACTTCGAGATCAAAGATAGAATATGAAACGGAAATACGAGATAATGAGAAATTAAAAAAAAAATGAATTTTTCACAGCGTACAAATATTAACATCAATTTTCAGTCATATTTGTTATCATTAATGGTGTATATTAGCGGTTACCAAAAAATGAGTATATCCGTATCGTAACCTACCGAAGCATCGTTGAAAATTCCAAAATATCTCAATAATTTAATGTACAGTATCTTTTCGTATTAGTTCTCTTCAACGAATAAACAAAGAAAGAATATTTCTTTAACTTTACTTGTTAAAAATTAGTACTTAAACGCCCACTAACTTCTTTCACTTAACTAAAGACTTGGTATACTGATCGACGAAAATCTTAGTTAGCAACCTCTGGCAAATGATGTTAGTCATTTTTAACTTCAGCAGAATGCACTTCCTCAAGCGCCTTCAATTTTTTCTAGATGTTCAAAGCAAAGCCTTTATCAAACACTTTTATTACTTGACGAGGGGTCTATATTACCAAGGCCTTCAAAATTTGTGCATCTCTTTCATTTTTGGTTGCAAAAAATATGAACATCTTTTCGCAACTCAAATGAACGGAAGCCCGTGGTCGACACAATCTACATATTCTTAGAATTCTTTATAATATTTTGAACAATTCAAAGTATCCAACATATCTTAGAAGCACATTTAGTTATTTATCTGCTCATAGTATATAGTTACGTTCTGAAAACTAGCTCATTCTCCTTTTTCCCAAACATATAACTACCTTTTATGAAAAGACCTTATCCGCCCAAGCTAGAAACTGAATCCTGACCAGGAACTCGCCCTCTATAAATGTTTTCAAAGACCGCCTGAAAAAGGCCATCATTTTATAATCCCTTAGTACTAGTCTAGTTTTGTTTTATTTAGTTTTGTTTTTACTTGTTTATTTTCCTATGATATCTTTGCTTTTCTTTAATTTGTAAATATTATAATGGAATAGGTTTGTGAATGCCTTTTAGAGCCTTCCACAATACTAACTTCTCATATTTAACAATTGTGGTTAACTGAAAGAAATTATTCATACAGCAATAACTCCGCCAAATGTATTTATATGTAATTTTTTATTTACATTAACGTGCGTAATAAATAAATAATTTCTTGTTAGTTTAGACATAATATGCCTTTTACACTAAAACCGTTTGAAAAGAAGAAAAACTCCAAGATAATATTATACAAGGGATTCAAGTCAGCATACGAGTGTTCCTAAATTTACCTTACTATGTCACATTTCAAAATGGGGTCATTATTTCTATGCCATCGTATTGCAACGCGTACTGACAAACCTGCGTTTGCATTACGTTACGATAAATGTATTTTGCATAGACTGCATTTCGGTATTGTTTTAGTGACGGGCGTCGCTTTAATTGTGACAATTGCGTCAGGCGGTGCATTATGCGCTCGATGTGCAGTTTAATGGGGTTTTGGGATCAGATGCGATCGTGTGTACCGCTGGCTGCTCCATGGGCGTAGTGTTTGATGTTTGTTTTCGAAGTTGCTGATTGGCATCTATGCTACTTGGCTTTAGTAGAAGTCAATAAATATTTTGATTCTTTACTATTGTTAAAGTCGCAATCCTTGGTTGCTCTTTGAGTTAAATTGAACCAAGATTCATAAAGTGCGTCCTAATATAAGGCATGTAAAACTTTTTAATTGAATACTATTATTGCAAGCTTAGTTCACTTTTATTATATACAATTATAAATCTCTGTAAAAATTATTATTTATACTAATAACGACATTATTTTCTGCATCCTCCCGGTAGTCACCTACTAGACTATCTTGTGAATCCCGAAAGTGAGAATAATAAAACCTGTTAAGTACGAGTAGTACTCGTATTACGAGGGTTCCGTACATATTTAAGCACGTGTGAAAATTGAAACACTTAATAATATAAAGCGTTCTTGTTAAACTATTCATAAATATTAATATTATTTTTACCGTGCTCTTATATTGCTTAATATATCTTTTACAGTCGTAAAAATACCGTGATTTGTTGAACAACTGTAAGACTTAGGATAAACGTTATAATTATACTGTAAACTGTAACATGTTGAGTTCCTTGTAAAAAGCCCTTTCAAACGATACCATACACGTTATATAAACATTCACGAAAATTACCATATAAATATTTTGAAAATCGGCTGTAACAGACAGATGTCTATCTGACAGACAGAAACGTGAGTGGTGTTAGAAGCTGAATTTCGTTTTTCCCTTTAAGATACGGAACACTATTATTTTTTAGAAATCACATCCTGTTGTTTATTTGCTCGTTTATCACTTTATTTGGTGTTACTTAAACTATATCGAATGGGTGTTGATCAGGTATTCCTTGTGGATTAACTAACTATTCCAGAAAGAAAATGGCTAAGCAAGTTTCGAAGTTACATTCTTTTTTCGAAAACCAGTTAGTTTGTTTCATTTTCATATTTCCACTGTCGGAGAATTTAAAATAATAGAAGTGAAATGGACTCCATATCCGAATATTGATGAAGAAAGCTTAATTAAATATGAATTCACGGGAGCCGAAAAAGAATACGAATATGTTTTCATGCTTGAGGTATGTGTGACCCTTATCAGCATCGTCCACTGGTTGTGGACGATATTGATAAGAGTCATTTGCAAAATTACAAATTAAAATATTTCAAAAAGTGTTATGTGAAATGGAAATCTATACTTTACAAGCGACTTGATAAATATAAGAAAGGGAGCAGAAAGCAGCAAACAGCAGAAAAGGGCAGAAAGTCCGATAAAATGTTGTCAATGAACATAATATCGGTAAAATAAACTTTAAAACGGGTACCTACATATATGTAGGTGAGACAACCCTGATCGTTATATATACATAATTACGCAGGGATTACGCAGGGGAAATTCGAACGTAAGCCGGTAGACATCGATAAACAGTGTGAGAAATGAAGATGTAGAAGATAATTATGGAGCAAACGTACGTAGACATATTACGCTACAATCATGAGATAATTCGAGTTGTGCCCAGCTGGATTGGCATTGTACCAAAAACCTCTATTCTCTCCAAGTTTATATTACTTCAGAACGCACCGGCGGCATCAGGGTACCGCAGACGGCGGAACGAGGAGCAAGACGGGCATCGCCCACTCCAAGATTGAAGATCTTGCTTTACACAAAAGATAAATAATGAATAAGATCAAATAAGTATTTTATAACATATATTTTTGAAGCATTAACTTTAATAAAATATTCAAAAACTGCCAGTGTAAATGATCACTGAAGGCGCGTCAATTTTTACACAGACTCAAATCACTGAGTACTGTTTAACTATCCTGTAACTTTTTTGCAGTGAAATAATTATGACATCATTTGCAGTGAAAATATTCGAAAATATTCAAAAACTGCCAGTGTAAATGATCACTGAAGGCACATCATTTTTAAGTACTATTTAACTATCCTGTAACTTTTTGCAGTGAAATAATTATGACATCATTTGGAATGGAAATATTCGAAAATGTTCAAAAACTGCCAGTGTAAATGATCACTGGAGGCACATCATTTTTGAGTACTGTTTAAATATCCTGTAGCTTTTTGCAGTGAAATAATTATGACATCATTTGGAATGAAAATATTTGAAAATATTCAAAAACTGCCAGTGTAAATGATCACTGAAGGCATATAATTTTTTATACAGACTCGAATCACTGAGTACTGTTTGACTATCCTGCAATTGTTTTGCAGTGAAATAATGACATAATTTGGAATGAAAATATTCGATCATTAGACTAATTCTAAAAATATAATCATAAAGATAAAGAGAGAATATTAAGACAGTGTGATGATATCATAAAAATAAGCATAAAAATTAAAAAGTGTGAAAGTGCGCTCTTTCTTGAAAGAGAAAAAAGACTGGACATTGTCAAACAATTACTTAAAAGAAGTCATAAAAATTAAAAAAATACTGAAACTAAAACTGTAAATTATATTCTTAAATTTAAATAACATACTGTACTAAGTGGTAATTATAGTCCTAGTTTCGCTTAAAAGCCTGCCGAATTTCAACCGAGTGTTCCGTCGAAAAATTTCGTCAAATATTTATTTTATACTGAAATTCGCATTAAAAAAATTGTCTCAAGGTAAACCACCCCGTCTCGATCCCTTAAATATATTTACTCCCAACCACACTATTGACATTTTCTTCTCCCTTCCTTTCCCCACCCATTTTTCTTTCCCTAATTATTCTACCTAGATTAGAAATTTATTTTTTTCTCAGGTTTTTATAAGTTGGCAGAATTAATATTGAATATAATTTCTCCGTCTAAGATAATTATAAATCTTAAATTGCTTATAGTTATACACATAATTAGTTATGTTGAAAATGTTGTAATTAATTATATCATAATTAGTTATTTTGTGTTAAAAGTTGGTAATTAATTAAGTTAATAATAAATGAGATAATGTTGCAAGAAAAATTTGAAGTAATAGCTAAATTTTAATTTATATTTGTACATATGCTTGTAAATTTGTTTTATATTATAAATATTACATATGTATATATATATATATATATATATATATATATATATATATATATATATATATATAAGTTAAATCTAGGCAGATTGTAAGGTATCTTTTCTCTCTCTGATTATAGTGAAATGGCTGAAGCAATTTTCTGAGCAGAAAATTTGGATTTAGTCAAAGTAGTCTGATACGTGAGAACGCGGTAATATAATTAAGTATGTGAAAGTTGATTGAAATTTTTGACCGACTCTAAATTTTCACATAAATAATTTCCACATAATATTATATTAGTGCAAAACGTGAGATGTACTTCAAATAAAATAAACTTGGCTCAATGTTTAGCCAAAATCCAACGATCAGATAACGCTAACCTTGAAGTTATTTGCTTTGTTCAATACCTCGCCTAGTTTTGTTCTAACACTGTCAATCTATTTAATGATCATGATTTAATGATACGTTTTATGATAGCTTTCATAGCAAAAAGACGAGCAGACAGACCACTTTTCGGTAATGGATTATGACAAATCATCGACTTGGTCGACGATCGACTTAATTTACATTCCGTGAATTGAAAGTACTTTTACTTTGTGGTTTTCTTTAACCGTTATTCGTTTACTCTGTTAGAAACTGTATTTCATATTGTTCTGTATAAACCTGCATAAATTAACGAATGGACTTGGTTCAAATTTGGTATAAAGTATTTGCTAAGCTAAATTTTAAAAATGTTTTCCACCACGTTCAGAATAAAATTTAAATTTAAAAATTTTAAAAAGGGATAAAGGGAATATGCTGCTATTGCATCCTCTTGATGTTTTCAAATAATTTTGAAATAAATCGAAATCAGTGTAATAAAAGTCAATAAATTCGAAATCCGTGGTGTCATTTGCCTATGAATTATGTGGCTTTTAGTAAATAAACGTAGTGTAAAATATCGGACAGATAGGGTTAGTTTTTTACGATTCAGTTGACGTCGTCTTGAAGAGTTGTTAAAACTATTACGAAAGGGACTGTAATTGACTGTCTAATGATATTTTGCTTTGTTTTACGAGTATTAGTTTCGTTGATATAAGGGCTGAATCTGTGATTTATTGTCGTTTGGTTGAACTCTGGAAGTAATCCTCGTCTAACGCAATGGTCGAAAAAATTAAAACTAGCCACCACTAGTTCCAAGTTAGTACGTGGGTGATCTCCCATACATCTTTTTTGCACTTATAGGAAGGCAAAATTTTTGTTTCTTCTCTAAGGGAGAAATAGCAAAAAAGTGAAATAAATATAGGATCCACAAAAATTTAATACGGAAGTTATAACATTTTTGTAAAAGTTAGAAAATAAGGAAGTTATAACTTTTTTGTAACAGTTCAACAATAATTCGTTTGTGTTATATATCTAACTTATAATTATTGTATACATTTTAATGAAGATTGAATTTGTTTCGGATAAGTTTGGATGGGTAGCGACAATAGATTTCATTTTCTGCCTTTTTTATTTCATTATTGAAAGACAAACGTTGCCGAATAGAATTATACTTGCGTCAATAACAGCAAAATAGTTGTTGTCCCTATATAAGACATTTAAAGTACGGCTATAACACGGAAATATGGGAAATCTGGCAATAATTTTCACTTATTATGTTTGAGTTCATGGTTTCTTTTAAATTCCTAAGCAGTCATGTTCATTCTTTCTCAGTAGTCATCAAATTCCACTTCATCTTTTCAAGTTAACGAGTGACCGATTGACTGCTAAAAATATTCAAATGCTTCTGCTATAACGAGCAGCCTGTTTTTTAATAGATTTCGCGACAAGACAATTAGGATAAGTAAAGTACCAAAATTCCAAAAAGGGTAAAAAGTAATTTAAAGTTTAAATGTCACTTAAATAGGATCATATTTTACCAAAATACCATATATTTACTATTATATATTTAATATCATATATTTTATCAAATATATGATATTTGCTGCAACGTAAATTGCTAGGGATTGAGAATTGGGTAGTTATGCTGGTATGTTCCAAATTGGTTGGAATTTTAATTAGTTATACATATGGATTCCTGTATTTCTTGGAGAATATGCGAGGGAAGTGAGCACTAGCTGCTAGTTGAAGATAGAACTATGCTCAACATTGAAGTAAAATTACTTTATTTAACATAAGTCAGCACTGATATCGACATACTAGCGTAATAAATATTTAATAGAATATAATTAAGTAGACGGGGGACACAGATATATTCATATCAAAAACTGTGACATCTAGAATTGTTAAGCGGTTTCGAAGAGGAATGGCTGGAACAGACGAACACGTGAGTGAACTTATAAAGATTCCATTTTTTCTTTTGAAGTATAAAACTCTATTGAATAATCATAATTTTTCTCTTTATAAAATTACTATGATTTGTCCATCTAGCATTCGGATCGAATATCCTTATTCTGCATGATGCCGCAATTTATTAATAGCGAAAGACTTATATCAAAATTAGGTTTGTAAAGAAATTACTGGGTGACAAGAACAACGGACCTATAAAAACATAAACGGCGTAATAGGACACGTCATACTAAAGAACAGGAAATTTACGGGTTAATATAAATAATTTCAATTCTAAATAATATAAAATGGTTCACTAGTCCATCCTTTCCTATTTTGCCAAGGTGTATAGCCAGCGTTTCAAACTACGCCAATCGCCAAACGCTAGCGGCCTTGTCGCCCTTTCGCTCGTTCAGAATGGAGTCTGTGTTTACGGAAGTGAATTGGTTGATGAAAAGTTATTTATTTAGTTTTATGAACATTCAATTATCGTTGAGTTACAAGTTACCGATACTTGACGGTATATAGACAAGGCATGTTCCAAACTGAATACAACAAAATTTAATACAGTAAAACATACAAAAACAAACCAAACTAATTTTATAAATGGAATGTTTTGTGTGTTTGTAAATTTGTTTATTTTTTAAGGTTTGCCAATAAAAGGACTTATTCGATTGGCATAAAAGTTTTACGATCGTATGGTTTATAGTATCTACCAATTTGTAATATTTTTGTATGATTATGAACAATAACTTTTTAAGTGTTGCAGGCTGAAGTATGCCAGTTGCATTTTTGAGATAAACATTTAAATCATTATAGCTACATTAAAATAATCTATGAAGATCTTGTAGACAGCATAAAAACCTACAAAGTTCTATGGCGTATTTTACTAATTATTACAGAATATCTATTATAAGCATTTTTATGTTACAATATTGAATCGTACTGTTCTGTACTGTAAATCACTGATTCAAATAAAATCCAATCATCCTTTCCTTTTGCCCGAGCAAAGCCGGGACGGGACAACTTTTTCGAAACAAATTACGTTTAGGTTTTCCCCACGTAAACATTAGTTAAGATCCTTGCCAAGAGGTAGCCGGATGCCTCATGTAAATCAGTTGGTATTGTAACTAAGCAGTTTTCGCAAGTTCTAACTTGCTTGTATAGTGAAAGGAATGATATATGACATATTTGCCTGTACAATTAGTTTAAATGTGAATAATGCCATACTTCTTTAAAAAATGAAACATTTGAAGTTTCTCTTAACAATGATGAAGAAAATAGGGAAAATATAAGGAGGAGGTAACTCTGTAAATGTAAATATATATATATATATATATATATATATATATATATATATATATATATATATATATATATATATATATATTATATATATATATATATATATATATATATATATATATATATATATATATATATATATATATGTACCATATCGTTTACAACATAATTCAAGAGATCCAGTTCAATCATCTGGAATATACACAACGCCAATTACAATCAAATGGTATCTGCTTGGACAGACTGGAACTCTGCGAATCGTCAGAACCTTCATTAAGAGTCTTATTTTTCTGTCGTCAAGGGAAAGTGTTTTGTGTCGAATATACATATGTATATATCTAACAGCCTTACATATTGCGACGTATTGCCAAACATTTTTATGTTTTATGATGAGTTTTTTCAAAATTAGAAAAAAACACAAAAATACTGAAATTAAAAAATATATTTTGAGAATTATTTGGAAGAATCATATCGAATTGCTCCAACTTACATGTGTACGAGTACATACGTATAAACACACAATTTTAAAATTTGAACATAGCATCATATGATTCAGTTTTCTGTAAAATTTCAAGAAAAATACTGTAGAGTACCTAAAGTTTACTCATTTTTGAAAAAAATATCTTAAAACATTCAGGTAGAAACGGATAATGATAAATCGGCAAAGAAAACTTAGACAATCTTCATGTTCCTTCATACTTAAGTTTTATTTTATTTCTTTACATCGGCTGAATCCGTGTTTCATCTCTTCCCGACCTATTTTTAATATATACCAATATTTTGACACGTAATATACCAGATATATGTATAATAGAATTTTCCACTCATTTCAATTCCTCGAAGAAGCTCTTGATATTGTTGGCAAGCGGTTAGCTAAAACAATATGCGGATTGAACTTAACCTAGCAAATATTCTGGCTGAGTCTAGATTTATTACTCGGTCAGTGGGTCGAGATTGAGACCGAGCTGTAAGACCCAGGCTAGACGGCGCCGTGTCTAAGCGGGTCATCTTGAACAGCTGAAACACCCGGTGCAAATCCGACCTAAAGAAAAAAACGGGTACGCGCGACGTTATATAGACCTTACTGTAGATACACGTATGCCAAACTTGAATACGTTATATTTACAAGGAAACAATTTGTCTAAGTAATTTGATGTTTCGTAACGAGATCATTCAAATAAACCCTACAATTTAATTTATTACATAGTAACGTAATTCAAAGCACAACACTACCGTGTTAATCAGCCTCACAATCTAGGTACATGAAAGTGAGTGAGAGAGAAAGAGTGGTATATAGGGTTGCTGTGTGCTGAAATAGTCATTATAAATTGATGAGTTTTCACCATCGATTTGTAGTACAAGAATTGTATTTGTTAGGACGGAACGAACAATGCCCTTTGTCCTTCAGACCGATATAATGTAATTGTTATAAATATATCGTACGTAAATAAATGTATTGCGAACATCATCAATCATGCAACAGATTCAGTTCTCTTCTATACCAATAAATGTTGGGCGAAGCTTTTTAAAAGCTTGGTATATTGTATCGTGGTTTGAATATTTTTATTATCAACACTTATATTATGAATATCATTAAATACTGCGTATTTTTACAAGAAAGATTTATGTTTCTCATCGTATTTTAAAGGATACCAAGCGTTATTGGTGAAATGGGATTATCGATCAATATTTTTAAATTGGTATATTAAAAAAAACAATATAATAAGTATTTTTTTACTTATCATATCAGTACATTATTTTAAAATTATTTCAACATTAATGCAAGGTCAAGCGTCCTGTGATGTGTGTGCGTCAAACTGATACGACGCGACGCGGCAAACACCTTATTCTATTTTGAATATCTAACGATGCGAGTATTATTTGGCGGAAAGAAGAATTGATTGTATTGGTAATTCAGTGTTTTTCGTAAAGTACGTTTTTCACGAAGGTTCTGTTTATTATAATGAAAAGTTGAAATGTACTTACGATTCAGAAAATGTTGATAATAAAAAAAAATATTTTGCTTTTGGTGAATAAATTATTTCTCAGTATAAAATTTAAAAAAAAATGCGAAAAATCCTTTCTGCAGTAATAAACCAACACGTGGATATGATTTTAAAAGAAATTAAAAAATTGTCGCTTACATATTTAATTAATCAAAAATTAAAATTATTTTTAGTGAAACTTATCATTTAAATGTTTAATTACTTCTTTTATAAGTGTTTTTGATCTCAAAATTCTGCAAAAAATGGTTTTCATCACTTGAAAATATTGTTTTTTAATTAACCTTTTATTTTTACTTTTTTATTAATATTTCTATACATATAGTTTATGTAAAAATGGAAAACTATGTTACTTTTTGTATATCTCTTCAAGTTTGGTCACTGCTAGCTAACAAAACGTTTTTGGGTATCATGACTTGTGCTGTTCCGAATTCTGAGTAGCCCATAGCCTATATCAGAAGTAGTTAAGTCCAACACTACATTGGAACATAAAAAATATGTTTTGTTGCGATACTCTAGCGCAATATAATTGATTTGAACGTCGAATCAATTAAAATCTATCAACCTTTCGATCTTATTGTTTACTGCATTAATAAATATTGAAAAATTCAATAATGATTCAATAATAATTCAGTAATAATTCATTAAATGTAGTTATCGATAACTTTACCCCCATGAGGCATTCTTTAGTAAGTATTCTTTCATTCTTAAAATAATTTATGAGAGTTTGAACCAATTGTGTTTATCGATATTATTACTTTATCAAAATTACTCATTTGGATGTTGATGGATATTGTGATATCACGGAGCTCCGCTTTATTTCCTAAATATAGTATAGAACATGTCCAACCTCTCCGCCGTCCTTAGGGAACATCATACTACATTAAAAATGTACCAGGTCTCATTGTTGCATTATTTACAATTAAAAGCATGTTTTTTTATAGTTTCATGTTAATTTTATAAATTATATAAATGACCGTGAAAGGGAAAGCGGTACCAAAAAGTGTAATTATTAGTTTTTGGTAATTTTATTTTATTTTGATAAAATTTGAAAACCATATTTGTAACTTACCTTAAGTAACCTGAAGGAAAAGTAAAATATTTAAGAATTGGGGGGCTGTAAATTTGAGAGGGTCGGTTGAAAATCTAGTATGTGTGAGTTGAGATTATTCGGTCAGTGGGTCGGGATTGAGACCTGTAAGATCCAGGCTAGATGGCGGTTAAAAAAATTGCTATTTTGATGACAGATCGATGACCGAATTTTATAATTACTGTTTTTTAAGCTACGAACAACAGAATATTGGGTGCGTATACATATAACAAAAGACTTGTGATCAGACATTATCTTTATTTGGAAGTATGATACCTTTTTATGAATAGTTCTTGCATACATACTTAGATAAATAATATACATGTATATATATATATATATATATACATATAAATATATATATATATATATACACACACACACACACACACATATATATATATATATATATATATATAAACATACACTCATATAATCTGTTAAACCGTAGAACAAATTAGATCCTGACATTCGGAGAGCATTTTCAACAAACACAATTAAAGGTTACAAATTTTTCATACCTAACAATTTTCCTCTTTTCCCTTTGAAATATTTTCAGTCTTTACATTTTTTCATTGCGTGTATTAACTCTACATGCTAGTTTACTGCTAGTATTTTTTTAAGCTTTTTTGTTCAGCTAGTGCATTCACGATCTTGTAGTCATAAAAATTTAAATAATACATTTTAAACCGCTTTAATTCGATTTAAACCTCTTTTCTGACGAATCAATTGATTAGAAGTGATTGCTCTCGTAGGTAAGTTCGCTTAACGTAACTGTACATTGAAGATATCATTCTTGTACGTAATCTTTGATCTTATTAAGGCAATGTTTTATCAAATATTCTATTCCCTTGTTGGATTAAGCTTAATGGGAATTCGAAAAAGCATTTCTTTGTGAAAATGGCCAATACCCTGCGCTGCCATGGTTTATTTTAGAACAGTGTTAATAGTTCCTCGGTTAATGTTTTTCGTAGGAAACAAATTCTCTTATTGATGAAAACAAACTCTGTGTTCTTAGTCACTCCCGTTCCTTAGATTCGGTTATTGTTTTCTGATAGTCATCAGCTCTTCAAGCCTTGGGGTCCTCTAAATCAAATTTCTAAATTGTAAAGTATTTCTTTCATACAAAATTTTCAATTTAATTAGCGGAAATAAGAAAAGCTGTTTCTTTCCCGACTTTTCTCGTATTCCTTGCCACTGTCCAACACCATTTATGTATAGCGTGATGATAAATATCCTGACTAATTATAGAGGTCCTGAATGAGCAATGTCTACCTTAGAAGATTTCATCAAAAACATCCTAATATTTTCAAAGATTAGCATCAACATACGGATAAATTAACACACAAAATTTAGGCTTTATATAATTTAAATGAGAAATTTTAATGTACTCCTAACAACGATTGTTTAACTCTGGTCTAGGGCCGTCAAATTAATCTTTCCCGCATATTCTATTGGCAATATTTCCTGCAAATTATTTTTTTAAAAGTCCAACAGTATTTATACGCAATGGTATATATTGCACAAATTTTTTGTTATCGTACGCTGTCATAAAATGGGACCATACAATCAGTTTTGAGTTAAATAAAGTAAACCATTATAACTATATCAAAGAAATGTTTAAAAGAATTGTTGACGAAAATGCAATTCACAAAGAGGTCCAGGTTGCATATGGCTATTTCTTGGAGACTGTTTGTTTTAAGTGTTTTTGTATTACTCATTCCGTTTTTATATTCTCGGTCTTCCATCTGACTCAAACCTCAAATTTTCTTATCCGTTTCATGTCGGAACCAAAGATGACTCTGCCGAAGATTGCGTCATACAGTTTTGCCCTCAACTAAAGTACAAAATAAATAACTAAAATCGGGAAGATCAGCCAGTATCGAAATAAACAAATAATTGTTTAATGGTATCGACAAGCAGACTGCCATAATTATTAATGTTTTGGACGTCTATACTTGTATCTATCCTCACGGGCGTGTTCTTGCCGGCCGAGACTACGCCATTTGACGTCGAACTCGCGCGTTTCTGAGTGTGGCTGTGTGCGTGCCGCTGATTCGCAAATTGGGTCGCCCGTGGTTGCCCACCCACTTAGAAAAATCGCGGACGCGATGCGATATATTTATTTATGTTGATATTATTAGCGCGGCGCGGCCGGGGGGAGGTCGGGTCCTGATAGTGTCGTGCTAACCTAGCATGCTGCTTTTTGAGCCAGTCAGTGAGTTTCTTTAACATATGAAACATGCATATTATGACGAGCTTATTGCAGAAACGATATTTTTCAATAAACCACAACAATTAAGTGGGAACAATTGGTCATGTCTTGGGCTCTAAAAATTTGCTCCAGTAAATATTTTGAAAATAATAATATTACATGAGTTGATATTAGGGAAAAAAAGGAAAAGAAGACAAAAAAGTCAAGAGTTGAGTTTTGATGGGACTTTTTTAAAACGACGTTTGAAAACATTAATCAAGAATGAATTACTTGTATAAGAATTCAGTTGATCTCAAGTTTTACAAACTCTGCATTAAATAAGGATGGGGTGAACAGAACCACTGACAATTGGGGTATGTCATTTTCTCTCTCGTGGGTGGTATGAACTCATTTAAGTAATTTTAACGAGGAATTGAGGGCCCTGGACCAAGGTTAAACAATCATTATTACGACTATATTACAATTTCTCAATTCAATTATATAAAGAGTAAAATATGTGTATTAGTTTATCCATATATAGATGCTAATCTTCGAAAATATTAGGGCGTTTTTGATGAAACCTTGTGACGTAAACATTGCTTGTTCAGGACCTTAATTAGAGTCAGGATATTTACCATCATACATGAGTTCGATGACTAGTGAAGTCATGAAAACAATCGAGTAAGTGCATTTGACCAGCGCTTAATTTTTAGTTTTTATTTTTAAAGGTTTGGTCTGTAGAATTGGAATCTGAATGCTCGTACGTAAAGACTTATTGGTTAAAGGTACTTCAAAAAACGGCACCGTTATGATGTGATTTTCTTGACCTTCCATCTGACTCAAACCACCACGTCAGTTGGCGAAATTTGTGTAAAGTGGAGAATATTGCATTTTGAGATTGATATTCTTTTATGGCTGCGAAATATGTGTTAGGCGAAATTTAGTAATGAGAATTTTAAAAAATATATACTTTTGCTTTTGTTATATTTTAAATACCTATGACTAGACTTATCCGATGCTACAACTCATGAAGTGTTGGGTTTTCTCTGGATGTCGCCTGTCTTCTTCAATTTTGATTCAACTGTTATAAGTTGATCTTTATGTCGTCGAGGTTATGAATTCATATCATTAAGCGGTTACTTTCTGATATGGAGTTATGTTCTTTTTAGGTAACCGCTGGTTTCCCGTTCGTTGTATACCGCTAATCAAGAGATATTTTAGATGTGGCAAAGTTCTCCGTTAATTCTTATCCTTCAGGTTTTGGAATAAGTCGGAATATAGTCTGAAATGTGTACGCGCCTTACTCCGTGAGTGTTACCTATTCGTACCTCGATCCGACATATGGTAGTGCTATATACGATTCTAAAAAGATAGTGAACTAAAGGAAGCACATAATATAGAATAGATAAATGTTTTGAAACAAGGCAATTAACTTGTCTTTTGAGAACCGATTTTGAACGCTAATGACAAGTGTATTCAATATGTCGGCATTGCGATTCGTAATACCCAAATTGTTTTCGTGATTACTTTTAAATATTTTTGTAATAGAGATGTAAATTTTAGTGCATTTTTGTATTTTAACATTGTTTTTTTTTAGTTTTGTAGTTAGGATAAGATGAAAATATCAGAAATTTTATTAGAAAACTTTTATTTACGTGTAATTCTGATGTAACCTCTTAATAAAATATATTTCTAGTGTAAGATTTTCAGCTATATATGTACTTTTTTTTTACGCGAAATGGTATACTGCTGTCTAAATATAACTTAAAATCAAATAACATAGAACCTTGATATTATTATAAATTATTATAATCACAAATATGGAAACTAAACCCACTTTCACTTGCAAACAATATTTTTGTTTATAAAGCGAGCGTCCATAGTGCTCTCCATATCACCTTGGAATATTAAGATTAGACATAATAATCGAGCTCCCCGACCCACATAACTATAATTACGTCATCGATTAACCTATTTAAATATATATCCCCGCATCCAACTCACACGTTTATAACAAAAAAAATGTAAACACACAATAAAATGGCGAATAATTATTGGCAAAATGGCGAACGCATACAAGCACATAATAAAATAAATAAAGCCGTTTGATTGGTAACCTAGCAACGGGAGGTGCGCGTCCGAACTGGGTCACGGACATCGCTCGGTGCTACTCGTGCGCCGGAGCGAGAGGGCTATATCGACGTTCGCTTGGCGCCAGAGTGAGACGAAGAACAAGATTCGCGCGCTCCGCGGCTGTCATGGCGTCCCAAATTCAAGGTTGCTATCTTAGTGAATTCGGGTGACTTGATTAGTACATAAAATATGGGCTCTGCGCGTGGAATTAGTGTGTTTATCGTGTCATAATATAGTTATCGAATATATTATGATGTTTTATTATGCCGTTAAGGCTGTTTTGGGAGGTGTGCGCCGAGTAGTGCGAAAGTATTTAAGTGGGTCAAGTTTAGAAAAGAAAGAGGACACGACTGAGACGACCTCGCTGGCGGTTCAGAGGTTAAGGTTCCTTGTGTGGGTGCTCTGGGTCTCCTTAAGTAGTGGCCGAAGGACTGGAATTAGTCGGTTTTTACTAGATGGAATTAAGGATTCAAGTTCTAGGACGAAAGTTAAGGTTTATGCATTTTATGTTGAACCAAAATTAGGTAATAAAATACCTCTATATCTCTTACCAATTTCTCCCATACTCCAATGCTATTTAACGTTAGATACTTCAATAAGTTCAAAATTATTTATTTTATTTCTTTTTCTCGTTCTCTTTATCACGAATAAAACATTTCATTCTTTAAATGATCTTCTTTTGTTTTTTTGTTTGTTTTCACACCTGCCCGGTGAGTAAAATGTTGGTGCTTTTTTTCTATATCAGGTGTAAAAAGTAGAAATGACATTTTAAATGCCTAAGTTAAATCCTTCACGGATATGAATGCACTTTTGTGCATATTGAACGCATTTGAAATGCTATGAATTTAAGGTATACAGCCTTAATTAACAGGTTCAAGTTTTGTTTCTATGGCAATATTTAGCTTATTATTAAACAATAATTGGGGTTCTGTAAGGGGTATAAATTTATTGTTGTACTACCGACTCATGTTCACCAAATATCATCGCGACTATGTATGATATCTATATTATTAACAGTTTATCAGCAATGTTTTATATGAAGTCAACCTTGCGCTATCTTCAGTACTCTGTCATTGGTATCGATGGTATATCATAATTAATACTAAAATTTAAAAAAAATTATAAATTGGTGCTCTCAGAGTATTTTATTACCTAAAAATGGAAACGAATCTTCATATTAAAAAAAATTATTATCTTGATAATAATCGGCACTTATTTATTTAATCTGTTTCATGAATTAATTACGCTCGTGTTCGTCTCTGGTATACATTAAAAAGTTTAATTATTATTTTAGCATTAAAAACGTTTTTACTTAATTTTTCGAGGCTGTCGGGACCCATTTTAATGAATATTTATTTAAAAGATTTCTGATAAGTTCCGGCTGATGTCTAAAAATCCACTATTTTGACTTTTTGAATCCCACGTAACCAGTGTTTTAATGTTACGTTGTTAGCCTATGTTAATTGTGGTGGACTTATGATGAGTGCTTAAATAATGAAATTAGAATATAATATTTAACTGCAACTTCGTCTACTTAGTACTCGAGCAGAAATAAGCATTGTATTTGAAATGCTCTGCACAATTGCAGGCGGTGTCAACCTAGTAGTTTATTTTATTCTGTCAGACGTATCTAGTCGGGCGATAACTCGTTTGACTTTTATCACCAATTCTCACGGATAAATGTGGTAATGAATGGTTCTTCTAATTTTTAGTTTAAGGAATCCCATGGCTTTTATAATTGTTGTTTTTTGAATAGTTTGAACGATGAAAAAAAGTCTGGCTCTATGAAAATCAAGGTCTACACATCAGCATCGTTCTCGCATCCCCCAGGAATCATGAACTCTAGTGGTGACATTTTTCCAAGCTTCATTCAGGCATCCTTATAGTACAAACAATATCCCATTGTGTACCCATTAAGCTCCTTATCTCACCTTAGGTATCCTCCATTAAACAAAAAAAGTCACTTTACTTTAGCTCTAAAGAGAGTTTGTTCACCTAAAAACACTTCACGAAGCTTTGTTACGTATGCTATAGAATCAATGATTTAAATATCGCCTAGTTCAAAATTCACGTCCTAAACAGGAGGAGTTCAAAATCAATGGAGGAGGGTGGGGGAATTGCTTATTATATTTCTAGTAGCCTGACTCTTCATTAACATATACACGAAGTTTTAATTCGATTATTATTGTTCGAATAATAAACGTAATAAACGTAAATTTGAAAAGAATTTCCATCATTAAGTTCCTACCTAAAAAAAAACGATCTTATAATTTTGGAAGAGGTGTCAGATTCAGGTTTGCGGGAACTTATACCACGGAAAGACGATGATTTTCAAGGGACGTAGTTTATTCCCTTTTTATGCATGAGGGTGAACTCATTTCACAGACTTTTTGATCTCACTGTTTAGGATGACATTTCGTAGTAGTCACTACGACAGACAAAACTATAGTTCCGTTTGAAAAGGTGGCATGACATTCTAAAAAAATCCGCATCGCAAAAAAGATGTGATATTTCTAAAACTGTTACTTTAGCTTCAAATTGTTCGAAGTATATTAAATAAAAAAATTGAGATGTAATTCTTTGCAGGTCGAGCGGGTATGGATAATACTAAATATATGCGTCAGTTCGCAGTCTAAGTGTTAGTTTCGCAACAAAGTAAAATTCGCATGCTGTCCCATATCTCCCTGCACTTAAATTTCTAAAGTGATTACTTGAATGCGCACGCGCAGTGCTAAAACAAACAATACCACAGCCGCGGCAGCGTCAGATCGCCACTCACCGTCGAGCGAATTGGCGAGAATTTTTTTCATAGGTCGCTATAGGCATTATGGTCATTGCTGATGGTTCCGGTGAAAAAGGGGACATAATTTTTTTGGCGACGTATTAATTTTTCATTTCAGCCGATCATATGAGGCTTAAGAGACACAGTTTGTGTAAATTATATGATTGATTTGTGATAAATAAGCATAGGCAATATCGTCACTGTTAAGAAAGAAGATTAATAAAAATTGACAAAAAAAGAAAATTGTTAATATTCGCCCGAGGCAAAATTGTAATTTAAGGACAAATAAATTATGTATTATTTTATTCTAATTTCTAAATAGAATTACAAACAACTGAATAATAAAAATCACGAAAAATCATCAAAAATGTCTCGACAAGGATGATATAAAAAGCGTAACGTTTTTCATAGAAATCGGAATATTCTTTGCATTTCAGACAATTGTTCGAAATAATGTCAGACAGACCTTAATAACTATTTTAGTCAGATTTTCATTATTGTATTTTCGAAGTTTTCAAAATGCGTTTTAAAGAAATTGACTTAGTGCTTTTAAAGGTACACCTTTCTATAATTTTCGAAACTGATGAATCTGGGTAAAGCTAATTTTAAATAAAGTATTGGTTTTGTAAGAAGATTGTAAATAAGTTGAATTCATGACTGTAACGTTTATTTTCAAAATCAATTAAGAATACTTCCTGGATTTTAAGTATGTGATCTAAAAAAAATCCCTAAATCATACCTAAATTCTTCCCGTGTTGCTACTTTTCAGATTCACAGATATGGTTATCATTATATTAGGTCATTGTTTCTCAAAGTTAGAACGGTGGGACGTCAGCGTCGGATTGGAGGTGATGAATGCAAAAGTATAATATATTAAGGTCACCTTGCTGTGTTACGGTGTGGTTTCTCATTTTGTCAAGTATATACATGTTATCGTATATATTTTTGTTCAATTATTATTTGTATCGTTTTCGTTATGCATTTATAGTTTGTAATATGCTAATAAATGTATAATAATAATAAACAAAATGTCAAACCGTTTTTTTTAATTAGCGCCTGTATTCAAATAAACAAATACCGGAAATAAATTTAAATAACGGCTTTCGCGTTTGAGGTCGGACCTTTTGCGTTCGGTCCCCAAAACTGTTATCTCGCACATTTCGTTTTAATACGCATTTGATGAGAGTGAAAGTTTACTCGGCGGCCGGCGCCGTTGCCACATTCTTGACGCCAGCTCACTCTCACTATCTTTCTCGCGCGATGGAGGCGCGCTGCTCACGAAATCACGATCGATTCGCTGGCGCCGGAGGACGGATTGAGTCGTGATTTTGAAAATGTTCTCGGATAGTTTTGGTAGTGATTTTGAATTGTGGTTTCATTGTCGGCTTGCAGATCAGAGTCTAGAAATGTCTTTATTTATTAATGTAATATTAATAAATGAACCGAAGATATTTCCGTAAAGCAAAGCTAATGAGGAATATGAAACATTAGAAGTATATAATCAATAAAGGAATAAAAGTAATAACTTATAAGAAAAAGTTTATTTAACGTCATGAAAGATAATGTGGCCACTGTGGATGTATAATGTGTACTTCAATAATATGCTTAGATAAGCAGCGAAGGATTCACTATACTATATTGTTCCTACGTCAAAGTATAAGGAGATTGTTCTATCTTTGAAATGTGGTTCAAGGTCATAGAACTGAGAACGTTAAATAAAAAAACATGTCAAGTACGAGTAGAACTCTCACTACGAGAGTTCCGTACACATTTATGCACTTATAAACATTTAAAGGTACATAATATTTCTATTAAACTATTTACAACTATTAATTTATCGCAATCTAAATATATTGCCTACGATATACTTCACAGGCGCTAAAACTTAGTGTTATTTAAGAAATTATAAGATCTTGGATAATTGCTATAGTTATCATATAATCTTGTAATCAGATTTGACCAAATCTGTTTTTTTTCATGAATTTTGATTCAGTAATTCCGGAAATAAGGGGGAATGCCCATAATAAGGCCTTTCAAATGATAACCCTATACATAACCCCCCCCCCCCCCCCGATACATAAAATAAGAAAATAAAATGTTTTGAGTACTTTATTTACTCTCATTCTTTTATATATATATATATATATATATATATATATATATATATATATATAGCAAGTATAAAATATCTGCGTTAATAAAATGTATGGGAAATGGAAAATTTTAAGTTGCCACGTCGCATAGTTTCTGAAATCTGCTGTGATAGACAGATACGTGAGTAATCTTATAAGGATTTCGTTTTTTTTCCTTTTGACGTACGGAACTCTAAAAAGCAAAGAATAACATTTAGATTGCACCGATTACTAAATTCCCTCCAGAAATAAGTTTCAGGTCAAGTTTTGTGATAGAAAAACAAATAGGTCGCACAGGTTTTTGCAGTTAAATATTTGAAAACTGGCCAAGCGTTTGTCGGATCGTGAATAGTAGGATTCTACAGTTGTATACATCTCTTGAAATTCTTAATATAATTCAATTGTTAATAATTTTTTTCATACACATTGTTGAAAAATTGGGCGTGGCAAAAGATATCGGTCATTTCGAAGCTTAATATTTCTAAAATAGGATTAAAAAATTTAAATGGTTTCTTTTTTAAATAGACTTTATTTTTTTATATGTGTAAATTTTAAAATAATTTAGTTTTCTAAAATTTCTAAGCCATGCAAAAATTATCAAATTTAATCAAGATATTGCTTGTGTAGCAATAGTTCCGTCAAATATATTCATATATTTAAAAATAATACTACATCACATAGTTTCATTTAATTGTGTTAAATTTTTACATTAAATTCTAAAAATTAATATGTAAATAATAATTTCATTTCTTTGATCTGGGAATGTTAGTTAGCATGCTACCTACCTCTCTAGTATTTCACTTACCCAAGCATTGTTTATTATCATTAAGATTGTTATTATCTTTATCCACTTTTGTGATAAATAACCAAATAAATAAATTACAAACCTTGAATTCATAATCTGTTCTTTCCTTTCATAGATATCCAATTTTTGACTGGTTCTTAATCATGTGAAGGTATTGTTTTATTCATTGTCCTCCTCCAACGATCCATTCAGTAGAATCCGTGAAGTAAATCTCCACATACTCACATTTTAACGTATTAAGATATAAACAATCAAAAAAGATTAACAATAATTCCCAAGGCAGACTTTGACCGCTATTCCGCAAGGATTTCTTTCGAGCATTTCGCTTTATTCTCACTTTCGGTTTCAATCTGACTCTTGGTGAGTCGTGGGAAGACGGTTTTCAAACAATGGGTTAATTTATTTTTAGATCATTGTCGGCGTCGACGTGTGTAACGAGACTCCATTTTAGGATATGACTGTCAGTCTGTTTTGTGTAATTATAACAACTCTGAAAAACCATCCCAAGACTGGATTCTGTAGTCTGGATTTCAATCTACTATTGTTGGGAAAATTTATCGTTACCTACTATTTAAAGTCTGTAGATTTCGGAAAATTATTTGTATTTTTTTAACTTTTTCAGCCTCTTTTTTGGTTTATTTATATATTTTAATATTACCTAAAAAATAAAAATGAATTTAAAAAAAATTGTGCTTATGTAGCCTGCCATTCTAGCAATACGCCCAGCTTTCTAAGTTTCTATAAAGTTTAATAATTATATAATACGTTAGTAACATACATATATATCATCAATGCAAGTGCTGGTTTTAAAATGCACTTTTTTCAATTTAAAAGTCACTAAACTTGACTGATGGACAGTCTAAAATAGTTAAATAAAAAAGAATATCGAGAAACCGGGAAATAATATGTATTCTGAATCACTACGTTTTGGTTTAATATTATTTTGAATCTTTATAATTAATTACAGTTTCACGACCAGTATTGTGATGATTTTAGGATTATATTTCATTCCATCAAATCCGCTATCAAGAGCCTATTTGAAATACAAAAAATAGAATTTAAAGCGTAATCATACCGTCAAATCGGTTTTTACAGTTAAATTATTTAATGCATCGTTATTGAAAATCGTATAACATAATTGAAAAAAACCAGTATTGTTAAGAGATGAAATGATAGTAAGCATTGATTGATAAACGGCCCCATTTGTTTCAAGGACACCTCGAACCAGCCACTGTTTATATTTCTAACATCCTCGTGCAAACTTTTTATTTTATACAGCGGGAGAAAGTATATATATAGTTTTATGTCTTTATTCAAGCCATAAACCAACGTTTAATCGATCAGGTTAATTCGCCATCCAAGATTGGGCGTAAATGTATAATAATAAAATTATTTATGACGCACTTCGACCACGTGACGTCATTGTATGCGAACTGCGCTCGTGCAACTTTCTTCGGCTGCAGTGTTGCCCACCTTACTAATAACATTAAATGTTGTCAACCAAATATAACTATTAAAATTCACTATGAATCACGGCCTTCGCGATCTCCCGCGCTCGCGGTCACACACACTCTGAAACAGACAGACGGACAAATATTAGTAATGTAGATGCAATGTAGACGCTTCTGTGAGATCGGATCTTCGAGGCCGAGGTTAATTGTTCTATTATTTATGCTTTCGATATGTCCTTACGCGAGGATAAACAAACCGGCAGGCACTCTATCCAGCGGAGAAAATGAATAAATTAAGAGGTTTTACAATGGTTAAGTTTGAATGAAAGTTAGTTTATTTACGATAAAGTAAATCTGTGTGAGAGACACTTGACATTAAATTTTTTAATAAAACATTAAAGTTATGAGCTGCAGTATGATTTATCTCAAGTTTAATATAAATCACATGCCTCGTAGTGGAAATGAAAGTATTGGTTATGTATGCCTCATATTTTGTCCTACGAAAGTTATCCATCAAGATTGGTGATAGCGTGTGTGTAGAGATAGAGGAAAAAACAAAGCTATGTGAATCAATTTTAACGGATTCAGTTTATCGAAGTACTTATTTAACTTTTATCTTTTTTGTTTTCGTAAAAAAATCCTGTCAAACTTACGATGAAGAACATACGTTGGGCATATGTAAATTCAAAAAAGGCAGATTATATTAAAATATAAGACGAACACAAAAAATAAGAATAGAAAAATACGTAACAATATAATGCTAACTAAACGTGTAGCAATATAACGGTCGGTCGTAAGCAATCGAACAAAACCATACTTTCGTTTCCGAATAGGTTATTGGAGTAAAGAAAATATAAAAATTTGGTGCTTCTCTTGAAAGTATTTTTAAAAAAAGGCAAATCTTTAAGTGTAACTTTATAAGTATATACTTAAACAATTGTGTTTTTTTTCTAAGCATGTAAATTTGTTAAAAAATTTCCGCATAAGAGCATACATTTTCGCCTATGTGGTTATATGATTTCCCTTATTCGAAGACAAAACCATTTTGTCGCCAATTTGACGAACTGGAAGAAAATCAAATGTACCTTATAATTATTTCCTCGTTCAATTAGAAAGCCTTCAGGCGGCCGCCTTGTCAACAGGTTGGAGCTGTAGGAATTTTCCGTGTCATCACGATTTATGTGGAGGATGGGCATAATTTTTTTCTAGGGTTTATGCGTATGATAAACCGTATTTTCTGCGCCAACATGTTGTCTTAATGTTTCAATAGTTCATAAACTTGTCTATTGTGAATCATTATAATAATTGATAGTGAAGAACCTAATAAAATATAAATTCTAGTAATCTGAGTTCAATATAATTTGTTTTAATAGTTTTTATTCTGATTTTGCTCGCTATATTAGGTCAGATGAAGTGTCTTGGCATTCTTTGTTTAGGAAGAGAGAAACATAGATCTCTTGTCTCACGAAAGCGATCGTCACAAGTATGTTTCTGCAGAATATGTAAGTGATTGGATTACCTATGACATTATTTACGTACTTCTGTCACATTTTATGTGATCGACAAGAACACTGTACATACACATTCTCGATCTGCGCCAATATATTGATGGCTATGTGAAATGAAAATCTGGACATAATTACAACCGCAAAAGAAGTTTCCACAAAAAAACAAAAATGTTGCTCCAATGAGACATGAGGTGATTTCACAATTTTGTTCTTTATTATGAAATATTACAAACAAATATAGGAAAAAATCTCCTTCAAGTATGACTGTCTTTGTTCCTTTATCGGTCAATGGATACTAAATAATAATTTTCTTTTCAAGATCTTCCTTAAGAGAAATCAATAGTAAATAGATAGAAATGTTGAATATTTTTTATTTCAGCTCAAATGTACACTCCACTTCCTTATCAGCAAACTTGATCCATGTTATCAAGCTACTTCCGATTCAAACGCTGCCGATATGAAGATGCTATTAACTCGCCTATACATATTTTTGCAATATATACATGACTTTAGAATTTTACCAGGTGATTGAAGTTCTAAATTTACCTAAACAAGTTTCTATAATTTCAGGATATAAAGAAGTGGTGCCTATTTAAAAGCGGTGTTCACAACGTGTTTTTTCCCCTATACTCATAGCTCTAACGATATTAATCATAGGTAGGGGGAAGAGGAAGTAAAGTTGTTGAAGTAATGGTATAGTTCCATTAACACCTAAATCATACTAGGGTTGAAGAAACTTTAAGCAATTAATCATCTAGCTCGTGACATGGCCCAAATTGTGGCAGATACTAAAATATGTACGACCTTAGATTGTAGATATCGGATTATTCACATTAGTAGAATCGATCTTCCATTAAGGCCTTGTTTATTGTATACGTAATGTATTACGTTCTTAGGAAAGGCGATAGAATTTCAATGTTAACTGAAATATACTTCCTATATTCTTTTTTTCTTCTTTTCACGGGGAATATAAATTTAGATACCCATATGAATAATGCTATCTGAATATTGTCCCATCGTTTAGACGTTTACGTGACTTTCTAAAACAAGAACTCCATTGAGAACACATTTAACTTCGATAAACAGGTTTGAAATTAGACTACTAATTAATTAAAGATTTTTAGGTCAAGATCATATTGTTAACGTTCGAAATGAGACCAGGTCAAAGACGTAGTGATTCAGAATCCATATTATTTCCCGTTTTTCTCGATTTTCTTTTGTTTAATCTGGATACTAATCATGAAACAAAGGAATATAAGCCGTTCTCAAACAGTGTCTTATAAGATCTCGAAGTTAATTATGGACGTGACAGTACAGAAATATAACCAGTTTTTGAGTGACCGAGGTCGACTGACGGCTGAATTACCAGTTGGCCTGTAAGTACTCTGTATATTTATGTATAAATAATTGGATATATAACAATTGTGCGATGGTGGGAGTCAGTCTATCATAAGCAGTGGCGGTTTGATAGATGCGATATCAAGGTGTCGCGTTAGGAGTGTGTAATATTGGAGAAAATATCGATTCTAACATCATTAACGGTTGTTTATGGTCACATTATATTGTCTCTGTTTACTCGCATAACCTTGTGTGTACGAACACGGAAGTAGAATTAATTTTCCGATCTTGAGCACGAATGCTTTTTATATTTCACCACTTTACTTCCAGGTGTGATTTTTATAAAAGAATTGGATGAGATTACTGAATTTATTTATGGTTTCACTATATTTTAAAGACTAGGTTTAATTACGAATCAGTACGTCGTATTTACTTTCAGTATTTCGTGGAAATCTTATATACTATATAGAGAATAGCCTATATCTTCGTATATACGTATTATTTATATACAAGTTTGTATACGCCTCGTGTTCTGTTGTGGTGTCGAATACAGTTCCAAACTTTGTGAGTTGAGTTATGAGTTACTTGTTGTACTTTTGTAGCAGAACCCGGAAATACGCGAACTGGGCACAATACTGATCATTATAGACCTCGATCCTGGTCATTGACAAAATTTAGTGAACAGTTCAAAGAACCAAAAAGGAAAAGATACCTTTCTTAACTAATATAAATTGGAAAGTGTGTTTATTTGTTTGTTTATTTTTACTTCATAAAACTAAGTTTGTAATTTGTGTAGCGGATTGTCAAATTTCGTAACAGGAGCCTATCTACACTTTTTAGAAGTCTTGGTAGAAATATAGTTTGTAATATGAATTAACTATTTAGGCTAGATTTTAATATAAAAAGTAATCCTGTAGGATGAAATTAGTTGTTTTTTTACTTAATAATTAAGATATAATGCTACAACACATCTGTAAGTGATGCAGTGGGCAGGCATATTAAATTTATTACTTACGTGTCTTATCCTGTATGTTCAACGTTATTTATAGCGTAATATTATGATTTAATAAGGTTACGAAAAAATTCCGCCACATCAATGAAAAATCCACGCGGTCGAAGCCGCTGGCGAAAGTTAGTGTTTTTTTATAATTTTTAATCAATAATTTGTAATGTGTGTAATCTATAATTTTAATTGGTTGAAAAAGTTTTTTTTTATTTTTCCCATATTTGTTTTTTTTTAAATATTTATATAACTTAAATAATCAGCTTTTGCCCATGATTTCGTTTGCGTAGAATCTTTATTATTCCAGAGCTTTCTCCAGTAAACACAAGGACCCTTTGTGACATTTGAATCAACGAAGGAACAAAAAAATACCGTATCGACAGTATGGTACATGACTAAATTATTTTCTTTTATAATTCATAATATCACTGTACAATCTGATAAGGAGTGAAAACAAATTTGACAATCCTTAAAAATTGATCCATTATAAAGGTTTCAATTTAATTTTTAGACGAGGATGGCAATACTGAATTGTGACGTCATTTTAATAATACCCCTACGAGTGCGAATGAGACAAGAGATACCATTAAATTTAGAAGTTTATATCAATCGCGTATTTTTTAATAAGTTTTTATAATTTTTTCGCTAATGGTTCTTAATTAATTTATATTTGCATGATATTTTACTAAAAACAGCAATTTCAAGATCAGCCAGCTATCACGTTTAAGACTATAATTATCTAGGCGTAGTTTTTGTGTAGCTCTTTAGAAAATAGATAAACAGGTAAAACTTCTAAAAAATTCTTCAAAATTTTACAAACAATTCGGTATGTAATTTCACCTTCAAATTATTTTGCATAATATTATGATACAGACTGAGATTTCTGGTTTTACTGAAAATACTATCGTAGTAAAAGCGGCCTTGCACGTTTACCATGTTTACTACTATACAAAATTGTAATCCAAATTACATCATTCTTGTTGTCAAATTCAAAACAGGTATTGAAAGAAATAGATTTGTTTATATATTATTAATACTAATCAAAAAGTTTTGTAGAATATACCATATATTTAGTTATCGATTTTCTATTTTCAGTGACACCAACATTTCTAAGTTTGCTTGATCGATTGTAGTGACTTCGAAAATGCAAAGTCCGAAGTCGTATAGAAGTTTGACCATCCTCTGTCGTGGATTTTGATATAATGTATCATTTTTATTTACTGCTATTACCAGTAATTCTTTATTTAATTTAAATTAAAGACAGTACGAGTATCTGTGTGAAAACATTATTATTCTAAAATACCTTAGTATGTTTTGTACGTTTATTTTTACCTAAAGCTCTAAAGTAAATTATTTTTTTTAAGATGAAATATCAAAAGAAGGGAGATAAGCTGTGGCAATTTTGTCGTACATAATTGCTTCAAACTTCATTACGATACGTGATACAAGAAAGTATGTATCGAAAATAAATACTCAATTTACTTCGGCTATTGCCATGAAGAAAATATCAGGTTTAACAAGGGTGACCATCCTTTTCCATAGCTTTGGTGCATTTTGACGTTATGTTGCATAATTATAGAGATATAAATTAGGCTGTAACTTTGCAATAAATTTGGGTTAAATGAAAAAAAAATGTAAATATTTTTAGGAAAAAAACTCCAACTATATTTGGATTTGGATTTATGGGTTTTTGAATATAGTTAGGAGAAGTATGCTCGTTTGGGACACAAATTCTTTTGTTGATAATAAGTTGCGATTGCAGTAAATATGTGTGCATTCGATTGATCCATTTGATTATTATAATTATTTTAAATAAATGTCCTTAAATTCATATGTTAACAACATCAGTTATGTTTTTGTAATATAGCGTATGTAATTAATAGAACTTTTTTTAATTTTTAGGTCTTAACATTGATTAACATTTTATGCCCGTCCTTATGAAAAACCCGACAACGATAATAGAGAAATTTCGAAAGCATATTAGAAACTTAGAAACACATTTCTTTACCTGGATAATTATTTTTTTCCTAGATACGATAGAAAAAATTATATGACATCGTTTTTATTTGTTTTTTTTATTTTTCATTAATACTATTCATGATGGATTCGTTATTATTTTTAAGTCATGAATAAAATCAACTGTTAAATTATAGCCTCTTATGGCCGACATATTCCTATATTTTATAACTTATGTTATACGGACTATTAAATAGAATCAAACAATACTTTATATTTGAAAATCGGTGTAGTAGTTTAGATGTTATGAACGAATGCATATATACGTACAATTGAATTCAAAATTTTGTTATATATAGTATGTATCATATATTTTAATATATATATATATATATATATATATATATATATATATATATATATACATATATATATATATATATATATATATATATATATATATATGGATTATATAAAATCCAGTGTGTCTTTGGTGTCGTTAGCATCAACATCAATGTCGGTTAGCAACGTCTTCGCCGGTATAACATTATTATGACTTTTAGTATCTGTATAAAATCAAGTAAAGGTTATGAGCTGATGTCTCTTGAAAGTTTCATTATTTATAGCATTATTACTAAACATATGTAGAGAAAAACTTTTCCTAATCTTTTTTCTATATTTCAAAAACTTAAAAAGGGTTCATTCCATATAAAATTAGCAATTAGTAGAGAAATTAACTGTCGTGAATTTACAACTGAAGACCAGATAAATGTTCATTGTTTTAAAAAAGTGTCTAAACATGATTAATTGAAGCTCTTTTAGAATTCATTTCCCAAAAAAGTATCTTCTTAATAACGGTCTCAATATAATTTTTCGCGCGTGAAACTTACAAGGCAAAAGCTTTTCACTCAACAAAAACACAATATTCTATTTGAATTAAACTGTAATTAAACCCAAAGAGCAATTTAACAGCAGTTTAAAGCACGCAAACAATGCGATTATTAACCGCGGCATCCTCCGCACGGCGCAACCTTCTAAAATTCGCAGCCATCAAACTCGAATACGTAATAAATAAGTTTAACAATAATTCTATAACATTAATTAACGTTATAACAATATTTAAATAACGCACACGTACACTGGCGTTGGCCGCACCAACACAGACCGCGCTTCAGTGTACATGTACGCAAGAGCGTTTTTTTGTCGGTGCAAAAGTCGTGATACAAAGTGTGTCATGATCAGTGGGTTAAGTTTGTAAAATGTTTCGAGGGCCGCTCCATTGCCGTCTGTACAATACACTTTGACTTTGTGCACGGTTTGCGCCTGCAAAGTGGATTGTTAGTGTGTTGGCGCATACATTTATGTGTTGGCGCGTACGTTTGTGTATTTCGCAGTACATTTATTTGGTTTTCGGTATTTTAGTGCGTGCCGGTTATGTAAGAGCGCTTTGGTGATTAGATTTGGTAAGTTTTGGTGGTGAAGTTTGTTTTATAAGTTAGTTCATGTTTGTAGTTGGTAAAATTCTTAGCGGAACGATGCGAAGCTTACGTATATTTGGCAGATACATGTTTTATTTATAGTCAATTGATAAAATGTGTGTAAGACTGTTTTGCGTGACATCATAGGATTACTATAATTGGCCTGTTTCTTTGAATACAAAATGAATTTGAAATTAAATTTGTTGTATTAATTAAGAGTATAATTAGTGAATTGTAAAGCAAAGAAATATACCATAATTAATAGAAATAATGAAAAAAGTCAGGAAAAAAGAACATGAGAATCGGGCTGGAAGGACTTGTGCAACAAAAAATATTCTTTCATCCCTTCTGGATTTTAATATTCATTTGAAAATATATTCTTTACTATCTACCCTTTATATGTTTTAGTTGTTTATTTACAATTGATTCTATTACCAAGTTTTGCGGGCTGGTTGCCAAGTAACAGTTTTCATCAGTTAGTCATAGTTGAAATGATTAGTCATGAGTTAGTCAGTAAATATAGAAATGTATTCAACATTAAACAGGAACAGACGGAGTTAAATGAATAAACAAAAAATATAAATGTGTAATTTTTTTCTTATTTTTAATTTCTTGTAATCCATATTTAACTTGCACGTAGTATAACGCGTAAAGTTAAAAATACTTTCCGATCTATATCTTGAACTGACTCGCGTCTAATGACTGCCCGCCTAATTAACCGTTAATTAAGACTTAACTAACAGCAGTAATTATGATGTGTTTCGCAATTGTTAACTGATATTTATTATTTCGAAAATTCCACCTTCGGTAATCGGAAACCCTGACTAATGGGCCGTTAGTACAATGTGCGCTCAATGGTTATGTTTGTGTTTAATTATAATGACGCTAGCGTGTTCGTCTGTTTTATTGATATTTTATGCCTGTTTTGTTTTGTTTTACTTGATTATTTTTTTTTAAAGTTGGAAGTATATATTGAATTTGGTTCTAGATAAAGATGTTACTTGAATTGGTATCTTAATTATCCAATGCTATAAGGTTATTTAAAGCAGTTTTAGCGGATTGTTACGAGGACAGTTTTATGTAATTTTATGTAAGAATCTATAATTTATATTTTGATTGTCAATAAAATATTTGTAATAAAATTTTATTTCTAAAACAAAAATTCTTTATTACTAATTTATCAACCCGTTTTTAGTGCTACATAATATCTGTTACAATTTTATTTATTACTAGCTGTGCCAACGAGACTTCGTTTTTTTATTTTTTTTTATAAGAGCTCTAAGCATTAGCATAAACTTTAATAGATAGCGTTGGCTGTACCAATATGGTAATATTCACCAAGTCAAGGTGCTTTTTATATGTAGATAAAATGTATCATATATATGTATAATGAAGAAACCAAGAAGTGGATCGATTCAGAACATTTTCTTAACGATTAAAAGACAACTTTATTCTATAAAAATAGAAAAAGTTTGATTTAAAGACATCAGCGCAATCATCGAAGAACAAGCAACGAATCAAGAATTTACATTCTTCAAGATGTAATTTTATATGTAAATTTCAAATGCATATCAAAAAAATTGCCAACAAAATTTTAACCAATCGACAATAACAATAGAAATCTATCGGTTGAAACTGTTTTAAATAACCTTATAGAGCTGAATAATTAAGAAAACAATTTAAATAGAGACTTAAATTGGAATCAAATTTAAACTATTAAAACAATTACGTATAACTTCCCGAACAATCTGAGTGTTCCTCACATGCGTAATACAGTTTCAAATTTAGAACTATTCTATTCAATTAAAACAAAGCAAAACATCCATAATATATAAATTTTAATATGTAGTTAATCGAGTACTTTAGCATTTCCTCCAAACACCTGTTTGTGATGTCGCAGATTTGTAATATCGTAGCATCGCGATCGTCAAGTTAAATATGACGTAAAGAAACTCGCAGTCGATTTTACGCGCGTAAGACGAACGCCGAGATGAAAAATTGTGTCAAAATTCGACTTGGCCTTGAGCGCAGTATATATTCGCCAGCGAGGCTGCGAAGAAAGCATGCGCTCTTGCACGTAGTCGAAAACTGACCACAGAGTCCTGCTTCCGACGTCTTAAAAATTACCACATCGCTTTCTTAATGGTTAACCTATTCTGAAATAAGTCGACTGTGTAGATTTATTATAACAGACGTTAACTATTGATTAAGTTAAAGTGCAATTAAAGATCACTTAAATGTGATTTGATCGACGTATACTAAATGCCGATGCCAATTTGTTATTAAAATAATGTTTAATTTATTCCTGTTGAACATATTATTGGTAAACAATTATATCAAGTTTATAAGCACGAAATTTATTATTTAGGAGAATTAAAAAAAACGTTTTGTGATAGCTCGTTGCCTTTTTCTCTCTATTAAACAGACAATGAGATATAGAGAAAATACCCAGTATCGCCTATTTAATTAACTTTTTCTTGTAAAATTTTCTAGAGAAGAAGTTAATTTTAAGGTTTATATTCTGTTGTTTCATTTTTTGTGTATTTAGCATGGTAACGTATCTGAATGAAGCAAATAGATGTTAAGCGAAATCAGAAACAGGTTGCAAACAGGTGGGGACACTTGGAAGTTCTTGACCTTTTCTGTTATCTCGAATGACTTGTTCGACGTTATTGATTTCGGAACGGGTCTACTATTTCGTCTCTGTCTTGATTTCCGATCAGATGGGTCATAAACGCTGTTATTTGCTATAAGGTCACGATCGCAGCGCACAACCTTAAGGGACAAATATACGACCTTAAGGGTCCCACCAGGGGAGCCGCCTCAAGTGCGATAAGATTGGGCTAGGTTATGCATTAGCACCCAGGCGCTCCGGCGCGACCTTGTTGCGTGTTACGTTACGCGTTGCGCCACCGCTGCGTGCGCGAGGCCGCGCTAGCACGTGCGGGCTCCGTCGACGTAGGTCGAGCCGTAATCGCGTTACTAGCGGGGGGCCAGACCCCGCGCTATCGAATTGTCTGCAGGCTGAGCAGCGTTGGCGTTTTTTTTTGTTTTCAAGAATTTAAAAGACGCAAATTCTTGCAATTTTTAACCGAATTTATAATGTTCTTTTCGTACTTTATATCTAGTTAAACGTAGTGATATGAAACGTTTAGGAAGATTATTTAGGCTATTTATTAGCCAGTTTTCAGACGATTTTTAATTATACTAAGTATTTATATACTACTATTTT
Organism: Druceiella hillmani; assembly: GCA_039881145.1. NCBI lineage: Eukaryota > Metazoa > Arthropoda > Insecta > Lepidoptera > Hepialidae > Druceiella > Druceiella hillmani. Next base: position 21,278,711 of record JAYKKI010000033.1, on the reverse strand, counting down.
ATATTATACTAAGTAAATCTCATTATTTTAAGCGTAATGATTTAAAATATTTGTTTTTTTATTATTTAAATTGTGTACATACTTGTATGGCAAATTTGTTTTTCATTTTGTTTTAAAATTGGACAAAGAAATATTTGATAGATAAGATTCCGTACCTAAGAAGGAAAAACGGAACCGTTATAAGACCCTTGGTCTGTCACAGTCGTTTTTCTCAGAAACCGAAAATTATCAAAATTTTTCTTTATGTGTGTTATATGAGTAATTAATAAATTTAAATATAGAAAAATTAACTCACTTTAGTTTACAACTCAAGACCTATAGCTATAAATTAGCCAAGAGCTATACATTTTCATAATTTTTAAAAAAGGGTCTAAACATGGCTAATTGAAGCTATATTTCACAGAGCAGACTCTTTTAATAATGTTTTCTGGCAGATAGATCTATGCTCAGCGTAGTAGCAATAATAAGCTTCCGTTCAGACTGAAAATTTGGCATAATAATGAAACAAATTAAACCGCACATATCTTAATAGTTAACACCAACAATAATTTATTGGCGAATTTTGATTTTTTTTTGGAATTTCATCTTTATAGTATGGGGTATTATTGGACGGATCTCAAAAATATTTTTTTTATCATTTTATGTTACATATCTTCAGAGATATACTGAAAAATATGCAAAAAAATCCCTTTATTTCCGAAAATATTCAATCTAAAATTATGAACATAGGTTTTGGGAAGCCTACGAAACGGTTGTATAAAAACTATAACTAATTATTCTAGATCTTATAATTTATGAAACGTGCACCATGTTTTAATGCCTGTGATAGATTTAGTAGGCAATTATATTAACATTGTGAAATGTTAGTAATAACGGGGTTAAGAATGTCCAAATATGTAAAACGTCAATTTGAGGACTCTTCCTGTAATTCTGAAATCGTTTAAAAAGTGTTCCTCTCGATAAGCTGTATATCAAAAATTAATCAATTTAAAAATGTTTACTGATTAAAAATTGTATTTAAAGAGCTAATTTAAATAGTCTCTCCTTCCTTGAACTTCTGAAGTTGTTTAAAAAGTGGACGATGTTCCTCTCGACAAGCTGTATATCAAAAATTAATCAATTTAAAAGTTTTTACTGATGAAAAATTGTATTTAAAAAGCTAATTTAAAATAGTCTCTCCTTCCTTCTTTTTCAAAAATATCTGGTCTTTCAAGGATAACTTGTGCAATTAGATACATAATTTAATGAGAGTAAGAAATTTCGATTGTGATGATCAGTAGAGTTAAATAAAAAATAGTACATAGTCATACGACCGAATTGATAAGCAATGAATAGATAAAAATTAGATAAATAAAGCACGTATTTAGTTCGGCATCGATCAAAGGATCATAAGAGAAACATAACATAACCTAGGTCAATATTATCTATGTTGTGGTGTGGTGCAATATTAGTCGAGTGTCGCCTTATTAAGGTACGTGCCCTTAAGGTCTCCAGTTGAGGACACTCGGTCACGAGGCATTTATTAAGTACGTGACTTGATTTATTAGTGTGAGTACCTACTTCCTGGTTTGATATATAGACCTAAGAAAAATTAAAATGGTTTGTGAGAAAGTTGGCTGTATTAGAATTGAGATCGGTTGATTTGAAACTTTACGTTTTTTTTCTTTTAGTTACTAAACGCAAAAAAGTCTATAACGTACATTGCGTCTTACATAATACTCGAATCCGGCAAGGAAATAAAAATCTATTAATAGAAAAGTGTATATTTTCAGTTTTTAAATAAAATTATTTTCCTATGCTTAAGTCTCCAATTGTTTTTAAATTTTTCCGACCAACTGTGTCAAAGTTGCACATAATTTGAAGAAACAAATTATTTAGAAAAAATGTTTAATGAGAAGTATATTACTTCTACGGCACTTTAATATGGATGTATATTATATACAAGTCATATTGAAATCATGGTAAATGTTTCGGAAACAAATGCAATAAAATAGTGGATCCGCCGATCTCCACGAAATATCTTTTTCGACTAGCTTTTCGTACGAATTGCGATTCTGGATTGCGTCCCGAAACCTAGCAAGCAACATCTATGCGAAATTGTAACACCTCAATGTCCTTGTACGATTGACAATGGATGACGTAAGTCAACACATCGCCTCGTTACTACACCCGATGTCCGCGCACAATACAGGAGAGAAAGTGTTTTGTCTACTGCCTATGTGTCTGTTAACCTGTGTTTGTGTGTACGATTGTCAAATGTTTAGAGGCGGACCTGCTCGACCGCTATTGTCAATTGATAATTTAGTTACAATGTCTTGGGGATACATTATTCATAAAAAAAACTATATTTCTTTTGTTTCAATGTTAAGTAATACTCTCGGATGGTAAGCACTAAATGACCCATAGACCTATAGACCGGCAAGTTTTAATACCACTTTTGTTTCATCAGCCAGCTTGTCTCTTAATACCACAGAATGCAGAGAACTCTGCATGATCTTTATTCTATCGTTCTAATGTACTGATATACGATATATCTCTTAAAAAACTGTATATCAATCAGTGAAAAGTTTATATGATAAGGAATATATCAATGTGATGAAAGTAATTTTTCCGAAAACGTATTGCAACACTTTTTTTTAGCGATAACCAAAGTTTTCCCTTTTCCTGGAACCAATTTCATTGCACATACGAAAATTATAGCAAACATTTTCAATTCAATACGTTCAGTAATTTTCAAGTGAGATCGGAATAAAAAGGCAAACAAGTTCGCTTCGATAATAGTATTTCCATTTAGGATGTAATCCACGAGATCCAACTTAAAGAAGACATTGAAAAAAGGCGAAATTAATAGTAGGACTCTTTAAAGAGAACTGCGTAAGTAGTAAATGACATTTTTTCGCCTTAAACGCTAAGGAACTCTGTCTTTATTACTTCTTAAAATGTGAAAGGTCATAGAAATAGGCTTATGAATGAATATTGTGTAGCATCTAATTTGGCTCTCGATGCCACACTTCATCTTTGAGAACATTTTCTGCTTCTTTCTATCTTCTTGTAGAAAGGTGCTTCACCAAATGGATTTCGACCCTACGTTTATTTTATTAGAGTTTATTGTTTTCTTTGACGGTATTTCTTTTTTTTACTTTTTCGTAATTCTCTTTTACCATCTCCTCTATTGTTTCAATATTACCAAATAATTTCCATATGTTATTTTATTTTCAGAAATTCTATATAGTATTGTCGTTACGTGAATTCATTTTCAGTTCTATTACGTAAATACCTGCCGCAGATTTTATCACGTTATTATCTCACTTCCTTGTTTTCAAGTTTTCTCTCGCCATTCGCTTTCATCTTAAAACTGTATAACTTACTTATTACCAGGTGAAGTGGGGCTTGCATTATCGTATTGCACCATCGATGTATTATTTATTACCAGTAAAACGGAAAATCCAAACTTAGAAACGAAACTAGTCATCGTCCAATGTTTCAACATAATTTCACCCGGGCATATTTCTCCTTGTAGCCGCTGTATACGTCCCGCGCAACTTCACAGATAAAACTGAGGTTACGCCGTCATACATTCAATATAACATACACATACGCACAGTCGACTCGACACACTTGCAATAGAGGCGTTAATGTGGGAAAGGAAAAAAACTATATATTCACTATCGATATATATTTTGAATTTCGGTTGATATCACACACACTGCGTACGTCAATTTTTATTCATTTAATTTGGTTTTAATGTTGGATTCATGTTTACATAGAACAGCAATTTATATTTGTATATTAGGTGCAAAACAAATTTTGGTTTGAGTCTGTTTTATTTTTTCTTTTAGTAGATGTTTTTTGTTTTTGATACCCATGAAACATGATTAACTTATTTGTTTCTTTATTCTATTTTCGTTGTTTCGATTTTACTTTGCATATTTTTTTTTCTTAAATACATTTGTATCGCCGCATTCCAATAATCTGAATTGATTGAGATTTTTATAAATTGTATTTTTTTTGTTTATAATTAAATGTTGATCCGGCATCGTTATTCCACGGCAATTTTTTAATAAGTATTTCAAGTTTAAATTTTGTCCAATGTAGTATTTGTAATGATCGCGAATCCTTTCTGTAATTTATGAAAACGAACATTAGAAATAATTCATTTTTTAAACTTTCTATTGTCTTTTGGATCTTGAGTTTCCAAATTTCAAAATAAAATAAAATTTGATGTTCTAACCTTCGTAATTAGTATAGTACTGCAGCGGAGAAGCAGCACCGACGTTGTATTACATAAACCAGCATTGACCTACTTATTTAGTTTCATGGTTGCCTTTTCCACTTTGCTTTATTATCATTACGTAATAAGCCTGAGTTACTTCCATATACAGTTTACACCGGTAGCCAATTACGTTTCATCATTTGTGTTTCTCTCAATACCCGTTTATTCTCCATTTCATTGAGTACCGCCCTATTCATTTCTTCCTTTTGCAATGAAGCTCTCGCTCCTTGTATATGTTTATAAAACTTTTATATTTGTGACTGAAAAAATATATAATTATTAGTACATGTCTATACTGGCGCATGCTTACATTTTCGGTACTTCGATATATCGGTGTTTTGTGAGCATCACTAGACGTAGTCGCCGTACGCTCGATACTTGTGCAACACATACACGCGCAGCGGTCGTAGGATACGGTTCCACTGACATAGACCTACTTTTGTCTGACATTGGCACTACATTCGAGCTGTTTGCCAGCTAAGGTCGAAACTATTCAACATACTCGCATGCAGCCACTTCGTTGTTGCGTAGTAGTTTGGGTGACCAGACGCGGCCGATTTGGCGCGACTGTAGTTTTTGAAAAAATATTTAAAAAAAATAAAATGTAGTATTTTATTTGGTAGCTTGTAGCTTGGTAAAATTGGTATACTTCTTGAGTTCTATGATAGATGTTTTATTATTCTCAAGAAAACGAAAGAACAAAAAGTTATAAGAAAGAAAGTTGTTTTACTCTACAGTAACTCTAGAGCTTTACTACTTTACCTTCACACACTTTTGGAATGCGTTTTTTTTTCCTTTTATTACTAGAAGACATTGTACGGTAATCAAAGTTACTTCAACTGCTTTTGCCCTACTTTTACCTAGCATTAGTAGAAAAGTAGGGTAAATTAAATTAATCAATTTTGACAATTAACATGTATATATCCCCCCCCCCCGTAGTCTAACGTGACCGTTTGCAGAACTCTGAGTATATTCTGCCGAAATCGAGAACTTATCTGAGTATATCATTTCTGAACTTATCTGATATTCTGCCGTTATCATTTCTTCTCCTGAATTTAAATGTATGGGAAAGGAAATTTCATAGTTTTACGTTTTACTTGTTTTCTTTACGATCTTTTTCTAATGTGCGTTATAGAGTTATAACGTGTTGTTATTATCAAGTCGTATTCCACAGGAGCGAAATTATATGATGCGACGTTGCGCAGTTTTGGCACAGTTCCCAGACTTCTTCTATCCGTATACAATTTTCATTGTTTTCCTTCGGCTTCTGGCATCATCTTCGTTCAGTATGTAAATTCTGTTCTCTAAACAAGTTTACCCCGTCTATTTCTATTTAATACGTAACTCAGGCGAAGCACGGAGTCTTACAATAGACGGAACTTAAAATAATTTACGTTGTTTTTTGTATAAAATTTTTATTCGCCTAACATGCATTTTGCGCAAACTTTATTTTATACTTTATCTCGTATATCTCCGTTTTTTTTGTTTGTATTATTTATTTCGTCCTTAATTTTCTTGATATTGACTTTTATTTATATGAATTATATTAAATGTTTATGTAACAAGGGAGTCACTATATTTTTTAGATGAATACGAAAACTGATTTCGAACTGACGAATTTATATAGCATTTCAATTATATATTTCGCATCTGCAATCGCATGTATAAAGTTCCACCGAAAAACGTTTTACTGAATAATTAGTAATATTTATTGAATGTTATTACTTAAAGCCTGTCTGATGATGTAAATGTTATTTAGAGCTTTCGATATTATAATAAAATTTTTATATATTGCTTATTTCAAAGCTTCATTGTCTTTCTATTATATAGACACCATAGAATACTTAATTATATTTTGGTGTCGTGAGGAATTTTGAGTATTTTTTTATATATAATTTCTCTACACTGAATTTGACAGAAAAACGCTATCCTTATGATGAAAGCATGCTACTTTCGAGCAAGTGCTACCTAGTAGCAAACAATTAGCACGACGTGTATACAAAAAGAGCATGCTCGTAAAAGAGGACGCTACTTAATTTCATGATGGTCTATTTTTCTCTGCTTATTAGGATACAGTATGTGGTGGGGCAGAGGGGAGTATACTCCGAAGCAAGTCTAAACGCGTTCATTCCTCGTGAGCATCCTCGTTTTGTCTATGTTTCTTTCCTTTCACAATTTTTTTCAAAATAATTATCATGGAAAAATAAAATATGTAAATCGTATCGTCAATTTTGCCTGTGTTTCACGGGCTTGCTATAAATACGAAGCAAAAGAAGTATGCTCATACAAGTTGCTTTCAGACTACGCTACGATTCTAGCTAATGTATATACACCGAGAGCATGATGTAAACGAGCGCGCTATCTAATAGCATCTAAGTTTGCTTTTTTAATATCATACGTATTAGGGCTTTAGTGTTTCTTCAAATTTACGGTTCTGTATTTCAGAATAAATTTTCTGTATGTATGTCATATATGGAATTTTTTTAATTGTAATTTTTTTTGAAAATTTTGGTCACACTGGTCTCAGAGTCGGGGTTGCCTTGCTGATTGTATAGAGTTGTGTAGTTTGCGTTCATGGCTGAGATTGTGAATTATTTTTGTAATCTTTCGTCTTTGTATGTGTGAATGTTTGCGTGTTTGTGTGTGTGGGAGTGTGGCATTTAGTTCTGTTGACGTTGGCGCTGGTGGTTCGGCCGCTGGTATTTTTTGAGAAAAGATGAAGGGTATCGAGTTACGCCTGTAGATGACGTGGTATTTAGAACGGAACTTCGTTACGAGACGAGGAGCGAATGCGAGCAAGGAGGTTATAAAGCGATTTAGGTGAAGAACAAATGGCAAATTTTTTTTATCAAATATATTCTTAGTAGATTAATGTGCTGGTTCGCCGTGTCTTCAAAGTTGTACGTATCTATAATTTCTAAGTTAAAGAATATATTTTCCAAATATACATATACCTTATTAAAATAAAACTAAAATTTGAAAGATAATTAATGATTGATACATTCATTTTCTACCAATACGAGAAATTTAACTTGATTTAGGAATTGAACAAAAACTCCACAAAATTTGATGACGATCGTTGGATATCAAACTTTGTTGTATAAATTATATGAGATATGACGTTACGAAATGCTTTTCAACTTTTAAATGCATGCTTTTGTTTATATTTTTGTGAAAAAAATTAATAACAAGAGATTATGAGTTATCTTTTGTTATTAACTTTGTTATTTATTAACAAGAGACAATGATAGCAAAAAGATTTCATTTACATTACCTATCTTATCAAAGTTGACGAGAAGTAAAAACAATATCGTTTGTTTAAAAAAAGTAAAAATGTTCAAAGTTTGGGAAGCTGCAAACTTGGAAGGATCCATTCAAAATCATGTAGCAGGTCTGCTACGTCATACATCTAAAGGTTAATAATAATCTATTCATAATATGGAAATTTCAAAAGCGCCAAAATATATTATCGTTGTGGAAATCGACACGAGCTTGTTATAAATTACATTTGTTCCAGTGATAACGAAGGGGATGTACACCATTTATTTTGTATCCTATCGAAATGGGATCCTTATAAGATGTGAAGTCTTATGTCGGCACGTGTGTATGATGTGAGGGATGACGTGAAAACGATAGATAGGTACATAAGTTATTTGTAATCTAAAGAGAATAGAATTACGTCATATCAACTTCTATTTTCAATTCACGTAAGAGACAGAGTGATCGAGAATCTCGTCGGTAGCATCGACATTTAGATACAAACATTAAGCATACACGGTGTCTATTTATTAATAAGTGAAGAGAAATTTTTATACCCTTTTGCATGTACGCACGGAGGAGTGTGAGATTTGGAATAGTTAAAGTTTATATAAAGAAGGAGTGCAGAAAAATATAATTTATTTATAAAATGTTTTACAAATACATTAAGTTATATATTAGAAACATATTAAACGATTCATTGTTTGCGTTCATACTGTCAATGTCAAACACAAATTGTTTGTGGTCAAACAATCGCACAGAGTAGAGATTGTCGTCAGAGTTTTAAAATGTCAGATTGACTGAATGGTTTACGGTTGAATTTCGACCACTGGGTGACCACTAGTTTCTATTAAATTATTTACAACTATTAATTTTTAACAACGTAAATATATTGACTACTATGTTTTTCACGGACGTGAAAACATGGTAAATGTGTCGAAAATGACAAGATCTATGATAATCTCTATAGTTTTCCTACCTACCCTACTTACTAACCCTAGTTTTTCATAATTTAGTTTGAATAGTTTCGGAAATAAGGGGGTGGGGTCGACGATATTTATCAGCATGTTTCTGAAGATATTACAAATTATTTTTTTTAATACGTTTTAATTATTACAAAAATTATTTAAAAAGCTAGCCTTTTGAAATTGTTGAAATTTTTTTTGTAGTTCTTGGTTTTCCCTTCTTAAAATTTCCTTATAATTATATCACAATTTTTGATTGCTGGCTTTGAGATTTGTGCGGGTTAATGAGTTTTATTACTATGCCATATCTCCAGTTTCTGCGTCTAACGGTTTCTAACTGACTGTGACAGACAGACGGATAGACACGCCAGTGGTTTTATAAGGTTTCCGTTTTTACTTTTGAGTAACCGTAAAAACCTTTAACATAAATTTCGAGTCCTTTTTTGTCAGTGTTTGGTATAAGATATTAAGTACTTTTGGGCAATAAACATTTTGAACAGCAGCGGGGGTCGTTGCTCAAATTTTCAATTATAGTGTTGTGTAATTTTAATATTTCCCGATTATCGTGGAATTTCTAACTGCTCTCTCTAAAGACTTTATTACAGTTGGAGCGTTTAACGCGGTTAACCCAGCTGGAACTTCATAAGAAATGGCTAAGTGTAAGTTTGGAGGATTAGTTTCACATTCTACATTTTTGAAAAACATTTTGAATGTGATGCAAATCTTATAATTTTCATTCAGTCGACATTTTATATTCAAAGTTTGTAAAATGATACAGTCTGACCGTACAAGGTGGTGTGAAAACGATTACAGAGCGTTTTTCTTTTAAGAAAAATGTTACAAAGATGTCCAAAATACTAAAATTATTTATGTATTAATTAGTTTTTAACAAACTTTCATTTGATATGGAGTATCAATGATCTTGGAAAAAACATGTTTTATTTTCGTATTTTAACAATCATTGCCTAAAACCAAAATTTGAAAGTTTTTACTGTTTATTTTTCTATAGCCGACACTTTCCATAGCTAAGCCAAAATTCAATTTTCTACTTCTGAAAAATAATCCTGTGACAGACAGATGGATGAACGAACACCGAAGTGATTCCATATGTGTATCGTAATGCAAAGTTGAATATTTACTACAAATAATTTTACTCTTTGCAAGGATGTCGTTTTTCCTTAAAATGTTTTCGGCGACGTCTATGCAAATATTTTTCTTAATTAAAACCCAGTTATGAAAAAAATGATGATAATTGGTTAAAAAATAAGCGAGTCGTGAACTTTTAAATTTAATGACAGTAGTAGAACGGGGATACTTTTCTGTCCCTTGCGCTCTCGTTGAAATACAATCAGCATTATTAAAAATTAAATCACAATTACATATTGCAGTCCTGGTCTAATTTTTAAAATTTGCCAAAACAATTTTTCGTTTCTAGCCAGTCTGTACCTTGAAATAAGATACAAAAAAATATCGTTAAATTATCGTCAATAATTATGGATCGAGATCGTGCGGCACGGTAATCCTCCATCGGAGCCCTCTTTATATCGACGAAAGCCGGCATAAATAAATAGACCACATCACAGATCAAAACGGGAAAACTAATCCCCTACAGCGTCGCCCCAAAAGGAAAACCAATATATTAATGCGTATTATTAATAAAAATTCAACATGAATAGATATGGCAGGCAGCGTTTTCCACGTGTAGCAGTCGCCTAGCAACCGGTCCCCCGAGCACGTGGGTGGCTGGCGTCCACGTATTTACACCCGGAAGTTTCTGGGAAAGGCTTACACGACCCATAATTGGCGGGCCAATTGAGTCGACTCTAGCGCGGCTGTTCCTTCGAATTTGTTGTGCCATCGTAAACAACTTATTTTTTGACTGTATTTTGATTTGAATTCCACGATAGAGGGAAAGGCGGGCGCTCATGGAAAAGCGGGGAGGTGTGGGCTGCTGGGAGAGTTTTGCAAATTGGCCAGTTTAACGGCGAATGGTCCTAAAACTTATCGTATAACGTTTCAGTTGCTATCCCCGAAGAAGACGTTAATGGTCCACGTGTTCATAAGCATGTGAGTTTATTGTGATGCTGCGTGTCTGACACGCGCGCCTGTGTATATGTTTGCCAGTGTGCGTCAAAGAAGGTAATTTTGTCGATTTATTCTGTTATTGATAATTTTTTTAATTTAGCCTATAAGGTAATATAAATATTTTTAATTTAGCCTAGGTTAATATAATAATATTGCTTAAATTACAAAAAAATACCTTAAAAACCAGTGAAGTTCCAAGAATATGCCTATATCAATAACGATATCAATTTATATAAGAAAATATTGAAGATAAAGCAAATATTATTGTGTCACGTAGTAAACAACATTGAATTATGAATTTATTCTGTATGATAATAAATATCTAGGAATTTCTTATCTCTAATCAGTTAATTTAATTTTTTTTCCTCCTCTACATAAAAGGGAACGAGGGTATAAATGTATGTTTAAACATTTTTCGCTTTATTTTTTCAGAACTTCGAGAAATTAATTGAATAAATGTCCTGTCTATCGTATTTATAAATTTGTTTGCTTTTCATTCTTGAATGGAATACCTGTTTTTTTATTTCTGAAATTTATGTTGGCACTGTAAGGTACTTGTTATGTTTTTAGGATTCCTTTCCTCAAAATAAAACGGAACCCTTATAGGATCTCTTTCATGTCCGTCGTCTGTCTGTCTGTCTGTCAAAGCACATTTTTTTCAGAAAGGACTTGAAATATCAAGTTGAAATATCGTATACTGGAACCTATGGCCTTACATTAATGTAAAAAAATTCAAGTTTTTTGGTTTACGCTGCAAAAAGATTGGCCCTTTGAAGTGAATTTTTGTTATTTATACCGTCATTGAAACCTTTAAGGTATTATCGGTCGACCTACAATCTTGAAAGTCGGCATAATGGGTGGTTTTATAGGCAAAAGTACAGGGAGATATCCAACAATCAGTAATTTCTATGTCTATGTGAATTATATAATTTTTGATTATATTATTTAAAAAATAATTTTTTTTAAAATAGTTTAATGAAATATTACATTCAATTAAATGTTTATAAATCCTTAAGTGTGTGCAGAACTCTCGTAATGCGAGTTCAATTCGTGCTTGACAGGTTTTTTTATTAGTATAAATATATGGGGTGACAGGTGACGGAATTGCAGCGAGAAGTTTTATTTTTTCACCTTTTAACGTACTAATCCTAATAACTTGGAGTAGCATCTGTTAAAATAGAAATAAAAATAATCCTCAATTTAGAAACAATGTGGATGACGCAGCTAAAAAGGAAATAATTGTTAATATTCGTATTGATATAATAAATTGAAAAGTATATCACTATAATTATTTGACATTATCATTTCCTCGTGTATTCTGTTTGTACGAAGTATTTTTTCTGTATACCATTACATAATCACCTGTTGTGGTTTTTCATTGTCTTACTGTTATTACATTTTTTTGTTTCAAGTTTCTACAATTTAAGTGTCATATCCTCAAATATAATATGTATGCAAATAAAAATTTAGCGGTAACTCTTCTAGTTTAGTGCAGCTTGTTTAATTTTATCGCAGAAATTGGAAAATTCCAATCTTTTATTTAAAAAAAAAAATATAATTTTTTAAATACATTTTCTCTCTTTAACCCATTTCTTTTAATAGGTAAGTCTAAATTCAAGTAAAATAACTTAGTATATTTTTTTAATTATTTATTAATAAGACCTGCAATATTGTCTTCGAAATATTCTTTTAATAGTTTTATGTTAAGCGTATTTTAAATAATCACGTACCGATATCCAACTGTAAAAAAACACGATGAAACAATAATTTAACACAAAGTATTGCTTCCTAACAGAGGCACGTTAAAGGCGATGGTTTTTTTTTTAAATTCTGAAATGGTCAACAATTCGATATTATTATGAACGAAAGCGACGAACAGAACTGTTTATTGTTTTTAATTAATTTATTCTATCAACTTTTACGTATTGTTGCAATCTTAAAACGTTTTTTACGTCGTGTACAAATGTAATTTTATTTCGTGGCAACTTAAAATAACAACCCGCGTTCGATTCAGCCAATTTCGAGTTGAAACTTCTCAACTTGTTTGCCACAGTTATAAATAACCATTGTAATGAAGTTTAATCAACAGGTGAACGATCGCCGTTTCCGCTTGACTACAGATGTGGGGTTCTATCATTGTTTCTCCAAACTCGGTTTATATAATTTTGGAAAGCTCTCCCTAATTGTTACCAAAAATAACATTTCTTGAGTACAACTCAAATAGGTGCTGTGCTAAAAAAATATTACGATACCTATGTAGGCGTTGAAGATATGGTCTGAAAAACATATTGGGCTTTTAAATTGTTTTAAATCGTTATTTATCACGTCTCTTCGGTGATTCCTAAAAATGCAAAAAGTAGGACAAATTTGTACATCGTTTTTTTTTTGGAATCTCTAATACAATTTATCACCAGGGATACAGATTAATTTCAGTATTCATATCGTTAAAAAGGATACCCTTGTTGGTTTTACATACTAGTTTTCAAAAATTATATTCTATGTTAATTTTCACATCATTAAAAAGGTGAATATTTTTAAAATAAGAAAAATAGATTTAATATCATCTTAAAAAATCTAGCAGATCATTGAAAAAATGTTGGCCTCCAACTTTGAAACTCTGAAAATATAATTAATAAAATCTTTAAAATCCAATTCAAAATCTTAAATATTTTTGACAAATTATTTCAGTAGTTTTAAGACAATTTCTTATTTTAAATAGAGATATATTTAATCAGATACCAAAAGTTTTGTTTAGGAAAAATTTAGACAATTTTCTTTAATACTTTTCACGGTATTCAGTAAACAAAAACTAATTTTAAACTTTTCACGCTACATCGCTTAAGTGTACAAAGATAATGCTATTCAGTAGATTCATATTTTAAATAATTTATAGATGTCTAAGAATAATATTGTTTTATATTATTGGTAGTATGCGTGTTATAACATAATTTGAGGGCGAATCAACTATTCTCAATGAGATTTTCTGAAACACACTTTAATTTTTATGTCTATATGTTGAATGAAAAAAAAAATAACTAATCAGCAGTGATTGTTACAACGCTTCTGATGTGGTATTATTCATTTCTGCGTCATAAGTACCTTTATCATTTACGGTTCGTCGCTTGCTTTCATCGGGTTTTTTCTTAATTATGGTGTTTTTTTTTAGATCGGCTACGGGGGAAATCAATATTTTGTTTTTTTCATTTGCAAAATGAGGCTTTAACATATGCCAGCTTTGTGTTTGGGGATGTACCACCAATATAGTTAACCGTACATTGGTGTTTCGAAAACCTATGTCAGTATGCTAAAGTAAAATATGAACTTTTCGGGATTAAGTATGCGAAATCGTACATCCACCTATCGTCTGTATGGCAAATGAGCGTGACATTAAGATTCAGCAAGTAAGTTTATTATCTACCTTTCGAAGCAGAATTTGAATCTGAACTCTCTTAGTTAAGCATACATTGGTGGTTCGAAAACCTATGTCAATATGCTGAAGTAAAATATGAACTTTGCGTAATAGTTGGTAACGGGATTATCTATTACATAACTGACCTGGACAAATACGTTTGTCATACTCTCATTTAGGGTTTCTTATCCGATTTGTTTTGACCGTTGTTATTTAGTCAAGGTAAAAGGAACTGATTTAGGGCATGTAGATATTGATTTGAGTTACAGATTTTGATTTTTTTCGAAAATAGGGATTGTAGCCTTTGTATTTTCAGCATAATACATAATTAAGTATTATTTCTTTACATTGTCGTTAATATATAGTTTGAGTTTGAAACCCATCTTCTACGAACACTGTTTTCATTTACAAATTACATTAAATATGAGTAAGTACAGAATGGTCTGTATCAGTATATGCTTACTGCACACATAATTACACCTTGATTTTGTAAAGATACTTTTCTTTTATTGATAGATAAAATACTAAGGGATAATTTGATAAGCTTTCAATGCATATAACGCTATCCTAAGGACGTTTATCGGAAAATTTATATAAATATTGTCTGCGATATTGTCAAAAAATCATTATCATGGACGACAACAAAATGTGGACATTATCTTTTCAGGTATACATAAAAATGTACACAAGATAATTATGGACATACGGACATTGGATATCTGACATTTACTTTAATAAAATATGTACACAACATGCTTATGGTCATACAGGCATTGGATGGCGGATATCCACTTTAATAAGAAATGTACACCAGGTAATTATGAATACAGAGACATGAGATATCAGACACTGGATGTCACATGTCAACTTCAATAAATATTTACTGGAGAAAATTATGGACACATTGACATTGGATGTCAGACATCCACTTTAATGGCGATTAGGGATATCAAAATAGTAATCAAATTAAAACAAATAAGTTGAAAATCTTGAAATATAACATTTATTTACACTTCAAAAATTTTCGAGAATAAGGATTTTAAAAAAGTGTTAAGCTCGTCGTTCGTCTTCTTAATTTAAAAAAAATTAAGTAAAATCTAAAAAGAACAGAAATTATACACCGTTTATATTTACTGAAAATTAATAGAAGAACATATATATATTCAATCAATTACAATTGTGGTATGGAACCATTATTGCGCAAATTTGATTCGCACTCTACCACTTTTTTCCGAAAATTTATTATTATTTTATATTCAAAGGTACAAAACATAAAATAAAAAAACAAAGGTTTTTTTCATAAAGGAAACTAAAATATTACGATTTAAAAAACACCACACATTTAAATAAATAAAAAACCTGTTAAGAACGAATAGAATTCGCACTGCAAGGGTTTCCATCAATTTAAACATTTAATGGTACATATGATTTCTATGAAACTATGTATATATAATAACACCCTTATTCAAACTAATATGTTTACTAGCTTTTGGTCGGGGTTGTAATATCGCGTAGATTTTCATTAATGAGGCAGTTTTTCCCGCAAAATAATGTTTATATTTCAATAATACCCTCCCTGACCGCGATAAAAATAACTTGTATTTTAGCTTGAAGTTTAAGCATTTCGTTGTGGTCGTGCGACAAATTCTATTCATCAATTCGTAAGTACGTACTCAGGCCTTGCTGCGTGGGCACTTATAATTGAATCTTAATTATCTCAGGAAATATATCGATGAAAACAAAAGGCTACAAATTTTTATCTGAAACCCATGTATCGTTTCAGTGAAAATGTCAATCAAATATCGCTTTAGTAGTTTTTGCGTAATATTTTAACTTACAAGAAGAACAGCGGGCAGACAAAAGCTCCTTAGAAAATATAGATAGATAAAAATATAGTCTAGATTTTGATTTTGGACATTCCGGTGAAAGTTCCGTACAGATCGGTCTGATAGTTTTTGCGCGTTATCCTAACCAACCGCCAAAAAGATGAACAGACAAAATTTTGTAAAAAAGGTTGTTCTGGCTTTAATATGATCTCTGTTAAAGCCAGAACTGACGTGAAAATTATGACCTGATTTTTAACATTAAAATTTAATGTTAAAAATCTCCCCTCCCTTCCCTCAAGCGATTTAATAAAATAGTATTGATTTTGCTAATAGGGTGGTTAAAACGTTTCCAAAAGAAGATTTTATAAAAACTAATTTTTAATGTTCAACATGTTATTAATCACAATTATATTTAAACGTTTCGTTATCATGAACAGAACCACCATGAAAAATTCTCTAAAAAATAATGAATTACTTCTGCTTTCTATTCAAGGCCAAGTGTGCGATGCGTCGTGTCATATATCGCTTCAACAAAATCGTGCAACGCCCGGTGTGCATGCATTGTGGGACAATTAACCCTTCCAGTAACGTTGAAATAGTGTATCTCGAGGACGGGATAGGATACGCAAATTGTTTATTGAATATAATCATCTTACTTTGGTTCTCAGTTAACCATAGGAGGCGTCTTCCTATACCAATTTAAGAACAACTGTATGTATAATGAAACAGTGAGGGTACAACAGACTAAAGATTAAATATATTATCTTGTAGTTAAAATGAATTCGTGTACTTTCAATATAACATAGACAAGAAATAGAAATTTTTGGAGATTACTCCTTAAGAACCGATATTCATATATAGCGCCCGGTATGAAGTTTTATGAGGAATAAAGTCAGAAGTTCAGAGCGTACTATGTTCAGAGCGTTAAAAAACTGCAACCGTTAGGTGACCTCTCCGCGCAACATTTCTGCACATCTTTAGTGTGAGATATCAATGTTTATGTGGCATTTTCTTATGACGTAATCGCAATGATGGAGTGTGACACACATATAGGCATTTTCTTATGACGTAATCGCAATAACGGTGTATGACACATAGTTTACTATCGTTCGCTTTTATCAAGATGTAATCATTAAATGTCATTATGTGTGAATATTTATGGTGTCTTCTATCCTACAAAATTAAAAAGTCTTTTTTAATTTTAACTTCTTAGTCTGACGTTATTAAATGTTTTAATTTTGTTGTATAAATTTGATCTTGTTCATTTGTGTTTTGCTTGAAAATAATTACATTGTCAGCATTTTTTGTTAAAGAATTTTTCATTTACATTTAATGATATTGATATTTATATTTATATACAGTGTCACTTATTTTATACATTCCAAGACAATCGTACTTAAGGAGTAAATTCCAGTCGCTCGTCGGAGCTGACACTCACAATTGGTCTTTTTAAATTTTTTGTCTCTTTATAGACGCATCATACAAAAATGGTGGGGTTTTAATGTTATATAACTTAGAGGCTCGAAAATAAAATTTATTTATTAATTCGAAAATGCGTTGCAAGTTAAGGAATTCTGTCTATATCTAATATTAGTTTTCGGTTCTTGTATTATGTAAAATCTAGAACTGAACATTATTTATTATTGCATTAGATTTGCATGTTGTTTCGTCCGCATCGATTTCAATTAAATTAAAAGAATTTCCATGCAGATTTTGAGGTACAAAATATGTTCGGGAATATATTTAATATACAAGATGCGCCATCTATTAATAAGTAATAGTGTTATTATTATATATAATTTTTATTATTGAGCACTAACACGATTACTAAACACCTTATGGAATTATGCTGTTTTTCGAGTTGAAAAACTTTTAAGTAGCATTTATGTTAATCATGAATTATGTCTGTATCAAGTTTTGAGAAATTCTATCCAACCGTTTATCATCACGCAGATTGAGAAAAAAGTATCTAAATTTTTGCATTTAAAATGTTAGCTGGATATACATATTTTAGTTATTATTTATTAATAAGTCGTTAAAAAGATTTTATTTAACTTTAGACTACGCATTTTATAAAAATATTTAAAAATAACTATTATAAAAATGTTTCCATTTTTAGGGTTCCGTTGTCCGTCCGTCTTTCTGTATGTCTGTCAAACTTGATACCTCCGTGCGTTTTTCTCAGGAACGCATAGAGGTATCAAATTGAAATTAATAACAAATAGCTAGGTCTACGGTCTACTGTGTAAAAAATAAAGCTTTCGAAGTCAACGCAATAAAAAAGCTCTCTAAAAATAAGGGTATTTATGCCGCATATTTTGACACTCGTAAATAAATCAAACCTATAGGGTACGTGCCATTAAAATTAGGCAAGAAGCAAGGCCTCACAGCATAAGTAAAGGAAAAAATTGAAATATGCCCTATGTTTTTATGCCTGTGAAAGATATGGTAGGCGACAAGTTTACGTCGTGCAAAATTAATATTTGCAAATAGTGTAATAGGTATCCCATTTACCTTTAAATGTTTATAAATGCCTATATGTGTACGGAACCCTCGTAATGCGAGTTCCGCTCGTGCTTGACAGGTTAGTCGTTTTTAAGTTACAGCAATCTCTTTATACTTATTGATGTTCTAGCTCTATTCCGTGATAAACACTCGACCTCGTAAAGCGTAATAAGAAACCAAGTTCACTGAACCGTTCTGAATTTGCTGAACCATTGAACTACTTCTTTCAAGTCAATATCAAAACACTGAAGATGGAAGAATTTTGATATTTGCTTTATTTGATCGCTATTGTGAATTATATTAATATGTCGATTTTCTAATGTTGTATGTGCATTACACCTGTTTCAACATTTTATGAATCGAAGCTCCCCGTTTGCTTTATTATTTTATATATAAACCTTCAGTGTATGCGAATAGGTGTGTTATTACACGGCAAGATGGTCACAATTAATTTCGTTTTGGCTCACACACGGTTCACATCTTCTTCAGCGTTACCTAATTTAAAGTAATACATTAGAAGCTATACACCTTATAGGTTGCGTCGCTCAAAAGTTAGATACGACCCTTAAAAGCGAGGCAATGGGAAATATACGAGGCGGCACTTTATAATATCTGGCTTAGAGATTGCACAGAATTGTATTTCCAACTTTTGTGCAAATTATGTTACTTCAAAATATTATTTACACATTTTTATCAGGCGACCCATTTGTGAATACAGGCGTGTCACAGTTTTTTTTATCTTATTTATAATGAGTCTATGTGCTACAAGCTATGATTTCTATTCCTTATTAGGCTATTACCATGTTATCGTTACCATTGTTTTTAGATTATTACTTTACTACGTTACGTTATTTTTTACCTGATTTTACATATATTAAAATAGACAAAGATTAGTGAGTAATGCGTTTTCATTTTTCTAAGCGAAACTTCTTTTACAATAAAGAAGTTTCACGTCGTATATTCCATTAGGATGAAGAATCATGCGTTTCATTAAATCTTTTTAGTTACTTTTGTTACCCTGTTTGTCAATTTTTTATTGTATTATCTACCGTACAGATAAAACAACGATTTTTTAAATATGTTGTAACAAAAAGAACACGAAATACAAAACTTAAATTAAAACCAATTCGATATTTGAATATCATGTGTGTAGTAATCACACCGTATTGGCAATAAACATTTTCAAACTTCTCACCGAACCCGCTTCCGCCTACGGCGACAACTGCCCTTCAAAAAAAAATCAAACACGAAAGCCTCCAAAACAAAGGCCGTTGCCCCCGCGACTCCGCGAAGCCCCTGAGCGCTACACGTGCAGGGTCGCGTCTACACGTGTCTTACCCTCCCGAGGGGGCGGAAAGGGAGAAACGTGGCGTGGAATGGGTCGGAGGTAGAGATGGGGTGTGGGGACGCCCACGGTCGGAGCCAGGGGTGGGCAGTTATCGGAGGCGGGCGGTGGAGCGATTTGTAGTGTGAGGCTGGAGAAAGTTGTGTATCCACGTAGTTTGATAAATGAGTTGTGGTTTTATGTTTGTTAATTTTGCCGATTTGTCTTCCTGTTTATAAATAATGAATTATTTATTTTTAAAAAACTATATAAAGTCAAAGAATGACACTATATATTGTATTTGAAGGGGTGGTTCGTAAATCAACAGGCCGTGTCCTGTCATTTTATTAAGTAAATAAAGTTTGCCGTGAGATTTAATATTTATTAACCCCGTCCCCGCTTAATTAATATTAATTAATGACAAACCAAATATAACCAATTCCAGGTTTTTCTACTCATATAATAAACAAGAAAATTTTGTTGGTTTTTAGGGGTTCACGCAAACGTTTCACGCTACTATTTCTATTTACGTACAACTTTCTAAATATTCATACCTCATAGATTCCAGATTGCCTTAGGGATGTACTTATGTTGTATAATTTTTAAGTCACAGTTAATAATGTCAATATAGTCGGAAAAGAATGTCGCTAGTCTGAGCGTTTTTGTGACTAAAGCTGGCAAAACTATTACGTCTATACTAATGATATGTATGGAGGATTGTAGATCTTAAAAAGGTCTAAAAAATATTCCAGTACCTATATTTTAAAGATAAGCCAAGATAGTAGTTTTTAAGTTAAATAAGTGCGTGCAACAAAAGTAGCGATGTTAAGATTAATTTCTTAATCGTCATTAAACTAAATAGGATAGCAATTTTAAGTGTTTTAATAGGTAAAAAAGTTGTGAGCCGTCGTGGGACGCCTCGCACATGTGAAACATCTAAATTTGTTTATATTTTTATATTGAAATATTTTTATTTGAACAAATTGAAAACGAAAAAACAAATATTCAGATAGTTGCTAATTATAAAATATTAATTTTGTTTTATTTTTATGAAATAATTTATTGTAGAAATATTTTTTCACAATTTATCGAAAATATATTTTTAATTTTACTGTTAGCCGACAAGACGCCAAGTTGGCCGATTTAAGTCGGGAAGAGCCGACAAGACGCGAAGCTAGCCGAATTAAATCGGAAAGAGCCGACAAGACGCGAATCTGACCGAATGGTAAGTCGCCATCCAAGCCGAATGCCATCAGAACGTTTTTACTCCTATCCAGACAACACCAAAAATAGACACTTCATACCTTATAATTTGGATTAGTAGTGTAAAATGAATGAAAAGGTTTTAAATTGAATAAAATAGAAATGCACATTTTAATGCCGTTCAGTGCGATTTATTCGCACATAAAGAGGGCCCCCACGCCCTCGTCACAATAGGGGGTGGCATATAAAAATATTTTTAACAATTAAAATAAAGCGCAAGACTATGTTCACAAAATAGAAATGCATATAAAAAAATCTTAATGAAACAACTTAATTCTATCCGTACGAAGTCTTTGTACGTGTTATTTTGCACCTCGGGGAAATGACACGTAACATGCTGCATAAAGAGATGTTCTAGGTACTATCGTTCCCTATCCTTTAAGATACCCATGTGATGTCGGGATGGATTGCCAGTATTATATAAGTTTCAATAAAAGTTTGTTTTATTTATTTTTAAATTTTACAAAAAAAAACACCTGTTGGCGTGATTTCGATATTTGAACATCGAGGAGATTTTACTATATCTTCTTTATTGATCTTGATCCACAGAGACCAAATGTAACGAAATACAATTAAATATACACTCTGGATGCCACATTCGTTATTCGATTCAGATGAAACTTAATGCAAAATATTTTAGGTTTAAATCTAGCTTATATTCATGTATAGACGAATTTGGTGGAATAATTTAAAAATGACCTCTGTACGAAATTTAAGAAATCGGTAAAGGATGCAACATTAAAAAAAACTTTTAAAATACTGCAACTTTTGTCTTGAAAGTTTTTTTAAATCGCTTATAGATAAAAGGAAAGCTCTCTGAACTCCATTGAACGCTACGTTTTGCAAAATTGACCTTTGCGATCAGCGCCTTCCAATAAGATTTTTCACGTCATATGACAGGATATGTCTTTCTATTAAATGATGTACTTTTCGATTAAAATTAAAATTTATTTAAACAAAAAGTTTGCAACTGTTGAATATTGAGAACAAACTAAATAATACACAATTATATTTCACGACCTTACATAGAGAAAAAAAACTAATTTAAGGGTTTATTACTTCAAACTGAAAAACGGCACCATTATAAGAAAAATTACGTATTCGTTTGTCAATTCGTCTGTTACAGCCAAATTTTCTAAGAAACTATGCGACGTAAAAACTAATACTTTTTTAAATTTTATATACCATGTGGGGTATCACGTGAAAAGGCTTGTACTTCTATTTTTGCGAAACTACTAAAAGAACAATTATGAAAAAACAGGGTTGATAAAATCTGACTAGAATATTACAGGAGAACTATGGCAATTACCCTAATTAATATTTTATAATTAGCAATTAGACCTTATCATTTTTGAAATATGTACCTACCCTTATTTAACATTTGTAATATATGTGTTAGGAAATATATTTGCGTTGTGAAAACTTAATATTTGTAAACACTTGTATTATAGAAATACTATGTATTCTTAAATGTTTATAAGGACCTAAATGCTTACGGAACCAGCGTAGTGCGATTTCTACTCGTGAATCAAAAGTATTGATATAATACTCGTGAATATTCTCCAATAAAAATACAAAAATAATTAAACATGAAAGCATCGAAAGAAAAGTATCGATATTCCGAAGTGTCGATACTGGTCCTGAATAGTATATTATGTTCCTTTTTAAATGTTATTCTGCATATTTCAAATTCACACATATTTCTTACTACCTTTATGATGTGCATTCACTTTTACTCCTCAAATAAAACTCGTAAATATATAACAAGACAAAGTAAGAACATGCAAATAAAAAAATAGTACTAATCTAATAAGAGTTCTAATTGTAATAGAATAAAATAAGATCTAATATGCAACGTTTTAATCTAAATGAAGATAAAAAAAAACAATGTAAGAAAAAGAAAACACGAGACGGACCACCGAAACGTGTACAGAAGAGAGCGAACGTGAATAACGTTCTAAACTTGTCGCTCTTCCTCTAGGTAAAAAAGTAAAAATAATATTATGCCCAATCGTTTCGCACTGAAACGTGCTTCAATACTAACTTGGGCGGGAAAAAACGAGCGATGTCTTTTCACAAATTACAAACGGTATAAAGTGTCGCCGATGTGTTTTTATAGTATCATATTGCCCTCATTAAGCTGCAATTCGAAAGGAGTTTTTGGATTTTTGGAGTTTACTCCTTAAGAATCGATTTTCATACAAAACGCCCACTATGAGTTCTATGAGGAGGTAAATCAGAGGTTCAGAGCGCTAAAAAAATGTAACCGTTAGGTTCTGATCGTACGAAGTTCAAAGCGTTAAAAGTGTAACCGTTAGGTGGCCTCTCTGCGCAATACTTTTGCGCATCCTTAGAGTGAGATATCAATATGTTTATTTGGCATTTTCTTATGCGTAATCGCAATGATGGAGTGTGACATACATAGTTTACGATCGTTCGTTATATCAAGATAATCATTAAATGTTTATGTGTGAATATTTGATGTCTTCTATCCTACAAAATTAAAAAGACTTGAAATTTTGGCTTCTTGGTCTGACGTTACTAAATGTTTTTAATTTTGTTGTTGTATAAATTTTATCTTGTTCATTTGTGTTTTACTTGAAAATAATTATATTATTAGCATTTTTTGTTAAAGGATTTTCCATTTACTTTGTACTTTTTGGAGTCAAATTTCTTTGATCGCGATGAGAGTAAAATGTCAAGGTAGTAACGTTCTTCACGCAACGTTTTGCAACGTTCGCAACAAAAATAGGCATTTAGCTAAGAACCGAGAGAGAGGGAGAGAGATAAACATGACAGAATAAGACGAGAAGTGTACACGAAAAGTGTATATACGAAAAAAAAGCAAAGTGGCGCTCACTACTGCCATCAGCTGTTTTGTAAGTTATGTGTCAAAAGTAAACTGTCAAAATTTTGTCAGTTTAATATGTCTTTCTATGATTGATTTAATACTAATTTTACGTTTACCTCGTCTATTACAATACTAACAACATATGAACTTAATTTATTTATAAATCCGCAATGAAACCGCACCTATAGTTGTCGTAAATATAATTTACAACAGGAGCAATATATCCTAACTTCCTTCAGTCACATTTAGCCTTGTTCTGGTATTGGCATCGTGGCCAATTTTTACTTATCAATTGTCTATATAAATTTATATGAAGATTTTATTAGAAGTTTATGTTAATTTTTAATGACATTTTTTTAAAATTTTTCTGTATGTATGATATTAAAACCTTCTTGTACTAATTTAGTACAATATATGGACTTACACTTAGTATATATTTTTTAATATTTATCATAATGATAAGACTGAGCAGTTATTTTAAAGTGAGTAATATTTTTGTTAATTCATGTTTATTATTTTTTGCTAATAAATATACCTGTATAAATTTAGCGTTCTTAAATTCTTGAATAGAATACTTTCCTTTTTCTCTCTCTCTCTCTCTGCCATTTTACCCCTTGCTATATATTATAAATCGAGGTTTATATCCCCAAAGAAGTTTCACTTCTGTTACCTGTACTCTATACACGTGACAGAAGTGAAACTTCTTTACGTTTACGTGTAGTTGCACCCGATAGTTTTCCGTATCCGTAGTAAGGACATATAGATCAGAAACTCTTGTGTTACCAATTCATTTAGTTGGGCTTTCTCTACATCTTTACATACAGTAGTCTATCATTTAACCTGCGAACATTCTTTCCTCTTCGGATGCTTTGTTCAGGGAATGCTTTCTTTACTGCATGTTCTTCTTTCTTCTCACTTGATCCTAAATCCTCAAACGGGTTTCTATAGGTTTATGTGCGATATGAGCGACTTTGAAATATCATTTCATATTCGTTTGTATTTTGTTTAGTACACCATTTTTCAACCTATCGCGGCGTTTTCATTTTATTCACATGGAGTTTCTTTTACTTTCGTATTTAAAATATTAACAATGAATAATATAATTTATATTAGGATGAATGTATAATCGATATATAATCCGATCAATACGCATCCTTATGCTACGTTTTGTATACTAAAGAAAACTGACATATAACAGTACACAAAAGCAAACAGTTTCCTCTACATCACAATAGGTCATTATTGTAATATGAAATAAACTGAATTATGGTCTACTCACCTCCTTCCACATGTTGGTTTTCTCAAAGGTCATATATTGTTAGGGACAATAGGTAGTCCATATATTTGTATACAGAAGCATGCAAGAATCTATCAAAGTAATTCACGAAATTCTTTTGAAATACTTTTAAACGAGGGCGTTCGTACTTATATTTTACTAAGAATATGTGTTAAATGGGCGCGGAGTGTCCGTAACGTGTAACTATTTGAATTTTGAATAAGATTGAACGTTGCCACGCGGTTTGCTTCTAGATACGTACGTCACAATGTATATATCGAAGAATTCTGCACGTGGCTTTGTTTAAAAGAATATTAAATAATTTCGATCTTTGTAATTTAATTGTTGGTATTTTAGGTTTAAATCTGGGTTAAGTTGTTGTGGAGACAAATTAGGTCGAATGGTTTCAAAATGACGACGATATAAAATTTAAAACATGGACATAGGATGCAATATTAAAAAAGAACTTTTATAATGCTCCAAATTTTGTCCAAAAAGTTTTTTCAGCCGTTTATTGGAAGAAACGAAAGCGCTTTGAACTCTATTCAACTCTACGTTTTGTAAAATTCACTTTTCCGACTGACGCATTCTATCCAGGTTTTTTTTATCATTGACAGGATATGCCACTCTATCAAATTATATAAGAATGTATAATTAAAACATATTAACTTATTTTTAGTCTTTTAATTTAAATGTTATTATGGAATTGTGTCATTATTTGAAATATATTATATTAAGAAGTATCTAACTACTTTGAAATTTTATTATACATTATCAATGTTTCAAAAATCTTTTTAATGTATAATCGAAATTAGAACCACGGAATCACGTCAATATATATATGTTTGTTTGCACAGATAATTTTCTCGGAGACCATTCGATAGTTACAAACCTTATGTACAAAAAGTTAAATAGTTAAATGTCCTTGTTAGGGAACAGTTTTGAAGCATGAAAGAGGAAGAAAATAATGTTTATTCAAGGTCATTATGCAGGGTATTAATTAGAAAATCGCCTACCTCCACTCTCTTCTCATTGTCTAAAACGATCTAAAAAAAATCGAGAATATTGGTAATGAAGTCAATATTGGTAAAAATTATGAGCATCGTGCGATAATACTTGCGACAGTTTTTTGTTGACCAAAATATTAATATTAGCAAAAATAATTTTGGATTTACCTTTTTCCTCATATTAAAGTTCATTAAAAATGTTGTAATCTTTTTATCATATTTTTTATTATTTATCAAGTTATTACAGAGTTAAGCGTAACACGGTTTATGTGAACGCTGCAGACGTAAACGTTATGCGCGCATCACCAGCCACTGATACGGATGTAGCATATAGTTCGATGTTCTGAATGTCTGAGTTATTCTTTTTAAACATATTTTCATACAATAGTATTCAATTTGTATTTCAATTTGTATATTTTACATAAATCAAACTTTGAACCGCAATTATTTAATTTATTTGAAGATCAGCATAAATTAAGTTAGCTATCCTACTTAAAAGAATATATATTCCAGATTTTAAGAAATTATTAAGAATCGTATATACGTATTTTAAGAAATATATTTTAATAACATTGAATCACTTTATGTATAGTCATTAAAAACTAGAATGACACGTCTAAGATTTTATGGCTCGGTACATTAATAGTGCAAGTACCACTTGCACTTGATCGGTTTTTATTTTAAACTAGCTGTGTCCGCGACACGTTCGTATGGACCTTTAGAAATATTATTAATTTAACTCAGACACAAACGGAGAAACACATAAAAACATTTTTTTTTAATTTTCTCTTACTTTGTTATTTTCCCTAATTCAATTTTTCGTAAATATCATAAATATATAGATGCACCAATTATACAGTTTTGTTATATGCACAGACAATTAAGAAAGTAACGATCAAATTTACACGAGCGAATACTAAACTTATTAAAATAATTAAATTATAAATATTGAGAATCAATTAAAATTTTAAGCAAATAGAGGAAACATAGTAACTTTACGGTGTATATAACACCATCGAAAAATTGAATGTGCGTAAGACGACCAACAACGACTTCCGCCCTCATATGTCTGTCCGGCTGGAAAATTTCTTTGTGTGATTTAAATTACAAGTAACGTTATAAATTGATATACATAGATACACTATACATTTGCATTTTCATAATTACTGCGCGACGAGTAGCTAAACACTTTGTTGTATTTATGAAACGTAAATGAATTTTTGACAATATTAAATTTGCATATCTTCCGATTGACTGCACCGATTTCGATGAATTAAAAACTAAATGTTACTCCAAATCAACTGCTATGTTTTTCAAATTCTCTTATTTCTTACGTCTTCTTTTCTTCTTTCCTTTAAGCAGACAAAAATTTTAAAAAGTTTTACTTTTGCCTTCTATTATTTTTATTATCTAACCACTTTTGTTTTTTTTTTTGGTAATTTTATTCAAACTAAAAGCACGCCAATTCCACAATTGTATTATATGTACAAGTTTTTGGTTGTTTTTACAAATGGCGAGGTGAAAATTCAGTTTGTCCAAGAAAACGGAAGCCAGCTTGGCTCTCGCTTCACTTGCAGCAAGTGAATAAGCATACAGCGAGCATCTTTTGTTAAGTATTTTAAATAATTTGACAATTACGCCTAACGGCTACTGTGCACGGTTTCAGAAGCTGCACGTAAGTCGTTCACGTGCACGCTCGCAACAGAGCACGTGCGTGCTCGAACCAGACTGAAATTTGTTTATTAGTCGGCTCGTCCTTTATGCGGGAGGTTTTCTATTTTGCATTGGAATAAACACAATCGTAAGTGATCAAAGCGAACACCGTCTTTTTGGATTCCTTTACAAGCTGCAGCTCCGTAGTCTTATTAATCTTATTTACTTTTATTTCTCTTCTCATTTGTTTATAAAATACTTATTATATCGCTAAGATCATTGATATCACGAAGAGTTAAATTAGAGTTTTAAACACCGGCCAAGTGCGAGTCTGGTTCGCACTACGAGGTTTCCGTACTCACACTATTTAAAGTCACATACTTTTAATTTAAAGAGCGTGATATGATGACTTGCTTAACGGAAAATTAAGCTACGTTTAATCATACTTACAAATGATTATGGTTAAACGCGGTCTCAGTATCTTTTTTACAATTAAACATAGTTTAATAAGCTAGCTATTTTACGCAATTTTAAAGAAAATACCATTTGCATTCTACTCAAACGAATTTTTTATTGTTACTTTACAAAGTTAACAAAAAAAAATGTGCCTTGGAAAAATATTGTTTTCAATTTCTCCAAAATGGCGAAAATTTATGTATATTATAATTTCAAATAATAACAAAAGTTGAATATATTTGGCGTCAATTTTGTAGAAATTCATTATTGACAATTAAATGAAACTAAGTGATGTAGTATTATTTCTACTTTATTTAAGATATTTACCACGACCTAGGTTTTGTTGTATTACAAGACCTTTAGGTGGGCTATTAGCGAAGATTAGATAGATCTAAATCCTAATTTCCATATAAGTACCTTTAAAAAGATATCAATGTGACAAATTCAAGGTAGCGGCATTTTATTTTATAATAATGGCGGGCGTTTTTCAGACTTTCACTTAACGAGTAATTTTTTTTTACATTTTATGATATTTTATTCTCTTCTATGTATAAAACAATATAGGTTTCACAGCCATTTTTATAAGATCATAAGTCAAAACACTACTTTTTTGTTAGAAATTATGTTTAAAATGGTATTCAACCCTTGCGTAAATACAAATATCGAACATTTTTATTTAGGATTCTTTTTAGAAATGAGTATTGAATAAATTTTCATATTTATGAGGGTACACTATAAAAAGGTTGTCTAGATTTGGTAAAAGCCTGTCAACATCACGTAACTATGATATTCACTTAGAAAAATGTATTTCTGAAGGTTTACTTATAAAAATAAACGCGAAAGTACAATACAACAATCGTGCCTCGCTAAATTTGAAAATGTTTCAGAATTACGTGACGAAATAAGTGGGGATAATTAAAGAAAAAAGTTTTCTGTTTCGCTCTGGAAGTGTTTACAACACAATACGTCCCGCAATCGTAAAGCTTTTTTTAGCTACAAAATATCTGCCGTAACTTTCAGTTACGTTATTCGGCGCCCGAGAGAATCAGGTTTTATTTTTGGAAAGTTTCTGTGAAAAGTTCACGAATTTTTCCCAACGATATTTTTAGATAAATACTCAAATTTCGTGTTACCTAAGTCGTATATAATTTTTCATGATTCATTTTTTACGACTAAAGTAACATGCAATTTGTATATTTATCTTGTTTGTGCTAAAATTGGTGGGGTATAACTTTTATCTCGTTGAAAGCACCAATTTCACGGGAATTTATATGAAGTGTATGAGTGTGACCAGCTTTCAATCTATATCTCGCTAAAAATAAGTTTCAATTCCTAAAAAAGTCAAAAAGTTAAATTGAAAAGCAGTGAACAATCGTTTTCTCGAAATGGGTTTTCCGTCCTTTATATATCCAAAATTTTTCGAATCACCTTTTCACAATTTGTGGTTGACAAAAATTTTCGAAAATTTATACGGATTTTCTGAAATTTGAAATAAATTTTTTTTTTCTTGCACAGGTATGCACTCGTAATCCCTTTTTATAATTACCATTATGAGACGCATCGTCAAATTAGTTTAATGCATGCGTCTATATATTTTAAAATGCAGTATCTGCCTTTCTATTTCTTTGTTATATATGTGTCTATTTGAAAATTTAGTGTTTGTTTTTCTGTTTGTATCGTGTCTGTGTCTGTGTGTGTATGTCTATTTGCTATCTTTCTCTCAACAGGTGGAAGGTATTAGATCCTATTTGACACGAAGAATTGCCCAAACAAAGTTACGCATTATTCAGATTACAGAGTGGCCCCTTGTAGCTGTCCCGCGGTATTCAACGTTATTTGTATACTTTATGAAAATTCGGTTGTCGAAGTATTCTTGATGTCAAATTCGTAATGTTAGTTCTAAATGACGTACCTACTACAAAATAAAACTTCCACTTCACGTTAATCGAGACACAGCAAAGATCCTCATGAAGTAACATCCTTTTATTTCCTAAACAGAAGCTGACGTTTTAAATGTAGTAATATGTAACATAATACAACAATTTAAGAGGGAAAAGCGGATAGCTTAAGCAATGTTGTAATCAAGCCGTGAAGGGTGAAGGAAGTAGGTAAATAAGTTTTTGGTTTTTGAGAAGATTTAAAAATGCCTTTATATTTACTAAGATATATAGATAGGAACATTCTCTACATGGTTTATTCATTTCTATTATTTTTGCAACAAAAAAAACAACATAAGCGTCTTGCGATTTCGAAAGTTGTTTGTGTTAAAAATAATAAGGTATTCTGTAAAATTATTATAGTCCTTGAGGTCTCATAATTATAGAGGGACGCGAGGAAGGCAAGGCCTAGTTTTTTTTCTTTTAAAAATATCCCTATAACTTTTTAATGCTACTATCGGCCAGCAACTGCGATTAACTATCATATTTTAAATTGCAAGTCTTTAACTGTCAAACTTTAAATTTTAAAATGAAATGTAAATAATAATATACAAAATATTTTAAAAAAAATCATTAATTTCGTAATAATTTAGCAAACGTAAGATGCTGTGTTTTTTTGGTGCTCGATGGGCATAGTGATATATGAAAATGGTTAGGTTTTTTTAGGGTTCCGTATCTCGGAAAGAAAAAATGGTTACATGATCACTTTATTACCCGTGTGTCTGTCAAAATCTCTTTTCTTAGAAACGGCTAGGTATCTATCAAGAGTTGAAATTAATATAAGTTATTAACTTTTATGATCCCATAAAATTGCAAAAAAATCAACTTCTAACTGAATGGAATAAAAAGATACGGTCTTTTGAATATCACGTAGTTTGATGCAGGTTCATTGATACATTCATCACGCCTATTAGGTACTTGTTCTAGATCTTAAAATTTTACATGAAGAAAGGTCTCATGGTACACGTAAAGAAAAAAAAACAAATATTAATTTCTAATTCTATGTGGAATAATTATGTGGGAAACTTAATTTTTTTTGGTTTTGCGGCGTGTTTTACATATTTATAGAGTACCTAATTAGTAAACCCTACGATAATATGGTATAATGGTACGGAGCTTTCAGACCCTGATTCCTACTAGCACTTGAACATTTTTTAGAATGCGTCAAAAACCGAAACTATTTCGATAGTAGCGGACAATTATTTGGTTCGACAAGACCAATGTTTGTAAAATTTTTATTTTGGCCAAGTTTTGATCAAAATTAAAGGCCGTTGTAATCGAAACAATGCACGAAACTGTAATGAAGTAATCCGTTTAACATTATATGAGAAATGTGTCATTATCTTAAATACAGAAATTTATAAACATATCCAATGTACGTACCGCACGCATGCGTTATATGACATGTCCAGAGTGGTCCAAGCGAGAAAGCGCAAGAAGAAAGCGAGTCCCGGTCTCTGACCCCGGGACGTACTCCGCCCCTGCTGCATGTGCGCCTAAAGAGTCATTGGATACCAGTTTCGTGCACTCGTAGCAAGTTTCAGAAATTTAGGATTTATCATTACTTATTGATACAATTGAGTAAAATAGTCTCACCCTTAAGAAGAAATTAAAAATTTTGAGAAATATATTTTTACAAATAAATATAACTAAACCAGTTGATTGATTTAAATATAAGTATGGGTAACATTACTTTTATAAAGCATAGGAGGTACATGATTTAAAGATATGTGCCTTGCTAAAAGTGGTGCCCATAAGATAATTTATCAGTCATCAATACGACTATTTTTTACTTTTTTCTAGCCCACGTGTAAGCATTATGTGGGAATATTTTTGGTTGCTTTACCTGTCTATTTAATTGATCGTCATTGGTAATTAATACATGCGACCCGCGAGATTATACACAGTCTCAAGATGAATTGGACACCATGATCCAATGGAAGGTAGTACCTAATTATAAGTAATAGATTAATTATATGGGTTAAGAAACAACGACAATATATATATATATATATATATATATATATATATATATATATATATATATATATATATATATATATATATATATATATATATATATATATATATATATATATATAAATATATATATATATATATATTTATATTTATATATTTATATATTTATATATATATATATATATATATATATATATATATATATACACTCAAGTGACTAGTATGATATAGTAGTCTATGGTACCGGAGACACAATTGCGAATTTATTTTTACTTATTAGAAACATCATACTTAGGTGGTCAGAAACATCACACGTCACATTAATGATTAGACGATTGGGAAGTTGGGTGCAGCGGGAAGTAGCAATTTCCAGCAGAATTACTTTAAATGCGGATTTCTGGAAATATTTTTGTTTAACAATTGGAAAATAAATTTCATAATTTAAATATATCATCTAAGCTCAAAACAATGAAAATCAAACATAGCAATACGTATGCGTGCCTTTCCTCCGCTTTTTTGAGCCATTCAGTATTCAACGTCGAGTGCAGTTAATTGTTACACAAAATCCAAAAAAAGAAAATTACACTAATACACCCACGCATGCTTATATAAACATTTATATGTATATACATAGGTATAAGTAAGTATATATATATATATATATATATATATATATATATATATAATGTGTGTGTGTGCATGTATATACATACCTACATGGTTTCTAATCGCCGCCGCTCGCGTGCGCTCCATGTAATTCCATGCTATTCCTGTATGCAGCAAGTAGGTCACTCAGTATAAATAGAGAGTCGTCTGCAGCGGGCAGGAATCGAAGTTGCTACTCCGCTTAAACCGTTCGAGGAAGGAGCAAAAAGACAATAACGATCGAGCGCGGCCGGTTAGACTTCGTCCAGGTTCACTTAATTTAACTGACGTTATCAATTTCATCGTCAAACTAGTGGTGATCTAAACTCGGGCTAAGTTTAATGAAATATTTTTACTGATAATTTTAGAAAAAAAAAACCGTATTTTAAAGTCGTTATATAAAAAAATACATTTGTGATCCAAATATTATTTGGGAATTTTAATAAAACAATTTAATTTCGGGAAACAGACTATTTGTAAAAAATACTTTTGGCCTCTATTGAACTAACATGTTAAAGCAATTGACAGACAAAAACCTGGGTTCTAATTTAATACAAAAAAAAACTTCAATGTAGCCCTTGACTTGAAGAAACAAAACGCGGTACCCGCATTTTCCCACCTACGATTATAGTTTGTTCTTAAATTTAGGAAAATTGACAATATCTTAGCAAGTCTTAGAACTATTTCCTGAGATTCATACAATGACTTTTTAAAATCTTTTGAAGTCGTCATTTATTTAACATATATTTCTTCATTAAATATTGATCTTATGCATATGCTATCTGTCATACACGAACAATCGGAAACTAAATCACAATAAACGATAATACATAGAGTAAAATAACGAACGACGCCTCTATGGCGATGTCGTAGAGTTCAGTACCCCGCGCGTGTCTATGACCGTTTGGGCGGGAAAGGCGTCGATTAGCGCGCCAACTTTACGACTGCCCGACGCCATATTGGCATATTACACTTACGCCGACCATGGCAGTTATTTACTTCAATGGCCGTTCAAATAAAACATTTTGTACTTATAAATAATGAAACAACCTGCAGTTTGTGTTTTAAATGTTGGGACACGTTTGTTTCTTAATGATCGGCCGAGAGAGAGATTTGATTTTATTGATTTCTCGAGACGTGACATATATATTTATCTTCCTAAAAGCATAGATTCTTTCTTAAATGGCTGACGTTTAGAATAAATTGTTCATCATTATGTTTGGATAACGCGATTAACGTATGTAACTAAAGACATCATCCAAGGTCTGACTTTGACAGCCAGTACTGGTTATTCTACTTTTTATGAAGGTAACTACCTGATCACAATTAAAACAAAATGTGAAAAATAAAAGCTTAAAGCTCAGTAGGATATATACTCCTTATATGATAACACAAAAATAAATGGACGGATTTTAAGGAAATTTTGCAGTTTTATGTTTTGCAGGTTTCATCGACATCTGTAATAGAAATCTATTTTTATAGATTACAATTTAATTATCTAACAGCGACCTCTGTTTCTTTTATAAATAAGCATAATAATAGCTGTTTTATAATTCTCCACTAGATGGCGTTATTGATTTTATTTATAAATATTTTAGTCTGGACACGCACCTAATGGGTAAAGCTTGAAAATATAGAAATGAGTAATACGGCACAAAATTTCCCACACGAAGAGCTGAAATTACTACTGTTAACCTTTAGATGCATGATCTATTATTTACGTGTAAAATTTATTGCGTATTTATTTATTTAAGCATAAATAATAAAAAAACACTCTTTCCAATATGTTTTTGATTATAAAAAATGCAGGTGTGCTTATGGAGCAAATTATAAGGAGAGTTTATTAATAAAAGTTTATTAAAATATTTTGTTTCATTTCTACAGTTGAATGCATTCAAGGGTTAAATATAGAAAATAGTTGAATTGATATCAATTTATTAATAACTGTATTCTGTATGAGAGTTATAAATGTAAAATAATGGAAATCTCGTAAAAAAATTGTACTTAGATTTGATTTGGAAAATAGAATGTATTTGGAAAATCTTATTAACAATTAAGGTTTCCCAGCTACATTCTTTGCATACTTTTCCTGAGAATTACAATATTTTATAAAGTCAACTCAAAATGTCCATAACTCTAGTTGGAAAGAGAAATTGAGGTTAAAAAGTTGGGAGTTAATTAATATAACATATTTTAATGGACACATTATATACAATTTAATTATGCCCACCCCCCTCCCCAAAATAACATAATTTATAGAAAAACCAATATATTTTCAAGTCTCATATTTAGGCAGAAAAAACATCAGCATCAGAACAGTGATAAAGTCCCTGCTTGGGACATATAATACTAATTTAAAACCGGAAGATCGTGAAGTTTCGCGGTTTAGACAGAAAGTACCCCTGCAGTGTTAGTATTTGAGGATCAAAGGTTAAAATTCCTTTGACGGTACATCATTATGGTGTACAGAACAGAATATGTATGACCGGATACAGTAACAGAATATGATGAACAGAATATATATATTAAATTTCATGAGAATCATTTAAGTAGAAGTACTTGAAAAATCGATCGCAAGATTTGAACCGAACTTAAATGAAATGGTTTAAAAATAATATATGTATATTTTTAATGTGACCAGTAATTCTAGACAACCATGATATTGTTCTAGAATTACGTGACCGGTAATTCTAGAACAATATCTAATAGTACATAAAGTTTTCGTGTATATTTTCTATTTGCACTAAAATTGAAATTGTTTACTACAATTTATTACCTCATTTGCTAAACCATCGTCCACAGTAATGAAACTAGATAATCCTTCCCTTAAAGACACCTGGAAAAAGGTCAATAAAGAGAGATACTCCCTCTTAAGCCTTGGGCGAGGTAGGATCAAACGAGTTTTAAAAATATTATTTGTATATATAAAAAAGAACATTTGGAAATCGCAAATATTTACAATTATCTACTAATATTTACTAGTAGAAAAAAATAGCCTAAACAGGAGTTTGCATACAATCTAGTTACTTATTTACCTTTCTATATAAGCTACTTATCTATATTTACATATTGATTCTAAAACTTAATTTGAACTCTGAAGAAAAGTTTGACAAGTTCATAGCCGGGAAGCGTGGGCTGGCTCTTCTTTAGCTATACCAAAATATTCATTGAAATATATTTCAGGTTAAAATATGTTCGGTAAGAACCTGCTTTTTCTGTTAGTTATTTTACTTCACATCTTCTTGTAGATATATAATGCTTCAGTCTATGCTAATCACGTGTGCAGGTTTCGCAATTCAGACTCGACGCCCTTGATTGCAATGCATTTACTTCTATGATGAAATAAGAAATTTCAGTTATATATGCGTCTTATAAAATTGAAAAAGGCAATATCTTTACACCGCATCAGATTTTATTTAGAGGTTTAAAAACGAAGAGAGATTAGTTTCACAATTTTCAGCTGTTATTGGCTCGTATATATTTTTAGGGTGCCATACGTCCAAAGAAAAAAAGAACCCTTACAAGATAACTTACGTGTGCGTTCGTCTGTCCATCGGTCATAGACGCTTTTCTTAGAAAGTCTTTGACACAGAAATTTGAAGTTTGGTATAGTGATAAAACTTATTAATATATACGTCGATATTTAACAAAAAAAATTTTTTAAATTTCCATAAAAAATATTTATATGGAAATTTTAAAAGTGATAATAAAGTTTTAAAAAGGACTATTTACTTTAGAATTTTATTTTTGCAGAGATCTAGCGAATTTTTTTTATTTATAACTTTGATGAACATTCATCTAGCGAATTTATTGCAAAAGAAGCAATATCTTACAGTTAACCAGAGTTACAGTACGTTATTGGAGAAATAAGATAGCACGTGATAACATGATACAATAGGTAAAATATTGGAAAACAACAAATGAGACCAAAGAAAGGAAAATAAAAATATAAAAATAATCTAATTTAAAATGTCGGATGAGGTTTTGTGTCTGGGTTGATGGGTAGGATAAATAAGGAATAGGATTAAGGGAGTGGAATATGAAAAGAAATGATATGTTTAAACTAAAGTATTGTTGATTATTTTCACAGAAACAATTTCAAATATCGTTGGATGTAGAAACTTAAATTGGAGTTGGCCTAATAGTAAGGGATAATAACCAATATATAAGGGATAATAAAAAGTATGCATAAATGAATAGTTAATAGTCAAAAATATTTATAAGAACATTTTGTAAGGAACAAATAAATTATTCGAACTCTGAAATATATTTGTATGTATACAGTTAAAATTATAATTTGTATATATATATTTGTGGGTGTATATATATATATATATATATATATATATATATATATATATATATATATATATAAATTAATTGATAGAATAAGTTATAAGGACTCCAAAAGTGTGAAATTCAAAATTATGGAGAAAAACATTGTAATTTTTTAAAGATATGTTTGTTAATACAGTTATATGGCATAAAATAACATTAATACTTGTAAATATATTGTAGGAATACTATACATCCTTAAATATTTATATATATAAATGTATGTGGAACCCTCCTAATCTAATAGCGATCCACTCGTAATCAACAGGTTTTTTAGTATGGTAAATATTAAACGTTTGCTTATTTCTTCATTCTTGAGAATCGACGCTTTCTTGCGTCGTTTCTTTCTACCTTCTTGCATCGATTCTTTCTATCAGCCCGTGTCAGTAGCTTTGTGTAGCACCACACACGTTAGAATGCTCGCCCTTTCAGACATCTATCTGATCAGGCCATTGTTTAGGGGTTCGAGCTTGTGGTCGTTTGCACTCATTTTTAACGTATTCCTAATTTTTTCATGGAAATATTTCCGGACAAATTTTGGTAGAACATTTTTTTATTCATTTAGTTAGAGATGTGGATATAAGTATAGGGTTTGTACATATTAGCACATTATGCTAATACTATCAGTGTTATGTTCTCGTAAATTAAAACCCTGAAAAATCTATCGTTAAGCTGTTAATTTATGACACTCAGTAGTTAGTCCAAGTTTCGTGATCTATTATTTTACTTACCGGTACCATGATAATTCTGTAAGTTTTATATATACACTTCGGCACTATTTTTAATCGTGGTAGTGTAAAGAGAAATGGTGACGGTCATAGCTACATTGTACAGCGCCTCAGATTCCTTTTCGCGAAAGAAAGTATGGAGGGTAGCAAGTCATTCCGCTAGCATTTATATGCTAGCGGAATGACTTGCTACCCACCACTTCCTCCACTACCCTCCTTTATGTTAAATGTAAAGTAATTCCGCTAACATGTATATGCTAGCGGAATGACTTGCTACCCACCACCCCTCCACGCCCCTCCTTTATGTTAAATGTATTTCAAGTTCCGGTGAAGTAGTAATTGTGATGTGGTATTAGGTAAACTCATGGTTATAAAATTTATATTTAGTTTTCTACTTGTTGCTTAAATTTTTACTGAGATGGTGGTACTGATCGATTTGGAAATAAGTCGTAACACACAAAACTAATTTCTCAAAGCCCTCCGTCACACCAACCAAATGGCATTTTTTTAAGATTGGTACTAGTCTGTTAAATTGTGGTGCGAAGGACATACAGTTATACAGCGAATTTCATTAGATCTCAGGTAGATTTAGAAACAATAGGTCATAATATGTAAGACCTAACTTCCCAAATACCGTCTTAATACTAATCAAAGGGTAATATTTTAAGACTGTTACCAGTCTTTTAAATATTGGTACGGAAGACCTAGAGTTTTACGGCGAATTTAAAATATATTGTAACCTCCTAGTCAATAATATATTATATACAGTTTATAATGTATTATAGACTGTATAAAATGTATTATAGACTGTATATAATATATAGCCTCCTAGTCCATAATGTATTATAACTTAAAAGTCATTTTTATGGTTTCACCCGAGACACTTAAAATAATTAAGCTGCAAAAATTGTAAAAATCAATTGGCACTTGAGAAACTTATGCACAGCAAAACGTTTGCCATTTCAAGAAGAGAGATTCCGCCTCAGAGGTAAACAGATGGTAGACTCAGGATGTTACCACCGCCATTCTAGGCTCGAAACGAATCCAGCCCTCCCGATTGCAGGTGTCTTCCAGTTCAGGCCCGGGGTCCGGCCGGCGTCAGTGCATTCACCTTGACGGCGAAAGCGCGAGCGGCCGGGTTCAGGCGGGTTCAGTGAGCGCGTCTAGAGCACGATAAATGCGTGTTATGTAAAAATAGAAGCGCTAGGCGCGGTCTGTTTGAATGGGCCGGTTGTGATTTTGATTGTTTTGCGTGTGCGTGTTTCCTATTGTTTACACGTTGTCGAATAAAAATATACATATGTACGTTTATATATAGAGAGTCAAGTGGAGTTGCGTCATCGATTTTCGGAGACAGTTACGGAGAAAGAGACAGTCAGAAGTTTTGAGTAAAAAAATATTGATAAAAAAATAAACACTAAAGTGAAAGCACGAAAGATTAAGGTTATTATGTCTTTACTTGCTTCAAAAAACTGCCACGCATCGTGTGTCTGCTGTTTCTAATTGCTTGCGTTTTAGCTCGTTACCAATACTAATATCAATAAGTGCATTTGTATACTTCTTACTCAATCACGCCTAAACGTTTGGAAAAATTTTCATGAAACTTAATATAGATAAAGCTTTTTAGAAAGCTTGCTAGGTAGTTTTTCAACCCAAAAAATATTATATATATTTTAAGACAAAAGTTGATATTTTTCACTCAATATTAAAAACAGTACTTCAGAATATCAATAGATGGCGTAACGTTTAATTTAAATCTACCACTTACCTTGTCGTAAGAGACATCTTGGCGAATCTATTAAACTTTCTCTTCTGACCATAAGTAAATGTTTTTAATGCACTTATGGCCGGTTTCTGAATATCTTTTGTCGAATAGATATATATTTCACAACTTTTTTGTATGAAGAATTTCAAACAAAAAAGAGTTTTGGAATAGATATTTGTTTCATAAAAAGTACTCAGAAACCGGCCGTTAATACTTTAAAAACAGTCTTTCGGCTCTTTTTCTTGTTCCATACCGTTTATTTGCATTTGCTTTATTGCAGGACGAATGGCATATCTAATCGTGTTTAGGTGATGTTAGCTCACAAAATATGGATTTTTATAATTCGTTATTATACCGTATGAAAATTAAAGTCTGCCGTGACGGTTAAGTATTTAGTATTAGTATAAAAAAAGTCGCACGAGCAGTAGAGTTTTTCTCATTAATTATTAATTATGTTTGAATAAGAAAAGTTTTCTTGACCGAGCTAAAATTAATTTATATCTTAGTATTTAAGATATCGACAATTTGATTCATCGGTTCTTAAGCACGTACAATCGGTTTTAATTGCATTAACCTTAATTTGAAGTCCCTTGGTGTTTATTCCATCGCGACAAAACGTTGCTTAGATTTTAATCTGAAACCCAAGCATTGTTCACATTAAATCGGACAATCGGTGTTCCATTAAACCGGTCAACAACTTTAGGGAACATTCGCTCGGTACAAAGGTGGTTGAGATTTTAAAATGAACTCAACGTATCACCCCAATGAAAATACCATTAAAATCAGCTGGGTTGTTTTACACGTTTATTTAATAAATTGACAATAAACAGGGCACAGATGCATGTACGAGTCAGTATTCGCACTACAAGGGTCGGAACCCTTAGATGCTTAAAAATATTTAAGGGTACAGTCTTTCTATTAAACTATTTTCAAGAATTAATTTTTCACAAGCTTACTGTATCTTTTACAGGTGGATATTACATATTTAAAAATTATACAATCTATGATAATGACTATAGTTTTCCTCTAATCTTCTAGTCAGATTTATTAAATCTCTTTTTTATGATTCTTGGGTCAACAGTTTCGGATATAAGATAAGAGTTGAGGAGAATACTCTTTTTTCACATATTTTTAAAATATCTTTTTAAATATGCAATTTGAAATTATAAATAAAATATTTTGGTATTCCTCATAACAAGTATTTTCAAATGACACCACAAATTATATATAAAATTAAAAAAAAAAATTGAGTACTTTATTTACTCCCTCTTTAATTATTATATGAATATTATAAAAAAAAATTAGCTAGTGCAAATATATGTATTATTATACCAAATTTAAAGTTTCTACGTTGCACAGTTTCCAAGATAATCGGCTGTGACAGGCGGACAGAAGCACAAGTGAGTTCCGTTTTTCTGTATAAGGATACCATTTTTCCATTCCGGGTACGGATTAAAAAAAAAAGACTTTTGTTCGATTCTACACCTGGGCTCTGAAACAAAATTTTCTAGAAATATTCAGAATACAAACTATCTCAAGAAACCTCCCCTCTCCTATTTTATGTAGTAATACGATTACTCCGTTATAGAACATAAATATATATTTTATAGTTATAGGACACAAAGCTACATATAACATTGAGAAATATTGGTATGTAAAATATTTAATTCTATATTTTAGTCAAAACAAAAAAAATATATTATGAACCCTTGAATTATAATTTATAGTTAAATCGATATTTTCTAATGATCACTTTTACAAATTAAAAAAAAAGTTAACAACTGAGTTAGGACGAAAAGAAGAAGCTGACACAGAATAGAGGTCAAAGACTGATTTATATATAGTTTGGACGTGCATCTAGCGCTGACCGATCTTTGGTGCGTTCACCTTAACGTTCAAAAGTTCAAGCAAAGTTTGAATACTAGGTAAAGAAAGTTTGTATAACGATGACGCCGAACGCGCTTCGAGAACGATAAATATTGTACAGGCGAAAATATTTGATTGTATCAGCTAGGAGACACTTTCTTTGACAATCTCGCTTGCTGAAGTGGAACTAAGTTACCTTCTATTTCGATTTAGTGATCTTAGTATCAGTGTTTGTTTTTTTTTGGTTTAATTCAATGATTTTATATTATCAATAAATAATCTAAGAATGTTTTAAGTTCTTTTCCTTTCACTTTAGATTTCTTTGTTATGATTCCTTACATTGCCATTTAAATGCGTAAATTGTTTCTGAAATCATTGGTAATTTTTCTAGATGTAACAATTAAGTGTGTAAAATTTTGGAATAAGTACGGAACGCGAGTATGAGTACTGGAAATTTTAATAATAAAACCAATAAAGCTATTCCAAAATTATGGTTACTCCGAGAATTCTTTTTTAAAATTATTTTTTAAGTTAGTGCGAACAAGTAAACAAACAAACGCGTATTAGAATAGTTTATTTATTGCAATGTCGTTTATTTTAAAAGAACCTGTCAAGCATGATCGGAATTTGCACTACGAGGGTTCCGTACCGCACTACAAGGATAGGCATTTATAAACATTTAATGGTACATAATGTTCCTATTAAACCATTTACAGAATTTTAATTTTTTAGAATGAAAATATATCGCCTACCATATCGTTCTTTTGAGGTACGAAACCTTAAAAAATTTGAAAAAAAACTATTCTTCCCTCAATTATTTGTCCTTTTTGAAGATAAATTTAATGTATTTTAGAACAAGGGGAAGGGTGAATTTTAAGTATACTTTATTTTTACATTTGCCCTAAGCTCAAATTACGCTTGCAAAATTTAAAAAAAAATGTTTGATACTCTCTTTTTAAAACTTTTCCTTTTCTAAAAGGCTCTTTGTAATGTCACATGCGTTGTGTTTATATACTTTATAGATTGAGTATTTCTAGCGTATATAAGCATAACGCATGCTTATATACGTGAGAAATTGAGTATTTCTAGAGTATATAAGTATAACGCAGGCTTATATACGTGAGAAATTGTGTATTTCTAGAGTATATAAGCATAACGCATGCTTAAATACGTGAGAAATTGAGTATTTCTAGAGTATATAAGCACAACGCATGCTTAAATACGTGAGCAATTGAGTATTTTTAGAGTATATAAGCATAACGCAAGCTTATATACGTCAGAAACTGAGTACTAAATGGACTATTGTATGTAGATCCCGTCCTCAGAATTTTTTTGCCAAATTTGAATTTGATTCTGGTTGTGAGTTATTATTTTACATAATCGGTGCAAATTTTAAGAACACGCATTTATAGTTTAGAAATTAGATCATGGTGATAGAAAGACGGATGGAACCGAGCGAGCCGAACAAAAGGAATAGCGTTCTGTCCGGATCCTTTGGGTACATAACACTAAACAAGATATCTAATGTATGTTATTTTTTATCGACATCGATAAATCAATACTATAATTATATCAAACACTAATACTTGGTATCGATAACTAAATACAACCAAAAATACTTGGGGTATTTAATGAAAAATTTTAAATAATTGTTCCAGGAAGAGTAGAATTTTAATGTTTAGACTCAATCTCTTTTGCGATGTTAAATCAATTGCTGATGTTATCAGTTGTTGATGTTAAATCTACCATATAAGACGAATGTGTATTTCTAAAGTTGTCATAATTTAAAACAATGTTCGTAAATATCGTAAGCTAGAATAACGAGAGATAAAATTGTATGATGACTAGTATTTGCCTATTAAAACGTTGTGTAATGGTATTCGGTGACAACGTGAAAGTATTTTTATAGTATTTGCGATAACCTTATGCGATTTATAACCTAAATTATAAATTTGAGATACATATTAGATAGTTATGCGCAAGTTCCAGAACTTTATTTCTTGGTCAAAACTCATAGTTTCTGGAATTAGAAGTATCACCGGAAGCAAATATGTACAAAAGCGAAAGCCTTTAAAACATTGTGTAATCATGTTTGGTGACAACGTGAAAGTATTTTTATAGTGTTTGCGATAACCTTATGCGATTTATAACCTAAATTATAAATTTGAGATACATATTAGATAGTTATGCGCAAATTCCAGAACTTTATTTCTTGGTCAAAACTCAAATTCCAGAACTTTATTTCTTGGTCACTTTAAAAAATCGATTAATATTGATTATTTTTTATAATAATTTATAAAAAGTTATTACGTACTTAGTTTTATTGTTATTTTTTTAATATATTTAGCGTTAATTTTGTAGAAATCCATTATTCACAATTAAATGAAACTACGTGGTGAATTTATAAATGTGATGTAGTATTATTTCTACTTTCTTTAATTTCTTTACCACGACCTAAGTTTCGTTGTATTACAACATCTTCAGGTGGGCTATTAGCA
This sequence comes from Druceiella hillmani, assembly GCA_039881145.1. Classification (NCBI taxonomy): domain Eukaryota; kingdom Metazoa; phylum Arthropoda; class Insecta; order Lepidoptera; family Hepialidae; genus Druceiella; species Druceiella hillmani. The sequence continues at coordinate 21,234,806 of JAYKKI010000033.1, read as the reverse complement.
AAGATTCTTTGCAAATAGCCCACCTGAAGACATTACCTAGATCATGGTAAAGAACTTAATGAAAGTAGAAATAATACTACATCACATTTATAAATTCACCACGTAGTTTCATTTAATTATGAATAATGGATTTCTACAAAATTAACGCTAAATATATTAAAAAAATAACAATAAAACTAAGTACGTAATAACTTTTTATAAATTATTATAAAAAATAATCAATATTAATCGATTTTTTAAAGTGTTGTCATTGCGTTAATTAATTAAAAATAAACTGTCAGCTGACATTGATATGGTATCAAAATGAATGTCATTTTCATAATGTTCGAGTTTGAACTTTTTTCGACAGCCCTGTCAGATCGAGTTTTATAAACAAGTATATTTATGGAAGATACAACGGGAAACTATCTGCGCTTTGTTTGATCTTCCTGAATTGGCTAGTTAAATAAAAAATTTTATGCGTTTATTTTTTAATTATCTCTACATAAGAGTTTCATTATTATTCTTGTAACACATGGTCCCAATATTATATTGAATTTGCCGGTCTTTGGATAATGGATACGTTTTGGAAATAAAAAAGAACGCTTGAAAATATGTCAGGATTGATTTGTATAATAGTATAGAGTTATTGAAGAAAATAAAAGACGTCTTTTTATCTTTTTAGGGTTCCGCTCTTCAAATAGAAAAAAAAACGGTTTGTTTGTCATAGATGTTTTTCTCAGAAACGGTATGACGTAGAAACTAGAAGTGTGGCACAGTGGTAAAACATATCAATCCATATACTTAAGATGTTACATTAAAAAAATATTTTTATACAAATATTTTTGAGACAAGAATTTAATTTCATATTATGGGCGTATTGAAAAAGAAACTTATAAGTGTCCCAAAATAATTTCTTTTAGAATTCTGTGTAATTTTATAGATATTATTAAACTGGTCCTGGAACAAAAACCGTCTCTTCTCTCTCTCCCCTAATTTTATCTGCTATTGCAAATTAACTTTTTAAACTTTTAAAACATTTATTAAAAACTCGTCCTGGACGTTACTTCGCTTGGTATCATTCCGATCTCTTTGCTTATGTTTATATTATTTTTTATCAATGGCCTTTGATGTTTGTATATTACAGTGGGACAAAAAAAGTTTTGCTTTGAAGTTCACGTCTAATTGAGGGACGGAATTAAGAGAAACCTAATTAGATGTAAACTACAACAAACGGGCGTTACTAGAATTTTAGTTAAATTATACTTAAGAAAAACTGTGGCAGATTCTAAATTTAATAGTTTCTTGATAAATTCGCAGTATTTTACGCCTGTAAAAGATATTAGTTTCAATATATTTATACGATGAAAAATTTTATTAGTATTTTAAATACCGTGTATCTTAAATGTTTATATGGCCTAATCGTGTACAGAACCCTCGTGAAGTAAATTCTACTTCTTACCAAGATTTATTTATAATTCTAGTGAGCATTATTATAACATGTGTAGGATTTTCTGTTTATCTTTCATTTTGATATGTCCAGTATAACTTGTTGTATCTATGAAAAGGTTATGATGATAAATACTATTTTAAATCATAATTTATGTTCTTATAGCCAGCAAATTATTGGGCAGAAAGTGGGTAAACTTTTTACTATGGTTTAGTAATTAGTTCATGTATTGTGTTCGAAATATCAAAAGTATCCTCTAGGTGAAAACTCCTGTGGTCTTATATGGAGGTTTAATTACATTTATAATTGAATATATTTGGCGTTAATTTTGCAGAAATTCATTATTAACAATTAAATAAGACTACGTGATGTAGTATTATTTCTACTTTCATAAACTTCTTTACCACCACCTAGATTTCGTTGTATTAAAACATCTTCAGGTGATCTATTAGCAAGAACTTAAAAAAAGTAGAAATAATACTACATCATAGTTTCATTTAATTACATTTATAATACAATACTATATGTTTATATTACGGCAACCGTTGGTAAAAAGTCTATTTTTTTTTTATTAACCGGGTAATCTTAAGATCACCTGAAGATAAATACTTTTTTGATACGTAATCTACTTCCTCATTGCATCGAATTATTGGACAAAAGTGAAAACTCTTCTTCTTATTACGAAATTAGTCCAAGTATTATGTATTCTCATTAAATAAAGTACCCCCCCTGTGAAAACTTCTCTGGTAGCATATATGGGTTTAATGACGTTTACTATACTATACATATCTAGACATATGTTTATATTATAGCTAGTATTGTTAGAGATATGGAGTTTAATCTTAGCCGGTTAATCTTAATATTAATTTCGATCGTCGGTTTATATTCGATGCGGTGCTTATATTTTAATTCCATGATTAATTGGCTATAATTAAGGTTAGCGTGTTATATGTTCTAAGTTAAAACTAATCACGCGGCGCGAATGCTGATCTAATCTAATTATAACATGTATAAAAAATGTTAATTGGGCTTCTGCGTTTTTAGCAACAAGATATTGACTAAGTATTTTAAAATATTTATTTGAACGGGCTAAATAAAGACGAAATCGAATCTTAAGAATAAAATATCTTTAATTTTTTTCTGTATTAGAGTTCCGTATCTCAAGAGGAAAAAAGAACCCTTATTCACTTCATTGTCCGTCTGTCTGTCTGTCTGTCAAGACACTTTTCCCAGCAACGCGTGGAGGTATCAAGTTGAAATTAATATTAAATACTTAGATCTATGGTCCCTTGGAGATATAAAAAAGTCAAAGTTTCTAAGTGAACGCAATAAAAAATACAATAATTTATGCCGCATATTTTGACACTCGCAATTAAATATAGGGTACTTTCCGTAGACCTAGAATCATGAAATTTGCAAGAAAGGTCTCATATACGAAAAAATCCGAAAATCGTTAATTTTTCCTTATTTCACATAAATAAATTTTTTTTAATATGTCCCTCTAAAAATTAAAGATATGTGAGCTATATTTTTCGTTCTAAAAAATTAAATTGTTGTAAATAGTTTAATAGTAATATTATGTACCATTAAATGTTTATTAATACCTAATTATGTACAGCACCCTCGTAGTGCGAGTTCCACTCGAGCTTAACAGGTTTTTATCATTTTTTCCATTGTCATTTCTTGTATTCTGTAGTTACTACAATCTTACACAATATTTCTCACTAATCAGATTGTAATTAGCTGTAGGATATTGTTCCTACAGCAATACGTCCGCCATCTGTGTACTTATCTTTCTAAGTCTCTGTAAAATGTAATTAAAAAATAAATAAGAATAACCCACTAATTATTATTACTATATCAGAAAAAAAATAAAGATGGCAAAATCGCTGATATTTTGTAGTATGATTGGAAAGTATTCTGTCAATCAAATTCTATGTGCGTGTGTACCAGTTGTTAGAACATAATTTAGAATTTATCTATGAAAATTTATGTAACTAAATTATTCTGCGTGCGAACGTATGTGCAAATATATTGTAATAAAATTAAGTAAACATGTTCTATAGCCGACTGGGTTACAAAGCTATGAAAAAAATTAAGCATACTAGTTATTCACGCGGTTTCACCAACGTAGGTGGTTTTTACGTGACATATTATTGTTTGTAGCCATTTATAAGGTCAGTAAATTTTATTAAATAAAAAAACATACAGACGGATAAAAAATTTAATTTTTTGTTTGAATCTGATAATGCGTACCCTACGCAAAAATAGATAATGTACGAAAATTGCAGGCTCATTATTAATTGTATAAAATAAATTTGTAATGTTAAGGGTTATGTTTATTATAAAAAAAAACCATCACCGTGTGAGAAAAGCCGTTGGCAAAAGCTTGTGTGGCAATGTATTTCACAATAGAGCAATAGTTATCTGCGTTAATTTTTTTCGACCCAATTATCTCTCTATTTGACTAGCGTCCAAACTATTATTTGAGAATGCGCGCCGTCAAACAAAAGATAGCGATTTTTGCGACATTTCGCTGTATTGGCGGTTATCGCGAAACGAACTTAAGGCCACTGACTCGAGTACGCTCGGCCTCCTCTTAGGTGTCTGCCAACCCATCTTTGCCTATCGTCTTCTCGCTCGTTTCGTGACGCCATCTCGTTCCAGCGCTATGTTGGCTCGGGCTACACCACTTTCACCTTGCGATTTTAGATTCGTGTCTATTGTTATTGTTACATTATTACATATATCTATATATTTTTGTATTTGGAATCTTTTTATTTTTAAATATTTTGGAATAGATTTTTACTTTTTTTTAATTATGGTGTTATCAAGTTTGTTCCCAAATGAGATTAAAACGCGTATTTCAATTTTGAGTCAGCATTCCGTAATGATATAATAGATTTTTTAATAGAAGTAACTTCAAGAGATGAGGAATAATGTACAAATAACGTTCCCTTTTTAAAATCAATAAAACTTTTGGATTTCTTGGTGTGTTCTTTTAATATTTTGTTAGCACTGATTTTTGTCCATGGCATCGGGTTCAAGATATTTTTTCCCTCAGACATTTGTTCTCATATTCAGACGATATTATGTTGAATATATACGTTATTGTCTTATAAAACTAACATAGAAGTGGTTCTAGATAACCATTAGACATGGACTATAAAGAAAAATATAGAGCGTCGGAGAAGTTCGTATAATATATCGTATACATATGAAAATATATTAATGCTTTGTTTTTTGAGTAACGCTGTTAAGACATTAATAACAAGTCTATTTAAAATCTGTCAAGCGTGAGCAGAACTCGCACTACGATGATTCTGTACACATTTAGGTATTTATAAATATTTTATAGGCGTTAAACCGTGGTGCATATTTCAAAAAAGGTAAGATCTTGAATAATCGCTATTGTTTTCCTGCAACCCCTGCGTAGGCTTCCAAAAGCTATATTTTTGTCAATTTTAGGGTGAGTAATTCTGAAAATAAGAGGAGATATATTTTATGCCTATATTTCAGTATATCTTTGAAAATATTCTCCCTAATATTATGGAAAAAAAATTCTTAATCCTATTATTATAATTATTGATGAGTCCTATTATTAACCCTTTCGCACGATATCCCGTACTATATATGGAATTTAAAACGATATATTTTTGAGTATTAACTATTGACATACGGGTGGGTTAATATGTTTTATTACTATGCCAATTTTTTCTACTTCAAGCGATTTATGAGATAAACGGCCATGATAGACAGACAAACAGACACATGAGTGATCTATTATATTAAAATTTCATTGAAATGAAAGCAACAATTGTCGAGTTACAAACATACAGACAAGCTTTTTTCAAGATACTATTTTTGTGTAGGTTTGTTAATTTTTAAAGAAATCTTCCACACGTATGCACTTTTACAATATACTAAGGATTTTTTATTTTTTTCTTTAATCATTTTAAATGTCTATTTAAAACATTCAATTTGTTATTTCTTAGATATCATAAAGATAACTTTTAAGGGAAATTTACCACAGTGTTATTCCTTTTCCAACTCTAGATGTTCTGGAAAGATTGCTTGTGAACGTGATTAATTTAAAGCGCATTGTGAGTTGTCTGAAAAATTACCATCCGTTCTATTTTCGAAAAAAAAAGGAGCACTTCTAAGGGAAATTCACCACTGTGATATTCCTTTTTGATCTCTAGGTTTCTGAAAAGATTGCTTGTATATGCGACTAATTTAAAGCGCATTATGATTTGTCTGAAAAATTTCAATAGGTTATGTTTCAGAAAGAAAAAGAGCATTTTAAGGGAAATTCACCACTGTCATATTCCTTTTTGACCTCTAGGTATTGTGAAAAGATGTTTGTGAATGTGACTAATTTAAAGCGCATTATGATTTGACTGAAAAAGTTCCATCTGTTATATTTCAGAAAGAAAAAGAGAACTTTTAAAGGAAATTCACTAAAGTGATATTCCTTTTTGATCTCTAGGTATTCTGAAAAGATTGCTTGTGAATGTGACTAATTTAAAACACATTATAATTTGTCTGAAAAATTTCCATCCGTTCCATTTCAGAAAGAAAAGGGGCACTTTTAAAGGATATTCACCAAAGTGATATTCCTTTTTGATCTCTAGGTATTCTGAAAAGATTGCTTGTGAATGTCACTAATTTAAAGCGCATTATGATTTGTCTGAAAAATTTCCATCTGTCATACTTCAAAAAATCATAGATTGTAACGATAAAGAAAATCTAAGAAAAGTTATAAAGAAAAGATTTAAGGAAATTTAAGAAAAAGATATTAGGAAAACCCTAATAACTCATCCTTAAAATTTTCATTTAAAAAAATGTTAAATACATTTCTCAGGTAGGAACGTTGTAATTCTGTTTCATGTTAGTTATCTTAACCCTAACTAAAATTATAAATGTGAATGTTATTGTTGTTTACTTAATAACTCTGCAACCAACTAACGAATCTATACCAAATTTCTACACGCATGTAGGTCGAGTAATGAAGTTATATATATATATATATATATATATATATATATATATATATATATATATGGATTTAGTACATGATTCAAATTAACATATAGGCTATTTTTAAACTGAGAAACAACACTCTAGTAAAATAAAACTCTATGTTTTTATTTAATTATACAAATTTAATACAACACATGTCAGTAAATGGCGCAACGTGTATATTCAAACTATTTCTGGCGCGTTTCGATACCGCATTCCTAATAGAATCCATATGGTTCAATACCGCGGGCAAAATCTAGTCATAATATGTTTTCCGAAATTAAAGAACATAGGCTTATAACAGTTTTCATAATTAACCTTATTTTCATTTGTTTGAATTCTAAATTCAGTATATTAAGAATATACATTGGAAACATCTGAATAAATATTACAGTTTAGTCATGCCTTCACTACGCGGCTAGTGTAGAACAAAATACAGCTTATTCATGTCTAATGTATATTTTGAATACAGGATAAGTATAAAACAAAATACAATTTAGTCATGCCTTGAATACACGGCAAGTGAAAAACAAAATACAGTTTAGTCATGCCTTGAATACACGGCAAGTGTAGAACAAAATACAGTTTATACATGCCCTTGAATACACGGTAAGTGTAGAACAAAATACAATTTAGTCACGCCTTGAATAGACGGCAAGTGTAGAACAAAATATAGTTTAGCCGTGCCTTGAATACACGGCAAGTGTAGAACAAAATACAATTTAGTCACGCCTTGAATAGACGGCAAGTGTAGAACAAAATATAGTTTAGCCATGCCTTGAATACACGGCAAGTGTAGAACAAAATACAGTTTAGTCATGCCTTGAATATATAGCAAATGTAGAATAAAATACAGTTAGTCATGTCTTGACTACGCGGCTAGTGTAAAATAAAATGCAGTTTATTCATCTCTTGAATTCAAGGCAGGAGTAGAACAAAATACGGTTTAGTCATGTCTTGAATACACGGCGAGTGTAGAATAAAATGCATTTTAGTCATCCCATGAAAGCACGACAAATTTAGAACAAAATAGGATTTAGTGATGCTTTGAATACACGACAAGTTTTGAACAAAATATAGTTTAGTCATGCCTTGAATACACGGCAAGTAAAATAGAGTTACCAATGAAATATGCGTGCTCTTTTTGCGAAAGTTTTTCTTGTGTTACAAGTGTCAAAAAGCACTAAAAACCTGTAATTATATTCTCGTTTTTTTTAATGGTTTTGTTTATATTTAGCATCCCTTTTCACATATTTCTTTAAACACTATGATCATATATGGCCTATATAAAACTTTCAGAAATCGAATAAACCTAATGCAAAGGTCTCATTACATTTGGTCCAACAGTTTCTGAGATTAGTGTTTATATACAAATTTACTTATCGCTTATCACTTTCTTATATTCATGAAATGCTCGAATAACTAAAAGTTATTAGAAAACAATTTTAACTATGCTCCAACCGCATCGTTTTGAGTCGATATTAAACGAAAGATTTTTGTAAAATTATTTATATATAATGTTTCGCAAAAGATACTTATAAAATTATAAAAAAATAATTATTATTATCAGAAGGGAGAGCTGGAACAAAAAGATAACACGGGACTAAATCCATTTAAATGATTACGCAATATTACAGAAAAAATAACAATATATGCTTAGCGGAACACGCGGCAAACATAGAACTTATAGGATAGTTTCAGTCTGCTTCGTTAAACTTTAAGACGTAATGAATAAATTAATGGATACATAAACTTGAGATAAAAATATATTACTCATCGGTACAAATTTTCAAGTGAAACCGAAGACGCCGAATATCATTTGTGACTAACTTTTTAATTTTTAAAATTATCAAATCCGGTCTGACGTCAAACTTAGCTACGGACATATTTACATTGAATCGTAAGAAATGCTTCGAACAATTTTGATTAATTATAATTTTGATGAATGAATTATAGCACTGAAGAATTATATGTCAGTAAAGAAAGTCAAAGATATCGTGATCGTTGAACTTGTAAACCTTTTTCTCTGTTTTTTTTTTGACAAAATTGTTTAAAACTGAAGACCTGTAATATTTTAGTAAACATATGATTTTTAAACGTTGGCAATAACATCGTTATTTATTCTTTTTACATTCGACGTCCGCTTGTCTACCACTACCTGATAAAATTGAGAAAAGATAATTATACGCTCTTTTACTGATACACTCGATACGGCCCTATCATTGTCAATGGTGACACAGTATTAAGTGAAAATATCGAATAAGTCAGAAAAATGGTACCAGCTGATAGCGGAAATTATGACTTTAATCTATTTCTGGTTCATAAAAAAATCCAGTGATAAAAGAGTTAAAAGTCAATATAAAATACGTAAGCAAATAATACAAAAAAAATCCACTTTCGCTTTTTCTAAACTGTACTTTCTAACGTAGAATACCTGGTTTCATAAAACGACATTGTCGCGAGCATAGCCGAAGATAAAAACTAATTTTTGATATAAAGGATTATAGCAGGCTTTCCCATTATTTTGTATTAATATGTGTGTAAATATGTATATATATATATATATATATATATATATATATATATATATATATATATATAAAGAGAGAAATTTGTTTGTCCGATATTATCTAAATAGAGCTGAGCAAGATTGATAAATGTAAAAAAAGCAATAATAAAAAATAACGTACTAAAAAAAGGTCAATACACAAGAACTCCACAGGTACAGTGGTTGAGTAGCTAATGATGAAAGGCCAGGGAAGTAATGCATGTATCTAATTAACCGGAGTCAATACAAACAGCGAGTTAGTTTTGAATAATTAGTTTACTATCTACGAAAAACACTAGCTGCGTTCAGCTATTATATTTTTACTGCAATATATAAAGCATATAAAGTGTACTAGTCTTGTCCGTTAAATCTTATAAGAGAGCATTCCAAAGTTTTGTGACGTTTTTGGGAGTGTTTAAGCATTATGGTTATACTGCTAACATAATAAGGAGGAAAGTATTGTGTGTTCTTAGGAATTTACGCGAAAAATACATACATAAAACATAAATTATTGATATATATATATATATATATATATATATATATATATATATATATATGTTTGGGATGTAGTAAGTAATATCAACGTAGTGGGAGTAAAAGTAGCTGCTCTGGAAGCTTTTATGACAATCGCTGGCAAAACTATTTCGGATATTCTAATATAAAGTATGAGAGAATTGTATATCTAAAAAAGGTCTAATGAAAACTTTGCGATAGTATTTATCTATCTTTTATATACAAGCTACAGTAACTCTGTTTGAATTAAAAAAGTGCGGGAGACAAGAGTTTAGGTCAATTTGTTAATCGTTGTTAAAATAAATATCATGCCCATTTTCTGTAAATAAAACTGATCTTTCAACTTTTATAATTTGGATTATGAACAGGTTTTTTAAAGCAAATACAAATTGAAAAACACATTTTAATGGCGTTCGGTGCTACGTATTCGCGCATGGAAAAGGGAAAAAGAGGAAGGGGCGGGTGGCGATGGACACGAACAAGGCATCATTATATTTTTGTTAATAAAATAAAGCGCTTGTCTCCGTTTATGAAAGATATTACGAAGTCTTCGTACGGATCATTTGGCACCTGGAGGAAAACACTTACTTTTATGTATAAAGAAATATTTTAGACACTATCTTTGTCTACCCTAAAATGTAACACTGCGAAAACTGGGTAGATCGCTAGTAGAATAATATAAATAGCTATTCACAAAACATTAACTCTACTAATATCGGTTTAAAAATAAATCTTGGTATGGCAGGGTGGCACCCGAGTAATTCGATATAATTTTGATCTTTTTGGCTCTAGCTGGTCAAAAGCACGTCTTTGTAATTCGATTGCAGATTTCATCGAAACTGTTTCCAGAATTGGAATTCTAGGAGCAACCTCGTCTGTCTTTCTAGAGGGAAGTGAAGAAAAAATGACTCGTTTAAGTTGAAGAAAACACACTTGCTAGACAAACAACTTGTCATTTTACTTGCGGTATCTGCTAATCTTGAGATTTCGAGGAAATCCATGTTAAGTAAGTTCATACAACTCGGAAACATGAAATAAATTATCATGTTTATTATATATTTGTCTGGTAACTACGAATGATGAACAGTATTACTTAAAACAAACACTCTATGAAAATACAATAGATATGAGACAAAAAAGTGACGTTATTTTGTTAAATCAAGTAAAACAGTAATGATACCGCATTTTGCAGGAGATATATTGTTTTCGTTTCGATTTTATTCAATAGAGTATATGAATACTGAATCAAACTATTTATTAATTCAACTGTTGATTTTTATACTCACTGTCCTTTTGCTTACGAAGACAGCGGACGTATCTTTACTTATTAGATTTACTATATCAACGTGAATTTCTAAGCTGTGTAAGGTTGGGAAAAAATTGAGTAAAATTGAAATTTCATATAAACGGTATTTAAAATGATAAGTGTATATTTTGTAAAACTTGGTATATCTGAACGACTTCCATATACAGCTTTCTAAATATAATATACGTTTTGGTATCAACTCTAGTATTATATGCATCGACAGTTAATTTTCTCCTCGGCCACCTTAAGAATATAAAATTTGAGCAAATTATAAGGTGAATATGCCAAATAATAAAATTTTGTAAAACTATGGTATATCTGAACGACTTCCATATATAGCTTTCTAAATCTAATATGAGTTTTGGTATCAACTCTAGTATTATATGCATCGACAGTTAATTTTCTCCTCGGCCACCTTAAGAATATAAAATTTGAGCAAATTATAAGGTGAATATGCCAAATAATAAAATTTTGTAAAACTATGGTATATCTGAACGACTTCCATATATAGCTTTCTAAATCTAATATGAGTTTTGGTATCAACTCTAGTATTATATGCATCGACAGTTAATTTTCTCCTCGGCCACCTTAAGAATATAAAATTTGAGCAAATTATAAGGTGAATATGCCAAATAATAAAAAATGTTTATAATGAAAAAAACATAGTTTCAAAATGAATCTTTTCATTGCGTCTTGGAATGTAAATCGGTTTCAAATTGCGTCACAAAAATGTGCGACGAGATTAACGCGATGAGGACGGGGATATCATAAATATGTCACGTGCTGCTTGCAATAATGACAAAGAAATATTAAACTGTTTTACCTTCATATAAAAATCACAGGATGATATGTTATATCGATTTATTTAATTTCAAATTTTAAATGAGATATTAATATGGTAAAATTAAGAATAAATTTATAAACCAATAAAAGCGCGACGCTCGCTCCGTGATTGAAACTTTAAATTATTTCACGAGATGACGCTGTTCAACATTAAATTGCGCTGTCGTTTGCTTTTGACAGCAGTGATAATTTCTTCAACGTTCTCTTCGCGAATTTATGGGTAAAATCATATTTATTTTTGTATCTTCTTCGTCAGTAATTAAAGACTCTGTCGCCTATTTTGGCGCTTTTTCCTGCTGAGCAACATAACTTCTATATTAAGAAGCGATAAATAAATAAATGAATTTCGACGCTCGGAAACATCTCGGAGCTCGAACCCGGCGGGCGCGCGCGCTCCAGACAGCGGCGCAGGTCGTCGGCCGCGGGGTCGGCGGCCGCGTGACAGCCGCGCCACGTGCGCCGCGACCGCGCGCGCCGCGCCCGCGTGGGGTAGGTCGCGGCGCTGTCCAGGCGCGGCAGCGTGCGCCATGCGAACCACGGGGCGCTCTGGCGGTGGCCCGACGCGACGGTCACCTTTTTGGGAAAAGCGATTCGTAGAGAAATGCAGTTTTCCGATCCTAATTTCAAAGGTTAAAACTAAACCTTATTAAGTCCGTATGTTCGTCTACATTAACGCGTTAATTTCAAGAATTATTAAATTATTACTAGCAATATTGTCCTCGGTTTAGACATCATGCGGCAAATTATTATTGCTCGTCGTTTAATTTATAACAACAAATTTTGAATGATATATTTTTCGAAATTGTTAAAACAATTACTAACATATAATATACCTTTTAATTAATTGTATATTAAATTATTTTATGTGATATTCAATTAGATTAATGCTCCTAAGGTTTAATCTCGCCGCTTATTGCTAAATTGATGAAACTTAGTTCCGTTTTCTTTATTTCTACAAAAATCTAGATAGTACAATTAGGTTTTCAGTAGCTTATATGTTTGTATGATTTCAAGAGTGTAGGATTTATTGTTTTTATGTGATTATATATTGAACAAATATAATTTTGCTTGTATATATTAAAGGATTTTTTTACTTAAGCAGTTATTTATTTCCAAAAATACAAGTTCAAACTATCTGAAGAATCCAATTATTTGCGACACTATGTGGATATTGAAGTAAGTGGTTTGAATTTGAAAAAAATAAATAAAAACTTACCTCATATCTTTCTTATAACATATTTTTTTATCAACGATCACTGTTAACTATTTTGTTTTAAGAATAGGTAATAAAAGAAAAGAATAGGAAAAGCTAAAAAAAACATTTTATTAGTGAAATGCCTTTATATATATTTACGTTAATACCGTGTCTCCTTAAGGATTGGTTGCTTAAAATTAATAGGATGCCTAGAATTTTTTTTCTATTTATATCCAGGATAATATACCCGTCATTTCCACCCGGGTAGTCTTAGAACCCCTCCTGGGACACGTAACGACCCACCTCGTACAAAAGAAGGGACCGTCGAAGGTCCCCTAATAGTGTCCCGTAACTACAGTCTCAGCGCTTCCACCCAACAGGGTTAGAGTCTGTCCATTCTCAATTAAGTATATAGGATCTCTATCTTTTCAATGATGCATTTTGCGCACTCTCTTAATGAACTAAAGGTCGGTCCATTCTCAACCATACCACGTTCCAAGGCTCCGCGTGATTCTACGTTAATATTAGACGTATGCTCTCTAACGTAACTCTACGAGCATGATCGTGCTTAATGCAGTGAAACAAAATATGATTCATGTCCTGTGTCTCAAATCCGCAGGTTCAAGCCGGGCTATCTCTAAGGGCAAACCTATACAAACTGGCACGGAAAGCGCCATGTACCGTTAAAAACTGTGAAACTTAATAATCAGGAATAAGCCAGTTCCTATGTAATAGTTCGAACACACCGGGGAAAACAACCTGGTCGTTTCCCCCTTAGAATCAGGGTTGTATATCCAGGATACTACAATTCCCAGAAAGTTATAATTATAATAGAGCTTGATAAGGTACTGAAGTATCTTATACGCATCTCAACTATAGCCAATAGGTTGACAACGTACTGTATACAAAACGAAACTTCTGAGGGTTAACGAGATGTTATATAAATAATGGGGAATAGGAAATGAGCAGGGCATATTTTCCGAAGAATCGATAACCGATGGGGCACAGTGGAAGTGGTTGGATGCCGGAGACGCAGGACCGTGTTTGGCGATGGATCTTGAGAAAGGACTATGTCCAATACGGATAGATGATAGGCTAACGATAATCATGATATCAATGATTGTTTATCTAATTTATTATTTGCTGCCAATATCTTGAATGAATCTATACAAACCTTAACTAAATACACGATGACAACAATTCTTAACAAAAATAGAGAAATAAGGCAGTGAAATATACCACTACCGTAATTTTTGCTAAATCATGAAGATAATCTTGGTTTAAATCAAGCGAATAGGCCGTAGTACTAAAAATAACATGTACGTAAGTAAGTAAATGCCCATCTAGCATGGAACCGATTAGGGTAAGATATATTTAGGCTTTCCTGACAGCGAGCAAATTTGTGGTCTAGCGAAAGAATATATATGAAGGAGAATAACTTATAGAGAAAAATATTCCATTCGCACGCAAAGAATGCATCTCCAGTACCGTACACCGATAGAGAATGTGAAAGTCATCCTTAGAAAAACGACGTCTTTGTCCGTGAACAGCGTCACTAACAAAGGCAACAGGAATGATGACTCCCGTGACCAGCGTCATAACACCGCAGTCACTCACGAGTCAATCACTCTATGTTGGAAATGCTCCAAACTCTTGTTTGTTCAGCGAACGAACGCGGCGCTTTTAACGACACGATATTCGACGGAATACAAAGAGATACAATTTCGTTTTCTGATTTAAGATAAAAATCATTTTTTATTTCTTTTAAAATTGGCTTTGAAAATTCTCTGTTTATACTATAGTAGGTTGATGTGAAATAAATATAAAGAACTAGGTCACATAACAAGCTGCTTAAAAATATAAAGTTAACTATATATATATATATATATATATATATATATATATATATATATATATATATAAATGATATAGCAGTTGCAAAGTTCTAATTGACCAATAAACAACAGGCCGTGATTTATTCGAATTCGTTTCTGTAACGTGGCTATTATTCAATAGAAATTGAATAAATATGATATAGAATAGTATTGGTGTTTTGAATAAAATCTTATTTTTATCAACATATTTATTTCAGTGGAAACCACTGTGAGATATAAGTAGAAAATCAAATTTTATGAAGGCATTATAAACGTGCTGGGGCCTGCAATTAGAACATACCGAATTTTGAGTTCGATTTGCAAAATGAACGTCAGGGGAAACTGAAAACGATTTATAGGAGCAAAAAAACTATGAACTGAAAATGCTATAGAGAAGAAGTAAACATTTTATAATTATATAGAAAACAGAACAGATTAATTAACAAAAAATAATAAGAAAGCAAAAATGACACAATGGATTAGAAATTATTTTAATAAGAGTTAGCTAAGCAAGTTGATATCACTTTTAGAAAAAGGTATATTTAATTATAATCAATTGATTTTACATTCTTGTTGCGTAAAAGATAACTTGTTATCACCAGAACGCTGTTCTATACTGAGGAATCGGGAGAAAATAAAAAATTTCATCATTGTTTTCCGGATGCTGAGGATTGCTCTCATGCTTACTTTTGAATGTTCAGAGTTTTTCGTTAACGCAGTTTACTTCATGACCGTGCGTTTAATAAAATGGTTCCCAGGTTACGTCCAAAGAAAATAGTGATTGATTCTTACGAAAGTGTTTTGTTTAATATTTCTAAAATAATTTTATTAACACAATCAGTTTTAATCACATGGTCACAGTGCAAGTTTAAAAACCGATTCCCTTTTTTGGCTTTGTATATTTATAAGGTCTCATACCTCGGAATAAAACTTACGGAATTTATGGAATTGTCACGCTGCCTTTTATCCGTCTGTCACAGCCGTTTCTCTTAGAAACCACTGGACGTAGAAACTTTGGCATAGTAATAAAGAGATTTGACATAGTAATGAGATTTGGTACAGTAATAAAGCATATTAATTAACCTATATCTTAATAACTAACACTTAGAAATTTTTAGGGAACAAATTAAGTACTCGAATTTTTTTTTAAGTTCCTTATATAGTATGAATTATCGTCTAAAAGGACTAATGATAAGGGTCACAATATTTTTTTTTGGAATTTTATGTATCTTCGGAAAAAAATACTGAAAAATATGCAAAAAGATATGTCCGCCTTAATTTAATCAGTGAAACTAAAATTAAGAAAAAAGACAGTTTTTAAAAGCTTCTGCTTATTATAACGATCATTCTAGGAAAAGTATAACGATCTAGGGAAACTATAACAATGATTCTGAATGTCATAGTTTTTTTAGATATTCACTATAATTTATATGTCCCAACTAATCAAAATATATTAGGTACTATTAAACATTTAGTGCGCTAGGAACTCTATATTAGTGATGACTAAAGTAATTTCACCTCAGATGAGGTACGGAACCCTTGTTGCACGAGGCAGACTCGCACTTGTTCGATTGTAATCTATCTGATTTGAACTAATTTTGGTAAAATAGCCGACTTATTAATAATAATACACAAAACCACATAAAATGGATCCAAATGTGTGAACCTTAAAGTAGACATTTCTTTTAGACAGGTTTTGTTATGCTTTTTCAATTGTGTTACTTTTGAACATATATATATATATATATATATATATATATATATATATATATATATATGTATATATGTGTGTGTGTGTGTGTGTATAAAAGCATGTGGACACCTTGGTATGGAACATGTGTTTTCTTTGTTTTATTATATTATGTAAATCAATTATATAAATAGAACAATGTGCGTGTGTGTCAATTGGTTTGCCATGTTAATTAATTGTCTTTTTGTTCGATACGCTTTTGGTTGATACTTGTTGATATTTTTCTCGATGTAAGAAGTGGATGATTCGAAGGTTAATATGTCGATCGACGAAAACGGCGTGTAAATAAAATATATTTATTTTTCATTTATATTTCGTTTCTTGACATTTTTTATCTCTCAGTATGATAAAAATAGGACTCAATACAGAAATTTTATCCAGACATACGTTTTTACTTTATTGATCCGGTTGAAAGACGCTATGGACAGTTCGCGGCTTTCTGCGATACCTTTTCGCATATTTTTTTAAAATTAAACACCTCATATTTATCATAGGCGTTCTTTTTTAATCAATGATATCTTTTATGTGAGCTGTTTTGTAAATTTGTCTATTTTAAAATTAAACCCATATATTTTTTAGAAGTAATAAAAAATTATTAATTTTATGTTTTTATCGAAACGATATTTTCGTTTAAAATACCTGTAGCCATATTAACTGCGGAATAGTTATAAACTTTTACTTTGATTATGAGGTGGAGTTAAACATTAACAGAAGTGGAACTTTGATTCAAAGTTTCACCCATTAATATTCTCTATATGAAGTCGATAATAAAATAAAAACGATCACTGTCTGAAGATATTAAATATTTCGCGAAACATTGTTTAAATGTAGCAGGAATAAATCGTCCGTGTCTGATCACCGTAGTTAAGCAACATCGAACGTTGATCTAGCAACCGCATGGGAAAACCGCATAAGTTCGCTCTGTCTTAAAAGTTTCACTTTTAATGAGTGTTGCCGTCACATGTTACTTTTGTAATTAATTAGTTTTCATTTATGGGTTCAATTATTATATTTGTTACCGTTTGAATTAGTAGTGTAACATGTTTATGTAAGCTGCGTTAATAGGGGTGTGCAAGTGTTTTACTAAGTCACTTTAGTAGCAATTCGTTAATTTTAATTCTTAAAGAGCTAGAAGTAACTAAAAAGTTAGTCTGTTAATTTAGTATTTTCACTTTTTGCCTCGATTTATTCATCAATTATTAGACATTTCAAATACTCTTATTACATGTGTCTAAATCACACACAATGGCGATTTAGACACATGTAAAAAAAATCCAATCCCTTCGTTAAAATCCATTCATCGATCTTCAAGTTTGGATGAGGATTTAGAAGACGTATAGATTCTAGATTAGGAAAGTAGAATATGCATATAAACAAATTAAATATGTATGTATCACGTCCAAAATGTCATTTTATTTAAAGATGCGAGTCATATGTAGTTCAATGTATTATAAACGAAATCTATGAATTTTATTGTGTAGAAAGTACGTGGCAACTAATAAGTAAATATAGGAAGATGTTAGTGCCAAGTCCAATTGCATTTTACTAATACATGATTTAAGACGACTCTATTTCTAGACACCAAGCGTGGGCCGATCGAGCAAGTGTAGCTTACCTCTCGATATCGAAATATCGATAAATCGTTTATAATGCACAACTTATAGTTCAGTTTGTTAGGATGTCAAATAGTTAATAAAAAAGTTATCAAATTTGGAAATGGTTAGTTCCAATTAGGGGAGGAATTTCGAAAAATATTTATAAAGGAATTTAATTAATATTAAATAAAATAATAAGATTTTGTGAAATTAATATTAAAAAGGTCGATTATGTTTTTGCTATAAACTGGAATAATAAGATTTCGTAGAAATTCCAGCAAAAAAATGATTAGTGCAATATGCTTTAAAGGAATATGTTCATTAAATATTATTTTCATGATTTTTTCACATTATATTTGGCATCGTTACAAATTTGACAGTGGAAAAAGAACACATTACAATCCATTTTAAAATTTCTTCCTTTGCAAAAGAAAGTTCAAGAAAAAATGTCCAAGGAACTTCAAATTTATTTTAAAAACCTATTTAATGACACTCTGTTAGATGGATAATATTAATTTTTTTTAAGTTTACATTATTATATTATTTAACTAATTTGAAGGATATACCTGGATACTTTCTTATCGGTAGGTAGGACTACAAACCTGCAATGATAGCTTTGGTGTTATATAGAAGTTTTCATATATCCTGAATTTAAAGGTTAATAATGCCCACTGTGATCTATATAGGCTATGAAAAAACTCCTTTTACCAGTTCATCTACTACAATTCAGTTTTCAACATACGTTTTCGTAACGCTGCCAAAACGATTTATATTATAAGAAAAATTATTCCAATTAATATGTTAGAGTATTAGCCGAGCACTCAACATTTAAGCAAATATTTGTAGAAAGATAGGCTAAAGCGATGTTTCTGTAGCCGCATATATCACCTTAGTGGAACGTGTCACGATAGTATCTATAGATGGGTGTCTATTTTGTTAACATTATTTACTTACCACCTTCGTTTAAAGACTTACTTCGGATTTTGTAAATTATATTCTGTCTTAGATTTTAATCAACAAAATTATAATCAAATAAAAAGTGGTGTCTTTTTTTATTTAAGGCCATATAGAATATTCAAGAGAAAAAACTGACATGTGCCAATTCGAAACTAGGAGCTTTTTTTGCTAATGCCATTTTGAACATCAGGCAGCACTATGATAGGTGAGATATGCTAATTTTTCGAGGTAAACTTCTTGTGCCTGACTCGTGTACATAAATAAATACAAACATATATGCATATATAAATATATATATATATATATATATATATATATATATATATATATATATATATATATATATATATATATACATACATGCATATATATACATTCCCTCGTGCATTCATTTGTATTCCGATGACTGTAAATTGCGTCATTTAAGTTTAAGATTTTATTGTTTCCACGTTTTCAAAGAAGGTCTTGCATAGATAATCGATTGAGAGAATTTCAACTCGCGATTATTGCGTACATTCTACATCGTTTTTTTTTTAAATGTAAACTAAAATTAATGGTAACTTTATTTATTATATTATATGGTTAACCATAATATTTAGTATTATTAACGATATAATGAAAGTAATAAAGTATATACCAAGTTGCAAGAATTTTATGATGAAAAATAACATCGTTTTTTCTTCATTATATTTTATTACACTGCAAGTTCCATAAGCACGTTACAATTTATTTATTGTACTTTTGACTGCTAATCACCTATGCCGTAAGCTTTGCGATGTAATTGATGTAAATCATATCTACTTAGTGGTAATAGGGGTGCTTGCATCTAGTAATGCCAATTTTAACACTCGAAAGATAGAGACTCAAGTTTGAAAGAATCGGAACAAGCTATTAGAAATATACTTGCAACATTTAACTTAGAAGCGATTCCTAAATTTAATAAACCAAAACATTACTGATCAGATAATATATTAGATGAATAGAAGTAGTATAGTTTTTTCCAAGTGTCTTTGAAGACGTATTCCAATGCTCCGTCAATTCTGCTTATTCAAGGCGGTAATTTGATCTATCAATCATTTTGGTTACACAAAATTTCAAATGATATTTAATTAATTTCATAATAATTCTAAATAAATTAAGATCTTAACAGTCTTATATCATGTGTATAATCATAGTAATTTTTATTATATTTACAATATTTTGAAAACGAGCTTACGGTATATAAACTATCTGTGCATCTATCTAAAATATAACTTAAAATTAAGGTAATAATTTCAGTATATTTTACATGAAAAATTGGACTGTTGTTAGTAGTTTGTATGAAAAATTAAAACAAAGTATTATTTTTTCATTATCGATTATAATTAACGATTGAGTTCGGACAGTGACGAAGCAAATATCTTAAATTGTCTATGCATAATTGGCATTATCAATAAGCCATTAAGTATTCACTCATGCCAGCAATGATTAATGGAACAATTATTTATCGCATCTATTGTGAGTTTTTAACACCGAGTTAGCGTGAAATCGATACATGCACACTTGTACGTAATCGACATACGCACGTCTCTAGAAGTGAGTAATCACATGCTGACGTATGTTTTAAAAGTTCAAGAACTTTCAGTCCGACTGCTGCTGACATGTAAGCGGACTTGAGTCTTTAATTATTAACTTCATACAGAGTGTTGCAATTATTGGATGTTTAAAAATTCTTGATCGATTAAAATAGCGTTTGGTTAATATTGTTTTAGATTATTTATGTCTTAAAAGTTTAAGAACTCTAAGTTCAATTACTGCTGTCTTAAAAAAGGAGCAGAGGAGTTTGGAGATTTGTTTATTTACATTTATACATCGTGTTCTAATTACTGGCCATTTAAAAAAGTGTTTCTTTAGTTATTTTAATTAATTATTTCTTTGACTTAAAATGTTTGATTTCTTTGCATAAAACATTTTCTTCTGAACAGATTATCACTTTCAATTTTGTCCTCCAATTGTTCAGTAATACTTGATTTTAATCCATGTTTTTTACTTCTGCTGTTTTTCTTAAATTTTTCAATTTAATTTATCCATATTTTCATAATTTATCATAGGTATACTTCCGCAAAGCTCTATGCTTTTAATGTTTTTATTAAGCTGTTTCATCTTTGTTATTGTTAAACAAAAACTTAAAAGCACGAAAATACCAACGTCGTATCAGTCAGTAACCTTATAATCAATTACTCTTATATTGAACTCGCGATAAAAAAAACACTTCCTGCAAAACATACACCAGGGTCACCCACAAATGACGTCACGTAGAAACATTCTTACATTTCGTTGCGGTTTTTTCGAGACTGCCCTCTCCAAAAACTGTGTCACCTTGATCGCCTTTGTGAAACTTGAAGAAAATTACTTTTTGACAAGATTTATAGAAAATATGTGAGGGAATGTTCCGTACAGCAGTAAACGGAGTGGATCAAGAAAAAATTAAACTTGCACATTCTGTAAAGTCACGATTTATTTTTTTTAATCACTTTTAGACAATTTTATAGAACTTTTTGTGCGTTTTAGCTTTCCACTTCGAGACTAAGATATTTGTCGGTTTAATATTTGCCTGTTCGTTCTTCTTAAATATAATGCACTTCTCTGATTCATATACGTCGGGCCTTCCGGGACGAGTATCCATGACTGCATGATTATTCACGTTTTTCTCGTTTCTGAACAGAGAACGTTGGAATATGTTTAGTACGAGAGGATGTGTTAGTGTTTGTTGCCACTTAATTTTAAACAAATTGCCTAATTAATCTTAATGCAGTTTTCACCAAATCATGAAGTTTACTTCATTAAAGGGTAAAAATATATAAGAGAAAATTTCAGCCATCTTTTTTTTAAATCTCCTATATATAATTTTTTTTACATCAATAACTGAAGTTATTGATTATATTTGTCCTTAATTTTGTAGAAATTAATTTTAATTTAATTTTGGTTCATGTGGGCAATTTGTAAAGATATTTACAAATTGCCCACTTGAAGATGTCATACAACGAAACCTAGGTCGTGTTAAAGAATTTAAATAAAGTAGAAATAATACTACATCACGTAATTTCATTTAGTTGTGAAAAATGAAAATAAATATATTCTGTTTTTTTAAAGGCATATTAAAATCTTTAGGCATTTCATATATTATTAAAGTTATGTTTTTTAATTTGGAAAACTTTTTTTTAATAATTGAAATTCGTAGCAAAATCACAGGCTCGTTCAGATCCCTGATCTGAACGAGCCTGTGATTCGTTTCATTTTTAATGATTTTAGGTGATTGCCTAAATGGCACTCGCCATTAGACGTTGTTCGTAAAATATAGTAAAAAAATATAGGTTAAATAAAAACCTCGTTTAGGTTAAATAAAAACCTACCTTCTAAATTAATTGGTAGGAATATCTGCTTGTCTCATTCGTTCTTATAAAATAAATATATTTCTTATATAATACAATCCGCATTACTAAAATGACGTCATAATTCAGTATTGCCTTCCTTGTCTACATGATAAGCTTATAACTTGGTCAGTTTTTTTTAATTCACTTTGTAATTTAGTTATTATATATGTAATAAAGTTAGTTCATTTACCTTAAAATTATGATATATGAAATAATCAAATATTCAATGACACTACTCGGTTATGGAAGACATGGTTTCCGAGGGTTTTTCCTATATTTTATATTCTTACGTCTTTCACAATGAATTAATCCACAGTTAATTAAACAGCTTCCCTTTTACAGTGATAATTGATATTTTTAATATCTGATTGTCGATAATGTATTTTACAAAACAGAGATTGCAACATGCACGAATTTTATGGAATATCGTCGAATCGTATAGTCTCTTTGGGTCGTCCCGCGAGTCCGTGTTACCAACAGATCGATCAACCCAGATGGTTTTACAGCATTATATTACGTACTATCCGACTTAAGATTTATAATCTTTTCAACGTAATCAAGTGTACTATGATGACTTTCTCCCGTGCACTTATCTCTATTGCGTATTTGTGCAAGATGACTAGCATTCAGCAAATGTTTATCACTTCGCTGTGGAATTTTGACGTAGTTATTAACGCTGGCTGCACATTATGCCAATGTTATAAATACTTGGAAAAATGTATCATAAATCCTAGAATCCAGTAATTCTAGGATTTATCATGCGACATATAGGCGATTTTCTAGATATTAACTTTGTCAAATCTTTTCTTAACTCGATCATGAGAAATTGGATCTGCTTCAATTTTGTCTCCGAGATTCATTGCCTTAGGATTACAATTTCACCACCTAACTGTTCTTTGTTGTTTTAAAATATGTTAAAACTTTAGCATACGAGTTATAAACTATTGATAACGAACGAAATACTGAAATACTCGAACTGTTAAAAATTATTTTCTATTTTATGTGTATTATTGGAAATATAATCGTTTATTACTAGATATTTTATAAGGAGTAGACCACGACTATCATGATAAACAAATTCAATTTTTTTCGTACCATAGAATTTGAAATTCTTATTCAGTTCAAGTGGTTAACTCGATGTGTGCTATACGGACTACGTAATGGGAAAAAAACCCTTTTTGGTATATACAGAAGTATATATACAGAAGAATAGTAGTTTAAATTTATAAAAAATCTTTAATATTATGAGATCACAAATTTCAATGCATATGCTTTGTCTTGAGATAATCAGCGCTGCGTCGCATGCTTGCTCCTTACCCATTGACAACTTTGCTTCCCATAAGGCACACCCATATATATAGTACCAAGTTTTTTCTTGATATATTTATATATGTTTATCGCCTTGTTGGCAGTTATACAAGTCCATGAACACACGCGCATTATTTATTTTTATTTTCCCCATTTCGTTACATCCATGTATTTTCCAAATTCTCTTTTTCTTTTTAAGTAATAGTATTGAAATAAATCAAATATGCATATAAAAGCTTATAAATATACATGATTATCTTCTATAATTTCTTACAAAATATTCGCATAACGATTCCGTTTTGTATAAAAAATATATATCAATAATATTTTAACAATTTTACTCAACAACAAATACCATCCGCGGTTAATTCACATGACCCAACGAAAATCATTTTTGCTCATTGAAATCTAACAGTCAATAATCGCACTTTAATTGAATTTGGTCAGTTTTTTTAACATATAAAATGTCCTTAACAATGTTACGTTACTTTTATGAATAATAGACACAGGAACAACTATCTATAACGACAGTTCTATCTTGTGTGTCGCATAGTTTATTAACTCAAGCTCAAAGCACATCCGTTTCACAATTGTTTCCAGTTACATAAAACGCTTCAGTTTATAAAACTACCTGCCTCCAGATTACAGCTACTTCCACAGTGGGACACAAAGCATACTAGACGAAAAATATAGGTTTTCTTGTGATACCAAGAAAGGTATCATGATAAGGTTCATGATATGTCTCATGATATGTCTCACTAAAAGGACTTTTGCAAAGAATTTGCTGCACGTATACTTGTGTGCATCACTGTCATGTCATACGCCAAATAAACTGAATGTTTGTAATGCTGACATAATCAGTTATAATAAGAACTTTTGCAGCTTTCTCTTACGTAGTCTTCTTCGCAGTCCCTCAAATCCTTTTAGTTGCTGATGAGCAATAAAATTAATTTCCATCAAGGTATCTTTGTTCAATCTGCGGTTTTTTGTAGACGCGTAACAAATCTTAAACGCGTTCTACACTACTAGTGAAGTTACTTCGACGAAGTGATCGTCGAAGTTGATCGCAGTCTGAAGTAAAGTCTGAAATACGCACAAAGCGAATCAAAGTACCTCTCTCTACACTATTTTCTTCTTCTAACTCCGATCAACTTCGCGAGTAGTGTAGTGAAGGTTTTAGAATGTCCTACTATTAAAGGCTGCCTTAGCTAGCTGTCTCTGAGTATATTGATCAAGACTACGTGTTCTCCTCTGACCATAATCTGCGGTATGTAGCGGTTGCATTCCACTAAGCCCTTCGATATCACCCGCTCTGTCACAGGTGGGATGTCAAACCTCTTTTGAGCTGTTCCTTTCGGGCATGGCTCACCTGTTTAAATAAAATACATGTAATTTAAATTCAATATTTGTACATGAATGAATTAAAATAGAGAAGGAGTAGGGTGTAACATTGAAGTATATTTGACTGGATTATAATATAAATTAGTATTTCAAAAAATCCCATTGTTGAAAATTATGCTATCATAGGTGAAACTATATGGAAGTAC
Source organism: Druceiella hillmani (assembly GCA_039881145.1). NCBI lineage: Eukaryota > Metazoa > Arthropoda > Insecta > Lepidoptera > Hepialidae > Druceiella > Druceiella hillmani. Next base: position 21,209,503 of record JAYKKI010000033.1, on the reverse strand, counting down.
TTTCATAGATTAGTTATGTAATTAGGATATAATACGTAAAGAAGAAAAGGAGATGGCTGTGTTGTGATAGAAAGTAAGATGCCATAAAGAAAAAAAAACATTTTTACCAGCCTTTCGTTTCGAACGCATGAAACGAATAGCTGGTGAACTCGACCCACAGACAACTATTAAAAACAATCTGACCAATTAGTATTCATGAAGTTTAGTATTGTACATGACGATAAAAACCGAGGGAAACATTTTTATTAGTCGATATAGTATTTTATTAATGCTAATTACTTCGTCTTATTTGGAGATGTCATCTTGATATATGAACAGTTTATTTTGATCTTAAACTTTCTAATAACACAAAGGTAACTAATCGTTTTTACTCTTTCAAAACCCAACTTACTGACCCATATTGGGTGGTATCTTGGATTTGTTTCTCACCCTCCTGGTCCACGTTTCCAGCACGTCCGACAGCGCCAGGTTCCAGTGCTTATCGAAAGCCTGCAGAAGACCCACCATGTGACCTCTGATTCCCGTGGCGTTTCGTATCAGTACCTGTAATGTGCAAGGAAAAGAAAAAAAATATTTCACTATAATCGACAGACGACAAGACTCTTTTCTAGTCAAATTATGCCAATATTCAAAGTTAAAAAATTATGTTGCGGCAGTCAGCACTAAAATGTTTCGTTTTACAAGAAATGCAGAAATTGTATCCAAACAGTGCAATGATTCAAGAGTTATACATATTTGGCGTTAATTTTGTAGAAATTCATTGTTCACAATTAAATGAAACTACGTGATGTAGTATTATTTCTACTTTCTTTAATTTCTTTACCACGACCTAGCTTTCGTTGTATTACAATATCTTCAGATGGGCTATTAGCAAAGATGTTGTAATACAACGAAACCTAGGTCGTGGTAAAGAACTTAAAGAAAGTAGAAATAATACTACATCACGTAGTTTCATTTAAATGTGAACAATGAGTTATACATGGACTTATTAAGGAACTTTGTTTGTAATTAATTGGTTAGAAAGATCAATATAAATTAGTACGATTTCAATTACTCCTATTGATAATTTATCCTCTCTGAACGTATCGGTATATACGTTACGAGTAATGTTAGGTGTGATCCAGATAAACCTAGGTTTATCAAGGTAGATTTAAAATTATGGAAATGTCGCTACGTAACATTCCGAAATATGTCTGAAACAAATAGTCATTCGGACTTTATCTGTAACGCATACATATTTTGACCAAGTATATCGGCATTGCTCTTACTAACGTATAGGAAAACACACAGTTTTCTAACCAACGATAGGTTCTAAAGGTCTGCTGTATATAATGCGGTTGTCGCTTTGCTTGTAGCTTAAAATATACTTAACTAATGTAACAGACGTGTAAAATATCACTAACGCAATATCAAATTCATCCATAATTAAATTATTATGTGAAGGATATCGCGGGTAAGGCCTAATGAAACAATAAAATTTAATCCTAAATAAAACATGTCTATTAAAAAGAGTATTTTATTACAGAAACGCGGAGACACGAAGCAGGCGTATCACAATGAAGATTGACTGGCTCAATCAACGTAAAAGCACAGGAAGGAACACATCGACAAGATAAAAGGGTAAGCCTAACTAACAGTTATAAATGGCGCATTTGCCTAAAGTCGTTTTTCTCGAGTCATTTGCATGCCCAAGCTACGTCTACATGTATCTAAATTTATGTCAATGAAGGAAAGTAGCAAATCATGCCCGAAAGTGCGAGCGGCCTGATGGATAACATATCCGGTTATTGATCGAATAAAGCCTGATTGTATAAATAGACTTGTATAAATATATTTTATATTCGCATCTAAATTATCTAATTTGCTTTTAACCCTTAAGACACATTGGGGTCTTTGAAATCCGCATATATTATTGGTAACATTTATTATTTAATAAATTAATGAACGTTTATTTTAATAAAATTTTAAAGAATAAAACAAGTTTTACTGAAATAAAAAATGTTTATTAAACATTTTTTATTTCTGATATGCCAGTGTATCAGGGTTTCTGATATACCTAAAAAGTTTAATTGCACAGATGTGCATACTAGATTATCGAGGTTAATTATATTCTTGCACCAGTGTACACAAAAAAGTTATTAATGTTTTTTTTTAATTTGTTAATAATTTTAATAATACATTCCAAAGAATTCCAAAACAAATCAGATTTGATTGATCTTATCGAATCAAAAGACTTTTTAAGTTGAGGAAAAGTAAATTTTAATATTGGTCTATTTTCAACGCGACTTGTGGAACAATGTTTGTGGTTTACGTTAAATCCTTTGTCCTGAACGAATATTCGTTAAGGCATTTAAAGTTCAATTGGTGGCTCTTACGCAGTAGGAACCGAATATGTGCAGTCAAGTATTAAGGTGATTGTAAAAAGCAAGTATAAGGCAAATTTATAAAGGGCTGTAATGTTTCACAACACTTCAATATCGTGCGACGGCGTAGGTTATTGGTACAAAAAGAGGGAAAGAACTTACTTAACTCTGAAACTATATATGTCATTGTATAGCTACAAAAGTAGGATCCTTGTAACTAATCTTAGGAAGATTGTCAATCAACAAAAAAAATTAGATTTGTCTTCGATATTATTAGGTTGCTTACAATTTTCCCGGATCGTTTCAGGATGAACGCAAATAGTGATCTCTGGTTGGTTTAACTGAACATTCTATGCGTGTAACATTCACTACTTCTATCAATTGTAATGAGTAAATTTTTTATAGTTTACAGAGCTTAGATAGATGTGGCATTATTCATTAAAACATTTTTCTTTAAAGAATATTTTCTTGTAATAAATCTTAAAATTGTTATCTTTAAATTGTAATAAATCTTAAAATCCTTTAAATAAATGTGCCTAGTTGTTTTTGTTCCTTTCTTTACTCTGTCATTTAAAAATACCTTATTAATAAACTCGACACCAACCAATCAGATCAAAGGGTGCAAAGTCACAAAAATGATCTCTAGGACTAAATAATTACCATTTACGATTTGTTATCGCAATAAAAGGAACTGGGAGCCTTGTTCAATCCTAAAATTGACGATGATGATTTCAATTTTATTTATTTATTAGGGATCGATCAACCACAATACTACTGTCATTTTTAGGATTATAACAATAATCCTAGATTAATCCTAATTACGTCATATATGTTGGTTAACGAGATAACCATACAACAACTTTTATAAAAGAGTGGTACCGTTACTATTTTTCGACACTTACGTGTATTCATTAAATTAGATATTAAGATTTCTTGCTCAGAAAATACGGTTGTTTCAGTCAAGAAATCGAGTGTCCCGCAGTTAAAAATAATTAAATAAAAACCGAAATTGGCTAAAAAAGCCTAACCCTTCAAAGTAAAACCATCTTTTCAAAAAATTCAACTTACAATAGCAAAGGGTTTGCCGAATTATATTTATGAATCTTTCTCAAAATAAAAAAAACAACACGTGTAAAAATGTCTACATAACTAGCAGACAACTAACAACGTAAACTGTAATACAATAAAGCCATTACTTCGCCCGTTCAGCCATAAAACTGTTAAAAAACCATTAGCAAAGCCGTAAAATCAACCCTTGAATATTTTAACAAATACTTTCTAAAAAAATTAAAACGTGGGGTTATTTAAAAGCGTTACGTTTTTTGTTGTGATCACATTTGTTTTTGACGTCTTATAGAGTTTACTTTGATAGTGTTTAAAAACGACAAGTAATGGATAATAAATTAAGCAAAGGATATCAATACGGCTCATCTTCATGTATGATATATTCCCTTAAATAAGGGTTTATAGTAAATTCACTTTTACAAAGTAAATGTAGATTTAATTTTCGTGCGAGGAGGAGACATTTTCAAAATTTTGATCTTAAACTTATATAAATTATATATTACAATCTATTGAATGTTGAATATATTTGGCGTTAATTTTGTAGAAATTTCATTGTTCACAATTCAATGAAACTACGTGATGTAGTATTATTTCTACGTTCTTTAATTTCTTTACCGCGACTTAGGTTTCGTTGTACTACAACATCTTCGGGTGGGCTATTGGCAAAGATTACAATCCATGTTTAGGGTTTCGTAGTGATGAAGCAAGGAATCCCTATGACTTAGTCATGTCTGTCACAGCCTCTCAGATTTAAACCTATATCCATGAAATATTTTAAGTAATAGTTCAGATGGGGCCTCTGTAGCGAAATATTAAAAAAAATGTTTAAAAAAATAAATGCGGCATACGATCGAGTGACGTGTTAATGCTCATATCTTTCAATATAAAATTGAGATATTTGCGAAATATTAAGAGTCAACATGATACGCAAAATATCCTCTATTTTTTCAACAGTAGATCTTAAAAAATCTGAAAAATTCTAGACTTGATTAGAATTTCATAGACAAATACGGAACCCTACGTTATGCCTATTTCGAAACACATTTTGGTGTTTTTTTTCTTTTATGATCTTTCGTATTGCTTAACAAAATACCATAACGTTTAAAGTTAAATAGTCATAACGTTTACATGTTTATAGGCGTTTTAGACTCAGCATATTTGTTATTGTATCACTATTTCACTGTCTAGAGTCCTATTTTATCCTTATTTCGAGGTACTTAAAATTGTATTACCAATTAACAAATTTTTCGGATTTTTTTGTTTTTTAGGGGACTTCGCTCACAAGTACTATTACCAAGCATTTATTTATTGCATATTTACAAAGTTTTAAATTACAATGATTGTTACCAAGTTTTCTTCTTCATTTCACAGTTTTCAGACTTGGTACATTTTCTTTGCTAAGCTGTAATACAATAATGAAAACTCGACTTTAAGGAGACCAGTATTTTTGGTACTTGAATTTGACGAATTATGAAATTTTAAATGCTTGCCTATAAACTTTAGATTCTTTGAAGCGAGAAATTCAATTATTTTCTCTCGAAAATACTAAATTATAAGACAAGTAAATGAAGTATATCATGAACAACACATACAAATGTATTAAATAATTAATAATACATACAAATGTATTTAATAAATTAATAATACAATTAGTTGAGTGAATTAAATATTCCTCTACCTGTATATACTGCCATTCAGCACTTATAATATAATTTAGTCACCTTTCTCGATTAACCTAATACCTATTATTTTATGAACACCTATTACCATGAACACCTATTTATTTAACCTAATACCAATTATTTGATCGATTACTAGTGTTTGAATCGTTTTGCTCACATTGTTAGTACAGTAAAAATATAGTATTGCCAGTAGGAATAAATAAAAAAGAGTTGTGTTTTAAAATTTATTTGTTTCCTATTTTCTAAATAATCCCGGTAAAAATAATTACGAAACTCGATAATTGTAATTAGCGATTTTATTTCCTTTATAATGAACATTTTCATGTCCTTACAAAATTCCGTACCAATTGTTATAAGTTATGCCTAATCTACTTGCTTTAAAAGTTTTTAGGTGATGCGAGTACAAATAAACATACAGATACACAAAAATTTAAAAAAAAACTAGCCTCTAGGTTAAACTACTCTCTAGTTTATTTATAGATTAAAAATACTATATAAACTTATAATATAGAAACTTTTCTGTCTACTATTTTATGTGAACAGATTTTAAAACGAAACCTCCTCACATCATCGTATTTTAACTTTAACCAACCAAGTCTGCTTGGTAATCCATATTTCTCCTTCTGATCTACTTCTTTTTTGTCTCACTTTTTATCCGCTTTTACCTATCAAAGCATTCTTCTTAAATATAATTATATGTCGTTATGTCTTCTCGATTCACGTCTAGCGTTAAATCTGACTCACACTAGATAAAAATATACCAGGAACACTTAAAAAATGCACTATCTATACTGATATTATATGATATTTATAACCTTGTTAAAATGGATAACACGAAAAATGATCTTGACCTTTTTCGCTTAAAAACTATTTACAAACAATAGACACGTCACGTGATTCCTCGTATTACGTAACCGATGCGCTCAATAATGTGTGTCAGTATATCTGTTTATTACGTCGTTTAGATGATCTTGAAATGTTTACAATTCTACAGCTGCGTTGCCCGAAAATATTTTATGCACAAAATGACGGTATTTGAAAGTTGCTCGGATAATCTACGTCGTAGCGTAAGATGACCTTTGCTTATTATAAAGTTTAGTAAAACCCCTTCAAATTGGGATTAGTTTAAAAGAAAGAAATTACAATTAAAAACTAATTTTCCCCAGAACTTTTCGTTTTCTATTTTTATTTTGTTTTTTTTTATCTTAAAATATACAATAATACCAACTAAAATGTTGATGCAGATTAGTGGTGCAAGTGAAGCAAAATCCTGACTAATCTATTGGCTGTTAATATTCGAAAGAGAGCGTTGAACATAGCAACAAGAATACTGAAAAGAAATATTTGAAAATTAAATAATAAGTTTTTAAAAAAGAGATCCAACTAAACGTACAGAAATTATCCGAGCAATTTCTTGAGGAAGTATCAGGAAACGCCCTTTCCCCGATAGACATTACTAAAGCTAATTTCCTTTTATCGATGATTGTTGAGAGCAAATTTATTCAGTTCTATCTTTACACGCGAGTTCGCTTGCGCTGATTTTTTATTAACACAGTAGAATTTACATACAGATTTTGAGCGCTAGATACACGTAAGCAATATATTTAATATGCACTTTGCTACTGATATATTTTAGCACTAAATTATTAATATTGGATTAAAAACCTGACATTCATTCTATATGAATTCAGCTGTTTATCAAATCAAAAAGTAACTCATATGTTAATTTAAACATTTAAGTGTGTTTATAAGCTTCGTAAATTTTGTTTAGTAGTTTAGGCGTGATTGAATAAGAGATAAATTATTAAACTATACAACAACAAATTAATAATATAAAAATGCTTGTTAACTGTTTGCCAACAGGATACCAAATTGTTTACGATAACATATATAAAATTACGAATTTTAAACCGTTATTTTTTATACCCTTTCATCTACGTTGGAAGGCTCCGTACAATCTAAATATCGAATCAATTAATCAATCGTACAATCTAAATGTCGAAAGATTGAATAATGGGACATGAAGAAAATTTACAACGTTATATTTGATATATTTTTCTATTCTAAATATATCTCCACTCTGTCAGTGAAAGCTTAAACCTCCATCAAAATACAACTGCAATGCCAGTCTAGCCTGTGGTGACGGGCGAACAAAGACTTACTGCTGTTAGAACCGTTCACGAACAGCATAACAAAATCGGGTCAAATACCATTTCAAAAATAGTTCTCCCTCACCTGTCTCTCGTGCACATTTTCGAACCAATTAAATAACATATCTTTGCTTTTATTTAAATAAACACTTTCAAATAAATTCATGGGCACCGACAATTTAACACACCTGTACGAAGGTCACCCAGTACAGTATATTACACTGGCAGAATTATATTAAGTGCGTTCGGTTGATGGTCACCATACCGACGTTCGCTCGTATTAATACTTTAATTAAATATCATTATAGTAATTTATTTATAATATTTACTTAGATAATTAAAATTAAATGAAATTTAGGCGTATATTTTTTTTGTTTTTTTAGCGCACTGCGAGTTAGTAAAGCGTGAGGGTCACTCGTCATTACTATAGTCTTTGCTGATAAAACTAAAACAAGCACAGGTAAACAAAAAAGCCTCTTATTAGTTTCATAAATTCTTAAGAAAAATTCTGTGTTTTCATAGAATTATTCTATTAGAATTCCACATGGAAACATCACTCAATACTTATTGAAATTAATACCATCTAGCCTAAGCTTTAATAAAACTCCATTTAAATTATAGAAACTTACAAAAGTAAATTATTGCAGTTTGAGAAATGTTCACTGACTTCCCATATTTCTTTATTTCCCAGATAAGTTGCCAGCCAATTGACAGTTCTTATGTTTAAGAACTGGCACAAAGTGTTATTTCTTATTCACCGAAATTTAACGCCATCTTTTGTCGTAATTATACAACGAACTCCTCTATAACGCAGGTAATTAGTTCCGCGTTGCAGAAAATCGCATTATGCATTATCAGACAAATTTATGCAAGGTCAAACATATCTCCAAGTTGTAAGTGTGATTCAAAGTTATGAATACATATATAAATAATACCAGAATTTGCGTTAAACCAGAGTTATACAGTATAGTAACTGAAATATGAAGATGAAATGATTTCATTTTGGAATTTTAAAAATAATCGCTGCGAAACTAATTTCTAAGAAAGTAATGATTGAAAGTCAAAATTTAGAAAATCATATTAAGAAGTCTACAAGAAGAATCCAAAAAGAAACTGAGTGAAGAAGATTAGCTACAAACTGGAAAGTTTTTAACTGGAACTTTTATTATAAGAAATATTTACGAAACTGAAACCAGCAGGTAGGTAGTATAGTATACGGCTAGAGTGCTTATTATTGCAATAGTGTGTGCAAATAAATTTGAATATTTAGTTATTCAGAAAGTTACGTATGATTCAGCACGAATATGCGTGGCCGTATATAATTTTACTTCTAAATTCAGTTGATATATTTTACTGTTTTTTATAAACCAAAGTATTGGTCAATAACGATTTACTTTTTTGACATAATTATATAAAAATAATATATAATCTATTCTATTTAGGATTATCCCGCGGATAGGTATTTTAAGCGAGTTTTATCGCACGAAAACTTATTTACTGATGATAAAAAATTATCCTAGACATATGAACGACCGATGAAAATTTCCTTCGTTTCACCTTGTTTATATATTTCCTAACCCACTTATATAATTCCAAGCCCCCTCATATATCCTTTATTTGATTATTTTAGACAATAAAAAAAAACACAGCCATGTCCATACGCAATTTATTGTGTCCACTCTGCTCTAGAGTAGGTTCCGGCCACACATGTACCGCCAGTATGTAGAGAGATACCCACGCACCCAGCTCAATTGCACACGACAACATTCAACACCACAGGTTATCCTTGCCGAATGGACAACGGAACATTACCTCCGCCGCTTAGTGCGGCGCGACTCGACTATTTCCTTATTGCAACAGGTGACGTGAACGCTTGAATGGAAATTGTCGAATGTAGATCGAATGTCGAATGCAGTTTTGTCTGTTTTAAGAATATATGTTGACCCAATGTTTTGTGATTGAACTTGGGACACACTCAGCAAAATTCTAATAGTGTTTGAATATGCTTGTATTGTTAAACATATTTGAACTTGGAACACACTCAGCAAAATTCTAATAGTTTTTGAATATGCTTGTATTGTTAAACATATTTGAACTTCGAACACACTCAGCACAATTCTAATAGTGTTTGAATATGCTTGTATTGTTAAACATATTTGATTATTTACCTATACTAGCTATCCATCTTGACATTGTCCGAACAAACAAGGGATCCTAAAGGCATGTTATAATTAATTACATCTGTAAATAGTGTTTTAAATGGTTTAGTTTCGTATTCTGGGCTTCAGTTGAGTACAGACCTGCAACCTTCAAGATTGAGCCGTACATCTTGTAACTTAAAAACGCTTGAATAACCAATTTATAATAATTAGTCCAATACATTCCAGACTTTTTTTGTGGATCTTTATGTTGTATACAATACAATATCTTCATTCCTTATTTGAATGTAACTATCATCGTGAAAGTTTAATTCGATAACGAAATTAGCACGTCCGTTATTGCTCATTACTAACTGGTATAGCATATTTTTAGACCCTATGTCTGAATATTATAAGCTATACGATGCAGAACTTTTTATGTCAATATGATAAGCCAACATTATGCCAAACTCTAAGTAACAAAGAACCTTAAAAACCAAAATTTTCTCGTTATAAAATTTGTAGTATTAATTTACTGAACAAAGTATATACTGATCGAATACTAAGTAATTGTAAGAGTTATATTGCGTTGAATATAGTTACGTCGTAGTAAATTTGTGTCAAAGCTAAATTAGAATATTTTACATCTATCTGTTTATGGTAACAGTAGTTTGCAAACCAAGGGCTACCGCGTTACAGCACCAGGCAGCGTTAGTTTGACGTGAGGTGTCATAAATTCCTAACTGAACATTCTCTATTTACGGCTTTCATGGAAGAAATATGATATGGCTTTATAAATGTAGCTTTGAAATCAGAGTTGGAAAAGAAGGTGCAAAATTACAGGATTATAAAAACGGACAATACAGAGGTAAGTGCGAATATTAGGATATTTTTGGAAAATTACGCCTTAATCGCGAGTTCTTAACTTTGGATTTGTGCTGATAAGTTTTAATATTACGATCAAAATAATAATTGCGAAGAAAACATACGTGATGATATACCACAAGATGGTGTAGTGTTTATTACAGAATGACCTCGAGATAATAATGTGAACCCAAAGTTTCGATCTTTTTTGGCAATTCATAATCATATTTTGACATGAAAAGGTATATTCGCTCGATTAGTTATAGTGATAGGTGGTTGAACCTTCTTGTGTTACAAAATGCCGTCAGATTTCAATCGCTAATAACTACGAGGCTAATAATGCATTAACAAGACTAGTGTAGGTGCATACGCGTTATTATTGCGAATTAGCATTGTGAAAAGATATAAATGGCGTGAAAATTAGCATGTTCATTTGACCAGCATGTTGATCTGGGAAGAGCTTGAGGAGCACTATTAGGAGCCAAAGTGAGACAATAAAAATATTCGCCGGAATATAAGTAAAAATCGGTATGAAATGGAAAATTAGAAAAAAATTAAACATGTTGTCTCGTATCAATCGCGAACACGCTCGGAATTGGGTATTTGACTATTTGTTTTTATTTCGTTAATCGCAATTTTTAGGTACAAACTGACGAAGAGTGAAAAAATATTTTACTAACCTTAAAAATTGACTGAGTTATAAAAGTTTAAATTTACCTTTAGAGAAGGTCGGCAATACTATGTTGTGAGGTCATTTTGAATATTGCACATTGTATCCTACAAGAGGGAAAGTGACAGGGATATACCCAACTCTGTCCATGGTTTCAAATCTAGAAGCCTATAACTAGCTTATTTTTCAATCGATTTTTTAATTTTTTTTAATGCTGGTTTTTAATTAACTTATATTTCACGATATTGTTAGAAAAATCTCAAAATTTAGGATGAGTCAACTACCCTATTATATAAAACACAAATCAGTTGAAGTTCGGGTCAAAATAAATCCAAGTAACCTAAAAAATAAAAAAAGGAAAATGAAAACCCAACGCAAAGCAATTACGTATTTAAGAAATATAATGTATATTACGATTGTATTACGACACGATTACGATACGACGTCCACGGATCATGTGCAGGCATCGTTGGAAGGGGATACAGAAAACAGTGACAATATAAAGATCGATGGCAACGTGACAGCGCGAGAGGGTATGTATTGCCATCACCAAATATCGTCGTGTTGTCAACGTCGGGTATCAATACGCGTACATCAGTGGAGGGTTCTACGGTAGAATATAATGTTATTGAACACAAAACCATACGTACAATCGAGGCTGGATGTGTTACAACTCTGCTGGATTGAAAGACGCACTGCAAAAATATCTATTGGGTGCTGCAAACCCAAATCTAAACGAACCTAGTTTTTAGAGATATTGATAATTAAATTACATAGTACAAAACACTTGATATGATTTCATCTGGACGTTTCCACAGAAAATCTACGGTTCGGACTCGAACTGCGCCTTTCGGTGTTCTTTTTTTTGCAAACAGAGGCATGTCTTAATGGGATATAGTTTCCCCTGCTGACAAGTGTTTTAAGCTACATTTACTACTCGAAAACTTATGTCAAAGAAAAGGATGTTTCCGAACAAAACAGAGCTGCATAACATTGAGGAGTAGTTAATATTTATTTTAAGTAATATTTAAAACGTATAAACTTGTTTTATGGCCAACAACAACGTTTCACAGTTGCATTTCCCACTCTGACATTTGTAGGTGGCGACATCTGGTGGCCCTTACGTGTTATACGTATGATTGAGAATGTATTAAGTGAAATGTGATAATTATAAAACATGGTAGAATGAAATATAGGATTCCCACGAGGGTCAATCTCAATGACTACAAATATCAGTAACGCAAATTTTTATTAGGCAAATAATTTTATATAATTTTACGATGTATAGTTTTAATAAAGCAAATTAATTTACGTTAATCTTCAAATAAGTTAAATAATTTTTGTAATATAGTGGGAATTTCCCCCAAAAAAAGTTATGTAAAAATATAAATGAACTTCCGTTTCATGTTAAAAACAATTTTGCACAATTATTTGTGCTTAACAAAAAGTCGGTCAGTATGTTTTATTGACACAAATCAAGATTAATTTTAATTATAAGAGTAGTTAAAGCTTGTTAACTGTTGTCTTACCATTTATTTTTCAAATAGTTTGTACTATGCTTAATTTAAGAAAAAATGCACACTTTGAATTAAGACACGCTTTTTAATTTCATTGAACTCCAATCAAAGGGCTGAATATTACTCCTTGAAGTGGTCTTGTTCTTACACGTGCTAATCTTTAGCAATATTTATGATAGACTATCATCACTTCCTAGCTTGTATGTCGCTTTAATTAATAAACAATTATATTAATTTAAACTATTTGAAAACGAATCATTTAATAAACTGTAGTTTAAAGCTTTGAAACATTTTTTAAAATAGTGAAAACTATTAAAAAATGATTGTACAATTTTTTTTTACAATTTTTTTGTTACTTAATTTACTGCTGCGAAATCCAACATCCTATTTTAAACATCCTTATAACGGAATGCAGAAACAGTGATCAAGAAGACCTTTTGCTTATTAAGATATGACACCTGTTTTGTTTCGGGTATATAAGACATTTTGTTGTATGACCAGAACTTAATATACGCGTAAAGAATGATTAATTAATCGATTTCGATCGCATTCTTCAACGATGGCCATCTACGGTGCTCCGGGCTGCAAATAACCAAAAGGGATCCGGATTTGACTCTCTCTCGACCTCAACAGTGGCCCTTAAGGCCACAGTCGGCGTCGCTTTCGACCGGCTGCGTATCGCGGGACGCGGAAGGTCGCCCGGCGACGCGACGCGGAGGTTGAGCTGGACCGCTCGACCTTAATCGCCTCGCGTGCGAAACTCTATTCTTAGTTTGATCGGTAGCTGACGGGGCCGACGTAGGCCGGGTTCGAAATATAACAAACGATCAAATTGCTCTTGCGACCCGTTACTTTTTACCACTTTTACAGTATATAGTAGTAAAAATGTTCAACATCTCTGAAAAAATATCTGTGAAAGAAATTCATTCGCCTATTTCCAAAGTGACTAGTGTTTCTCTTGCAAAGCGAGAACGAAGAGAACCATACTTCCATAATTTTTTTGCGTATTATTGTTTCAGCAAGAAATGCTAAACAATATATTGAGTAGATTCTGTAAAATTACGTTATCAATGCAGCTGTGAGTCAAATATCTAACAACTGTTGCAACTGTAGTGATAGATATATTTAACGTACTCCTAACTTCCTTGAAACGCGCCAGTCACAATGTCTTCCCCTCTACTATATTGTTGATATTCTATTATTGCCTATAAGCGTTGTGCTAAGGTACCATAGAGATAAAGAGTGGGGTAGCACTCGTGACAGATAAACAATCGTATGTACTTCGGCGTGGGCAAAGTTAAGTTGATTCGCACTCACCACTGCATCGTGTGTCGATCTTTCCAAAATATCTGAAGCATCCGCTTACTGATGATGACCTGTTTAGTACACTGTTTGTCAATTTTTTTTGCTTCCATAACAAGGATGTTTTATACAATATGCAGTAATTTGTTCATGTTGGGAGTAGGTGGCTATATTGAAGAAAATCTCTTTTGATTCCTTTCGTAAATTGGTTCATAGGTGTAGGTAGGTTTGTAGTTTAATTTAAAGTAATAATATGATATTTGTATTACATTACCTTTTTAAATGTTGGAATTTAATAAAGTTTTCTTTTTGGTCTTATTTTTATATAAGATGTTCTGGCATTGCTTTTTAAGTAATAAAATATTAAATGTTAATATCAACCATGCAAGAAAAGCCACGGGTAAAAGCTAACTGTAATATATAAAGCAAATCTGTCTGGTGTGAATAAAAACGCATGTTCTACACTCGGAAAAGAAGACTTTTTCAAAAAGCCACGACATAATTATATTCCGAATATTGACATAACCACGACACGACATTCCAGTCAATATTGCTAATTCACTTGTGTAAAAAGTATTTTCAAATTTAACTAACGATGTTATTTATCGAGAGTGAGCTAAGTAGGCAACCTGATAAAAATTCCCTGATAAAAATTCAAAGCAACAAAAAAACCAAAAACATAAAAATAAAAGTTCATTGGAAAAGTATAGAAATTCGTTAAAAGCCCAACACTTAATTTAATATGCTTATTTACGTTTACAAATTAAATATTCAAAACAATAAAACTCTCGTCTGCTGAAGATGTCCACTGCTGAACACAGGTTTCCCCTATAGTTACCCACAAATATCAATCCTATACTACTTGCATCCAACCGCTTCTTGCAAATTGTATTGTCATCTGTCTATCTAGTGAGGGCCATCCCACTTTGCGTCTTCCACTATCTAGTCGTGATTCGAGAATATTTCTTCCCCAGTGGTCGTCGATTCTGCGCGCTATACTATCTATCTTTTGCCAATTCAGCCTGCTAATCCTATGAGCTATGTTGGTGACTCATTACGGATCATATCTCACAGAGAAACCCCGAGCCATAGCTCTTTCCATAGCTCACTGAGCGACTTGGATCCTCTTTACGAGGTCAACAATAAGGGTTCACGTCTCACTTCCATATACCATCATTAGCGACACACACTAGTTAAACAATTCAGTCTTCAGACACTGAGAAATTTTGGACAAGAAGATATGGCAAAGTTCCCTAGTTTCTCTTACGGATCTCCTCATTAGAATCATATCTCATAGAGAAATCAGACTGGTCGAAAAATACAATCTTCAGACACTGAGCTATTTTGGACAAGAGGACATGACAAAGTTTCCTTGTTTCTCCTACGGATCACCTCATTAAAATCTTATCTCATAGAGAAATTCCGAGCATAGCCCTTTCCATATCTCGCTGAGTGACTTGGGGTGTTTTTACAAGGTCAATACTGAGGAGTGACGTCTCACTTTCGTATACTATCATTGGCAACACACACTTGATGAAAAATTCTTCAGACACTGAGCTATTTTGGACAAGAAGTTATGGCAAAGTTACCTGAATGCTGTCCAGCCGAGCTGGATTCTCCGATTGATCTCTTTATTGAAGTTGAATTTATCTAATTAGACAATACTCTATTTCTATCAGTTTACACAATCTCCCTCCTCAATAAGGTAAACAGCAATGACGAAACTCCCACATATCTTCATTCTGATAATGAGAGACATGAAACTTATTAAAAAAAAAACAAAAAACGGAACTGTTGTTGGATTACTCGTTCGCTCGGCTACCTTACATTTTTCTCAAAAACCATTTGATATAAAAAAGAAATTTGGTATAGTAGCTTATTGACCCACATATTTCGCAACAGTAAGAATCAAATAAATATTTATCTGATAATTTTCGTGTGGGGGTTAGGATCCCAGAATATTTTTTTCAGAATTGTATGTCTACGAAAACTATGTTCAATCTCAAAACTACGCACACCTCCCCCACCCCCCTCCACCCCGTCATGTAACAGTGTAATCGTATAAGAGTGCATAATGAAGACATTATTAAACTGTTATATGTCAGGTATATACCTAGACAGAACGTAGTGTGAGTTTTACGTGTATGTGATAGGTTTTTTCACCCTCAAAAGTATAGTATTTCTACTAGGGATTCAATATAAATTTTCTTTTATATACCTTTTTTGACTTTTTTGGTCGTTGTCGTTTTCTTTCTCTTGGCAAACTGACTTTCTTCATAGTTATTATAACATGCTTCAAAACAAAAACATTATAAGACTATCTTCTATGGTTTTTGCTTGAAGAAGTTATCTAATAACTAGCAAGCAAAGAAATAGGAACTCATTATTCCTCGGTGGCGTCATTGATAAAATTCGCATATCTGCTTCCACATCAAACAGGCACGCAACGGACACACATCGTCACTTTCCACCGAGGTCGAGCGCGCACACACACACACGGCCGCTCGCGCAAACAGAATGCAATCGAAAACAATCGTCAAACATTCGACGCCTTCCTGAATCCGAAATTTCGACATTGAATCGAGCATCCTCGCCGCGAATGCATTCGACTCCGTCGATATCTCAATTAGTTTCAAAGTCGACAAAACTCACGGAAATGAATTTGAATAATTTTATATTTGTTTCTACACGCGAGCCGTTTGTTTGAAAAAATAAATTGATCGATTCGCTATTTACACTATAAAATGGACACTAGGTGATGTATGTATACACAAGCAGTAAAGATTCGGAATAGAATCTTTTTGAGAGCAAAATACAACACAACATGATTAAACAAAATGTACGTAACTATAAAACGACACCGCAATTTTTCATTATCGTATTAACAGTGTTATCCTTCAGTACAGACTTCAGTAAAAACGGAACGCTTACTGTTTCAGTCCTATGTCCGCCTGTGATCTGTGTCGCTTTACAGTTTTCAGAATGTAAACCGTTTAATTCAGTAAATTCACATTTTTGATAGAAATAAATACTCCATTTTTAATTAGAATTAAAAATTATTATGTTCTTCTCTGAAGTCAATTTTGAGACTTTATCTAAAAAGTTATCGAGCTGAGTGAAGCTTTGATAGATTATTGCTTATTTGTTATATTGGGAACTTTGGGAAATTAAAATATATTCATCATATTTTCATTAAGTGGATGCCTTAAAATTATCTTTTATCAATATAAAAAGATATTTTTTTAAGTCAATACAAAGATAAATTTGTACATTATTGTATTGCTACAGTCTGACTTATTCAAATTACTAGATTATTTAATGGAATTCTATTTAAGCTGATCGTTGCTCACTTCTTTTTACGCTATTATATTTAATTCTATTTAATTTAATGTCACTTTGTTTATTTTACTTTAATTAATTTAACTTCAATTTAATTGGTTTGACTTAGTTTAAATTTGTTTTAGTTTTATTGCTTGGGTTTAATTTTATTTCACTTTGTTTTAACTACAGTGTCGCGAATACAAAACCATCGAATATAAATTAAAACATGTATGCGATAGTTCTACCGTTAGAAATGCTATGTTAAAATGTGTGTCGGTCGGGACGCGCATAAAGTAGGTTTCCATAGTTGGCTATATCTCTTGAAATTGGTGATGCAAGTTAATCGAAATAGTCTTCATTGAAATTTGTAATCAATGCGAGTACCTAGACTTTTTAAATTTTTGAAATCCTATGAATTTGAAACGTCACTTAGCGCTGATCACGTGAAGCTTGATATTTTGCAAAAGAGTCTTAAAAATTAAAAAAAATTAATAGAACCTCAATTAAATTTTAAATTGCGTTTCCAATAATATACTACTCAATAATAAATGCGCGAAAAAAATCACACTCAACTCACATGTAGTGCCGAAGTTACAAAATACTTACGACTTTTATATTTTCATTGAATATATTGTTACTTTTTAAATTTTGCTCATCTGAAGCGTCTAATTGTAGAATTCCATGCACATAGGACTAAAAATAAAGAAAATTGAAGACTGTGACTCATATACTGGTAGATGTGAGGAAACAACCCTTATAATGGATAGTTTCATTGGAGAACCCAAAAAAATTATAAAAAATATTCTGGCCTTGCTTAATCTCTAAAAGTAATAACTGGAAAAATAAAGAAAGAACTTGTCTTTAAATTTGTCTATAACTAACAATTTAATTACTGCAATCTTAATTTTTTTTTTAAATTTCAATAAAAATTAACTCTAAAGTGTTGATGATAGTAACAAATCATATATTTAAATTCCTCATATCAAATACGTGAAAAATGTTTAAATATTTTTTAATGCGCGGTTAACGAATGAAGAGAAATCACTATGCGTTAAAAGGTTAAATTAATTTTAATTTTTAGTTACTATTACTGATTACAAACACCTTGCATATCACAAAGAAGCCCCGCGATAGATAATAGCGTAGTGGAAAAATATTCACGAATGAAACACGTAATAACTTGTTATCTGTGTGTGTGTGTTTACTTCGTTTGCTGCGCAATGTTAGTTTTCATTTATGTGTCTATTTATCTATATTCTAATTAATGTTATATATATTAATGTTTGTTTGTTTGTTATTTAATAAGTCAGCTACTACTTGATCAGCCATTACTAAATTTTGCACACATATAGACAGTGTTACGAACTAACACATGACATAACTAAAATAGTAGAAAAAAATTAATAGTTTTTTTGAGATTAACAAAAATATGTCTTCCCCGTTAGATGGCGCTGTTTAAAATTTAAATATTTATTATCATACGGTCGTGTTTGCTCTCAATGATCAAGAGTTGTAAAGGCTTCTTTATAACGAAATAAATATTAGGAAAAAAACTTTATTTAATAATTAAGTACACGTGTTCATCTCGCGATAAAAAATTAAAAGTTAGGTAATAGTTTTTTTAATATTTGATAAAAGTTAAATTAAATAAAATCGTTCATTAAAAACAGGATAATATATCATTTGGAACGTCATAATTATATTAAATAATTAGGCAGTCAAAGGTCAGTCTTTATTTTATGCCACGAGTTATTAATATTTGTTTTTTTCTTCTTTAAGCAAATTAAATTATGCAATAAAGTAAAGGAATTTTTTTGTTTCGACACATTCAGGTGATCTTCACAAACTTGGTTTGCTGCAGACGAGGCCGCGAGAATTTCAAAACCTTATATAAGCGCGGCATGACAGTGGCCACCTTTTGTGACGTATAACTTACTGAATTAATTCCTAAATTTCACAATAGCCTTCTTGCTTCTGCACAATACTACTGGATCCTAGATACCACACTTATAGCAAATCGCAAATTGCTCCAAAAACATGCAAAAAGTGAATTATTTCTTTTCCATAATTCCACTATTTTAAAGCCAGTAGTGTAATTCGGCAAATTTGTGTACGTTAGAAGTGTTTTAACATTTTGAAAACGGCAACCTTTATATAATAACTTTAACAAAACCTAATCCATCCTGGCCCAAAAAAGTTTGACACAAATATATTTTTTGTTGAATGGCGAAGTTTGCCTTTTAGAAACTTAGCATTAGCCGACTAGATTTAGAATTACTTTTGATCACAGCTATAATATAATGAATGAATAGCTATAATACTGCAACTACGAGAATGCTATAACGAAACATTCTTAAAACGTGGAAAGAGATAGCGACTAAATTTAGAATTAATTTTGATCACACCTTTCAATTAGATTTAATACTATGTTTAGCCGGCTAAACTTAAGAATAGCTATAATACTGCAACTAAGAGAATGCTATAACGAAACATTCTTAAAACGTGGAAAGAGATAGCGACTAAATTTAGAATTAATTTTGATCACACCTTTCAATTAGATTTAATACTATGTTTAGCCGGCTAAACTTAAGAATAGCTATAATACTGCAACTAAGAGAATGCTATAACGAAACATTCTTAAAAAATGGAAAGAGATAGCGAGAAAGGGCGCATTTTATCGCATTTCGTAACCTATCGTGTAACAATTTTTTGTGATTATCGTCAACTGAATTTATTTGTTATATAATCTGATGTTTTAACGTAAAGATAAAAGAATACGGTGATCGACTGATGAAAATCAACAATCGTTGGAAAGACATATTTTTTCAAATCGGTATTTAAATATATATCCAAATATAATGTCAATGCTCACATTTGTTTGCTAATATACTGTTCTAGTTTGATTACTTTAATAAAGAAATTGCTTTGTTTGTTTTGACAGAACTTGGAAAGTTATGAATGTCAGTTTTACTTTAATCAGTCGGTCAAATAATTTGTTCCCAAATGTTAATTTCAATTAAACAATATGAAATACATTTTGCAAATTAATTTTTTTTTAAAACGTTTAATACTTACATTTGTTTATGACTACTTTATGTGCCGTCATATTTTGACTGGTCTCGTGTTTAACCGGCGAAGGATACTCTTAAAGTAATCGATAAGATCGACCATTAACCGACAATCAAAACTAATTCCAAGTTTAACCGGATAATACTAAATTTAACACCGATACCTACTATATCCGTAACATATAGGCACACATTATTTTGTAAATCAATTTCTTCAAAACCTAAAATATCTATATTTCTTTACTAGCTGTACCCCACGGTTTCACTCGCGTAAAATTATTATCACTATTATTATTATTACTAAAACAACTAATAGAGGTCGTTGGCAGTACCAATATCGTTATAGGTTTTTTTAATTTGTGATATCCACATCCTGTATGTTGCTCTAGTGTATAAGCTATTGTATACCAAATTTCATCAAAATCTGTCCAGTAGATTTCGCGTGATTGACGAACAAATTAATATGCAGATATTCTATATCATTCTATACGCCAAATCTATACTCTTTTTAAAATATTTTTATGTACAGAACTCACTCTGTTACAATTTTATTATATGTATGGACGTTTACATTGTTTGCCGTGAGATTTTCATTGGTAACCGTCGAAAATGTACGCACACAAGTACACACGCAAACGTACACGGAACTATAATATAAATACAAAGTCATCATTAGCATAATTTTATTGTTGACCAATCTGTAGTTTCTGAACGAAACCTTTTTGATATTAAAATATAATGTGCTTGAACAAAAATAATAGCGTATAAACTGAAGATACCTCCATTGCGTACTATATTTGTACCAGTCATTCCTGTCATTAGTACTAAACCGAATGCCAGACTCTGTAAACACGATTTTCAGAACCTTTAGTATAACGTCGACTCCGTTAAACCATAATAGTTCTAAACTAAGGATGAATTCAAAGAAACTTCATATATTAACATTATAATGACATTAGAAACTATTATAATGGAGAAAATATTTTTCTGGTTTTACGTATTTTTAGACATATTTCGAGCGCTCAACTACAACAACACGAACCTGCTACTGCTGTCTAGAACCGAAACAAAAATACAACCCTTTTGTCTTTAGTGTTATAATTATACCTCAAGAACTATATAGACAAATTCACTTGTTTCTAAGTAATACGCTATTTTGTGAACATTAGCGACGGCCAACTTATAGCAAATTGCCCCAAAAAGGGACAATTTGCTATAAGTCTGGTATCTAGGATCCAGTAGTATTGTGCAGAAGCAAGAGGGACTTTGATTTCCCGGCGATTTATTTTTCCAACCATCTAAGGGCGATGACAATAAACCACTTGCCGATCGACGCCAAAATTACCGCTAAAATATTCCACGCGACCGTCAAATCGGTCTCCTTCACGACCAGAGACATTATTTTTGTACGCTATCGTGTCGATATCGTCATAGACGAAGATAGATTAGCTCAGTAGGTGCCGACGCCGTGCCCTTCAGCGCGCCGATAAAGGGCCCCGCCAACCTCGACGCGTTTAGATAATAAATAAATAAAACCAAGTGACGAGGAAAAAAACAACACCCGGCTCCGCGGCTGTAGGTATGTAGTTTGCGGAAAAACAATCGTCGGCCGATTTGGATGAAGCCGATTTTGTCTTCGCGACTAAATAAAACTCAGGAGTGATGGAAACGCGGAAAATTTAAGAAAAATAATAAATACTCTCAACTTCTGTTTTTGTCAGCAATCTTAGTTCAATTATATATTTCGAAGTCGGAAAATTATCTACTCTACCCGTCATTAAACTACAATTTGAAAAGGGCAATCCTTTCAGAAGTTAAACTGTGTTCAGAAATATGTGACAGATGAAATAGTATGGTTGATTCTGTTCAAGGGTAGGCAATCGACGAAATTTATTATTGAATTGTTGGTTACAGATCATCTACTACCATCATCTCTCACTTGACATTGGTGCGCAGCTAACATCTACAACAATTTAAATCTTTTAATTTGTTATAATCTTTTTCAATGAAATTTTGATGCCCCATAGTAATGTATCTAACATTACTATTTTAAAGTATTAGTATTATACGATTCTGCCTACGCCTTGAAACTTTATCAAACAGTACGGTAGTTGACTCATTCTAAATTTTTATATTTTTCGTACAATATTGTGAAATATAAGTTAACTAAAAATTGGTCTTGACAAAAATTCAAAAGTTTATTGAAAAATAAGCCAGTTGTAGGCTTCTAAATTTTAAGATACGGATAGAGTTGGGTATATCCCTGTCTCTTTTCCTCTCGTAGAATATAATGTGCAATATTAAAAATGACCTCACAACACAGTATTGTCGTCCTTCTCTAAAGGTTAAATTTAAACTTTTATAACTCGGTCAATTTTTAAGATCATTAAAAAATGTTTTCACTCTTCATCAACTTGTACCTTGAAATTATGATTAATGAAATAAAAAAAATTAGTCAAATACCCAATTTAAACTTTTCTTCAGACTGGAGACTTCAATTTCCAAAATTTGTTTAAAAAAATTATTTCTTGTAACCCAGAAAAATTCTTTTTAGTACTACAAAGAAAACAAAATACGAAGTAGTTAAAAATATCTCAATATTATCCAACTCGCGATAAAATGAACAGAGCACACAGCGATTTAATTATTATTTTTCTCAACAATTCCATCTCAACCGAGCTCAGTAGCCATTGCGACGCCCTTTAAACGCAAATGCATTAAAGTATGACAGCGTCTCGCTTGTCTGACGTTTCCTGGTTGCCCGAGGATAGCAGCCGACCGTCGCCTTGACCAGTCGTGAGTCTTCTGTCACGGCCGCCCGCAAAACGTGCCAGATTACGAACGTGAACGATTGCCGAAACCGCAGTCGTATCGATAATCTTCGAGGTGAATGGGCAACTGCCACTGCCGTGTTGGAGAAAAAAGGCTATATACAGTTTAAAATTATTTTTCTTTTTTAAAATAACGTCTTCCTCTCACGAAAAGTCTTTCTAAAGAGTCTTTTTAAGTAGTTTTCTTTTGAGAAAATCGACGTATAAAGGAAAGTTTGTGACGGCCGTATCACCAGAGTATATTTTAAAAAGGTTACAAAAATTAAAGAGGGCGTTTAATTTGAGCCACGTGTAAACACCACTTCACCCCAATTCAAAGAGGGAGAAGCTACGCTATTTATCGTTTATGAGAATTAAAATACGTTTGGCCTTCGATTTAAAAACTTTGAATTGGTCTTTAATGTTTAAGATCAAAACAAACAGTTCAACATCTGTAATCTTGTAGACAAACTAATGTATGAGAAAACAAAGTGCCGTCGTGTCGGCAGAACATTTTTATATATCTTTGTCCGGATATCAGAATATGAATGGAAATTTCATGTCGCGATGAAGTAATTTCCAAGGAATTTTCGTTAGTTATAGTTGATTTAGGGGAAATAAATGTATTATTACGCATGTCTTTCAAATATTTACCTGAAATGACGCAATTTATAATTCACTTTATTTACTTCCTATTTTCTATGAATTTTAACGATATTTCGTAAGACTTCCACTAACGTTTACCTAAAAAACTAATAATCAGTTGAGTTATTTTCGAATTACAAGCTAAATCTTATCTGAAAAAGAGGAAACTAACAATTAAACTGAATTTGTTTATCGAAATAAATTATCATTTCATGTTATTGATTGAATCCATCGTCCGAAACAATATAGTTGTGCTGCTCATAAAAATAAATCAAATGTTGAGACACCTTTAGAAAGCATATCGGATAACTATCTCCTAAATAGTCGAAGCTCTCAAACAGACACTGTATTGTACATTTAAGTATTAGAAGCCAATCTACAGCCTCTCGGCGCTACACGTTCTAGACGCGCCCGTTATCTGCCGCGAGTCGCGCCAAGGTCTGCGCACGACCTTCGTGGCGGCCGCGAGATGACGCCGCGGGCTCCGTCTGCCGCGTGGCTAGTCAACGTAGCGTAAACACGACGACGAGATTTGTTTCTCGCACTAGCACGTACTCTAGATCTTTGCGACAAAATGTACGTTATTAAGGATTCAAAATCTTTATCGACCGTAGGATACTTTAACGCATCCCTTTTTCGGATATCCACTTTAATCCAGCATTGCTGTGTTGAAATGGTATTCATATAAATCAATTAAATGCGTTCAATACTTATCTTTAAAAAATATGCATAACAAATTCTATTTAAACTTATAACTAATCATAAAATATAACCCATTTTCACTCGACTCTTCGAAATTATCTTCCATTTTCGAAGTTTAAGTAATTTCTGTAATTAAGTTTATTCGTGTTTATTATTTCTATAATCTTTCAGTATGAAGTAATTACAACTTAAAATATAACGAATACTTAAAATTAAATGTCATTTGCAGAATTAATTGGATAGAATTAAAGTTTGTCGTATAATTAATATCCACAGTGAGACATTAGTATATACTGTGTTCAACATGTAATGATAGCTGAAGATAAAGCATTGAATTATTTGAAATTCTTCGAAATGCTTTGACTCAAACTGCGAACACAAAGTAATGGAGCGTAGCATTTCCTTCTTTTATTACAGCACAAAAATATAATTAAACTGCATTTTTATCGAGATTTACTCAAAGCTATTAAAACTTGAAGTAACTCAACAAAATATCGAAACTGTATCTTTAACAGAAATAATAAACTATATTTGACAACGATAGCTCTCTGCACCGGTTCATGTAAATGTTATTCAAAGATTCTTGTATTATTAATTTAATAGTAAACAGCTTATAGTCCAACGTGGTGAAATCCATTATCAAATTCAATTTGAAATGCGCATTTCCCCAGGATATAACATGTCCTGTTCTATAACCAGGAAAAACGGATATAACTAACCGAACACGATAGCCGGATGCTCGTCCGGACTGCTGAAGTTATTCTGGCATAAATAGCTATTTCCGCACAAGAATGATGTGGAGAAAGAACCTTCAGTGAGAACCGGGTTTTTTCTTCATTGTCAACATTTGTGTAATTGAAGTTTTATGAGTTAAATACTTTATGCCTAAATATAATTTATAAATAAAACCTTGCTAATTCTACAAAGTGCTTTCTTAATTATTATATTGTGGCACATTATGATCATCTCCTGATGACAATTAGCAAACTTTTGCTATTATATATATAACTATTTAACATTTACAGAAAGTACGAGAAAATATGAGGGAAATTTTGGTATTTTTATAGTCGCCTATCGTTAAAGACGAGAGTCTTCAACGATAGGGGATTTCCTTTCAGGCACCCCTATCAAAGAAGAATGATAGGAAAAAAATATTCCACTTCACAATCAGAAAATAATGTTTATACACACTTTCCTAACCTTGACTGCACAAGATATACTAGATTCCACTTAAATTCCATGTAAAAAATAGATGAAAAAACAGTAGAAAAAGCAGAGAAAATTAGTCAGTCTTAATTAACGCGTTTTTGCGAAAGATTGAGTTATACCGTTTATTTAGATACGAAAATATTTTTAGAAACCTTTAGTATCTTTAAGAAATAAACTGGGTATCATTCTAAGTGGTTGAAAGAGATATCTGTGGTAAAATTTAAATCTATAAATCTCTTATGTACTTTCTACAGGCGTCTACAGTTTTGCTTGCCTTTTTGTTAATCGAAAAATAGTAGGTCCGAGCAATAAATTCAATCAACAAAATGAAATCATAATTTGCGCCAATCGATAAATTTAACGCTTGATAAAATCGATCGCTTTTGTTTCTACGTTATTTAGACCTGATATTTGTTTTATTGTGTATCATTCTGGTGGTCGTACACCATTCGATATACAGCACATTTACAACATTTCTTAGATACGTTTGACTCAATTAATTATAATTTTTAATACTCCATCTGGAATCGGCCTAAAACTAGGTCTATCAAATCCAAAATGCCACAAGGATAAAATTATTTACCCATTCTTATTCAACTGCTGTTAAGCAAAAAAGTTAAGACTTAATTAATAACATATAACGGCCTAGTAATTACAGTTGATTTTTTATTTATTATCAGGCCTTCTTTGGACTGCGATACGTAAAAATATACCATCACCTAGGTATTCTCGTGAATATAAATTATTGTATCATCAAATAGATAATTTAAAAATAGATTACGCAAAAAACAGTCTAATTTCTTTTAATTTTTATTCAATCAAGAATAATATCAATTATGATGAAAAATAGGATTTCTGAATTCCAAGCCAATATTTCTCAATTTTGTTTAAGCAATTCACTTAGAGTGGGTTGCTGGTCGCGTATCTAAATAATATCAGTTTCCAAATTACGGTATTAAACGACATTACTGGTAATAAATAGTATAATCATATTTAGTCAGAACTCCAAAATGTAAACAGCTATTCATAAATAAAAGTCAAAACTTGTGGAAACATACAATTTCAGGAAAAGGAAGGTAGAAAGGAATTTAATTTTTTCCTTTTAGTTTTTGCGCTGTGGTTAAAAGTATAGATAATATCTCTTATACGTGAATCTAAAGCATACCGGAAGTTAAAACATGTTTCTTACGCTTTTATGGCTCTTTCAAAATATATTGCTTTACTAAACAATTTTTATTTTCTGCTAAAAATATAATGAGTTACCAAGTACAATACTTGCTACAAAATTCTCTCGTTAAGGTTATTTTATAGTAGTTAGAGGACATTTTTAAAACAATTATTCTATTCAAAAATTCTGGCCCCAAGGACTTTTTCCTATACGGAAGTGACCAAAATTAGACCGACAAGGATAGATGGGCTGCTCAAAGTCTCGTTTCCGGCTTGTGATCAACTCATTTTTTCGTCGTTTGCCCAAATGTTTTTCTCGTGATATCTTTTTTACCACTTCGAGGCCGGAAGCTGACCATTTCCTGGGCGTTTTCTTGCCGCTGTCAGTTTTTTTCTGTTGTGTGACAGTTTTTCTGCTTCAGCTTCTACCTGACATTATTTCCTTTAAGTTTGATTAATGATATGTTATTCGTGTTTTCAGTACAAATATTTGTTTTCTTATATCTGCTTAAAAATGACCAGGGTTAAGGTGATGTCATCGTGATGATGCGATCCCAGGTTCAATGTTTAGGAAGACTTTATGTTACGAAGGTTAATTTGACACGTCTTCAAATTATAAATAAGCATTGAAACGATTTCAATTTACATATTCCGACTTAACATTACAACAGACGTAAAAACGTAAACTACGTTGGAAAACTTGAACACGAAAAATTTATATTTTCCAACTGTTTCGCTGCAGTACCTAGAGAGAATAAAAAAGCGTAATAATGTAAACATAAAATTAAATTAAACGATGAACTGATTAAGGGTTATACTTTTATAAAGTGTCATTTTTAGGCATGTAACATAGGGTTGACTCTGTTACAACAACAATAAACAATTTTTTCGCAAAAACAAAGCTCGGAGTGTAATGCATTATAAGGAACAAAGCGGATTGTCTTTGTTCCTTATAGTGCACTACACTCCGAGCTTTGTTACACAAATAATTGTATTATATATTACCTAGAATGCAATATTAAAGAATTGAAAATCTTTCGATCCATAATAAGAACTAAAAGATATTTTGTTTCTATTCTTTAATTTTCATTTTCACATTGGGGAATATAATACAGAAAGTGAATATTTTGTACGATTGTGTAATCTAAAAAACTGCATAATTCATTTTTATATTAATTAAGCTTTCTCTTGAACAATGTTTTAAAAAATAACCATTTTAGCAATTTTTACAATCAATTTAAACCAATTCTGAAATTGAGCAATTAGAATATAGTAATAGATAAATTGTGCTGTTAAAACTACGGGTGATACATAGAAAGCAACACACAAAGGTTCCTAACGTTTTATGTAAAGACGTTCTTTAGACTTTTAGACGAAACACGATAACGATTTTATCTAAGGAAAATCGCTAAATTTTATATAATTCCGTTATACTCAAATACATCTCATCTCAGTTAGACGCACTTTGTAACAACCTTACGGCGGCAGCCTCACGCCAGTATCTCGTCGAAGCGTGCCGAGAATACGAATATATTCCCCTCCCGACGCGATACGGAAAACGCAGTTTGTATCATGCTAGGTCAGATAATGACAACCTCGTGCAAGGTTAGGTCCTTTAGACACCGTGCATAATAGACACAGCCACTTAGCTCCGCTTGCTGCGCCGCCCGGTGTACTTGAACAGCCACTTTTATCAGAGAAAATACAATTACTCGTCAATTGTTACATCATGATTGCGTCCACTGTGCGGCTGATTCATTACAATCCGTCAGTGTCAAAGGTTGCCGTCGTGATCTTGGCCCGCTTTTTAGATCTTAATCTGTTAGTATTAGGTGTAAGATGGGATTAGCATGGTACGCGGCCACGCAGCTTTTCACGCTAACGTTGGTTTGAATCTGGATTTTGCGTAAGAAAAAACGGTTCAAGTGTAGCACCAATACGTATGTATCAAAGTATCGCACCATATACGTATATCATTCCAACTAAAAATTGTATTTAGTAAATGTGCTAAACTTAGAAGGTATCATCGTATTACTTCGAAAAGAGAGGGGGATAAAAGAATTATATTATTACATAGTTTTATTGTTAATTTATTTTGTTCTTAAAAGCTTTAATTTGATACACTTAATGCTTTTATTTCCTTTGATTTATTATTTCTTTAATATACCTAATAAATATGTACATTTAGCGAACTTATAGCTTCAAGAATAATATTTTCTAACTTAGTCTCGGCAAAGAAATTGACTTACTCATTTCCGAAGTGAAAGAAATTATATTATTACATCGTTTTATTGTCAATTTTTTTTTCATAAAAGCTTTAATTTGATACACTTAATGCTTTATTTATTATATCTTTAATATACCTAATAAATATGTACGTTTAGCGAACTTATAGCTTTAAGAATAATATTTTCTAACTTAGTCTCGACAAAGAAAGTGACTTAATCATTTCCGAAGTGAACTATGAAAGTTTTATTAACCATACAATTGACAGCAAAATTCTTAAATGGAAATAGAAACGAATTATCCTATAAACTAAAAACAAAGTGGCTTAAGTGGCCTAAATTTGAAATGCTAGAAAAAAAATTGAAAAGACGAAGAAGCATGAAGAAAACAGGATACAAATTCATATAGATAAAATATCGAATTTTTAACTTAATCACTTTTTCTTAATTTTAATATTCTTTGTCCCATCTGTGAGGTTGTAAAACTCATCTCTGTATCCAATATCATGAGCTTATTGTCAACACTTTAAAAGTCGTCAATAGGTACATACAGAGCTCTTTCTGCTAAGTTCTGCTTCTTACCTTTTAAAGTAGGCAACTCTAAAAACAATAATGCAATTTTTAAATCTACCCTCCATAAAACTGCAATAACTGACTCGAATGGGATTTGCGATTCTTTTATTACATCAGTTTTATTTCATATAAAACAAAAAAATCTATGTTGATGTATTAAAAGGACTTGTCGAAGGTTTGTTGGAGGATTACTTAAAAAAGGCGATTTAAAGGATTTTTTATTATTATAATATATTCTCTCATTCGTGAGAAAGAACCTTAATCTTCTCATAAATAGAGCAATTTAGTATGATTTATTCATTCATTTTCTATATAAATCATTGCTAAACTTGCGTCCCAGTGTTAATGCATTGTGGAAATTAGTATAAAATTAAAGTTATTGAAACATTTAAGATAACCAATGATTAAAAACGAATACAAAACATAATTACAAATAGCGAACCGATCATGATTCGACCATTTTGGTGGTCATCCATGATCTGGACGCTAAAACAAAAAGCAGAGCAAGTCGAACTGAGATATGGAGCCCAACATAGAGTTAAGCAAATTCAGCGTACAATCTGTCGAGGATCGCAATCGGATGTTCGTACATACATGCGGAATGTGAAATAGTGGACGTATTTGTACTCGCGTAGAAAAAGCTTGTACAAGCACAACACCAATCTCATCACCGATAGGTTGACAATGTAATCAATTAACATTTTGAATAATAATTTAAATTAAACTTTAGCTTCTGTCAATATCTAACAGGAATTTAAAGGTTTAGATGGGATTTTAAGATTCTGTGCGAGAAGTTAAAAAATAACTAATTTAATGAGAATACTATTCAAAAATTATTATAAATTCTGGTTATTTCAAATAGCTTTTCAATAAATTCTCTTTTACATAATTATATTTTCAATAATTTTAGCAATAAATTCTGGTTGTTTCAAACTCTAGAAGCAACTTAAGGCTATTTATTGGAGAATAAAAATATTATTCTCCAACAAGGCGTTTATTATTGAAGCGTAAAAGATAAATATGTAAATAAAAAAGATAAAAATGCGTAAAAGATAAAATAACCATTGCGGTTATTTTATCTTTATCGATTCAGTTTTCAATCTTTTCATGAAGCATACAAATTAAAAATCCATTACTAATCGAATGATCTCGATCGATACGCAATTTCGTTCCAAAATTCACAAAAAAAACAAAAAATCATTATTGACGGAAATCCCAAGGAAACGCCGAGTGGAACTATTTATTTACGGCATGAAACGGCCTTTGAGTGCGATTTTTTCGCACCAAAACTCGACCTTCGGACCCTGGGCCCGCCCGCTAGCGTCCACCCGACCAGCTCGCTAACTGTATTGCGCACTTTTTGCGGCACCGACCTCTGGGGCGGCTAGCGAGTGTGACTGAGTCGACTTCCGGCTCCATTACGTGATCGGAGCGCTTGCATTGTGCATCTACCTGCGCTGCACGCAGCTAGACGGATGTTGGATCGTACAAGGTCGATGCAGCTTGCGGTTCTCTTCCCGGTTTTTGATGCTTTTTTAACACTTTTTGGCGAATGGCGTAATATGAAGAGTTTGAACGGTGTATAAGAACTGAACGAAAAAACTCAATCTTTGGAAATTATATCGTATTCAACCAGTTTAAGGTAAATTAAACTAATATTATGAAGAGGAAAGTTTCTTTTTCACGTTTTCACGTAAAACAATGCGTTCAATTGACGTGAAACTCTCGCATTATATTGCTTACAGCATCTTTTCGACATGGAGTATATATTTGTAGGTTGTGTGCATAATAAGGAAAAATGATTTAAATGAATGAAATTTGAAGTATAATGTGGAAATTAATACATTAAAGTGTTTATAAAACGTATAGGCAACAGGACAATTGTCAAGAAAGCTCAGAATGTAAATAAATTGTGGTTGTGGTTGACTGTAAGAGATTGCTCTTGTAGCAATGAGTCCGCCATATGTATCAATTTAGATACATTAAAGTAGATAAATAAAATAAATATAGATGGATTTTATATTATGTTACAAAATTGGGCGCGTTTTTATATTATGCTACAAAATTGGGCCCAAAGTTCTATAAACATACCGTTAACAAATGAACCGTAACCTATTACCTTTATGAAAAGGTATTGAAGTTCAAAGTTCAGTTCTGAATCACTTTTGCCTTTGTAAAGCCGAGAAGGACATAAAGTGTGTAGATAAAGGTATTGTTTTTATTTATATCACGAACAAACATTAGTTAGAGTAAAAAATTAGTAGACAAGAGAACGTGCTTTTTGATAACAAGTAAATAAATAACTGATATGTTGTTTATATACTTATCGATTTATTATACATTGTTACATAACTGCGTCAATTATGGTAAATAACAAAATAATTGATCCATGATAGTACCATATATGTTAAAATTATAGTTGGTTTAGGGAAATGCTTTA
This sequence comes from Druceiella hillmani, assembly GCA_039881145.1. NCBI lineage: Eukaryota > Metazoa > Arthropoda > Insecta > Lepidoptera > Hepialidae > Druceiella > Druceiella hillmani. The sequence goes on along the minus strand of JAYKKI010000033.1, from coordinate 21,177,592 downwards.
TGGAACTACCGGATCCATAAAGAAGAAAAAAAATATTTTCTCTTCTATCTTCCATTATCTTCAGTTGTTTCCGAAATATTAACATTCCAGAAATATATCGCTTTATGATAAACTAATTTTATCACTTTTAAGTTGATATCGCATATTATACACATTTAGGCCTTCATTAGGTTTCAAGCTTTATTGGTTTATATTTCACTTTTCTTCAATGGAATGTAAATGGGTTAGCAAAAAACGAGCTGTGTTCCAAATTTCACGCAATTATGTCAATCGGACAATGAAAAAAAATATAGGTCGGTGATTGACTAGCTAATAATATGCATACGGTGTTCCGCAATATTTTTCATTTTTGCTGTTACAAGAGAGGAACCGCCAAATTCCAAGCTCTATTGAAAATTGACGATATTTGGATTAAAAACGTAATTGTAGCAATTTGAATTATTTTCTATGGCTAGTTTAATTCCGATATGCCTCTTTGTAACACAAAAATAGACACACAGTGATCGATAGAAAGTGTTCCGGTAGCGACAAAATATTCTCTATTAATAAATCAACAAAATTTCTACTATTAATAAATCAACGTTAGAAATATAGGTATTTTTAACACTGCACCGTCACTATATGTGTAACTCCAAATAGTACTTGATGGCTTTATGTTTCACTCTAGCTCATTCATTCAAATCACATGACATTTTGTCAGGGTCGGGCAAATCAATTCGAATAAACAATGTTACATTAGTGGCTGTGATAGTTATTTTTATTTATTTGATGAATAATCTAGCGAAATTATTGCTACAAAAACAATCACTTTCAGTCAACCAGAATTACGTTTATAAAGTTATAGGACTTATACATATTTATAGGACGTTTATAAAGTTATAGGAGATAGCAAACGCGGATAATTACAAAATATTATTTACATATTTGAAATCATATTTTGTATAAAGTACATTTTTGGAAAAAAGACAAAAATAATTTAATCCTGATATGTTGGAAGAGGCTTTGAATCAGGATTGAGGCGTAGGAAAAGAAAGAAGGATTTAGGGAGATGGATAAGAAAATGGAACGCGTAAAGTATGGTTAGGAGTGTTATGATTTTTTTCATACGACTTTCATTGTTTTAATTGCAAAATTAAATACAGTTTTACATACTTTTTTCTGATTTTATATGTTACCGAAACGATCATATTTTAATACGGTTTATCTAATCATAACTAATAAACAAATCGCAGCGACATCTAAACAATTATATTTATTATAATTTATATCGTATATGTATATTCAAAAATACGACTTTATTCGTAACACATTTTTACATAGTGATAAAACGTTTGTAAAGGTGTTATAATATGCTTTTAAATCCCGAAAACTTTACTAGATAAAGATCTTCAGCAGTGTTTCAGTGTTCATTGAATTTCGTTACAATTTACATCAACTTTGACTAGCAACTAAATACTGCTAATGGTAATAATCCCTGTGTAGCCTATTTTCCTACACTGTTATTATGTTCAAACTTGGACTTTTACGAGTATAATATATCCACATGCCAGGTAAGCAACAACTGCTTTTCATCGTCTTTAGCAAAACAATAAGACACAAAAAACTTTCCGACTAGGCCAAATCTAAAACGGTAAGGTCAAAAATTCGATTGACTTATGCGAGCTTGTGTATGTTAATTATGATGTGTGCCAGTGTATCCGCCTATTTATAATTTGACATAATTTTAAAAAATATTAAGCACTTCATGTTATTTTTCATAATTTACTTGCTTGCCCTCCATATAGGAGGCATGTGTAAAGCTTTTTATAACAATTTAAAAAAGCAAAACACACAATTTCACTTTCCTTTCTCTTTCTTTAAATGAGACAACAAAAACCTAACTCATCAGCCAGAACTTTTGGCGTAGGATCAATCTTAGGCAGTTGTGGGACATCGCACTTTTAAAAGTATTATAAGGTTGTTTTGCTTCGCGGAACGCGACTGTGGTTGTTAGTTTAAAACATTTTTTTTTCAAAATTATATCCTGCATTCTTTGAAGCGATATTTCTTTTTACCTGTCCTACAACTTTATAAACGTAATTCTGGTTGATTGGATGTTGAAAAGAGATTGTAACGAAAAGGAAAACAAATGGGTAGTGGGGACAGCAAGCGGTTTCGCTGCTGGTCATTAAACGGGTCTGTAAATAGTAGACCGTCTGTAAAATGAGCTTAATATTTTCAGTTTTCGTTATACTCTGTCATAATAAAGCTTATATTCTTATTTATGTGTTAATAATACAGAAACAATTAGTCTAAAAGTGTTCTTAGCGTTACTGTCTCTACTAATTATTGACATAAAAAGAAATTCAAATTATATTTTTTTTCTGATGCATCCTGCATGCCAGTTGCAGCTTGCGTATCTATTCGACAACATTTAGCTGCTCTTTTTCTGACTTTGCCTGGACTAGTCATATTGTGTTAAAAAGAAATGTCCTCTCTCGCTTATCGGGTGGCGAATTAGGCTACAAACTTCGTATTCATCTTCAATCTAGTGAAATGGATGATTTCATATCTTGACAACGTGCAGACCAGAACGTTCCTGTTTCAATTAGCTTTGTGTGGTGGTTAGTACCTTGCTGGGAAATTTCTTTCTTAACAGCTCTTAGTTTCATATCTTGTAAAATGTAATCGTTATCAATGCATGTTGTTATATTGAGTATGGATCTCATTATTTATGTTTGAAATCTTACTAGGGTTTCGATGTTACCACCCAAATCTATTTGAGTACTCATATAGTTATATACTGTAATTTCCTTTCATTTGATAGCAGTGACTTTTTCCCAATCAGTACATAAGCTACTGAGTTTTGAGTCGAGTTGTTTACGTTTACTCCAGATGTGTTTCTGCCAAATAAACCCTGTGTTCAGGTGCATTCTAACATATTTGATTTTATTATCCTGCGGCATCTGTTCACCATTCAGTATGATTGAAGGACAATTTCATTTTCTAAATTAAATGTATCGTCGTGACAATTTACTTTGTTTTGCCTTTATTCTCCATTGGTTTAGCCACTGTTTTACTTCAGCCATGTGTTTTGCAAGTTCGCTGATCAACCCGAGAGGCAAACAATTATACAAATTTAGAAAATACCTAAAACTGGAATTTATATATCATGGAGAGCCAAGACATTGGAATATAGGCTATAACAAAATCCCAAGCTTGTTTCTATATGATAAAAACGTAGGCCGTAATTACATGAAAATAAAGGTATGTGAGGATCTGTCGTCGGACCATACTCTTATTATCCTGAACGTGCATCAGTAAGTAATTTTACAAGATCCATCTATCAGTCTCTAATAAAAAGGCAGACTTGAAGCTATATAAAAAAATTATGTGAAACAAAATAATCTAAACATCAGACTGAAAAAGCGCTAAAGACATAGAACCCAGTATCGAAACTACATTACATAAAAAATGCAGTATGAAAAATCACAATAAATGCAGCTGTTCATGAATCTACATACAAAATAGGAGCAATAAGGCAAATCGAAACCGATATCCTTCTATCGAAGAAAAAGTCCTAAGATAGCGCAAATCGAGAAAAGAATGGTATAAAACCAGATATCCTTTTGGCGAAACTAGTTTCAACAGAGTGACAAAAGAATTGAAATATTCAGTTAATGAAAATGAAATAAAAACTTTCCGACAAAAGAAATAACGTATCTAGTAAACATCTTCAATACCTGCCTAGGACTTTCGCACTATACATGTCAGTGGAAGTTCGCACAAGTTGTCCTAGTTCCTAAACCTAGCAAACCAGCAGAATTTGCCTCCTTCAGACTAATTCGTTTACTACCAGCGGTTGATGAATTCTTCGAAAAAGTCATCTTAAATCGACTGAATCCACACCAAAATAACAAGCTACTTAAACATCGATTCGGCTTCAGGCAAAAGCATGAGTATCATTGAAGAAGCGCACAGGTTGGCAGATACTGTTAGCCATCGATAGAACAAACAGTACAGTTCAGCAGTCTTTTTATATATTGGGCAAGCCTTCGACAATGTCCGACAAGAAGGTCTCCTGTTCAAGATTAAGAATCCTTTACCTCACTCCTTCCACTCAATAATTGAGAGTTACTTGAGGAAAAGTTACTTTAAAGTTAAATACAATGGCGAAACGTCGCAACTGTACGAAACACAATTTAGAATGCGACAAGGCAACATCCTGTAACCCCTTCAATACTACTATCTTCGGTATAAACGTCAACACTACCATGGCTGTGTTAATAATATAAAAACAAATGTTGTCAAAGTTTTCCTTAGCGATACTTTCTTATTAATTATCCACATTGAAAGCAAGCAAAATTATAATACTAAAATGATAGTATTAATCAAGTATATAAAGGCAAACGACGTAAAACGGGTTTTAAACTATCTTTATAAATAGTTCTAAATGTTATCATTCATATGTATTAGATAAGAGTCTAAATTTTTGACATAATGAATAATACTAATACATTAGTTTCTGTATTTATTTTTCGACCAAGTTTAGTATTAAAAAATAATCTGTTTTATTCCAATCAGTCGAAATATGTAGAATAAAAGTCGAATGTATTAATAACCCTGTAAACATATTGTTAAGTCTGATAAGATTCCAAAAACGATACCCCCAAAAGCAAATATCACTTCCTATTTGTTACTAAAACATTTTCTCATAAGAGACATTACTCAAAACTTTTCAACAAAAACGACCTCCCCATATTTCACCATTTTTAAGGTCCGCGATAGCGAGAAACCTCCGCAAGTGAGAAAAAAAACAGTTTTTTCTTTCACAATCGCCGGACTCGACTGGTTCACATCACGCCGTATAAAGGCCAAATGCACACATACATGCGCAGGCGAAATGCATAAAATGATATAGCCAAAACAATTTTAACACTTCCTCTTTTATATAGACGATACAAAGTGGATAATCGTGTTGTTTTTTTAATAAATACTTACATAATTGAGAAATAACCTTACGCTGCAATTTCCGACGTTTTTTTTGCATAAGACACTTAATTTACGAACCGCGTTGGTTTACTATAAAATGAAAATACAACAAAACTAAAAAAAGCAATGATACATCCGGAATTATGTGTTTCGTAGTATTTTTTTGAAAAATGAAGTAATACGTAGTGAATTATTATCTGGATGCAGCATTTAAAATATGGTTTATAAATAATTATGAGAATTTTTATTGGCTTGTCTCGTTGTTTGTTTATTTGTTTGTTATTGCACACAAAATAGAAATATCTAAACTAATTTTATAACTGCGCAACATATGATCATGCCGTTTATTTGAAGGTTGCCATTTGTTGGTTTGTATGTTACATCATCGCATAAAATCTATCAAAGAAATAGTAATGTAACTTGTTTTAATGATTAGCTTACAGTTTAATGTAATGTACGGGGAGAGTAGTATATCACTTCCTTACTTTAAAAAAAAAACAAACAAATTTTGTCCGTATATTATAAAGTTTGCAAATAAAAATGCGGTTTTTGTATCCTGATAGTCAAAGTTGGAAATATTATAGAAAGCGCTGAAAAGAAAATGTATTAATTGATTGACTACTCTGAAAGAAAAGGTTGATATTTTTTTTCCTTAGCAATGTGTAACCTTGGTATTTATACTAAAGAATTTGTTGAGTTACTTCATTTAAAAAAAATATATTCCAAAACTTCAAACCAGCCCTACCGAATTCAGTCTCCAGTAATTTATTAACTCCAGTAATTTGTTATTGTAATTTTTGTGGTGAGTAGGTAAAAGGCGGCTATGATAGATTTATCCAAGTACTACCTATTTTACCAAAAAATACAAAGTTTCAAGTCCTTAGCTCAACTAGAAGTGTCCAAATAACATGACCAAACCTTTCCCATAAACGTTGCTAATGTTAAAAGAACAGAGCATGTCTATTTGAAGGGGCAATTCAAGACCATTGAAACGGTATTTCAGCTAATGAAATAGGCCTTTCATTATTAACTATCCTTTGTTTAGAAGCCTAGAAAATACGTCATAGTTAGATGGAACAAAGTTGACACTCATAAAATTATAAGTTTCATTCACGCGGGCTAAGCCAATACAATCAACGAATATAATTCTGATTTAGCGTTAGCGCTCAGCTAGTTAATTAGCTGCGTTTTTATTTCTTTTTTTAAATATCATATAATAACTAAGCTTTTAATAATAAATAATAAGTTCTATTTCAGTTATTTTTTTTCTAGCCAGTTTATTCGAAAATATAATATACATAATTTTTGATAATCTGCCTTCCAATTTGGGTAGGATTTTAAAATTAGGCAGGCTTTTTTATAACCGTCAACTAAACCAAATAAGAAAACAAAAAAGCACCGTTATGATCTTACTTAAATTCCTTTTCTGTGTCTTACGAACTCATCTCTGCCATAAACACAAAAGTTCCACTTTACGCCAAAGCGTCATTCTTCGTTTTTATCCCGCATTTTGTAAGAGTTGTACTTGAAACATATGAACATTGGGCGGAATTAAACTTAATCGAACCTAATTCCAATATAAACAGTACGGCTGAATCATACGCCAATATGTTATATCCTATACATAAACAAACAAAGAATCAACAAACAAAATGCATCCAACAACCGTTTTATTCATCATCCTAAAAAACCCACAGCCAACACCTCACCGAATCACCCCGTAGACACGATAAGGCCGCACGCACACAGGCGCGCGCGCAACCTTGCCGCGAACACTTCCGCGCTCGCGGCTCCTTGCCTACTACTCTGTTTACACGCGGCCGGTATCTGCAGCGCGAGTGCCAATCGATAGTACTGCATGTCCGTCTATCACTTCGCTTTTGGCAAGTCGAAAGTAGATACATTTCGTTTGTATATTTTTTTAAATTTCGAAGTTAATGTAATGAGTTAAGTGGAGAACCGTAATTCTTTAAAAACTTCAATACAGCTACACTTCAAATGTTGAACAACTGTCTTAACTATATAAGGAAGTGAACGGGAGTAAGATTCTATTGACGTAAAACCTTACGTTTGAAATGGGACTTGGTCATGCGAAACTTTGCCCCATATATAATTTTACTGTATACTCAAATTTCAAAACGTGGCTAATGAAGTTACGTTCCGAAAATTCTTAGTAACTAAAATTTTACTACTACATCGTGACAACTAGTTAAGAAAACTTACATGTGAGGAAATAAGTTTGTGTTATTAACATACGCGTATAAAAGTGACCAAGGTAATGCATAGCAGACAAAACCTTATAGCATACAGCCGTTTATACAATCAGTAGTTTTTAGAAATCTTTAAACTCAACTTATTAATTGCGACTTTCTTATCTCTCGCTCTGACATCTTCTATCTCAGTATGTTTCTCGTTTTGTCCTATTCAATACACTGTTTTGAAATTTGGATCTAAAGTTTATTTCACTGTAATAGAGAACTTGCAATAAAATTGAAAAAAACAATAAAATGATTGTGTTAATATGAAGGCTGAAAATTAAAAGCACTACTGGTTATAAAAATGTGATAATATACATATTATATACATTTTAGCAGACTGAGAAAATGCTTGAAGTATATTCCCTCCATCGAACTCTATTTACGCTTTTCCCATTACTAATGTGTTTCATTTTCACATACGAGCTTACACCACTGTGACAAAAGACGTTTCACTTCAAAACATTAGATGAATAAAGTGTATGATAACTCTTATTCAAATAAAAATATCATAGTTTTTGGACCCCTCGGCAGATGTGTCTGACTGGAACGATTTATTTTTTTTGATATATAGTCAAATTATTTTCATACACCTAATCATTATATAGCATGACAGACAACAGCACAAGACGTATATTATTTAATATTACGTTTTGTAGGTATGTCTCACGGAGCGAGCATTTCGCGACACGCTAAAGTGTCGGTCGATTCTTCACATAATTTCAATATATAAAAAAATGGCCTAAATTTTAAATGTCGAGAGGCAAAAGAAAAGGAACAAGAAAAAGAAAATTATTTGAACAGAAGAGAAGTGATTTTTCAAACAAGTTTTGTATTTATAAATAGAGAATATGCGGTATTTCTGATGTTATGGCCGGTTTAGATTATTCCAGTCCAGCGATCGAATCCAGTGCTGGATTGCTTACGGGAAAAATGTAAACCGGCTCTGGAATGAACTGAATCCAGTAAGCATTCCAGTCCAGTAACTGGATTCGCGGTCTACTTTTGAATCCAGTGCGATCAATCCAGTGCAACTGGAATAATGTAGACGGCCAATCCAGTGCCATTCCAGTGCTGACGCAACAATTAATGGCCGGTTTACATTTTTCCAGTAAGCAATCCAGCGCTGGATTCGATCGCTGGACTGGAATAATGTAGACGATAACGATTCCAGTCCAGCACTGGACTGGATCGCTGGACTGGAATAATGTAAACCGGCCTTTAGGATACAATTAAATCCATAACTTTGCAGCATAAACGGAAATGGATAATTGATATGGACGAGCAATATTGATAATTCCACACGTAAACTATTACCCAGAGAGCAAGGAGAGACGATACTGCAACCAATTTGAAAACACCTCTGATTGACTTGAACCGTCGTTTAATAATCTAACTATGGTAAGATCCATCCATTGACAAATAAACAAAATCAAAAATTATATATGTTGCCTATATATACAGTATTACATAAAAAGGCAAATTGTTTATTTATTTGTCCTTATATAGACGTTAATCTGGTTTGATTCCTCAGGATGTTTATAGACTGTCACTGAAAAATGTAAGTAAAGTTCGAAAAGAAAATCAGTTGCCTGACATTTCGGCATGGATCCGTGCTTTCTGAAGAGTTCTACGCCAGACCGATCTTGAATTGGCAGTTATTTTTTAGTTCTTTAGATTTAAGATAGCAATGTCTTTTTCAACTTCACTAACTCGTCTGAGATTACTCTACCCCTTAGTCTGTTACCAATCGATTTAATCAAGAAAATCTTCCTTGTATGTCTTTGCTCATTCATTCTAATGATATGGAGAATATTAGTTATTTCTATTGAATGTTTATATCCGGTTCTTATACTTAAAATGTCTATACAAGACACCATCGATTTTTTTAACAGCAAAAATACTTCTCAGAACCTTTTTTTTTCAAAAATTTCCAGAACTCTTTCATCAGTCGGTTTACCACTATCCGTAAACAAATTTATTCTGGAATAAACAAACGTGGAGTAATGAATTATCACACAATTCATGTTAATTTATGAATTGTATGATAATTAGTTGTCACATGTTCATGAATTGTTTGACAATTAATATCAAAAGGTCATAAAATATTTTTGAAGATATTAAATCAGTTCCAATTTAGCCTGAATTTAAATTAAATGCTAAAATACGGATCAATCGAAGTATGTAAACCTGCTGCATGTTAATATGGTATTTGTAATTATTAAGTGGAAAAAGGTTTAGTGAATGTTTGCTACCGTTACGTAGCTTGTAATTAGAAGAAGGTTTTACGTTTTATTTACGCAATTTTATCTGTTTAATTGATTAAACAACTTTTTCAAGTCGACATATTTAGAACAAATTGCTTAATGAAAAAACGACTAAGTAGAACTTGGGCTAAGAAAATATTCAGTTTATTAAAAGGAATGATCAAACTACGCGTAAAGAAAATTTATACATATCGAATCAGTAAATACCTAATTACAAATACAGACGCTGTGGAATAACACCACGTCAAATGTGACAAATCTAAAGGTCTGTTAACTTTCCTAAATTTATATTATATTTTATAATGTACTTATAACAGATTTTTCTACTAAAATCCAATAGCGTAAACAAACAAGTAACTTAAATTGGCACAAAACAAAAACTGAACTTCTTGAAATACGACGGGCTCATGATTCAGTGACTGAACGGACGGCGATAAGCGGTTCCATTTTAAACATTTTGAAGTAAACACTGTTAGGATAACAATAATATTTTTTTACATTTCTTCTAAAATGGCACCGTCATCTCTTGCTTGAAAATCCAAATTAAGGCGGCGCATCAAGTTAATGGATTAGAAGGTTATTTTATAAATGCTTAAAACTTTTAGTTTTATGCTTTTAATTTTATTTGTTCTGTTGCTTTCTTTGTAGCAACATAAAGATTTTTGTAGCCATGGAAATTTTCTTGCCGATAATGAACCTAAATTGTTTTCTAAATTATCAAGTTTTATTAGTAACCTTGTTTTGCTCGTTGCCATCTACTGACCCGGAATATATCCACGAGTTGTATATACATATTTATGTGTGTACTAAACTTTAGTTCACACCCACATACATCAATATATACATCGTTGACAGCACAAGTAATTTAATTGACAATCGATAAAGTAAATGTCGAATGCGCGTTCAATGTAATGGAAATTGTGGTAAAATTTAGCCTAGCCGGTAACAATAACAGTCAGTCGGAAAAACTTCGAAATTAACTGTGTATTTAGCTGTGAATCTAACTTTTCATAGACCAAATTAAAGATTTCGCGTAACACGTAACTATAATCGTGCGAGATTATTTTTAAAGGACAATTTCAGAAAAGGAGTATTCATAAAAACACTTTATAATTAAATTTTAATGTTTATACAAGGATTTGGGATGTTTATGCTTTTTAAGTGTATTTTTATGACGTCATTTGCTATGACCTAAAAGTAATCGATGCGTCTACGAAAATTTATATGAAGATTTTATCCGATTCTTATATTCAATCTCACTAATATTTTATTTTCATTTTTCCATAAATTAAAGGTAGTAAAAGCTTTTTCTTTTATAATATTAATCGGCGAACATTAAAATTATTTACCCGAATTATTTATTTCCCCAATATTTAATAAACGGTATTTTTCATCCAAATTTCACATCAGCAAATCGTTTCAAAATATCGATTCAATGTTGCTTGCGTTTACAACGAATAGACGTTTAGTCTCAGCGTTAAGGTTGCGTTAATTTCCTTTTAACTATGGAATTCTAAAAAAAATTAACACAATATATTAGTGATACTGAAAAAAATAGTAACCTTCTTATGACAATTTAATTATCTTAAACAGCCACTAGCTCTTACCCGGTGTCAACCCAGGTTCATTTTACGTTGTTGTTTTATAATTAAAATTAGGTCGTAGGCAGTAAATAAATTAGTTGTTATAAGGATGGAGTTTCTCTTAAAAATTCTCTTATTGTTGAAAAGAAACTCGCTGTTCCTAGTTACTCCCTTTCCTTAACTTCCTGGTAATCATCCACAAGTTTCCTGTTCAACATATGTTCTTCAACGAGTGAGGTCATATGGCCTATTAAAACTACACTCCCCTGCGGCTTCATTCACGCAGAATTTGTACAACATGGTGTTCTACTACAGTTGGGCATATCCCTCACCCAACGCTCGCACGCTCGCGCTTGCTGCCGACGTCACAGCCTCACTGACCACGCAGTATTTGATTTTTGCATATTCGAATATACATATATTTTTTAATTAATCATTCAAATTATATGCAATTACGATAATTACTTACGTACATGAAATACAGATACTTAGTATTTGCTTTATTTTAAAATAACGAAAAAAGCCGTAAAATTCCGAGTTAATTTTATTGTTTTTTTAATCATAGGTACAAATATTACGGGTTTTTTTAATAAAAGATTTGCCTATAGTATAGTGAACTTTTATGTAGATCTCGTCGATGTAGCTAATTCGTAACTTACATTATTTTGTTGTATATGTAACGGTTTATCCCGGCGTAAACTAAAAATCAGTAGATTCGGTCGTTTTTTACCGGTTTTAATTACAAGATGTAGCTTTCTAATAATAATTATGGAATCAGTCCAAAAGTTTTCAAACTTACTTCTCATTTCTAAAAAAAAAACAAACTCTCACTCCCTTTTATAATATTATATTAGATAATTATTTCATACCATGTTTACGGTCTCATAAACACAAGCAAAAAAGAAAGAAGAAAGGTTTGTTTCCGACTTTTCTTATATCTGTTGCCACAGCTCAACTCCCGTTTGGTATAACGTGAGCATTCCTAGCCTATAATCGTCTTGAAGGAGCAAGATATACGTCTCATTAAAATAGGTCAGTAATTTGGGAAAGTAGTGTCTATATATACATACAAACAAATTTTCCTAGTTATGTAATTGCTGAAGGAAAAATTATAAGTACACTTGTTTTTTTTTATAATTTTAGAAATACCTTCCGTTGACCTCAATTCACATAATGTAAATAAAAAAACCACAAGAAGTCTTAACTTTCAGCCGTATTTCTTAAAACATCTTCAAACTTATTACTGATTTTATTTTGACTATAGCGTTTTTAAACCCATCACTTGATGTTTGACACTACGCAAATTAACAGCTCCAAATATAGAAACTGCAAGCAAATGTTTGCCCTCGAAATGACGTACGGACGTATTCTGTTCCACCTTTCAGATGAGCAAACACTGCATATTCAACTGGTACAGGCCCACGCTTTAATCGACGCATTCATTACACGGCGCATATGCGCCAACCGGCGAAACGCATGGGTCCCAGGCATGATTAAAAAGAATTATCACAAAACAAGGCCTTCCTCCTAAATAATAACACAGAGAAATGTACACAGTTACCTACTGACAGTAACACTATTACGAATTACACGTACGCGCACACATGTGCGCGCGCGGGCCAGCACGTACGCGCGCACGCTTGGGGAATGACGCGACGGCCTTGCCTCTCTGTATTTCGGGGTTATACCTCTACACACACAGGGAGGGAACAGGGTGACTATATGGAAATAGTTCGGTGGGCTATTAAAACGGAATGGAGTCTTGAAAGACATGGATATTTAATTTTGTGTCCATTTATATGAAACAAATTGACGTGTATGTTATATTAAAGTAATTTGGTGTCACATTATTTTTTAATATCCCAATAATACAATTACTGACACAAACAATAATTTTTTTTTATTTATCTACATAAATTTTATTGATAAATTAAAGTTGTGGCAAAATAATATGTTTAAAATATGAAATAAACTGATATTTCAGAACACTTCTTTATCAATTTATTCCTTTTTCATTCGCAATGATAGGTTATACAGCATTTTTATTATATACAGCATTTTTATTATTTCAGTTTTTTTAATAACAAAGCGTTTTTTTGTAATAAAATTAGTGTTTAGTCAATTTTTGCATAGTTTTTATAAATTTTTCGCATTCATGTTGTTGGTAAACTTGGCTATTGTAACACGTTATCAAAAAGAAGAAAAATAAATGAGGGGAATATCATGATAGTACTATTTTTGTCAGTAAAGCAGAAATACAACTTTATTTATAAAACTCAATCTTTGTATATAAAATATGTGCGTACATTATTTAGGTCTATAAATAATATCGTAAAAATCGTCTATCGTACCTTTATTTACTCTATATCCCCTAGCGACAAATCTTAAATAGGTGGCAATACCCCCCCCCCCCCCCCCCATCCCCTTACCCTCATATGGAGTGGATATTCTGTAAAGACCAATCAACGTATGGCATTTATCTAGTTTTTTTTATATAATACCGTGTTTTGAGACTCATTAAACAAAAACTGTCGATCAGTTTGACGTTACATCGCAATAATTAAACAATATATTCTATTAGTTTTTTCTAGTTTTTGTATTACTTATATAAAATTACATTTAAAAATTGAAAAGGTTGGGTATTTAGTTTCAGAAGAGCGAAGCCTCTGTAGCCCAAATAGGTTACTTAACTATTAGTCAATAGTCTTGGTTCTTAGGGACTACAATTGTACTCTTAGTATACTAAAGGAAACAAAACTTTCTTAAAGTTGGTTAAAATGTTCACGTTGTCAATAAGTGTCTATGTAAATTATTTTTTTTAAATTAATTAGCTTACCCCCATGTATTTATTAACCTACACCAATGTATGACTAGCGCGATTTTGTTAATTTTTTACTGCACATTAATTCAAAAATTTACACTAACAGTTCTGGAAATAAGCGCCTCGTGTGAAATAACAAAACCACAAGTCTAATTGACAAGTGTTCATTATAATTCAAATATTATCTTCAAAATTAACCTTTCGTCCAAGGTCGACTTTTGTACTATTCTATTGACAATTGTACATTTTAAATGAAGAGTGAAACAAATCGTCATTTTCAATGTGGTCACCCTGTCAACGATACAGCGCCGCTTGAACGTATGCGTTTATGTGCGTATGCGTATGCGTGCATGTGTGATTGTATGTGTAAGTGTGCACGGTGACCCTGACTGACGTTTTAATTCGTTACTCACAACACTGAGTGGCCGATTGCAAGATCGCTCTACAGGGCGATCCGCACACGAATGAGACTTTTTGAAAATTGTTTTATGTAGTTATCATGTTTTTTCACGCAACTTTAAAACTGATACCACTACATGTTTATCGAATAATAATATGAGTTATTTATAGCACAATTTTCACGACTTTTAAAAAACATATTTCCTGACAGTGCAGCAAAAGCTTATATATAAATTAACAAAAATACCAATATTCACATAACATCAACACAACAACACAAGCATTATTTAGGATATCTTTATTTGTTTTTTCCAATTTCTCTCAACGAAGTTCCTTAAAAATAAGTCACATATTTTATTCTAATCAAATTAATATGACCCCGCCTAATATCTATTTAATCATTTAGATTTTATGAAAAACTTAGCATGATTCGGCAATTATTCATCAAGCGCAAAACGAAATGTGTGAAATACACACACTCGATTGCTAGAAAAAATAAAGGATTCAGTTGATGATATTCATTTTTAAAATTCAAGAGAATCGGTATACCTTGACCCTTATTCTGGAGTCCATGCAGTTTTTGATCGCCGCTAGAGGTCCCGTCTGTCTCTCGCATTTCACCATCAGGTTCCGCACCACAAAAGCGCGACGTGGCGCATGGGTTAGTCCTGAACAAAATATCAATTTTCATACACATAAGCCAATATTTCTATTTAAATAATTAGATCGAAATTAATGAATGCACATGATATTATGCCCGAAATAGAATTAAAAAATTGTTCCTGAATAAAGAAACACAAATATTATTCAATGTTTCATTGTCCAACTAATGATGAATTATTATGAGACACAATGTGCGTTACAGGAGATCGGAAATGTGTTAATTGTAAATTATACATTAATGTATGCTACTTTCAGACGTTTAACGCCTTGAATCTGTAATTGAGCTACAAAAAAATTATGTACTTTAAATATTATTAAACGCTGTTCCGTAAAATATGAAGAAAAGAAGCAGAGTAGAAGAAAGAAGTTAAATATTTTCTTAATTCAATTTAATACAAGCCCCTTAAAAAATTTCCTGCTAGATAATGACGTTGTTAAAATCTATTTTAGAATAAAATTTAGAAATTATATTTTTAGTCCTGGATATGATTTAAGATAAATGATTTACATCAGAGGTTATCAAACTTTTTTGGCGCGTAGCCTACTAACCGATAAAAAATCGGTTTCTTTTGATTTTTGTTTCTGTAGCGGCTAATATGGAAATTTCCTAAGATATTAATGTCAATTGCATCTGTCATAGTTGACGCGGTGCTGCTCATTATAATACCGTTTGTGTAAAGTGGACAATTGTAACAAAAGGAAAACCTTTATAATTGTTACTCAAATCTTTATTGAAAATTCACTTTACATATACACTCGTAAGTAAGATATTCCACTTTAATTTATTTTGTCGTATTTATATTTTAAAAAGTTTTTTCAAACCACTTTTCTTTTCAAAATTGAGATAAAAATTAACAGTGTTTTTCTAGAACACTTTTATTTATAATGTTTACTTAGAACGAGTCTAAGCTAAGCAATTCATCGCGCGTAAGTTCGCAATGCGTTGCTGCTGATTTGCACATAAAGCCGACTTTGGAATCACTGATTTACGTAGCCGAATGATTTACTAAGGAAATATTCCGATAATCGATTTTAAAATTAAGTGAATGAGCCTTATAATCGAATGGTTTGTAATTACTAATTCTGACAGTCTGTTCCAAGTCGAAATTAAGTAGTATTCATTTAATCAAAGCAAATACATTCAACTGTTTAATATTCGATACAAGGCCGTACAGCGTATTTAGGCGCTTGTGCAGATAATAAAATAATAGCATTTATTCTTATCTCTCATATATACTCATCCAATGTTGCATTGTTCAGTTCAATTTTGGCGGTACATGTTATTCAATATAACGATTGCTATCATGCATTGTTCATATTTATACAAATTAGCAATCGCTAATAGTCATATGCAAACTATTTACAAACACAAATATAGACACCTTCAATGTCTTTCTGATTTTGTTTAGACTTTTCTTGTTATTACTTTCAAAGACAGTATAGGTGGCTGATAAAGATTTTTACATGGAAAATATGAACAAACGCGAAGTGTTACGTATCATTATTGAAATTAATTGCATACACAAACCCCCCCTTCACATGTCTTTCTGATATTGTTTAGACTTTGCTTGTTATTACATTAAAAACTGTGTAGGAGGCTGGTAACGATTTTTACATGGAAAATATGAACGCGAAAAAAGTGTCTCGTACCATTATTGAAATTAATTGCATACAAAAATATAGACCCCTTCACATATCTTTCTGATTTTGTTTACACTTTTCTTGTTATTACTTTAAAACACGGTATAGGTGGCTGGTAACGATTTTTACATGGAAAATATGAACAAACGCGAAAAAAAGTGTCCCGTACCATTATTGAAATTAATTGCATACAAAAATATAGACCACTTCACATATCTTTCTGATTTTGTTTACACTTTTCTTGTTATTACTTTAAAACACAGTATAGGTGGCTGGTAACGATTTTTACATGGAAAATATGAACAAACGCGGAAAGTGTTACGTACCCTTATTGAAATTAATTGCATACACAAATATAGACCCCTTCACATATCTTTCTGATTTTGTTTACACTTTTCTTGTTATTATTTTAAAAGAGAGTATATAGCGGGCTGGTAACGATTTTTACATGGAAAATATGAACAAACGCGGAAAGTGTTACGTACCCTTATTGAAATTAATTGCATACACAAATATAGACCCCTTCACATATCTTTCTGATTTTGTTTGCACTTTTCTTGTTATTACTTTAAAAGAGAGTATAGGTGGCTGCTAACGATTTTTACATGGAAAATATGAACGCGAAAAAAGTGTCTCGTACCATTATTGAAATTAATTGCATACAAAAATATAGACCCCTTCACATATCTTTCTGATTCTGTTTACACTTTTCTTGTTATTACTTTAAAACACGGTATAGGTGGCTGGTAACGATTTTTACATGGAAAATATGAACAAACGCGAAAAAAAGTGTCCCGTACCATTATTGAAATTAATTGCATACAAAAATATAGACCACTTCACATATCTTTCTGATTTTGTTTACACTTTTCTTGTTATTACTTTAAAACACAGTATAGGTGGCTGGTAACGATTTTTACATGGAAAATATGAACAAACGCGGAAAGTGTTACGTACCCTTATTGAAATTAATTGCATACACAAATATAGACCCCTTCACATATCTTTCTGATTTTGTTTACACTTTTCTTGTTATTATTTTAAAAGAGAGTATATAGCGGGCTGGTAACGATTTTTACATGGAAAATATGAACAAACGCGGAAAGTGTTACGTACCCTTATTGAAATTAATTGCATACACAAATATAGACCCCTTCACATATCTTTCTGATTTTGTTTGCACTTTTCTTGTTATTACTTTAAAAGAGAGTATAGGTGGCTGCTAACGATTTTTACATGGAAAATATGAACGCGAAAAAAGTGTCTCGTACCATTATTGAAATTAATTGCATACAAAAATATAGACCCCTTCACATATCTTTCTGATTCTGTTTACACTTTTCTTGTTATTACTTTAAAACACGGTATAGGTGGCTGGTAACGATTTTTACATGGAAAATATGAACAAACGCGAAAAAAAGTGTCCCGTACCATTATTGAAATTAATTGCATACAAAAATATAGACCCCTTCACATATCTTTCTGATTTTGTTTACACTTTTCTTGTTATTATTTTAAAAGAGAGTATATAGCGGGCTGGTAACGATTTTTACATGGAAAATATGAACAAACGCGGAAAGTGTTACGTACCCTTATTGAAATTAATTGCATACACAAATATAGACCCCCTTCACATATCTTTCTGATTTTGTTTAGACTTTTCTTGTTATTACTTTAAAAGACAGTGTAGGAGGCTGGTAACGATTTTTACATGAAAAATATAAACAAACGCGAAAAGTGTTACGTACCATTATTGAAATAAATTGCATACACAAATATAGACCCCCTTCACATATCTTTCTGATTTTGTTTACACTTTTCTTGTTATTACTTTAAAAGACAGTGTAGGAGGCTGGTAACGATTTTTATCGCTTTTGAAAAATTTGTTTCAATATTTTTTTTAAATATGAATGTTTTATTATTAGTTTCCCCATTTTATAAGCTTACGATGGAGTTGAAAACAAACAAAAAAATTAGTGTCTCATTTAACCCCTCTACTCCTACCGATAGTTAACCTAAAAGGGCGATTTAATATTTATTTACTTTAAGTATATGTTTCGAGTTGTTTATGATTACAATTATATCAAAAGTCAGCCCTACGTTGTGTTGTCTTTGAGAAAATAGGCAGTAACAGACGGATGTAAAAAATAATCTTACAATACCCTGTCAACAGAAGTTTCACTTCAAAATAAATTGTAGGAAACGCGCCAGTTTCGGTAACGTACGATAAACGAAAAATATAAAAGACGTTATGTCCATCCAAATAATGATAAATTAGGGAACGACTTTATTTTTTACTTTTAGTTTAATTAACGGCAATACATTTCCATAAACATATTTTCAACCTTTCGTGAACAGACCACACTCTGAAGCATTTATAATTACGTGATTGAGCAGTTGAGTAATGTGAAAAATTTGGAAATTCAAATAAAAGTTATTTAAAACTAGCTTTTGCCCGCGTCTTCACTCGCGTATATTTGTTATTAATGCGACGGAGTTTTTCTCCAATAACGTTTGTAATTCGAAATATCTTAATCGTGATGAAAGTAACTTATATGCTTGAACTTTTAACTTCGCTCTACAATGTAATAATTGGAAACGTATATAGAAATAGAATGATCGAATATCTTATCTGAGATGAATATTTTTTCTGCTCCCGAAACGGCTGTACCTCTATAGATACTCTAGATTTTTAAACAGAACGCCAAGCATCATCCCATTCAATTCGAACCAGTAGTTTTCATTGCGATAATTTAACGAACAAGAAGACAGGTAATTTTGAAAAACAGTCTGGAGTAAAACCAGATAAATTATCCATGAAAATGAAGCAATGAGTGAATTACATTAATAAAAGTATGACACAATCACAATTTAATACTAAATCAACCAACCTCGTCTTACGTCACAAACATAGACTATTTACTACTGAACGCGCGCGGCCTGTCAGTAACTTTCTAGTGTATGGAAAAAAATAACTTAAAGAACGGAAATACTTTTTAGATTATAACCAAGAACAATAGATTCCACCTATAGGCCAAGAGTAATAGCCTACAATTTAGCCAGTTCCAATCTAATAAGTTTTTCTAGGATATGGATTGAAACTTTTCGCTGGCATAACTCTAGGACATACCAGATTTTCAAGCCCTTATTGTTTTGCTCTTTCTACTGAGCACTGTCAAATGAAAGTCCGTAGACAATAAGATGCTCTCTTTAGGTTTTAAAAGCCTTTGAAAGTACATATACGTACGTACGTACCCCGTACGTACGCATATACCCACATAATATTACGTTATTCATTCTATACATCATTTTCATTAAAAACAATTTTCTTCCCTCACTTTCAATGACCTCTCCTGGAGGCTAAATTAATACTTTGATAGTTTTGATAAAAGTACAAAACGTTATTTACCTTAATTATAGACACGTATAAAACCTATGTTTCTAAATATTCGAAACTACAATCATTCAGGAAAATCCAAATTTAATTAAGCTGTTTGGCGAGCGTGTCAAACGATGTCATGAAAGATTACAGATCACGATTGTGACTACGAAAAGATTATGATCATAGTAGCAGCTATTATGACCGTAATTGTGTTTCCTACTATAAATACTAGCGAATAACTGTAAAAGAAAATGAAAATTATTGTCGACTTCAATATGTTACATTTTTATTGTCATCATTATAAATTTTACCGCATTAATAGAAAAAAAGTGATAGCTATAAGATTATTTTCTTTTGTTATTTATATTTAGATTAAATTTATGCTTTAAGTTATAAAACCAAAGATGCGTTCCATTGTTTCTGCATGCACTTTACTGCATACTTATTTTATGCAAAAAATTGCTGGAAAAAATTAAAATCAGTTAAGGATTTACAAATAAAAAATAAAATAAACTTTGTTCTAGTCGCATATTAAAATGTCCATTTCGCTATCTTCTATAAATGTCAACATATCGGAGGAAGATATCATCGAGGCGACAATTCTTAGAAATATATCTGCAGTAAGCCACTTTCGACATAAATATACATGGAAAAAAATCCTAAATGCTACTGCTGTTCTGATGTTGCGAATGTTTTATCGTTGCCTACGTCATCGAATCTTAATGACATACTGTCACATTAATTATCAAATTTAATATCGCAAAGTTTATCATAGTTTCCTCCAACTAATCTCTACCATCATGCCACATCAGAAGCGAGAGTCGCAATCGTGCACCCGAGTGGTATGCACCATTTCACGTAAGAAACCGATTCCCGATCCGACTTCGGATCTCGCGGTCTCAGCGAAATGTCGCGACCGGGAAGCGCGCGCCCGCCACTTTCACTGGCCGCGGCGGGCGCTGACCGCGGCGCCGGCCGTCGACCCGCGCCCCTCCACCTCCCTCCCATCGTTGCCTACCCCCCGCGCCACTGTTGGTGAGCGAAAAAGCGACGCGCAGAAAGTGGTCTTGCGAATTTTCAAGTGGTCTCGCCGTTCTAGCTCCGATTTTGTGGTTCAAGCATCGCTTCAAGGGTTATTATAAGATATTATATATTTAATATTTATCTAAAGACTTACAAAGGAAAACTATTACATAACAATAGCCGCCAGTGAATCAATTATCTCGTTCGGATATTTTCACGAAGTTTAAATGAGCTCGAATTTCGTTATTGATTTTAGCGACCAGTAAATGAAGCATTCGTCTTTACAATGATATATAATAGCAAGTGTCTAGAGTAGTTTAAAATAATTAATAAATATGTTAAGCACTAGCAGAACTCCTCACAATGCGAGTTCTGCTAGTTCCGTATATACTTAGGCATAAATAAGCTAATAATTCACTAGCGTAAAATATGGCGCATATTTCAAAAATAAAAACTATGGAAGAAAACCGGTTAATATCCATATATGTTGGGCCTCCTGGGCTCTATACAAGAATGAAAATTATGCTATTATATAGAGAAAATGGGTAAAATAAGCCCCTGACTAACTTTATTTGGATTAACAATTAGATCAATGAGAAAACTTGTATTTGTTTATGAAAGATTAAGTTATTTTTCATATTAATTTCTAAATGCTATTTTGGCGGTACTTCTTGAATCCGCAAGATAAGACAAAGGGCAACATACTAAGATATGATATAACATACTAAGATATGAACATAGATGGTAGTAATACACTATGCTATGAAACTTGGAGCTCCGACAGAATCGTCGAAAAAAACATAAAACCCGAAATGAGCGAAAAATACATCATATTGGCAACATAGAACATATGTCAATATGGGTTAAAAGTTTATTTTTAATTAATTTAGACATATTAATATAAAGTTTATTTGATATAATGATGATATATATTGATTATTTATGTTTGTAATTGTTCCTTCTTTTAAATAATATTCAATTTTTTGCTCTTTCCTCCCATGCAAAACATAAAATAAAAAAAATGTTGAGAATTTTATCGACCCCCACGAAAATTTAGATATAAATATTTGTAAGTGTAAACTACTGATATGTGCGATTAATGTCTTTAATAATTTTTTTTAAATTTAAGTTTCTAATGTCAAATGGTTTCTGTAAAAATTTTTATGTTAGTTTTTGGCAATATCTCCAGAACACAAAATTCTGAAATAAATCGTTTTGGAACCCTTAGGTAGAAGAGTGGCGGGAACATATTTTTGTGGACATTCTCAGCAATACCACTGGAACTAAAATCACGTAAAATTATGAAAAAATAGTTTTGTAATCTCTATAATTGTTCTTTTAAAAGATATGCCCTGTCATACGTTAATAAAAAAAGGTGCGTGTACTTATGTATGCGCGTGAGAAGTTATACTTCTTTGGCATCATTAAATAATACATACGGATAGATAACCTCAATTATATTGGAGCACTTGAAAAAGTCTATAAACACAATTTTTCACTAATATTTACGAATAGTAAATATATTAATCAAAATATTGAATTTAAATCACTACTGAATATAATTTATCAGCACATATATAAATCGCACTTATATGAAACTAAAACACGTGTGTGAATGTAGACACTAGAAACATGTGGATAAATACTATGAATATGAAAACAGTGAACAGAGGCGACGATGGTGCCAATAGCTTTTGTTTCGAGACTGCAACCGCTGCAACTTCATACTGTAACTTTTGTGTGACGAATCTTAAAATTTCACTCTCATAATTTTTTCATAACGCGCCTAAAGAAGTATAACTTCAAAAAATTCAAATACTTATCCCCGCTAATCTAAAATGCACACAATATTTTTATACATGCGACTTAGTATCCTTTGCCACCCAGCAAAATTTCAAGTTTCTACGTCAAACAGTGTCTGAGAAAAATGGCTGTGACAGTCAAGCAGACGAACGGACACGTAAGTGATATTTAAAGTTCCGTTGTTTTCCTTTCCAGGTAAGAGACCCTAAAAAACGACATAGATTAAGATGATTTCGTCACATATACGAGTAACCATAGAACATTCATCATCAGTAGCTCGACAGTCCTCAGTTGGATCCTGACCTTCTTAAACAGACTGTTCCAAGCTCTCCTCCTGGGTGCCACGGTTTTCCAGTTTGTTATGTTAAGAGCGTCGAAAACACTTTGTAGGCAGTCCGTCCGTCTTAATTTCGGGCTTTCTTTTCCTCTTGAGCCAGTCTGGCGCACTTCATACGTTGAATTTTTATAAATTTTATTATACCTGGTTCTTTAAATAAGCTATAAAGTTCGGCGTTAGTTCTCCTTTTCCAAAACCCATTATCAAAGACTTGCAATTTTTCGTTCGAAAATTGCAAGGGTTTTTTCACCAGTTTCGGACAATGTTCACTTTGCAGATGCATATATAAGGACTGTTCTGATTAAACTTTTATATAACAGTAGTTTAGTGTCTCTTCTGATATTATTGGATTTCAGAAATCTTCTTAGTCCATGAAATCATCTGTTGGCTGCAGTTGTTCGCCTCATCAGTTCTGGAGCCAAATCGTTGCCGGTGTTGATTTCAGATCCAAGATAGATGAAGGAATTCACCCTTCAAATCAAAATTGTAATCACCGATTTTAAAATGCGTTGAGGAGTTAGAGTTGGTTACAAATTGCATGTATTTGGTTTTGGTCTGGTTTATTAAGAGGTACATTTTTTTGGCCTCTCTTTCTAGTGCTAGAAATACCTATTTGAGATCTTTTTGAATTCTAGCAATAATGTCAATGTCAACCACGTATGCAATAATTTGTACAGATTTCGAGAAGATCGTGCCTCTTGTGTTAATTTTTTAATATCTAATAAGCTTTTCAATAGATTATTGGCCATAGAACATTGGCTTACTCAGTGTTCTGTGCTAGTAACCATGGGCTTCTGGCAAAAATGATCTGTAAACAAGTCATAGCTGGTAGAAGACGCGAATACGCAGTCAAATCAGACGACCGTCAAGGCTAAATTAAATTCACGAGCTGTCGCCTGCCGCCACATTTAGGTCAATACTATGTACATATTTGAAAAGTCGTCTAAGTGAATTTATTTGCCCTCCTTCATATTTTGTATATTGGTGCTACGAGATGTATTTGCATCTAATTTACACTGAATTTACAAGAAACCTCTTGTCTCCTCTCAAACTCGAGCTATCTTCTAAATAAGCTATATAAAATGGTTATTAGCAATATCTGTGGGAATATTTAACGTTGCTTATATGCGGGGTTAACCTAATGTTTGTTACTAAGGAGTTATGAAAAAATAGTTTACCTTAGTAATAGACTATGCCTTAATAACGCGTTAAAAATGAAGCGAAATGACCTGAGATCGTAGGACGATCAGGTCAGGATCAGGTCACTTTGAGATCGTGCTACGATCGTCAAACATTAACGTCGATTTGAGAAGAAATTAAAATAAAGCTATCTTAATTATAAACATAAGTATAAAAAAAACCTGTTAATTTCGATTTTATTTCTCACTACGTATGAAAAAATATAATGTAATATATAATATGTAATATATTAGTCAGTAATGTAATAACGTGTTAAAAATGAAGCGAAGTGACCAGAGAACGTCAACCGTTAACATCGATTTGAGAAGAAATTAAAATAAAACTATCTTAATTATAAAAATAAGTATAAAGAAAAAACAAAACCTGTTTCTACTACGTATAGTTACGGCCTTATTTCATCTTTTGCAAGCAGAAGAAAATCGTTTTGCTTGTAGAGTTCAATACTTGTAACCGTTTTACAAACAACATTTTTTAGTATTTGCTGTTTAAGCGCCGTTTTTTTCAGACAGAGCTCGTTATCTTTTGATTTAAAAAGAATTCCAAAAACAGATTTACTTTCTACTTAAAGAGCTTGTTTCAACAAAATCCCAAAAGTTAATTATACATAATTTTAAATGTTCGGTTTTATAACGCAGCACTACATATTATGTGTAAACTTGGTGTTTGTAACGCATTCCGTTGGCGAGGACAGATGGACGGATAAGGCATCAGCGTTGTCACTATCATTAGAGTCTAAATGGCTTCCATTTGGATCTCGAAGATAGAAAACTGTTAAAAATTTAAATGAAAATTCCATAAAGGCTTACAGAATCTAGGTTTAAAAAAACTCTTTCAGACTTTATTTGCGGATATAAATTTTCAGCTCCCTTTCATGATCTTTTTTCACTTATTTAGCAGTTTCCTTTCCTAAGTGTGATATACTTTTATTGAAGTTTCTTCAGAAGAATTTATTTGTTCTAATCCTTTATCGTTTTATTTCCTAACATTAAAACACGAGTTGGCATCCAAAGCGACTAATTAGGCCATAACAAAAAAAATAATATGTAACAACGTGCATATTATTCGTACAAGTGATTATGTGCATCAAACTGAGTAGACAATTTTAGGTACTTTACGAAAATTCTTAATCGCTTTTGACAAAAGTTAATGTCAAATTTGCGATTCCATCGAAATAAACTTACATTTTTTTATATTAATACGCTCCAAATATACACAGTTTTATGCACAGAATCACCCGTACGAATAATATGTATACACGTTCTTTGTCACGCCTACAAAAGTAACAACGTTTTTAACATTTACTCCGTGGAAGACTTTGAAAAGAAATAAAATTAAACCTTTTTAAATTCTTAATATTCGACCAGAGTTAATGGTCGTAGAGTTGGACATAGAGTTTCCTGGAGATAAAAATAATTTTTTTTTTAAAGTAGTTAATATAAATGGAACAAGTTCACTTTAGGGGACGTGATATTTTTCTCTGTCTTTATTGAATTGAGAGAAAACCTACGCGAAACATTGTTATGAGTAAGTTCAAATTCCCCGCATAGTGAGTCGAAAGGTTAAAAAACCAAAAGCGATATGGGTCAAAATGTCTTCTTACTTATAACTAAAGGTGTTTTCCTCGAAAACCACAATTTTTAGCGAAGTACGTTACTAACAATTTTTATTTAGACTACTATAATCTATCAATTAGAGTAGTTCGAAAAATAATTTTAAGAAAAAAAATGTCTGTACGCAAATATAGCCATTTCAACCCACTACGCGTCCTCACTATTTATTTTACAAAAAAATTACCTTGTAAAATATTTCCCAAAAAATTGCATTTTTGCAATGAATTACTTGTCATAATTGTTTCCGATTTAATTGCCGTTTTTTATGGTATTAAACACAAAAAACTTATAAAACATTACCTAACTTATAAAAAATTGAAATCATATAAAAACATTAAATTTGATAGAGTTCATCAGTAGAAAAAGTTTTTTATTAAAATAATACTAAGTGGTAATTGTTTTTTTTATATTCTCTCGTTTAAATAAAAAAAAGTGAAATTTTGTCTATCGTTAAACTGCACTTATACCACCGTAATACAAATCTCAGAGGCTTACTGAACATTTGTCCAATATTTTAGGTGTTTCGTAAAAAAAATATTTCTTTCCTTCAGAGTTATAGTACGTATTTTCGGGCAATCGAAGCCCACAACTGAAATGTTTTTACGTAACACAAACAAAATGACATCCATGAAAGAAAGATAATTTTAGCAGAAATACACCTATTGCAGATTCCGGGTGATTTCACTATCGGTGCATGATCCTCAGATACCGAATCCAAAATCCCATTGAAAGTTAGCATATACATAAACTTTCAAGAGGATCTTGGGCACGGTTGTGGTCAACTAATTAGGTGTAGGCAGAAGCCTGGGCAAAATATATCGTTCTTGTATTTCTCAACTCAGATAGATATCATTGTCTGTTATTATGTAACGCTGTTCGTTACCAAGTACCCAAAGTTTATAGTTTTTGAAAAATCAAATAATTTATATAAATCATTAATACAGTAACAAATTACTCGGATAGTGTTGCATTTTCAAATAATTTATATAAATCATTAATACAGTAACAAATTACTCGGATAAATAGTGTTGAATTTTCAAATAATTTATATAAATCATTAATACAGTAACAAATTACTCGGATAGTGTTGCATTTTCAAATAATTTATATAAATCATTAATACAGTAACAAATTACTCGGATAAATAGTGTTGCATTTTCAAATAATTTATATAAATCATTAATACAGTAACAAATTACTCGGATAGATAGTGTTGCATTTTCAAATAATTTATATAAATCATTAATACAGTAACAAATTACTCGGATAGATAGTGTTGCATTTTCAAATAATTTATATAAATCATTAATACAGTAACAAATTACTCGGATAGATAGTGTTGCATTTTCAAATAATTTATATAAATCATTAATACAGTAACAAATTACTCGGATAGATAGTGTTGCATTTTCAAATAATTTATATAAATCATTAATACAGTAACAAATTACTCGGATAGATAGTGTTGCATTTTCAAATAATTTATATAAATCATTAATACAGTAACAAATTACTCGGATAGATAGTGTTGCATTTTCAAATAATTTACATAAATCATTAATACAGTAACAAATTACTCGGATAGATAGTGTTGCATTTTCAAATAATTTATATAAATCATTAATACAGTAACAAATTACTCGGATAGATAGTCTTGCATTTTCAAATAATTTATATAAATCATTAATACAGTAACAAATTACTCGGATAGATAGTGTTGCATTTTCAAATAATTTATATAAATCATTAATACAGTAACAAATTACTCGGATAGATAGTGTTGCATTTTCAAATAATTTATATAAATCATTAATACAGTAACAAATTACTCGGATAGATAGTGTTGCATTTTCAAATAATTTATATAAATCATTAATATAGTAACAAATTACTCGGATAGATAGTGTTGCATTTTCAAATAATTTATATAAATCATTAATACAGTAACAAATTACTCGGATAGATAGTGTTGCATTTTCAAATAATTTATATAAATCATTAATACAGTAACAAATTACTCGGATAGATAGTGTTGCATTTTCAAATAATTTATATAAATCATTAATACAGTAACAAATTACTCGAATAGATAGTGTTGCATTTTCAAATAATTTATATAAATCATTAATACAGTAACAAATTACTCGGATAGATAGTTGTTGCATTTTCTGTCTGGCCATCTAATTAGGGATATTAAAATGTTTGTTTAAAACATTAACATTTTAATTTAATGGACATTAATTTGGGAAAATTATAAAAATGAAATAACACTTCTTCTTAAATTCATTAATTTTAGCGCCATTTATGAATTGTTGATGTGCATATTTTAATTATAAGTTTTAAAATAAAGATAAGTCAAAATAAGAGTCGTGATTCAAAAGTGCGGAAAGTAATAATTACATTTTTATCATCAAAAATGTTCAAAAATATAGTTTATAACGCAGTACTATTTAAAAACACGTAATATAACTGGAAATGTTCCCAGAAAGAAAAGGCCAAAAGAAATCATGCCGCAAGATGGTAGGATGACCACAATTGCCAAGAGAATTCCCTTTATTGATTAAGGAAATTCTCCATCCATATTGATTAACAGGAAATATTTGGGCTAAAACCAAATGCCGACGTATAAGCACGAACCATTCGGCTACGATTTCTGGAGGCAAATCTATTAAAAAAGCATGATACAAAAACCGACCAAATGCGTATCGAAACACACGAAATTATGGTGACGTAGTTGTTGATACCTCTTGAAATTATGAGGAAAAATTGTAATTGAAAGTTGTAGTCAAATGCTAGGATCTAAAATTGTTTAGATACTTCGAGGATACCGTTGAAAAATTAGGGGGAAGGGATTGAGTTATCACTTTTGGATATCATTTGGAAACTTAATTTTCGTAAACAATGGGGTTTGAAAATGAAAAATGGTAACGTAACTTCAGTTTCATTTTGAAACCCCTTTTCATGATACCTCGATGGAATGCACAAAAAATCCCTTCTTTTTTAGAAAAATAATTAATATAAATAAATTTTTTTTAAGTTTACTTCTTAGGAATTGCAATTTTAAAACCCATAGAAACAAATATTAAAATAGTTCAGAAGAAAAGGTTCCAAGCTAATACAATATCTTTCCTAAAATGAAGAATTAAAAAAAAGACAATATGACAAAAACACTGCGTTCTAGTTGTTCATGCAAAGGCCCCTTCTTACAGTGAGCTGTATATCAAAATCAAAGAAACCGCCGCGGTGAGTGCGCGGGATGAAAGACGCACCCCGCGACAAGTGGCGCGCGCACGCGGTCACGGGGTCGACGGCCGCTCGCGGCATCGCGCCCGCCTGGAGCCCTTCGCCGCGGCGTGCCGTGCCCGGGAAGCTTGCGATGACCGTAGCTCACTCGCACAACGCGACGAAGGCACGCAATGCTTTCAATGAACGTTTGTTAATATTACACAAAAAAATAAAAACATCGAAACAGGGTCTTAGAACAGGCCACTTTAAAATATCTTCATGCAGTAGGTCACCAAGTTAAATTAGGCAATGACACATCATGTCGCCTTGCCAGTCCTATATTGCACTTATGGGTCTATACAGTCAATACAGAATCTGATTTAAATATTTTATAAAAATTTCACCAAAATTCGTTCCAACTACAAAACGTTAAACAGGCCAAAATATAAGCATATAAATATTTAAAATGTTTGTGTTTAAAACGCTTAAGCCTTCATAGTATATCTTATAACAATAGGGCAAAAATAACATATATAAAAAGTATACTCAAAGACATAAATTCTAAGTTCGTCGAATAACATCAATTCAAAAGACATTACAATAGTCAATAAGAACCTAATTTTTTAAAGACCACTACAGGCACTGTAAAGACAAATTTCAAAGTTCTAAAGATCATATCAACTGCATAAGGTGATAAGGTTTGCAGTATAACTCAGTGGATCTGCCGTAAAATGAGACAAAAACCTTAATAAGCATTTCATATACAATCATTTTGTCAACCATCTTTTTGTTTACTTTTTTCGCTAGTAACTTATTTAAATCACCTTTTCTTCACGAGTAACTTATTGTTTAAATATGCCGGAATATTTCATTTGTTAACGTGGTAACACAGTGTTACCCACTGCAGTAAGTAGGGTAAAAACCTTAACACATATTCATATACAATCACTTTGACGCCAAACTCTCTGTTTTCTTTCTTTACAAATACCTTGTTTAAATCATTATTTCGTTAGGAATATCTTTTTTCAATTACATAATGTTAGAAAATTTCAGATATTAACTTGGTAACACAGTATATCCACTACATATCGAGGCAAAAAGTACATGCATTTTGTATACAATCATTCTGACATCCACCTTTTTGTTTATATTCTTCAAAAGTACCTTATTTAAATCACCAAGAAAAGACATGAAGATTAGTTAAGATTATTTCTAGAATACAAATTATACAAAATTTACAAACAATATAACACAATAAAAGTGTCATATCAAAACCTGTACTTCTTTGGAATTAGAGTGCAAAAATTATACAGATTTGTTAAACTCAAATAATGGACAATAAAATTAAGTTTCGGTTTAAAAAAAATCTCAATTAAAATCCAAACAGTACAAAAATGGGATGATACACGGGGGAAGAGCAAATCAACTTTACTTCTCATTAATAAAAGCCAATAAATAGGCTCTGTAATATATTAAGTATGTTTAGCTATATTTCGGTATACTGAATGCAATTAGTCACAAAAATCACAATAAAAAATAATATAAAAAAATGGCAGTAGAAAACAATTGCTATGTTTTAATATGATAAAAAAAGATAATTAGTTGAAATGCTGCAACAGTAATTTGATGTTGTTTACGCAGGTGGCCACTTTTATTTGTTTCACACATGTATATGGCCATAAAACTTTGGAATATTGAAGTTTGCAAAAGAAAAATTAACATTAACACTTAAGAAAGAACATTCTGAGTAGTGTGTAATGCATAAAATGTACCAGTGCAAGTTTGTATCTAAACAATGTTCATTTTTAAAACAAAATTAAAGTACACTCCAATTGAATTGCACTCCGAAAAGGAAGTAGAAGTCATATATTATTATAAATTGTTAAGGAAAATATTGACCAGGTAATAAAAAAATTGTAAAATATTATTTCACTTAAATTTTAAATTAACAAAACTTCGTATTTTCAGTATAAGGTTTACGGAGAATCCAATAAATAATGTTAAGATTTATAAACTATTTTCTTTCTTTTCCCAAGAAGCTGTCTTTCACTTGATTCCATAATATGGTCCACGTCAAACATTCACACATCTTGAGTAGGAGTACGATCAATGTTTCACACTGTACCTAACAGGATTAACAATTTTACAAAAAATACTGAAATTCTTTTATAATAACTCACAGAGATCTAAAAGTATATTAAAAGTAATTGTAGTAAAACCCAAAGCAAAAAACAGATTATGATAATAAATTTTTCACCTAAAAATATGCGCTCATATGTAGGACATTTTTGTACATGTATTAATACAATAACTAAAGTTATACAAGAATAGACGTCAAACTTGTTTTCGTGTTGCTATTTCAGTACATATGCATGTTTTAACATAATTTGAACTTAGCATCAACATATTGTTTGATCAGCTAGCTATTCACGAATTTATCAGCTGAACATATTTACTTAATATTCTATAGTACTAAATATGATATGGCTAAATTAAATGTAAGCCACTGTTAAAAGCTTTTATATGCACCATTTGTTCATATAGGTAATAAATTTGAGCATTAGAACAAATATTATAATGAGCAATTTTTAATTACCTTTTTGTAGATTACGCACATTTTAAAACTTGTCTTTATGCGTCTTTAACCTATAGATGACCCAAAATGAAATTAATGAATAGACACAAAATGCCTAAGTCTAGATTTTGGACAGATTTAGGATCCAAAATCAGGCCCTGGGACTGTATATATTGTCAATAATAAGCGGTTTGCAGAAAGTATATATAAAAAAAACATAACCTACGAAAACGTTTACCTGCGAAAAGTTTAACCTACGAAGAAAATTATTTAATTATATTCTACTAAATTTAGGTTATGTTCATATAATTCTATATTATTTTATTATATATTAAAATAAAACATATTTTTTGGTTTACGCGCATTTTCAAATTTTTTATTCGAGAATTGTCTCAAAATATTTACTCTCCAATTATCTTTTATTCTTTTCAAGCAAAAATTAGAATGCAAGATCATCTTTTCGCAGTATCCAAATTAATCAAACTGGCTATTATTTGTAATACAACACTTTATAATAGAATATCTTTGCTGAATATGTAAACAGTTTAAAGTGTCAGTGAGAACAGTAAGACGCGAAATTGAATTAGGTTAAAGACCGTATTTATTAAAGAAGTGACAGTTGTTTTTTGTTTTACTAAATTACTTTCGTGGAAAAATTATTTATATTACACTAACTGAATTATGAAATGCATATAATTATGCTATTTACATATATACAATAAAATCTTGAGATGAAAATGATTATAAATTAATTGATAAATAATAAATCTTCAAATTGTTTCTTACAGAGTGGAGACCATGACAGTTTTGTAGGACACGACATGAAGAATAGTTAACGTTTTCGCTATTGTTTTTATGCATAAGACCATAAATCAAATGCATGTGGTAACTATCATTGCGTACAATGTAAACTAGTAAGCAGATTTAACACTACAAAGTTATAGTTCTTTTTTGACAGTAATAAAGCAACACAAAAAACTTTTAAGATAATAAAATAATTAAATTCCAAGATAGAGAATAAATTTTCAGCCACGAGCAACTAATTTTAAAAAATATATTGAAATTTCAAAGTTATTTATTATAAAGTACACTCGGTTAATGAAAAGCGTCAAATACATTAATTACATTCAAGGAAATGGATTTAAATCAATATCAAGTATGAACTGTTCTACTTTATGAGTTAGTGTTTGTCGTCATTTACTGACATTATGATGTGACTTTGATTGGTTGAAGCAATTAATAAATGGTGATGAAAAGTGGGTAACAAATGATAGTCACACGCACAAATGACTTAGTACGAGAAAAATACGAGTTTCGATACCCAAACTTAAACTGATTACCATGATGGTAATACAAAATTGCTAGTGGAATAGTCATTGGGAGTTGCTTCCGGAAGGATTTAGCCTCAATGCAGAGATGATTTACTTTGATTAATTATATAACAACTAACTAGTTAACATATTCAAGTTTATTTTCTCTAAGATAACGTAGACCAGATAATGCAAAATAGACTCGTAAATAATTACAGTAATACTATAGGAATGTTATACAGGAATACTCGTCAATAATCACAGGGTTGGACTGAGTTCTGCAACTAACGTTGCAATATCTGATCATCACTTGTTCAGCGATCTAAATCTAACCAATCATGTATAGAATAAAAATTCAACAATATGGAAGAGATACAAAAACCTTGTCAAATTTTTTTAATCTAATCTAACAGATTGCAGCAAGTTAAAGATAAAAGATGGTGCATGTAGTTTAAAAAAGTGAAACTGTTTTCTTCCGTCTCCCTAAAGTTCAGTGATAAGAAGTTACGAGTGGTTCCCTTACGCCGATTATATATTGTTTGATTTCTTTGTAACATATATATTTTAAAATTTATTGTTGTAAAATCAGGCTGGAGTTAAAAACTTATTAGCCAAAGCAATATACTCAGCACGACTAGATTAATAGAATTTCGAAAAAATATCATTTCTGAGACATGATGAGAAACTGGTATTATAAAAAGAAAACTCTGAAGATATAGAATTCATTCATTACTGAAAGAATTTTTACTCCATATATCACAAAAGTACATTATGATTTTTCTTTTACCAAATTATAACAATTAATTTTATATCTAAACATATGAGTATACAAATGAGAGTATTCCTTTTGAGTACAATGGCTCTTAGCCGAGTTTCACTTGTTGATTTCATTCGATCAATGAGGTTAAGCAACACATGCTAGAGGTGAGGCATATATAATGTAATCCATATGAATATCCAATATTTGTGTGGAACGGGCATACTAGCATATGACATTCCGCAAATATCTGTTACAAAATATGCAGTTTTCTGTCTCTCTTTGTAATGACTCAACTACTATAAGAGCAAAAAAAAACAAAGCAATTAGGGACATACACAAGCTGTCACATTCATTGTATAAAGTAACCTTTTTAGGAAAGAATGAAACAAAAAACGTTCCATCTTAACCTTCTTAGGAAAGGATGAAACAAAAAATATTCTACGTAAGACTCATATTCGTAACTTATCACACCCTTGGACAAGCTAGTATTCTATATACTCCTATTTAGTACTTGCTCCATACTAGGAATTTTCAAGTCTGTCTAAACTCCATTGCGTACCGACATTTGGTACACACATTTTCAGTCATAACCTCTGAAGACCCGTGACAAAAGGTTTTATAACAAAGAACAATAACTTTTATTTGATTGATTTTATTTTGGTAACTTTCTGTTTAGTTTCATTAAAATAAACGAAAAAAGAGTGTATGAGAAATCCCAGTATGTAACAAGCAAAAAAATTATTGCATACTTTATGACGAGTGTTTATATTGCATGCTTCCAACAGATCACTTGACAAGCAAGTATGTGTACCTTGTCTGACCTAGTATTTTGTAACAGGTATGCGCACCTATTTTTTTAAATACTCGTAACGGGATCCCCTAGTATGAAAAAACATGACCTTTTACGCACGCACCGATCGGTGATTGGATGGATCAATCATATATCTAACACCCTTATAAGCTCCAAATGATTCAGAAGGTTAATTAAGCTACTGGTCCTAGTTCCTGTTATTAAATAATACTCGTTATAAAAAATCTAACCCAAGAAGAGATTTCTTATGGGTTGCGAGGATTAGACGGCAGTCGCACCCAAATTGAAAAAATGCAAAATAACATTAATTCGAAGTACCTTTATTAATACATATGGTTTATGTGTCAATAAAAGTAACCATGGCATACTTCATTTATTTCCTATACTGGCACGTACACTCGTCATTTGTGAAGAATTCGTATATTACATTTACCCTTTCTAGAAGTCTGTCAGAAAACTTTGCACTCTTATATTTCAGTCTAAATATAATGAGATTATTATCTGCAAGGTAATGCATCGAAAGAAAAAATTAGTATTATAAATTGGAATTTTATAGAACCTATTTATGAAAATAATATTTAACACGCCCCGATTAAATATATTTTAAGTATTATCAATCATATAGCCATCGTTATGGTTAAGGAACCGCAAGATTTGACGCGAAACTAATTTTTACATAGCTGTCAGAATTATTGAAAATGGAATCAACATTGAAGTGGTTACAGTAATAATCTATTTTAATAGCGTAAGTAAGCCCGTTACCCTATGTTCAAACGTTATAAATTGTACTAACGATTTTATTATGTTCAATATAAATTTGTATGATTATTTATAGTAGCAGCCATCAAAACATAACCTCACTTCTAAGCATAGCACAAATATAAGAATAGAGAAGAACATAATACCTGGCATGTTAGCGAATCTTCTTTTATTCTTTTCCAACATTTCCTTCTGCACTTGCTCCAGCTTCTCTCGCTTTTCTTTTTCTCTTCGTTGAACAGCTTCATTATCACCAACCGGTATAACCTCGCTTTCAGGTTTTTGAGCGGCTAAAAACTGTGCGAGATTGTTGTACAATGGCGCGTTCGGTTTCGGCAAAAGTAATTTCGATGAATACAATATTTTTAGCGGATCAAACTTTTCACTAGGGCAATCTAAAGACAGATCAGAATCTGAAGAATTGGCGTTTTTATCACCGTCTTGAGAGGACTCCGCCATTGTTATGTAGTAAACGTCAAAACATTGCTTTGTCTATGGCGTCGTAAATTCCTCTGTTATCTATATAAAAAAAATTTCAAAAGTTGCATGGTGGATTTATTAATATTTGTGTAGACTTTTTTCGGACCTACATTATTTATTTGTCTACAACTTTTAGCAAAATGTAATTATTTTGTATCTTTATATCTATTCCAACTTGATATCAAGATTAAAGTTCACAAATTATTTAATGTAATACACAATTGTATACAAGATAATGAGTGTACAAATGTTTTCGGTATACAATTCAAGGTCACATGATATATTTAAGTAAATTGTATTGAGTATGTCTTAAATAAGAAAGCGAGATTATATTAATATTTATACATGGATACATTTTTATAGACGCTTTTTTGTATACTATGAAAATATTTAAAACATTTCCATAAAGTAAGAATATACAAGTAGGCTCCATCTTTATAATGCGTACCTTTTTTCAGGCTGCGTGCGTAATCAATTCTTTATATCTATGGTACCCGGCCGTAGAATTTAAATTGTAGAATTATGACAGTGGACAAACT
This sequence comes from Druceiella hillmani, assembly GCA_039881145.1. NCBI lineage: Eukaryota > Metazoa > Arthropoda > Insecta > Lepidoptera > Hepialidae > Druceiella > Druceiella hillmani. Next base: position 21,141,178 of record JAYKKI010000033.1, on the reverse strand, counting down.
TTTTTCGAATCTACTTTCTAAACTTTTATGTTATCAGTTGGGTTTTTTCTTGTTAATAAAGAACATGATTTCTCTTATTTTGTATGTGCAAATTAAACACAGCTAAGTATTTTTTTTCTTCCTTGTGTTCGCGTCATAAATAATTATATTATTTGCATAGGTCTTTACTGCTTACAAAAGAATGTATTAGATTATTTTTTTTATAGAATATGACTGCTGCTTAGATAAGTACTGCTTTTTATGTAATTTTGTTGTTTACTATTTATTCGTAAATAATTTATGTATATTTTTAACAGTTTAAATACAATATTCAAAATTAAGCTTATAAGTAGTACTATTGTACTTCATTCTGTCTCGTAATATTTAGAAACATAGAAGTACAATCATCTCGCCTACATATGGGAATTGAAATTAGTGGGGAGCGGTAAAAGTAATCGTCTATTTCGCTCACTATCATTCTATTTATATTTCATGTAGAGAAGTAATAAAAAGTATTATTCTCGGTGCCCATCATGAAAATAGTTTTGGCTTTACCGTTAGAGGTTGGTTCGAGCTCCATGCTTAGAATAGAATAATTAATATATTATGAGCAAATGTTTTATTTGAGACTGGTAATTAAATTAAAAAAAAATAGTATAACTTCAGTTTAGCGAAAATGTAAATTTTCCGTTTTTTTTTTGTTTTAAATGAAAGAATATATATAAAAAACGAAGTATTTAAAAAAAACTAGGACTCGGACACGACTATATTATTATAAGAAATTAATTTAAAAATGCTCTTTCCATAAAGAAGGGGTTATCAATTAACTGTCAAACATAAATTTTATAACATTACTTTATGCGAACATTTTTAAATTTTTGGGGTTTGTTTTTTTATATCAATTCCTGTTTGTAGTGACAAACTTTGTCTTTGATATTACTAACGGCAACGTGCATTTTTGTATGGGTACTTTTTTCAAAACCCTTTTTTAATAAACTGATCACCGAGCCCAACTTTTGATTAACACTTCGTTTTTTACACCTATATTCTTTCATTTAAAACAAAAAGAAATTGAAAATTCATATTTTCATTAAAGCGAACTTGTTTAAAAAAATTAACTGTAACTAAATATCTTTAAACAATACGTCTTATAATATTCGTTCAAGTAAACTTTCAAAATGGCTTTTTTATGTTAACAGATGTCTAATTGTTGCAATTTTTGTAGATCCATTATACGGAACAGTTACATACAATGCATTGGCATGAGAACGCAGAGATATTTGGCATCATACTAGCACGATGCCTATGTTATAATTATTATGAATTATTTAGTTTCACTTCGAGCTGTTTTACGCTTAATATCTAGCAGTTGTTTGCGTTACTGTGTTCTGCGCTTTACATTCGTTTTGGCGTTATGCAACTGTCGGCGAGAGCATTTTGAATAGCTCTGATGCACTGAAGCGAGAATGCATTTTTGTATGAATTTGTTTTTCATCGCTGTTGATTCTTTAAAACGATTCTGGCGTTTATGTTAGTGATAAATGTTAGTCAAGAAGAGGAAGTTGAATTAATATTAAGTTTGTGCTTAAAATTGAGGATTATAAGATAAGCTTGGGGATCATAAGTTAAAATTATAAGATTAGATCAACTAAAAGAATTTATTTAATTTATTGTGACGTAAGTATCCTTGTAACCATGCATTATTTTTTAGCTTTTGTTAATTGTATAGATAGTAAGAAAAAGTTCTTTTTATTGTAAATGTTAGTTTCAATTATAAGGATCGTAAATACAGTATTAAATGCAATAGCTGTAATACTATAATATAAGGGAACAAAAAAGTTATTTGTTTTACTATCCTACCATAAAATAAACATATCGAATCTTAGTTAAAAATTACGCGAAAGAAATATGGAAAATTTATTAATATTTACATTAAGCAGTCAGTATGCTGTTCGTGTCCTTAAATAAAAGATAATATTAGCTGAATTCACTTAATCCAATATGTTAAGAATTGTTTAAAAAAATGACCTAGGAAGCGACTCTACCATATGCCACAACCTCCGACCGCGGAGTGCTAAAACAACACTTATTTTTTAAGATATTTGCGTTTATTTGCTGTTCTGCAAACATGCCGACTTCGTAACCTTCAGCAAACATTTGTCCACATATGCGTTTTGAAATGTTTTAATTATTCGTCATTTCGTATATTGATAAGTGTTTGTATTTTGCCAAAATTATTAACACTCCTAATGTGGGATTTACATATATGATAATTCAGGGTAATATGGCCTTGTTTTATTAAATTTAAGTATATTAATGCTTTAATTTTTTCTTATACCTATATTTAATCATTTCATCAGATATGAACATATAAAATGACGACTCACTTAAGGACAAGCTGCCAGTAGTATAGTGATTTCTTTGGCTTGTTTTAACTGTGCTGAGCTGTTCTGGCAATAGACGCATGTGTCGAGAAATACTTTGTTTTGCTTATATTTTTTTTCTACCGTATGCCAATAGTGAGGAAGACATGATGAACAGCCATATTTTCATAACGTGAAGTGGATTAAGATTGATTTATTATTTTTATGTAACAATTCGCACAGAACACTTGAACGCATGTGGCTCTGTTATCTTAATAAAAGTTGGCCGTCTTATCCAATCATGCTGATAGTGTAGCCATTTATTATTTTGAATACTTAAAAAAATCGATTTAAACTTTGAGTTAAAAAATACTTTGGAATTTTTTTAAAAACAAAACAACGTTTGCAGTGCTAATATAGACTAATAGCCGTCCTTTACTGGTATTAATTAAACAAATAGTGAAAAAGAAACTGAATTAATTCGATTAGCAGGATGGCCAATTTACCCTGAATACTTTACATTTACGTATCCCATGGGGTGCAAACATACTTTAGCAAAAGATAATTTCTCTTGAAGTTATAAAAACCAAAGTATATAACAGCTATGAATGCCACTCATGAATAATTTAATCAAAAATATCAACTTAAAAAACCGGATACAGTAGCAAATGGGTCACAAGTTTCAAAATTTCATGGTTCAAAATTGCTTTTTACAAATCTATATTTTTTCATATTGAAATAAATGTAAAAAAATTTGTTAAAATAAAATCATATAGCGTTAATTGCCTGGTAATATTTACTTTTTGAAAAGAAAGGAATGCTGGCAATACCAAAGAAATAGCGTTGGTGCTTGTAGCTTAATTCGTTATTCTATAGAACATAGCATAAAAATAATTTAAAATATAATTGAAATTTGTTAAATAATAAAAAAGTTAAAAAGTAGACAGCTGTAACTATATTATTTTAAATGGGAGTCCCGTCTAATACCAGGAAAGACGTAATAAAAAGGTGTTTTTACCATTATTGAGTAGCGGTGCCCGCGATTTCGTACACGCAGACCATTGAAAAATGTATCAAAATCGTTTTTTATGATTATACTTCCACACTTCATCTCTAGCCATAGCCATTTCGCCAATATACTCGTACGTCCAGGTGAAAGACTTCATTGCGCGATTTAAAATACACGTTGCGTCATTTATTGACGTGCATAGAAACACTATATATTTGTGTATTCATTGCACGTCGAATAGCTAAGCACCTCTTTGTTGTTGTAGTAATATAATGTAAATTAATTTTTGAAAATACTGATTTCGTATATCTTTTTATTGAGTGTACCGGTTGCGATGAAACAAAATAAATGTCACTTCAAATTAACCCCTATGTTTTTTCTTAAATTTTATCCTAATTGAGTCAGTAGTTTTTACGTGACACAAACAAATACGCAGAGAGAAAAACAGGCAAAATTTCATAAATAATCTTAGCGCCTTTTATCAGTTACCTTTCATTCTCCCAATTACTTTTCCCAGATATACAGACACTCAAACTTTACAGTTTCATTATATGTATACAAATAAATAAGTAGCTGTAAAATTGCCAATTTTGTTTATTTATTAAATTTTTTTACGTTTTTTTATATTCAATATCTGACAATATGTTTTCTTATTGGTATATTAAATGTTTAGGCAAAAATATATGCACGTTGGTTTTTTTTTGACTTATCTATATGCCTTCACAATTTTTCAGAACAAGGTTTAGTACAAGTCTTCTGTCAATTAAATAAAATAAAACAGATAAAAAAATCACTTTAACTAAAGTACACTTGTTACTTCCTTTATTTGCTGGGCCGCGTAAATGTACGTGTGGTAAGAGCATATAGCCAGCATCAAAGTCGGCCTATCCTCAGCTGTCAAACGGGCGGTGCCAATAATATTCCGCTAACAACAAGTAAAAGTGTTACTACTACTTCATTTACTATTATCGCTTGTAATGCAAGTAGCCGGTTACTTGTTTCGCTTCCTGCTCCGCTCGACGTGAAGACATTGAATTATTTAACTTTTTTATTCCGCGGTCGGAGCGCGATCGTGAATGTGTCCGTTTAAATTATTACGAGCGATCGTGTGTGCGTTCGACTCGAGGTTGGGACGGTGCTTATTAATAAATACGTCGATGTGTGGAACTGATTATTTCTTTGTTAGCTGCGCCGCAGTCGAGTGGAGGTTCTCTCGGTGAACAATGGTCGCGTGCGGTGCGATGTTTTCTCGAAGGCTGAGTTTGAACTGGAGATAATTTGGAGTTTGAAGAAAATGAATTGGACATGCATTTTAGGATGACATCGTTGTGAGGACGATGCGTGTTTTGGATTTTGTAGGTCTGTAATTGAGCGACAATCAGTGAGTCGAAATAGCTCTAAAGGTAGACTTAATCATACGTCCCGGCTTAACCGGGATTATCCTGCTTTTAGGCATTGGTCTCGGCATCCTAGTCAGTTTGGTATTTTGTCCCGGTTTTTTTTCGTGGTCACGATGAGACGTGCGGGTACGGGTGTAATAAAAAATAATGTTCACAATCTGCTCAAATAAGAACTTGGAATCAATATTGTCGGCATTGGATGTAGCGCACATATTAAGCACAAAATACAAAAAATAAATTGAAACTCTTGCTGTAAAAATATACAAATATTTTCATATCTGCACCGTCAGAATGGCTCCTATAAAGAAATTTGGCTAATTTGTAGATGTAGGATACAAAAAACTAGTCCAGCATGGAAAGGCAAGGTTTCTTACTCCATCTTTGAAAGAATTTCAAATATATTCAAAGAATTAAATCATATTTCGTTGCGCAAGAATACTGTCCACGTGCAAAGCGAGATTTTATGGAAGTGACAGGTGAATTATGCATGGAAAACTGAACAATTTTAACAAGAGTGTAATTAATACTCTTGAAAAAAGGTAAGGCTAGCGCAACAGACTAAAACGGTTGAAATCTAATCTTCAGGAAAATATCGCTAGTAAATTTGTACCACGTGGAGCGAAACAGTTGTTGAGAAAACTCTATAGCCAGGATGTTAATGCATTTATCATGGAGGTAACTGCATTTTATACATGATGTATTTCTTACATTGAATTGTGGGAAAACAATTTCCGTGACGCTGAGATTTTCGCGTGGGTTGGATTGCAAAATGTACTTAACTGAATGAATGCACTGAAATTTCCAATGAGAGGAAGAAATGATTCTTGTGGCAATAATTAAATAAAAAAATAACTGCAACTGAAAAACCGTTAACGGGACCTCAATTTCATTTTAAAATACCTATATAATAAGGTGTCATACTCGATAGGTTAAATATTTCGCCTCTACTTTAAATGTAGAGATACATTAAAATAGTCTTCTTAATATTTTGCTAAATATTCACTGAGATGAAGCGTATCGTATGAATGTGCATAATTTTATAAACATAAGTCTAAAAATGTATAAATTGTGAAGCTGTGACAGACTGACAGACAGACTTTTTTTTTCGTCGTGGTGGTAAACAAATATATATTTTAGACGTCACAAAACACCTTAGTAGTATTTCGATTTGTATATAAGCCTCGACTGAATTTTTTTGTTCACCTACATAAGCATATGATTCATGCAGTATCAGGTCTCGCTTTGGCCTTCCTTATATGTACCGTTCATCACCAGAAAACTGCGTCGAACGATGAGTGGTCTAAAAACTTATATTGCAGACAGGCCGTTTCTAAATGCCTGAGCACTGACATCAAGATTATAAATGCGTTTTATGAAACGGCTTCTTTTCAAAATGACATCATACTAGTCCGGTATCACTGGACTAAAGAAGCTAAGCGTTATTTCCTTTATATTTTAATAAATTTTTGAAGCGAAATGTTTTTTGAATTTGTGGATATAACGCTGAGATATAATTCCGTAGCGTTTTGCGACATATGACGCTGTCGTAATGTCATCTATCGGTCCTTTTATGTAAATATTCTATACCGCTGTCTCTGATGTATATTGAAATGAAAATTGAAATTTGCTCTGCAGGCCATAGATGGCGCTTTTCGTTTATTTTTATAACGAACATAACGAATAAATATTTACGAAAAATGGCCTAAACTTTAAACGTCGGGACGAAAAGAGAGAACGATGGGACGGGAAGAAAAAAAGGTAAAGGAAGAAAAAACATTGCGTTGTAAACAGAGAAAAAATAGTCATAAAAGAACGTACAATGTTTAAGAATGGGGGGCTTGCTTAGGTTTTTTGAATGTCGACTCGAGCCAAGGGCTAAAGAGTCCGTGAATCTGGTACTGAGATAAAAAGATTTGTGATTGCTTGAAATATCATGAAGTATCGAAAGAAATCACGCCGATCACAAATAAAAATATTGCACAAATTTTGAACAAACGTCTTTTTTACTCAGTCTAGAAATTAGAAAACCTAACGTTTATGAATATACAGGTTGTAAAACGTTTCTATTATTCATACAGGTGATTCTTTGCATCAAACTGAGTAGAAAATGTCAAGGAACTATATAAAAATTCTCAAACGTTTCCGAAAAAAATCATTGTCAAAATTGCGAGAAAAAAAATTTACGTTTTGTTACAAAAACATTTTTGTTTATTGTGTAATCGGAGGCCTTCCCGAAGCCTTGCAATCTTCGTGAAGATATATATTTCTTCTTTATTCTTTGTCCACAGTCTTGTTTGTAAATCTTTGATTACACTTAAACAGACTGAGGCAAAGAATGTTTATCATTTAAAACACTTAACGAAAGGTTAACTGCAAACCCAATGTTTCCATAAAGAGGAAAACATTAATTGTATTTTTAAACTGGGACTTAATAGGCTTAAAATTAAATTTCTAATTACATTTTTTTGTATTTTGTAATTTTAAAGTACATTGAAAATGAAATGGACCACTTATGTTTTTGCATTCGCTTGAAAACGCTAATCGTTCTCGCTAGTTTGGACCGTACTGAAATGAATTTTCTCAATATGCACGGTACATTATACTTTAAATCAGCTGTACTCAACGCGCGGTCGTACGCAGTTCATAATTAAAATACGTAGTCAGACAAGTTTATAACTTCTTTTTATAAATTCGAGAATGACTTAGCGGGTGATTTAAACCTAAGTTTTTACCCTGTAATATAATAATGATTCCTATTTTTTTACTATTACATTAGAGAAATTTTAAACTGGACAACATCAGCATTTGAAATAAAAAGGGAATATTGACTAACAACTAAGCGATTAATGTATTAATATTTTCTACCTAGTTTTGTTCATCCCAATCATGATGTAATATAGTCTGTAGATAAATATGACTTAATAAGCTGATATGGTTGTCCATTTGCTCAGTTATCCACTGATATAATAAAATATATAGGTATTTTAGGTATTGTGCTAAATTCCACGTTAATTGATGAGCACAAAGTTTTATTGAATTAAATTAATATATTTCGCATGACAAAACACAACGCTTAGGGTAATTCCGGGAGAGCTGGCCTTTATTATTTTTATCTTATTTAAACTTATTCCGAAACACTTGAAATGACGATATAAGTATTAATTATTCTAATAAGAAAATCAAATCAACCAAAAAAATTAAAATTAAATTAAAAACCAACTATTTCGATAGGTAGCGAAAGATGGTCAAATATTTTTATTAAAAAAAAACAAGTTATAATAATTAAAAAGAAACGGAGATAGCCGTAAGCGTATATGACAAACAGCAATACCTGACGCACTTTTTTCAAAATGTGTACATTCTTTTCTCTTTTTTCTTTTTTTTTATCATCTCTCCCAACTATCTGGAAGAGTTGGCCATGTACGATAATTAAAAAAAGCACTGGAGACAATTTTGAGGTTAGGTTAATGTGAGAAATGAACATTTAAAAAATAGCATCAAAACTATTGTTACAATTTGAAAATAACACGTAATTGTGAAAATAATCAACTTCCTACAATATTTTTTTACAAAGCTTTAAAATAAACGGTGAAAATACTTACTTTTTGTTTTTTTTTATCGCGAATGCACACTTGATGCCAAGTTAATCGCTAAGCGAAATGTCAAAATAGTGTTACCATTAAGAAATATAAACTGGCCCTTTTTTACCTACGGTCATCTCTCCCGGAATTATGTTATATGTATAATATGCGCTACGTATTTAGTTTTAAAATATAATCGGCTTCATCAACATTACTTGAAACAAATACACAGTCATATAAACGACCTTCCACCTTGATCGATATAATGCCACCACCAATCGTCCAAATACGTAACAAAGGTTATTGGCGTACAAGGCACCAATTTGTTACAACATGCAACATGACAGCGGAGTCTTCCGCCAACACCGACGGCAGCGTCGTGTGCGCAGCCTAATGCACGCTAGCGCATTCCTGTTTATTTATTTGACATGTAACACGCGACTGGCTTTAATTGACTTTTAGCGATTAAATTAATTTGACGGTTTTTTTACGATCGGTGCTTTCACTTTGAATAACTGCATTGCATTTGCGGGTAGTCAGAGTAGCTTTAAAGTGGTAAAACTTTATGTGCTTCGTAAACAGATTTAAACATGTTTGTGATTTCCTACAAACCAGTAAACTTTTTGCAATTTTGTAGTGTATTTTTACTTGTATACCTTATGGACAAATTCACAAAAATGCATGACGAATTCCAGGGTTTATTTTGAAGATTAACACAAATTTAATTAAATAGTAAACCAACATATTAATTTGAAATGTAATATGTTTATGGTAACACTAGCTTTTAACTACGGCTTCGTGGTAATAGTTGTAAACTTTTAGGGAGATGAATGATTAAAAGAAATTAAATACAAACTATTTTCTTGACTTCATAATACAAATGATCATGAAAACAAAATTATTTTCTTCTATATTAGGGATTATGGGGAGTGTTTCTGTTGAGCTTTTATAATGCGTACGTAGCGTTTCAAAAAATCACACCCGTTGTTCCGTTTATACGTTGCTTCATAATATCGTTTATGTACGTTTTCAGTTTCAAATAAGAATTTTTCTGAAGGAATTTAGAGAAAGTAGCCTATATCATTTTCCGGCCTGCCGACTTTTCCTATGCAAAAAATCATGTCGATCCATTTCTCCGTTACGACGTAGAAGGACAAAGAAAAAAAGTTTCGCATCTATAATATTAGTTAAGATTATTTTCGATTTCTCTAATACATCAGGAAGTTACTTTGATGAAAATGATCGCACATTTGGAAGCGATTGCCTCCCCACACAAGTGATGATTTAACGACGTTTCGACGTCAAAAACTGGTAGTAAAAATTTAATAAACTTTTCGCACATGAATTTCGTAAATGATCTTTTCTAAATTTTCAGTATTGTTGATATCAGAAAATAATACTGTAATGTGTTCAGTTTGTCATCACTCTATTCTCTTATTCTTTTTTATGGTTCCGTACCTTAAAAGAAAAAAACCAAAAGTTTATAAGTCGTTCATCTGTTACAGCAGATTTCCTCAGAATCCGTTTGACGTAGATACTTGAAATATAATAAAATATTTAAATGCTAATTTTAGAGGTGACAAGTATTAAGTATTCAAAATTTATTTTTTAGTTTTATATATTGTATGAGATATAACTGAAGAAGAACAATTATTTTTCATTTTAAATTGTATACCCTAGGCAATTTGTACCAAAAAAATTCCTCCTTATTTCTGAAACTACTTAACCAAAATTATTTTTTTTTAAATTATTTACCTTGAAAAAAGTGATGGTTGATTCAGACTGGAAGATTACAAAAAAAACTATGGCGATTATAGTAAATCTTTCAGTTTTCGAGCCTTTGAAGGCTATGTTAGGCAATATATTAATACGGTGTGAAATAATATTTAAATTTATAGAGTTTAGTATTTTTTTATAAAACACTTTGCACCCTTAAATGTTTAAACTTTTGTATGCACCTAAGTACGAAACACTCGTAATAGGAGTTCTACCCTTGACAAGTTTCTAATTTTTTCATCGCCTTTCACTCTTCTTCGCACTTTATTTTTTAGAATTGAACGTTACACACGGAACAGTCTGATATGGAGAAGTACACCAGAGCTTTAGAAGGTGTATAAGTTCTTTTATGATAGTCTATCTTTAAACTTTAGTATTTTTCATCGATAATACAAATATCTAGTGTGATCGAGGCGACCCAACCTAACTCGCTTTCTACGGCCATTTGGTTTTGCTAATTATACTTTATCAGTTGTAAGTAATGACTAAGTACTTCCTAAGGAATAGACAAATACGTTATTGTTCTGATTCACATAAGCTTTTCGAGTTTTATGTTACAGCTAACGTAAGAGGGGATTTAGTTAACTAAATACTTACTAAGGAATGAATAGATAAGTTATCGTTCTGATTCACTTCAGCGTTTCGAGTTTTGTATTGCAGCTAACGTAAAAGGTGATTTAGTTAACTAACCACCTCCTAAGGAATGTACAAATAAGTTATTATTACGATGCACATCAGTGTTTCGAGTTTTATGTTGCAGCTAACGTAAAAGGTGATTTAGTTAACTACTAAATACTTCCTAAAGTATAGATAGATAAGTTATTGTTCTGATACACATCAGCGTTTCGACTTTTATGTTGCAGCTAACGTAAAAGGTGATTTAGTTAACTAACCACCTCCTAAGGAATGTACAAATAAGTTATTATTACGATGCACATCAGTGTTTCGAGTTTTATGTTGCAGCTAACGTAAAAGGTGATTTAGTTAACTACTAAATACTTCCTAAAGTATAGATAGATAAGTTATTGTTCTGATACACATCAGCGTTTCGACTTTTATGTTGCAGCTAACGTAAAAGGTGATTTAGTTAACTAACCACCTCCTAAGGAATGTACAAATAAGTTATTATTACGATGCACATCAGTGTTTCGAGTTTTATGTTGCAGCTAACGTAAAAGGTGATTTAGTTAACTACTAAATACTTCCTAAAGTATAGATAGATAAGTTATTGTTCTGATACACATCAGCGTTTCGACTTTTATGTTGCAGCTAACGTAAAAGGTGATTTAGTTAACTAACCACCTCCTAAGGAATGTACAAATAAGTTATTATTACGATGCACATCAGTGTTTCGAGTTTTATGTTGCAGCTAACGTAAAAGGTGATTTAGTTAACTACTAAATACTTCCTAAAGTATAGATAGATAAGTTATTGTTCTGATACACATCAGCGTTTCGACTTTTATGTTGAAGCTAACGTAAAAGGTGATTTAGTTAACTAACCACCTCCTAAGGAATGTACAAATAAGTTATTATTACGATGCACATCAGTGTTTCGAGTTTTATGTTGCAGCTAACGTAAAAGGTGATTTAGTTAACTACTAAATACTTCCTAAAGTATAGATAGATAAGTTATTGTTCTGATACACATCAGCGTTTCGACTTTTATGTTGAAGCTAACGTAAAAGGTGATTTAGTTAACTAACCACCTCCTAAGGAATGTACAAATAAGTTATTATTACGATGCACATCAGTGTTTCGAGTTTTATGTTGCAGCTAACGTAAAAGGTGATTTAGTTAACTACTAAATACTTCCTAAAGTATAGATAGATAAGTTATTGTTCTGATACACATCAGCGTTTCGACTTTTATGTTGAAGCTAACGTAAAAGGTGATTTAGTTAACTAACCACCTCCTAAGGAATGTACAAATAAGTTATTATTACGATGCACATCAGTGTTTCGAGTTTTATGTTGCAGCTAACGTAAAAGGTGATTTAGTTAACTACTAAATACTTCCTAACGTATAGATAGATAAGTTATTGTTCTGATACACATCAGCGTTTCGACTTTTATGTTGAAGCTAACGTAAAAGGTGATTTGGTTAATTAAATACTTTCTAAGGAATGGACAGATAAGTTATTGTTATATTTTTATTATAAATAATCTTCATATCTGGTTACAGAGTCATGATTAAATTATTTTGATGGCAATAAAGATATTTTTTTCATATTATAAATATTAAGATGTTATTTAGTTCAAAATTAATATTACAAATAACGATAATTTGACTTAACTTTACCTTCTGCGTAAAGAATGTAACACTTATTAAGTAAAAATACTTAGCTCTGATTTAGTTGAGAATCGAATCCACGCTTACTTTTACTCTTGCAATGTACTTACTATTTATCAAAGTTAAAACTGTATCTAAACTAGATAAATAGAAATTGACGTGTGTGCATTATTACAAACATCGTGCGAAACTAAAAGAAAAGCGATTCGGTCTACGAAAGTGCGATGGTAACAACTTATAAAGTAAAAATTGATTTGAAGCCACTCCGTAGTATTGACAAAACTCATATTGTCGTGTATAATTAATTCTTCATAGCTAAATTATGATTTTTATTTCCCAAAAATCACAACATTATGTCACATTTTAATTTGAATTGTTAATTAAGATGATAATAAAAATATAATTTATATAGAATTTCATAAATGACATTGATTATTTTTTTCGCTTTGCGCTTTTATAAATTTCTCTATCTTTAACGAGAAACACTTTCACTAAAATTTATGACGAAGCTACTCATTTCTTAAGTTTCATTTCACACAAAAATGTGAGTGGGCGGTTAGAAAGAATCGTTAGGTAAACGAATCTTGTATACTATTGTCGATTAGCATCTAATCGATGTTCTAGAACTAACATTTGGTAAATATAATATTGAAAAATAAACCTAGAAGTAGATATTTTTACGAAAAATAATACCAGTTCCATAAAGTGAAAATTTTGTTTACGTTTTTCTAGTATTTGGCACAAAAATTGTTTATCCGGTTCACACATAGATTAATTTATACTAGATAGGCGAACAAAGGTGAGAGATAACGCAATGATTTATAGTAGAAATGCTGTGTGTTAGAAAGAGATAAAAACCGTTAGAACCGTTTTTTGCAACGCAAGTGGCCTATAGTTCCACGCGGAAAATTGAATTCGCTGTTTTTTAGCAATTTTGAACATGTTCTTTGTCATATTGTTATAATAAGTGTTTTTAGAACAATATTGATCTGTTCTGCTTTCGATTATGGCACTACAATCGAATTTATCCAAATAGATCCATATTTCACAGGTAATTTATGAAGAATGGGTACCGTACTTTTTGTATTTATTTTGTATTTATATTTAGACCCGCATACAAATTACTATTTCATATATGACAATTTACAGAATAATATACCTAATTACACTCAAAAGCTATACGTTAAAATATCATGATTTAATGAATTTTTGCGTAAATATATTTATTTGACGTTTACGCTAGTGTTTAATCCTCTTATCGATAATTTTGTCGATGTAATTAATTGGGATTTGTATTCTTAATATTACTTTCAGAGTTCCATAGCAAACTAGAAACATTATAATTTCATCATGTCTCTCCATCCGTCTTCTGTGCATATAATCACAGTGCAGTAATTATGTTTTTTATTATAATTTTTAAATATTTTGCGATTATACATATTTTACAAATTTGTGCGTTTATTCAATTCATGGAACCAGTGATATCAGTGAAAATCAGTGAAAATTGGGGGTATCAATGAAATTTTTAAAGATTTTTCAAAAATCGGTTAAAAATATAAATATAATATTTTTAGTTAGACCATAATTATTTTTTCAATCGTAGATTTTAAAAATTTGAATAAAATAGGAAATCATTATCAAAAAGATATATATAGTAGATTATCTCATTAAACATGTATATATATATATATATATATATATATATATATATATATATATATATATATAGTAGGTTATCCATTAGGTAGATTATCCCATTAAATATTTATAATTTATTTTAAATTATGAAATAATTTATGATGTGATAGATAATTACAAAAACTTAATTCATTTCTTGAAAAACTAAATATTTTTAAAAAGTATTAAATATAATTTGTAATGAATTGTTTTTAATAACAAAATCAACTACTTTTTATTCTTGGCGTTTCTCAACTCTTTTGAGTTTGAGAAACGCCAAGAATCAAAAAATCAAACAAATTAAATAGCATTTTAATATAATCAAAACGTAAACGTACTGTGCAATATTTATATGTCTTTTGCTCGCAACAAAAATAGTTGAAATTACACATTCACAATTCAAACTATGATCGAATAAATAAATTGAAATACGCTTTTCGCTTTCACGAGATACTCGTTTCGTACTATAACTCTTATAATACAGACATAAGAATTATTTTACGATTTGTCTCTAATTAAGAAATAAAATAACTTTATGGGAAGTTGTCGATGTGGCAATGTATATTGGCCTATGGAATCCTTGATAAAAATATATCGTGTTGGAAATTACAAACCACTTAAAACTGTTCCTGTGACTAAACTACTGAACTTTGTTAATTGATGTAGGGTTAAAAAATACCATCTAGTATATGAGAATTAATTTAATGTCGAACGATCAAAGTCATATTGTATATTTGTCACTTCAATTGAAACTTATTTTGGTTGAGGTACACATATTGACAAATTAAAAATTTAAAAAATAGAATCTGTTAAAACTTTATAAACGATATCGACATCCTTGTCGATATTATTGAACACCACTAAACTTACACTATCGTTTATTAACTCACATACAAACAATTCGATTTAGGTTCGCGGAATTTGACTCTTATTTTATTAGATTTATATAATAAGTCTATAGACTTACATGAATTAATTTTAACCATCGTATTGTTTAAATGGGCATAGGATATATAATATATGTTTAGACGGTAATGAGCAATTACGATTTTAGGGAGATAAATGATAATGATAGCATAAAAAGCTATAAAATGATAATACATATCATATTGCTTATTATTACTTATTACCTGTTATGACCGTTTTCTGGTGCAAAATCGAAGTTAAATTAACTAAATCGTTATAGCTACATGTAAATACAAAATAGATTGACACCTCATACAAAAACGTGGTTTGAATCTTGTTTGGAATCTATGCGACTAAAGCACCAGGTGATACAAGTAACATTACCCGCGCGTAGGTAGACAACCCGTGGATAACATTATCTAGAGAGCATTGTCGTCCATTGGTATAAGATATTGAATTCATGGTGATGGCGTTATAATAAGATATTGAATTCATATTTATTAAGTAATTTTTAAAAAATGGTACAGTACATTAATTACAAATTTCTAATGAATAGTGTTCTAAAATGTAATAATTTCAAAATATATCTGGACTCAGATGGATTACTGTACTACGAGTCCTGGTGTTTTTTTTAAATCGAGTTACAGTCGAGTACAATACATGCCATTTTGAATGACACTGTCAGAAACCTGCAAGCACAAGATCACAATATAATATATCAGTATTTAAACTAACATAATTTCTTTTGTGAAAGATTTGTATAAAAAAATACAATAGGGATAAAATATATATGAAATGAAAAAAACAAGATTTCACTTAGTATACTTAGTCGCCAAGTTTTGTAGGGACGCATAAAACCACATGAGCCCAAAGGGAGAGCAAAAAATAAGCGCCGGACGCTGCACTGGTTGACGGAACACTATAATAAATTCAATGCATTTAGCGCCATCTGATGTTCTTGAGTGTATCTTCTCCAATGCACACCTTACAAATGGAACGAAACTGAAATCAACTCAGCGTTTTTCGGTTACGGTGTCTGATCTATTCTGTATTTCTGTAACATTAAAATAATATTTGAAAGAATCTACAAATAAGTTCCCGGATGTTTATGGCTAATTGTAATAAATCAGGCCGTAAAGCTCTATACTTAGCTAAAGTATTCGTGTAAACCAAAATATTTCTATGGACGGAACGGAATTTAGAAAATGTTATATCGAGTGTTTTTCTAAAGCTTATCCATTGAAATGGAATAAAAAGTATCCACTAGCATTCGCTCAATACTACATTCCACGTCCCACTTTAATAGCAACTGAAGTCGTAAATATTGACAACAAAATTTCGAGATTACATTTTTTTTTAAGAATTATATTTATAATGAATTTCTACGCTTTTGCTATCAAACAATAGTAATAAACAGTAAAAAAAACATATAATTTAGATTAATAACCGATTAAATAACTGAAAAAAATGATTTGTACAATTTCTATCACGAATACAGTCAATAATTTTATTTATTTCAACTTCTCTTAGTAACCAAAAACGGCGAAGGATGTCGATTGTTATTATTTTTGTCTGCTTCAATTTTATCTATTGAAAAACATTTTTATGAAATCGTTTATTTTCCAATTAAATAATTAAACTTTAGTGAGAAAAAAAAAGAAAGAAATACGTTATTTTCCTTTCATTTGCGCGCTAAGCAAAGCGTTACGTCTATATTATTATCATTGTCTATGGTCGCGGACGTGATCGTGGCTAGCCAGTGAATAGGTGAAAGTGTTGAAGTGTACACCGAGTTGCAGTACAGCCGTACTGCTCTTATTTTGATGATGCTATCTCACTTTTGCACTTTAATGTATTTCTTATTTATTAATATATTTTTTTTATTACCGAGTTCCATTCAAAGCTTTTTCGGTATTTAAGTGTGTATAAACATTTTACGAAACAATTCACTATATTATATTATTTCGTTTACATTTTGTTGCAATTTTAGAGACATTTTTTGCTATAGGTATTTAATTATTGATTATATTCGATTGTAGGAAATATGGTTATGAAAAATAACAAATATATGAAAATATATATTTTTAAACGTGTAGTTTGTTAGAAATATTTATACACAATTGCTGTATTAACTAAATGTCATCGTTTTGCAAAGAACTTTCTTGGATATTTGTATTTTCAGTAGAAGTTTTAAATAAAAGTTTATTCGAATGCAGAATGTTAAGTTTATAATAATTTTTTTTTGTATATAGGTATGTCCTCGCTAGAGTGAAGTCCAAACGTTTGCTACGTTTATGGTATATAAAACAAGTCTCTTTTTTACGAGAATGATTATATTTATATGATCTTACAGATAAATATGTCAGAATGGCTGTTTTGATATGTCATATTTTAAAAGATTTATTAAAATACTATCTTGAAAAACCGAGACAAACGATTAAATATTCAGAATAAATATATTTTGTAAAAGATGAAATAAAATTAATATTAATAAATTGTTTACCTACATAAACGTATATCTTCATTGCTTTGCTTGCAAGGATATTTTATAGATATAAATTATTCAAACACTAAAATCATAGCAGTTTTTTGCTTGCCCAATATGAAATAGAATATTTGAAAAATAAAAGTAAATAATTTTCAGGTGTAGTAAAGACTCATGTACCGAAATTTAATTACAGAAGCTACAAAATAATGACTAGACTTCTCTTTCGAATCTTATTTTTTCCTCTGTACTGTCTTGGCGTTTTCTATCGACTTTTAATTCTATATGCAAGTATTTTGATTATATTATGAGGAAATAATGGAGTGTAGGGCGTTTTCTCCTTTCACTCGCAACCCCATTTGTGTGTACAGTCTCTGGCAATATTTATAGTTAAATGCCTTTTTGTGGCGTATATTCTGATTATGTTAAATTACAAATTTCTAGAGACTGCTACGTTTTACACTATAGCAACAAATCTTTGTTTTTTTTAATAATGTAAAATAAATACAAATAAGTCCACACATAACTAATTGTAGAAGTTAAATATATCAAAATTCGAATAAATCTGTAATGAGTCAGTACGGTAGCTAGAAAATTTTTTATTTAAGGTTTATTAAACCATTGCTACCCGACATTTTCGGATATGCTTCTAAAATTAAAATTATAAAAGTTACCAATAAATGTTATTTTTCCTCCATTATCTTTCTCTTTCCTGCCCCCATCATTACAATATTCATTCATGGATAAGTTATCCCCTGCACATATTCATTACTGTGCTTGCGGTTTAGTTTTGACTAGGTTCTTTTATACGCTTATACTCATACGAATTAAACGACTTAATGAAAAAAATTTGCAGTCGAAAAGAGGACTGAAAGGCTTAAAAGAGAAAACATGAAGTTCAAGTCAAAAATTTTAATGTTACTGAATTATGGGAAGCCTCGATCGAGGAATTAACATTATATTCATCAGTAAAAACTAGCATCACAATTGACAGTTAAATTTACTAAAATTAACGGTAATTGAACGGTTTTAAAGAATTTTCAATTCTTTATTAAATTTAATTACAGTTCTATTAGAAAAGTTTTATAGGGCTTATTTAAAATTATTCCGAATAAATAAATATAATGTAAGGTACATTTGACCATTCGAAGAAAATCTTCTTTCATATAAGGAAAATTTTATAAAAATCAGTCGACCTGTTAAAAAAGTAAAATTAATTTATAGAATTATGCTTTGCTATAAATCTTTCAATGACGTTTATCTTTGAGTATCTGAAGTCAGACACGTAACAACTTAAACTTTCACGGGATGTATGAGGCAAAGATAAATTGAGAAATATAAAGTATCAAATTATGTTTTCAAATCTAGCCTCGCATAAACTATTCTCGAGCACGTTTCTTTGATAATGGAGGATGAACCAATAATAATGCATTCAGAACTATAAACAAACTCTAGGTCTCAGAAATAATAATATTGCACTGTTTCTTTTCCGTTTATCATTCAGTCCCATTATCGGCTATCGACCACATTTAAATGGATAGCGACAGCGCATTCGCAAATCACAGCCACGCATCGTCCATGCGCGATTATGTGAAAATAATTACCACAAAGTATACATAAATATTGTATGCAATTATGTATATTTATAATATAACATCACGCGGTGCCTAGTCGTGGAAAGTGAAACGGGCGGTTGAGGGAAATGTCATTGACTCGGAGCGCGCCATCTTGCTTGCAGTGTTACCATGACGACGGCTTGTAGAGGTGCGTACGCGCAGATTTTTGCGCCATTTTGCATTGGTGCTACAGATTCGTCAGATTTTCAGTTGTTTAAGTGTAAATCCGAATGTTTATTCGCATTGATTTTGTCTGTTCAATTCACGATTTACATGCATAACGTAAGCTACATAATATTTAAACTTTAGAGTAGGCATCCTTGGGTAAGATTAACTCATCATCGTGGTAATTGAAAGGTCATTTTTTTCGAGTATGGGTGTGTATGGTAGGGGAATCGTAACCTCGCTTGCCGGATCTTTCCTACTCGTGCCAATGTTGGTATAACTTTATATAAACAAAACGATGCATCATAGTTCCTGAATTACTTTTGATTTTTATATCTGCATATTTTAATATTTTCCGTTAGCAATCGGAGAATATGTTTAATAATTCGGTTTTCTATCGCATCCGCCTAACGTGCTGTATATGGGACGTACATACGAGTTTAAAATAAAATGATTATTGCAGGCATTTATCGCTTAAACGTATTTTGACTATGTGTATAACATCAATCATTACTTTTTAAGTAATGATTGATGTTATTTTGTTAATAAAATGAAAGTGATTCATTGCTTTATATTGATGTTCGCAGAAAGTACATTTACGACCCTTAGTTTAATACGAAACATTCACAGAAATAAAGTATTAGCACGGAAAATAATTAAACAAATTTAATTTGTCGACAGCAAGTCTGGTTGAAGGATATTAAAATACACCGCGTTGCAAGTCATTCCCACATACATACGTAGGCGGCTCTGTACGCCCTTGCAAAGTCACCACGCACGCGATCCGAGAGACAAAGAGTTGATGCAGTTTTCATTGTCTCTAGCGTGATGCACTTCCGGCGCATTGTGCGCGGAGTTGCAAGTCGCGCATTATCCGACGTTAGCGACAATGGCGGCAAAAAACTGGCGAAGCCAAGTAAAAACGCGCTTCCATGATCGAATAGATTTTCGATTATCCGTCTATTGCAGACGAATACGTGAGTGCGGCGATCCGAGCTATTGATATTTTTCAGTTGAGCTCAGTTTGAAAGTCGAGTATGGCTGAAAGACTTTTCAGCATTTTTTTGCGCGTCAGTCTTTCTTGTATCTTATAGAAAGTGATTATGTTGAAAATTATTTTTGCACTGTAATGCAATGCTTGAAAATCACAATTGTCTATGTAAGTATACCTAAATCATGACTGAATCCTAAATATGAAGGAAAGTCAATGCATAAGTTTATAAAACTCTGTCAAATTTGCAAAAAAAATATAATCATTTGGTAAACTTTAATGTATGGAAACGTTAGTGAAAGCCTTTTTTGTTAATAGCAAAAATAACGTAACAATCAAGGAAAATAATACAATTTTCCGTCGTCATGATCACATACTAACACAAGATAATCCAATTCGTCATTACACAATTAATAGCAAACATCGCATAGCCGTAATGAGAATAAACTTACATACGACGATCTATAGATCATTGTAGGTCTAGCGATCTATAGATAGATCGTTGCATGATTGTGCGGCGTAACAGCGGTCGGTGCGCACGCGCCGCTCGGCACGGTGCTCAATTTCACTTTCACTATGCATCCATTATTGTCGTCCGACTCCACCGTTCGCCAGTGTACCCGCTTTTTTTATATTGGCGGAAGAGTTGCGATTGTTTGCTAGCTTCTTCTGACTTTAGATGACTTCTTGTCGGTGTGCATAAGTCGGTGCAACGCCATTGGGCGATGTATCTTAATCGATATGTGTACTGTATGCGAGTTTATGATTATCCTTTTCTATCTCTTGTGAATCGTATTGGAAGTAAGAATCTAATTAGACTCTGCGGATCGATGTTTTACTAAATTGTTACTTTCTGTGTTTTCTTTGACAAAAGAAATTGACATTGCACATTCTTTCGGCATATTTTCCTTGATTTGGTTACAAACTTTTCGAAAGAAATAAAATTAATTCTAATAATGACGGTTTGTTTGTTCTTTAGGTAATTTAAGAGTTTTATTACTTTTGACAATGGTTGAGAATTCTTAAAAAGTTTTCTTATAGTTATGAAGGCCATAGCTAATATTGATGAATTTTAAATGGCCTTTTGAAACGTGATGAAAATTACATACTAGCCTTTTTTTAAAGTTCAAACGATGTCTTAACTTTGTTTTGGGGTAATGAATTAAGCCATTAACAGTTGACGGTCAGAGATGAGTGACGGTTGATTAATCGACGGTATAATGGTGTTACGCCCATACTGTAAAATTTTGTTTGCAATGTTAGAATATGCTTCAAAAATTATCTTGTTCTCATGTTGATGGTTACAATTACAATATGTTTTCGTTTCTTTCCAGAAGTGAACGTCTCTAAGCTGGCTCAAAGGACGTTGTGCTACATGCCTTGCAGACGGAGATTCGACATACATCGTGACGTTGCCAGGTCTGGAACACGTGGCTCTGATAGTTAACGAGGTCTAGCATGTCAAAATTATAAATTCGTTTTCCGAATGTTTGTAAAATATTTTATGTTACATACGTAAGTATAGTTTAGTTTGTATTATTTATGTCTGATTAACTGTTCGACAGCCACTTTCGCGACCTCGTTCACCGTCAGAGCCGTTTCAAGAGCAATGAATTAATTTAAAAAATACTCACCATAGTGCGACCACAACTTCTCGGTTCTCGCGGCCTTAGCCGATCTAGATAATTGGATTGACCCGTATAACCCTCTCTTATTCTAAGTCGGCGAATCGTGTTAAATCGATTGTCTTTATTCAGTTTTGTACATGCAGCGATTTTCCTTTCGCTTTTAAATCGCTAGATCGACGAAATTGATTACTTTTTTCTTTAAAAAATTAGACTTCATTTAAATAAGAGCTATTGTTCTTATCGAATTACTTATAATGCGTATCGAGTTATTAGTAGCTACAAGAATATGAAGTGTCTGTTACTGTATTTTGTTTGAGGGATCGGAATTCTTGTGTTAACTGAAATTGTACTCGATATACAAACCTTTATACTGGGTGAAACCCATGTTAATTGAAACGTGTTTAATTGAAACGTGTTTAAAATATGAAACGTAGGATTTAAACAAAAGTTTCAATATAAAATGTTTGGTTGTAATTTTATAATTGTGTTAATTGGTATAATCTTATAACCGAGAAATTATGGTGGTACAATCTTTAAGTTTTATCTCTCTTATGAATTGGATATTATTGTTTTAGACTTTAGTTGAAATTAATTAATTATAGTATTTTTTTCATTCTCGAAAATGTTAATAACGGAAGCGTAATTAAATGGGAATAACGTAAGAAAAAGTGTGAGAAAATCTAAGCTTAATATAAGGAGCTTTTTAAGTTAAATCGATAAGTTATATCGCTAAGTTATATCGATAATTATATATTTAATAAGACTTTAGGATTATTATTATTTTTCTTTAAGATTTAGGAGAGTAAATAATAAATTAGATAGTTAATTAAAATAAATTATATAGTAATTAATATCTTTTATATATTTTCTTTAATTATTCATAGTAGTATATTATACGTTGGAATTATCGCGTCATATTTATTTAAAGAAATATTTTTTTTGCAATTCATGTAACGTGTTCCAGAAAAAATTCAAAAGTTATTTTATATAAAGTGTATACAGATGTTGGTTTAATTTGTGTAGCAAGATTTTTCTTACGGACTTCTCTCAAAAATTAAAAAAAAATTAATTCGAAGACTTATTCTATAACATTTTTTATTTAAGTCTTTATTACAGAGAAATAATTAATTTTCCAATGAAACACTATATTTTTGTTTTCAATATTTTTTTGCCGTAATTAAATTTAAAAGTTTTAAAAAACTTTAAATGTAATTACAAATAAAATTCACTTTATTACAATTACAATTGGAGATTATTTCTGTAAAATAATATTCGTATCGCTGAATATTAAAATCTCAATAAGGGTTTTATCGGCGCATCGATTGCATTTGTATCACAATTTGATATTGCCACACGGCGGCGCCCGGTGTGTGCGCATTGCGCAAAAATTAACACTTTAGTTGACGGTGAAATAATGTGTTCCAAAAAACGGAACAAGATACAAGAACATTTTAATGGTTATATTAATCTTTTTTTAAATTAGGAAACCCATAAAGACCGGCTTTCTATACCGTTTTAAAAACAGCTGTATTTAATGTTTTAAATTTAGTGATTATTATTCTATTTTTATTAGAAATTACATTAAATGACTGCATAATAAAATTTGTTTCAGATCTTTATTGAAGTGCCGGTGGTTGGACGGAGTAAGATAACAAACAAAAAAACGGATACGAATGAAATAAAATTATATTAAACAATTTTATTAAAATCCACGTCTTCAACTCAGCACTGTTATTGCATTGCTTAAATCGAATTTATCGATGACTAAATAACGTATTAAAATTGTAAGAAAAAAAAACATTTTAATTACGTAACCTGTACCTTATAAATGTGTCGTTTTGTTTATCTTCGAATATACACGATTAAATTAAAGAATATATATACACCCAAGTTTTCCGCTATACATAAATAAAAGAAAATATTTTAATAATGTTCGTACATCCGTCCATGTGTCTGCCAAATTGTCTTATGAATTTTACAAAGAACATAAACGTTAATTTAGTTGTTAAAATAACAAATATTCGAGAGTATAATGAAAACGTCAAAACATTTAAAAACTCCCAGTTATTGTAAAATATTTAGAACTTGTTACATAATTTTATAAAAAAACCGTGTTCATTTTCTTTTTGTAAGCGTAATAAAATATAGATTAATAATAATATATATTTGAATGTATATTTTTTACGTAAATATAAAGAATAAATTGTTGTTCAGTGTTAAATAAAAGTGATAAATTAACTGTTTAAAAATAATCAATAAAGCAAAGTTACGTGACGCCCTCTAGCGTGATCTATATAAAGTAGAAGTGTCGCGCGGATCTAAGGTGGCGGGCGCGCGAGTGCTGGGTCCCGGCGCGGCGACCCAAGCAATGCCATTTATCGACGACGAATGGTGGTGCTCTGACAACGATGGAAGGATGGTCGACTTGTCCTCATGTTTGCAGGTGGGTGCTAATGTTCGATGCGTTGTATTTTACGAATTTGGAAAATAGATGGCGTTGTGTTATAAATATATTTGAAGCAGTTTTTTTTAATATGTATGGGTAATTATCCTTTTGGCTATTTTAGTATAAAAAATAGTGTCTCATTATATGTACACATCTAAACTTAAATTTCGATACTTAGTGGTATTCTCATCTATGAAAAACTTTCTAATATTAGATCTGTTAAACCCGAAATATTTTCTTTTTATAACAAAAATAATTTGAAAAAAATAATTTTTGTAAATCGAAACCCCAAAGATCCTTCCTTAACTCTTTCCTGGCGATTTTGAGTTATAATTATATCTTTGTTTTAATTTTTTCCCCTAGAAAACTAATAATCGTATCTGTTAGCGCTTTTTAAAAGGGTACCGACCCTTACATATCTTTAAAATATTAGCGTCATCAACTGTTTACTTATTAACTGAACTTGTAAAATAATTAGTTTATTAATTGGAAAATTATAGATAAAAATGTAAATATTCTTTAAGTTTACAATGTGTGCGTATATCATTTTCAGGACGCAGTAGTTGCGGCCGGCCAACAGGCTGCATTACAACAAATGGCGTCGACAGTAGCGACATCACTCGGCGAGCTGACGCAGAGCGACATCAGCAATATTGTTACGAACCTCGCCACTGGCCTAGAGGCCGATAATGGCGCCACAGACGCTGATGATATCCTCAAGCAACTCGGGGAAACAGCATTCGATAACTTCGACACATTCTTCACTGATTTAACGAACAGCGCCGCGGCTGCTGCGAGTGCTGGCGCTGCTGTTGCCACCTCGTTCGGTGGCGTCGAGATTAAGGTTCGTGTCTGAGTTGATGTGCAAGTATTAATTTGAGGCAATAGGTGGCGGTAACAGTAACGCCACAAACATTGCAAATTTGGTAATTGCTACTTGTTAAATATTTCTCATCTTTGCTCAGGTCGATCTCAGAAGATGGGAAAAATATTTTATTTTTTCTATTAATTTGGACTTATAAAAGTTCCTAAGTTTTAAATTGGAGTTAATATTGATTCTGACCCTGATGTAGAAATAATAATTTTAATTTTGTGTACTGCTAAAACTTGTCACTTAGTACGTAATTATTACCATTTTTATAATTTGTTAAATGTAATTTTAATTGATTTAAAACAAAGTATAATTTTTTATTTAAGATCCCTTTCTTTTACATAAATTTGTCCATTTTTGTTTTCAAGCAAGCTTCCAAAAATTTCATTATAAACTTGCATATATTAATAACCTACACAAATTTTGTTCATTCAAATATCACCCTATTTCTTCTATCTCATCCACAGCAAGAAGAGAACAATAATGTATCCTCTCCACCTTCTGGTCCACTTCTGACCACGTTCTCCCAACATGGCTCGGCACATCAGCTGCACCAACAAACCTCACGGCTTCAACACCTGCAAACGGCGGCTAGTGCACTGCTAAGAGGGAACGCAGGGAACGGAGGAAGCGGAGTGGGCAATGGACGGTGGGTAGATTTTTATTTTTTAATTATTTATAAACGCCCATATGTAGGTAGCTACACAAGTTTCATGTCATACTCATTTGCTATTTCCTTATCTATTACTATACTTAGATTATTTTACATACTTCAAATGCCCTCTAATTAACTTGGTATCATTCAAGAAACTTTGATCTGTTAGGTGTTTCTTGACATATTGAAAAAAAACTACACGGGGCTGAGTCTGGATTATATGGAGGACCCTCCTATAACTAGATTTCTGTTTTCTTTAAATAGTTTGTAAGTTTTTTTTTACACCCAATGTGCTGGCACGTTATCTTGATGCATAAAGTGTTGAATCTTAAATTTTTTAATGCTTCCATGACTTGAGAGAGACATTTTTCAGTATGACGAGCAGCTGTGACAATTTTTTATCCGTCTAGAACAACATTGGCCAAAACACCTCTCTTAGTGAAAAAAACCATATCATTCGCTTTTATACTGAATGTAATTTTTTTCACTGAAATTGGCATACCCTTATCTTGGAACAATCACACCTCACTGTGTGACCTGTTGGAACGTTTTAATAATGATGCCAGGTTTCATCAGACGTGACGACTGAATTAATATAGCTTTGACAAATTTTGTTAACCTTTCTTTATATCACCCCTTTGTTGTCTGTCTCATAAGACCTGGTGTGAAATGTGGTATAATATAAACACAGCTTGCAAACCCCAGCATACAACCAGCAGTTTATTATATTCTACACCATCATTGAAAAAATTGTGTAGAATATAATAAACTGCTAGTGCATTTAACTTGAGTCTCCTTGATTTGTTAATATATCACATGCCTATCTTCTACGAGTAGTTTTTGCATAGCTTCTGTGATTTTATCACTAGTCACTTCGAAATGATTGCATTAGAATTAAATGAACCACATGTAGATATTTCTTAAAGATGGACATGCCTCCACAAGTAACACATTAATTTCCTGGAAGCATTTGTTCTTTGTTAGTCTCTGCTTAAAATTGTAAAGAATAATTGCCCTTCTTATATCACGCTGCACAATTTCTGGCACAGTTACTTATAAGAAATTTTTATTAAAAACATAATATTCGTCACATATTAAAATTTACTAGGGGTCACCCAAAGGTTGAAATTCAACCATAATGTACTTACCCACTCATTTTGTTCAAAACACTAATATGTAGACGAGAGTAAGTCAATTCAGATTGTTGCTACAAAATTTTCCTGTTACAACAAATGTATTATTTAGCAAGCTGACAGATTTTTCCTTTTGCAACAGGTATATATTAAACAACATATAAAATAAATGCTTTTATGCCTTGACATACAATCCAGAGACTATTGAAAAAGGAACATTTAAAATCACACAAAATTCACAGCTCGAAACTCATTCAGTCTATCTGACATTTTAAATTTAACCACAGACTATATTATGTGTTTGACATTAACAGTATGAAAGTCAACAATGAATATTTTACTATATTTGTGATATATAATTTAATGTATTTGTAACGAACATTATATATAAATTTTAGCTTTGCCGCACTCCTTCTCCATATTAATTTTAACTATGTTAAATCTCACACTCCGTGCGCGCAATATGTTTAAAAAGAGGTACAATATGTTCTCTTCAAGTTAATAGAGGTACAATCTGTTCTCATCCAATTTAATATTATGATATCACTGTATATGATAAAACTTACATAGCAATCTACGTGCATATAAAGAATTTATTGTGGTATAAAAGAAAGCACTTTAATAATCAAAATGCATCTATGTTATGAAATTCCAATAGACCAAACATTTAAATGACAAATAATACCAAAATATTCAAATTAAACTAATCTAACAACGTAAGTGCAATACAACTGAAAATATAATAGCAAACATTAAGTGTAGATGGCGTTTACTAAATAACAAATGAGTATGTGCTCATTTGTTATTTAGTAAACACCATCTATTTGAATCTTATTATTCTTAATGTAAATGTCACTAAGGTATATAATTGTTGCATCATTATTTTAATAATAAAAAAATTAAGAGACAAACTTTTACTCGAACCAAAATTTCTTTTAGAATGCAAAGCATTTAATTCTTTCAACTCTAACAACTAAATAATTTATTAGTAAGTCAATTTAGCAGTTCCACATATCGATGTGACTATTTACCTGCTTCTATCACCATAATAATAAATGAAAATTTGTGTGTCAAAGTTTTATTACAGAATTTATTAGATAAGTATTATTTTTGTTTTTTTGGCGTTTTTGTCATTTTCTTTTCGGAACATGATTTTTTTCACTGAAGTTGGAAAAAAGTGCTAAAAATTAGAAAGTTTTGCATAAAAACAACTGGATGAATTCAGAGTAATGTAAAATAAGGTATTATTGACAGTGAAAGAATTTAAATTAACGATAACCAATGTGGTTAAAGTCCAGAATTTCTAAGACCAATTTTCAAAATAATTATTGTATACAAAGCCTTGTATCATATTATACGTAATTAAATCAGGTCTCTAATATTCTAATTTTTCAGCTACAACATAGCATCGGCGAATCCGCTTCTGGCGGAGAAGCTGGCCGCCACGTCGAGTGGCATCAAACAAGAGCCACTGGGCAGTGACTACAGCGGTGCCAGTCTGGGCTATGGGGGGAGTTCTCCCATGCAACGTGGGGCTGCGAAGAACCTCGGGCATGACGGCGGAGGTGGGAAAGGTAAGTGGAATAAAAATATCCCTTATATTTAGTTATTTTAATTAATCATAAAATATTTAAAAATATATAAACAATTTAAGCCGAATAATATCTATATACATTAATGTTTTATACACAAAGATCTTTTGGGATAAACCCTACACACAGATGAAACATCAATTTCCATTCATTAGAAATAAGATTATGAGCCAACAAAAAAGAAAACAGACAGACGTTGCATTTTATATACAGTTGTGGTCAACTAAAAGACAGAACTCTGGGCAAAATTTACTGTTCAAATAATTTATAGTTATTGAAAAATATTATCTCTGTATATAATTATTAATATAGAAACAAATCTTTGCATTCTTTGTCTGGGCATCCAATTAAGAACATTAAAATGTTTATGTCCTAATTTCCAAAGAAAAGTAAATACATTTTCTTCTCCCATTAATTCATTTTGGTGCCCTCCGTAACTGTTACAATGTTAATATATGCATTTTCATTGTAATTTTTAAGTTAAATCCGGATAAAAATAAGAGTTGGGATGCAACAATGTGAAAAGCTATAATTAATTTTTATTAACATGAATAGCTATGCTACATAATAGCAGCCATCTAAATTGTTTAAAAAATATGATTTATAATGCAGTGCAATATATCAAAACGCGCAACACACCCCAAACAGTTTCCAGAAAGTAAAGAGCAAGAAAACAACCCCACAAAGAGATTGTACGATGGTTACAGTTTCCAAGAATGACCCCTTTAAAGATTCCATATTGATTAGGGGGGATTTTCAGAACCAAATACTAGCATAAGCAAACTTTGTTTCACACTAATAATAGAAGCAATACTGTTGAGAAACTAAAAGTTCTATTACTGAAAAGGAACACAGATTGGCGCGGTTGGTGTTTGCTAAAAATATGAATATTGGATCATTCTCAATGGAAACACGTGTTATTTTCTGACAAGACCAAAATAAATAGCATTTCTTCAGATGGCAAACAATACGTATGGTGTCTTTCAAAAGTGGAAATGAATCCAGAACACACAAAAAACAAACAAAACATGAAAGCGGCAATATAAAAGTTTTTGGTTATTTTTCAAAGCAATAGGCAACTATGCTGCCTTATGCTGAATAAACTCTTCCTATGATACGGACAGTCAGTTTATATCCAATAATGGCAGACACTAGATACTAAATTGTACTGCAGTAAATTGAATTTAGTTTAAATTAACGTTAGTTTCTGTTTGTGTCATTTTGTATGTTTCATATGTGTCTTTAATTAGTTTTCCAGTAAGCAAATGATACATAAGAGTGGTTATGTTTTAAGTTCCCATGAAATAAATATTATGCAACTATTTTCCTAATTTTTTATACTTATATTTAGAACATTAGTGTACCTATATGTCGCCATTCATATAAACATCAAAATCCTCTGACAAGTTACGTGAACTAGAATAAAAAATCTAATTCATTTATTACTTATGTCCCTAATTAGTTGGCCATAATTGCATTTATGAGATAAACTTAGTCTATTTAGATGATGTCCGGGAGTAAGTGTCAGACAAGGAAAGACGTTATTCTTTGACCGAAAAATAGTTGTCGTTAAAATAAAATTTAAAAGATTACTTTTTTAGAAAATACTTGCGCACATTGTTCAGTGCCACTCGGGGCAATAACCCGTGAACAGCTGTATCGCCTTTGCGGGTGAACACCGCACTCCGGGCAAGTATTAGGTGTGTTAAAAAGAGTTATGTGTAATATTTTTTTTGCACTCAATTAGAAAAAGTTATATTGTGACTTCATTTAAGCAATGCAGCCATCTAGTTTGAAATCTCGTGATTATAGATAGATAGACTTATCACGCATTACATTTATCCACTTATTGACAGAATTGTTCTTGTCCAGAAGGAACGGCTAATGTGATGTTTTTGGTGATTCTAACTGATTTGATACTTACTGTATTTGTTTGAATACAGTATTAAGGGTATTCCAAATAATGATAATAAATAATGTGAGGAAAATTTCAAAAATGTTTCATCTAACATGAAATTTTAAAATAATGTACTTACCACTGTATCAAAAAATCAACAAAAGTTTCACATATACCTTTCTTCCTTAACAGGAAGTATTTTCATTCTAATATATCTTTAATTTTTATTCTAGTATGTCTTTAGTCTATTCCGAAAGAATTAGAAATTTTTAGTAGCATTTAATTTTATTTTCTTTCACTTGTTCAGTATGATTCTCGAGTTAGCTATAATTTGGAATCAATTATTTTGAGTTTTAATTTCAGCAATTCTTCATTAGTTTTTTAGTAAATGTATATAAAGTTTGCGACGTATGAATTTTTAAAATCAATGTTATAACATTTAAGTACATCAATATATCTATTTGACCATTTTTGGAAAGTATTAAAAATTATTCAAAATGTATCTAATAAACTTACAAATGTAATATTTTCCCCAAAAATGTATTTTAAGCCGAAATAATAGACTTTTATCGATATGTAGACTCCATGAAATCACAATGCCTCACACAATAAAAAATTAATTGAAATGGGAACGTTTTATCTCTTTTAGGCTATTAATATAAATCTATGGATAAGAAATGACATAAGTAGATATAAGTAACTGCGAACCCACGGGAACTTCATTAGCCCATAGATAAAGGAATATATATTATAGAAGGAATGTATATATATACAGGAATATATTTAAAAGGGATTGCGCTATCTCGCTCACACAAACTTCTTGAAGTTGGCTATCTATTAGTATATTATGATCTGTGTGACGCATTTTGACATCACATGTTCTGATTGGTAGACAATTTTGTTTCAATATTTAACTGCGGATATTAAAACACCATATTTTTATTTCAATCATTAAAAAAAATATTTTTGACCAAAATTATTGCAATTAAACACTGATAATCATTATTCTTATCCTGAAAACTATAACGTTGCAAATACTCTATTGCACTGGAATGATTTTCCTAATAAATTGTATAGCCACCAACATTATTGACTTCAGTGTGATAGCGTCCGTTGACACACTTCTTGCTAGGGTTTCAGTCTGAATTAGCGAAAGCGAAGAAGAAAATAGTTATATTTTCAATTGAGATTGACTTAGATGATTATAGTGTTGGCTATCTCATCCAAAAGACTTGAATGCAACAATCCTTTTTTTTGTAATTACACTTACATTTTCATTCATCCTTTTTGTCTTAAGACTGGAAATGAACAAACTTTTATAATAGTACATAACGTTTTATGGGGTACTTTACAGTGTGCTAAATGTGACATCTATATACTGACCACGCTTGCACCTTCGAAATCGAGATTGAACTAGTTGCGTTTCCTATTTACTTCTTTCTAACTGAATCATTATTGTGGAAGTTTCATTTCAAATGCTCTGAGTATATTGCTTCTCCATATCTAACCAGCAACGACCAAATGGCATTTAATGCACTTTGCACTGATTTATTTACACTTTTTGCCTATTACACTTGTTGCTTGTTACGATGATTCCCAAAAAGTTTTACATGTTTGGAAGACATTTTTATTAATTCAGAAACAAATTAATTGTTAGTTATAAATCTAGTTTTAATAAAAATTGTAAATAAAAAAAAAGTCTGGAAGACCAAAGGACATTGTCTTTTTCTAGTGTTTCGTTCACTTCCTCACAGAGACTTCCAAGTGTCATTTGCTTGCATTATCTTGTGTGGCTGCCTTTTCCAGCTTACATGTCCTATTGGATTATGGTTTGGTGAGCATGCTGACTACTCTCTTTAATTCCTTAACTTTAATTCTGACCTCGGTAAGATACTTCGAAATGACCGCTGCAGTGTGAGGTTGAGCGTTATCATGTATTAAACGAAAATCATCTTCAACGAATGGGACAAAAGACACCACAATCTGCTCAAAAATGTCCGTTGACTGCGGAATTTGTTGACATAAATAATTATATTACAATGAAAATAGACTATAAATTTTTATCAATAATTATGTAAACTGACAGACAGATGGCGGTAGGGGCGTTTTATAATATTAGAAAGGCTACAGAATTCGAAAAAGTTTAGTTTCCAAAATTTAACAACAGAAGTAAAGAATTAAAAAAATATAAAGAGAAAAACATTAGATGGTTTAATTACTTAATGTAATAATATCACACATTAATTTGAGCGAGAGACCATTTCATCAAATTTTCGTCAGCGTCAATAGCTGTATAACATATTATTGTCATGCTGTTATTTGATAATGCTAGTACTAATCTGTATGAAAGGCTCTAAGTCTGCGTTAGTCTGGTTTTGTATTTGGTTTATAATTATCTACATATACAAAATACTATATTTGCTAATTTTTTGTTCGAATATTTTGAAAATATACTGCATTAATATTTTTATCGATATACATTGTTTATTCTAAAAATGTATTCACAGCAATTTTAAATTGTATATTGTTAATTTCGTTTTTGTTTATTAAAACAAAATTGTAATTTATTTACAAATCTATATTTTAGTCACGAAGCTGCTAAATAAAAACGGTTTTTAGGTAAATTAAAACCTTTTTTAATTAGATTTCATCAAAAGAATCATTTGTAACAATATTACAGGAGTAGATTTTTTATTTTGACAAATGTCTCATATTAGACTCAATAGATGTTGTTAGCCATCGCCCGCGTTCCTAATTAAATATATTTCTATTAGATGGCGCTGGTTATAATTTTCCATTTTTTCACTAGATGGTGTTTTTTATCTGTGATATAAATGTTTAGCAATACCTAATTTACTTTTTGCTGCTATACGCCAATATTTTCTTCGTCAGATGGCGTCCTGACATAAGTTAATACTTACGCTTACGCCGCGAAACATTTCCCACGACTCGGGTGAAAATTCAGCCAACTCTCGCTGGTAGAGAGCCGCCGCTGGATTTCTATTCATCCACTTTCATTTTCCAGAGCGCTCGTTCATTTTCTTTTCAATATGGCGCGTCGTAATTATGTGTTATAGACGCGATCTCGACAGTCGAGGGAAAGCGTTTTATTTTTTTCCTATTATTAATTAATTATTTGATCCGATCTTTTGTTGCGCTCCGCCGCTCGTCGGAGATAATTTATGACAAGTGTTTGATTGTTAAATGTTCGCTCGCTGTCAGCTGATAGGACGGGAGATAAATTCGATGTCAGCGTGTTTCTTGTTGTATATATAAACCCAAACATGTACAAGCTATTTTTGTATGGACTGGTTATTTTTAGCTGCATAAATTTAAATTTGCTATTTCATATTGTCTTCATATTTGTATATGGATTTTCCGTTTAACTTAGTCCGTATGCATTTTCGATTAAGGTTTTGGCTCATAAGGTATACGAAGGATAGTTTTAAACATATATGTCGCGCCATCAATTAACTTGATGTAGTATAAATTTTGTATTGACGCAGTATAATAATGGAATATTAAGCCAAATATCGATTTTCATGCTACAGTAATTATGCTATTTCTCAGTTAAAATTGAAACTGTGAATTTTCAGTTTATGTTTGACTGGGTGACAAATATCCAAATACACTTTTCGGGATTTAATATTTCGAGAAATGGCGATAATAAGCTACGCGTTACTATACACATGTCATAGGAGACCGTAACGTAATATATTAAGTTTATGGGAAAAAATGAGCCTTGCGCTTCAGAAATAGAATATGATTTGTAAAAAAACTGGGAACCGTAGGACATAAAAAAATTTAACAATTCAGCGATTTGCAATTAGTAAAGAACAAAAAATAAAATAAAATTTTTAAATGTAATACGAAACAAAATAAGAGATATTTTTATAAAACCTAATAAAGCATAAAAAAGTAATCAATGCGCATTTTTTAAATGTGTAGTTCCATTGCCTAAATTAATTAAAACTAAACTGTCAACTGACATTTACGTTCTTTCCGTTGTGTGACGTCTTTTTTCTTTTTTCGAATTTTACGTGACTTTCACGACCATATCGTGCCTGCGAGTATCATGGTTTAATTAATATGGCAACATCTGTGTAAGGGGATACAATGAGGCACAATCTGCACTTTGTTTCATCTCGCTGATTCAGAGTTTCGTAATAAAAAATACAAATGTTCTTGTAAATAAAATATTCCATCATTTTAAATGTAAATTTTAGCTCACTCATTTATACTTTGGTATTTTTGTTCATTGTTTTTTTCTTGGGCTTATCAGTTGAAATTTATTTTTAAAATTTTAAAGAAGGCAAATCCAATACATATGAGAGAGTATTTATTTTAGAGTTACGATCATGAGGTGGTTTGATGCTTTATATATATATATATATATATATATATATATATATATATGTATGTATGTATGTATATATATATATATATATATATATATATATATATATATATATATATATAAATAATATACACACTGTTAATAATAACAAAAACAAAAATAGATTTAATTTCATTTGTCTGAAACTTTTAAGGAGCTTATTTTGTTGTAAGTCCGGTTTAGCGAAAATACGAATTTCCCATATTTTTTTGGTTTTAAATGAAAAAATGTACATAAGAAACAAAGGATTTAAAAAATTAGAGCTCGGACTCGATTATTTCATTATAAAAAATTGATTTAAAATTATGCACTTTCTATGGAGAAACGTCTCTCAGTTGGTTGTCAAACATAAATTTCATAACCTCTCTTTACGCGATCTTCTTTGCGCATTTTAATATTTTTAATTTTTATATAAATTCTTGTTTATATGTGCAAATTCAGTGTTTAGTGTTACTATGAACGGCACTTATGTCAAAAATTTATAACTTACATTTCCTTGGAAAACCACACTTTTTTTTTGCAGATACTTAGTTTTTTATTTATATTCTTTCATTTAAACGAAAAAAAGAAGGAATATTCGCATTTTCCTTAAAACAGACTTGTTTCCTTATTTTTTTCATTTTTTCTATTTAAGAGCCTCATTTTTATTACCATACCATACTTATTGAGTTTTGTCACTCTTCTTTTGGCGATTTGTTGCTTGGTAGTTCACTGATATTCAGTATGATAGAAAATTGTTAAACTAACGTTGAGATGGGGCATACAAGCGAACATTTTAATTTATTTCACAATCTATCTGTAGAGGTTCAAGAAACTAACTGCTTGGTGTTGAAAATTCTTGGGTATCTATAAGTTCAGTTTAACAAAAAGGATGATTTCCTGGTTTTTTTTGTTTAAATGAATAAAAACGACGTATTTAAAAATGGATGGCTGGGACGTGATTTTTTTATTATAAAAATTTATTTAAAAATATTCTTTCTATTAAGGAACAGCTGTCAAACATAATTTTCATAACCTCTCTTTACGCGATCCTCTTTGCTTATTACAATATTTTGATTTTTTGAGCTTGTTTTTTTATATCCAATACCTGCTTTTATTTGCAATTTTAGTATTTAGCGTTACGAACAATAGCAATTAAGTCAAAAAACTTTACAACTTACACTTCCTTGAAAAAGCTAACTTTGTATGGGAACATCTTCAAATCTTTTTTTTATTTTAATAAAATAACCGCGACCGAGCCATACTTTTTTGTAAATACTTCGTTTTTTACCTATATTACTTCATTTCAACCAATAAAAAAATGTAGAAAATTCACATTTCGCTA
Organism: Druceiella hillmani; assembly: GCA_039881145.1. Lineage (NCBI taxonomy): Eukaryota > Metazoa > Arthropoda > Insecta > Lepidoptera > Hepialidae > Druceiella > Druceiella hillmani. The sequence continues at coordinate 21,104,997 of JAYKKI010000033.1, read as the reverse complement.
AACAAAACTTGTTCCAATTCTTGGACTTTTGCATTCTAAAAATTAAATGCGTAATATAAAGCTTTGGAAAGAAGCTTATTGCACTATGATATTGAGGAAATTATTGTCTACATTTCTGAAAAATCCTAAAAAGTTAAGATTTGCCAAAAATATGTGTTTCAAGGGTCCCATATTCAAAAATTCTTGTAATTCCGGCATGTCTATGAGTGTGTATCCGCCTTCATAGTTTCTAAAGTCTTAGACAAATTAACTAAAACGTAGCGAAAAAAATGATTTTCCTGTGTATTAAGATTTCTTAATAATATGTGGGGGTGAAAGAAACGTTTTTAACGTACCCCGTCGTTTGGGGTATCGTCGGAAATGTGTTGAAAATGAAGTTTGGATTCAATTGACCCCTTTTCGCTACCCTTACGAAATATTAAACTTCAGAAAAGTTTGCAAGTCCCCGCGAATAAGTTTTATACACATTTAAAATTGTGGATTGTTTGCGGTTAGGAGAGTCTTAACTCCGAAAACTGGGAAATAAAAATAATAATCTGAATTTAAAATATCCCGGGTCATTATGACCTAACCCCAATGACGCCGGGAATACTTTTAGCCTTAAATTATTAGTTAAGATGTTTAACAGTCTCTTTGTTTGACCGCGTCTTTGATATTTTCAAATACACTTTGATTTGATTTTCACCACTATATGTATATATATATATATATATATATATATATATATATATATATATATATATATATATATATATATATATATATATATATATATATATAAGTAATAGCATTTGTAAGCAATTAAGTAAATTAACTATTCGAGCGAACCGATTTATTAACATCATACGTATTGGAGAATATTCCTAAGTTAGATGTTATGTCTTTCTCGACTTCTGCAAGTGTCTTCTGACTATCGCGAGTTTAGGATTGATTGTAGAGTATGGTTAAAAAACAGTTTAGCACCCCCCCTTCCCCATGTTGGAAACTCTGATTTCCTAACGATAATCAACAGAAATACGCTTTTTGCATCGATACATAATGACAAAAATACGAGAGTTCTGTACACATATTATATAAAGTAACATAGGCTTTGATACAAAGTTATATACTTTTAAATTAAAGTGTATAATGTGGGTACTGCTTGATGTTATACTATTTATTCTAATGTTTTTACTTTACTTTAGAATAGCGACACTTAGTGGCAGCTTTATAGTTTTTCTTTTTTTAGTTTTTCCTTTTTAAATTCCATTTATACCCGAATATTAACAAAATAACAGAATATATCGAAAGCGTCGATAAAAACAATGTGATTTACCGTGTATACAATGAATTGCAATGTAATATATCGATACAGAGGAGAATTTTTAGGCGTCTCTAATTAAATGTCAAATTTAGTTCCTAGGACGTTCGTTGGGGCGCTTCAAATAGACATACAAATTATCTGTCATTTTATATGGTGTGGCCAGTCCAACGCATTAGTATAAAATAGGTCAATGTTTATGCTATTAACGCAATATAATCTATTTCAAGGAAAAAAAATCCGATTTCAAATTGTTGAACGATTACAACACTTCCTTTATTCCTTACTTTGCTCGAACTTAAATTCCTCACAATCTCTTTCTGTCAAAAGATACCGCGCGTCTCTCTGTTCCTTTGAGACGCGCCGAAATCCAAAACATCTTCCGACGACAAGTTAAGCGAAAACACTTGTCGTTTTAGGCATTCACAGCATTAAAAAACCTAACAGATCCATTTCCGTTAAACACCGATGTCCACAATGTTGCCAATGTGTCGAGTGTGGGAGAAAAAACTGTCAACTAGATAATGGCAGTTAGAAAAAGTTGCAATATAAAAACTTGATGGTTTTAGAAAAAAATCGACCGTTTTATTTACGTTTCTTTTAATTTGTATACGTGAATGTGTGCGTACCTCGCTATTGAATAAAATTATTTATATATATTTCTGCGTATTCCAGGGCAATTTTTTTGTTCTGTTATATATTTAGTGTTTCCTATCTCAAAGAGAAAAAAGGCAGAACCGTTATATGTTCACTCACATTTTCGTCCATCTGTCACATCCGTTCTTTTTTCAGAAACTGTTCGACGTAAGAGCTTAGAATTTGACACACTGATAAAGAATATTAATCCGCATATATTTCAGTTAGGTTTCTTTTATTTCATATGTTGTGTGGGGGTATCAATTGAAAAAGAATATTATAGGTATTCTAAAACTTTATTAAAATTTTATTTAAGTTGTATTTAGATATGTGGTCATCCTCTACCCCCAATCTTCGAAACTATTATGGTCAAAATTATGAAAAAATAGAGTTACCAGAAAACTAGAACAATAATTCTAGAACTCAATTTTGTTTATATTGACGATACTTTACGCTTGGGAAAGATATTCTACACAATATATTTATATGGTGAAAAGTTAAATTAATATTTGCAAATATTAATTTAATTTTTCACCATATAAATATATTGTCCAGTATCTATAGAAATACTGAGTACCTTTAAATGTTTAAATGTACCTAAGGTATGTAGGGAACTCTCGTAGTGCGAGTTTTAACAGGTTTTATTTTTACTTTGATGTCTTTTTTAGGTTCCGTAGCTAAATGGCAAAAGCGAAACATTTATGGATTCGCCACGTCCATCTGTCACAGCCCTTTTATTTTAGCCTTTCATTAGTTGAATTACGTGAACACATCAAAACAGTAACTTATATATTTTTTAAGTATCTCTTCTATACATTAAATTTGGGTATAATAATTTTTCTCACGAGTCATATTGAGTGAGGTACCATTGAAAAGGTTTTTGAAGTGTAGTTAAAAACGTTTAAATTGTTGTTACATATATCAAAATTACTAATTGTATAGGATTTAAGAATTACTTCAATGCGCAATTATTATAATAATTATAAGGAGATAACCAAACATTTTTAAACTAATACAAATAATATTTAGTTTAACAGATATACTACCTACCGTTGAATGTTTAAACTATTTTATGTAACCAAGTGTATATAAATAATATTTAGTTTAACTGATATACAATCTACCGTTGAATATTTAAACTATTTTATGTAACCAAGTGTATATAAATAATATTTAGTTTAACTGATATACTACCTACCCATAAATGTTTAAATCGTTTTACGTAAACAAGTGTGTATAAATAATATTTAGTTTAACTGATATACAACCTACCGTTGAATGTTTGAACTGTTTTAAGTAACCAAGTGTGTATAAATAATATTTAGTTTAACAGATATACTACCTAGCCATAAATGTTTAAACCGTTTTACGTAACTAAGTGTATATAAATAATATTTAGTTTAACTGATATACTTAAATATTTAAACTGTTTTATATAACCAAGTGTATATAAATAATATTTAGTTTAACATATTAACAGATATACTACCTACCGTTGAATGTTTGAACTGTTTTAAGTAACCAAGTGTGTATAAATAATATTTAGTTTAACAGATATACTACCTACCCATAAATGTTTAAACTGTTTTACGTAACCAAGTGTATATAAATAATATTTAGTTTAACTGATATACTACCTACCCATAAATGTTTAAACTGTTTTACGTAACCAAGTGTATATAAATAATATTTAGTTTAACAGATATACTACTTACAGTTGAATATTTAAACTGTTTTATGTAACCAAGTGTATATAAATAATATTTAGTTTAACAGATTAACAGATATACTACCTACCATTTAAATTTTTGAACTGTTTTAAGTAACCAAGTGTACATAAATAATATTTAGTTTAACAGATATACTACCTACCCTTAAATGTTTAAACCGTTTTACGTAACCAAGTGTATATAAATAATATTTAGTTTAACAGATATACTACCTACCGTTGAATATTTAAACTGTTTTATGTAACCAAGTGTATATAAATAATATTTAGTTTAACTGATATACTACCTACCGTTGAATGTTTGAACTGTTTTAAGTAACCAAGTGTACATAAATAATATTTAGTTTAACAGATATACTACCTACCCATAAATGTTTTAACCGTTTTACGTAACCAAGTGTATATAAATAATATTTAGTTTAACAGATATACTACCTACCGTTGAATATTTAAACTGTTTTATGTAACCAATTGTATATAAATAATATTTAGTTTAACAGATTAACAGATATACTACCTACCGTTGGATGTTTGAACTGTTTTAAGTAACCAAGTGTACATAAATAATATTTAGTTTAACAGATATACTACCTACCCTTAAATGTTTAAACCGTTTTACGTAACCAAGTGTATATAAATAATATTTAGTTTAACAGATATACTACCTACCGTTGAATATTTAAACTGTTTTATGTAACCAAGTGTATATAAATAATATTTAGTTTAACTGATATACTACCTACCGTTGAATGTTTGAACTGTTTTAAGTAACCAAGTGTACATAAATAATATTTAGTTTAACAGATATACTACCTACCCATAAATGTTTTAACCGTTTTACGTAACCAAGTGTATATAAATAATATTTAGTTTAACAGATATACTACCTACCGTTGAATATTTAAACTGTTTTATGTAACCAATTGTATATAAATAATATTTAGTTTAACAGATTAACAGATATACTACCTACCGTTGGATGTTTGAACTGTTTTAAGTAACCAAGTGTACATAAATAATATTTAGTTTAACAGATATACTACCTACCCATAAATGTTTAAACCGTTTTACGTAAATAAGTGTATATAAATAATATTTAATTTAACTGATATACTACCTACCGTTGAATGTTTGAACTGTTTGAAGTAACCAAGTGTACATAAATAATATTTAGTTTAACAGATATACTACCTAGCCATAAATGTTTAAACCGTTTTACGTAACCAAGTGTATATAAATAATATTTAGTTTAACAGATATACAACCTACTGTTGAATGTTTGAAATGTTTTACGTAACCAAGTGTATATAAATAATATTTAGTTTAACATATATACTACCAACCCATAAATGTTTAAACCGTTTTACGTAACCAAGTGTATATAAATAACATTTAGTTTAACAGATATACTACCTACCCTTAAATATTTAAACCGTTTTACGTAACCAAGTTTATATAAATAACATTTAGTTTAATAGATATACTACCGACCCTTAAATATTTAAACCGTTTTACGTAACCAAGTGTATATAAATAATATTTAGTTTAACAGATGTACTAGCTACCGTTGAATGTTTAAACCGTTTTACGTAATCAAGTATATATAAATAATATTTAGTTTAACATATATATACTACCAACCCATAAATATTTAAACCGTTTTACGTAACCAAGTGTATATAAATAACATTTAGTTTAACAGATATACTACCTACCCTTAAATATTTAAAACGTTTTACGTAACCAAGTTTATATAAATAACATTTAGTTTAATAGATATACTACCGACCCTTAAATATTTAAACCGTTTTACGTAACCAAGTGTATATAAATAATATTTAGTTTAACAGATGTACTAGCTACCGTTGAATGTTTAAACCGTTTTACGTAATCAAGTATATATAAATAATATTTAGTTTAACATATATATACTACCAACCCATAAATATTTAAACCGTTTTACGTAACCAAGTGTATATAAATAACATTTAGTTTAACAGATATACTACCTACCCTTAAATATTTAAACCGTTTTACGTAACCAAGTGTATATAAATAACATTTAGTTTAACAGATATACTACCTACCCTTAAATATTTAAACCGTTTTACGTAACCAAGTGTATATAAATAATATTTACTTTAACAGATGTACTACCTACCGTTGAATGTTTAAACCGTTTTACGTAATCAAGTGTATATAAATAATATTTAGTTTAACATATATACTACCTACCTATAAATGTTTAAACCGTTTTACGCAACCAAGTGTATATAAATAATATTTAGTTTAACTAATATACTACCTACCCTTAAATGTTTAAACTGTTGTATATAACCAAGTGTGTACTGACTAGTCGTAGTGCCAGTAATGTTCGTACTTGACTGTGTACAAATACGTCTGCAGGTCAGAGTTCGGCGATAAATTTTATCATTCCCAATTGTGATCTATGTATCACCATTGATGACAACTTATGTTAAACTATATATTTAAATAATGTCCGAAATTAGATAGTTATTTATATTACTTTACATGCTGTAGGCATGGAGCGAATATCACGCCATTTTGAAATAAGCAGACACAGTGAACGGTGGCCGTTTTGTGGACTTTGCAATACCTAAAATACGACGATTTGACTTTAAAAAGCTATTACTTTAAATGCATTTCTAATCAATACACACGTTTAACTCATTGTAATAATTTTTCGTTAAATCATTATTTTAAACGTCATTACACATTATTTTTTTGTGTTAAGAAAAATAAAAAAAACAATCAATATATTATATATTCTAAATTTTTCTCAAAATATGGTTTATAGTTTCAGTAAATAGGTTGTATCTATTGTTTGTGCATCAAATCAGGTGCCCCGGGAAACCTCGGAACAGCGCCATTTTGGAATCTTTATTTTTGAAAATTTTCTATCAAAGAGGTATATTTAGGATATTCTGGATCAATGATTCTGGAAAGAATTTAGGATATTCTGGGTGAATGATTCTGAAAAATATTTAGGATATTCTGGGAGAATAATTCTGAAAAATGTTCGGGGTGAATGATTCTGAAAATGATTTAGGATATTCAGAAAAATGATCAATATAATTTGTACACTCGTTTGAATCGATAACATCATTTCGTGGCGAATTAGGTTATACAATTCAATCGATAGGTCAAAATATAATTTTTTCTAGATAGCTTTTAACACATAAAATGTTTAAAGAAAACATATTAGACATTCTTGCGATTTATTTTTCACTAAGTCCATAAAACAAAATTTTAACCCATTCTGCGGCGCTAGCGGCGAATTTAATAATTATTATGGATTATTATTTGAACATAAAATTAAGCAACGTCGAACGCGGTTAGTATTTAAATTATTAACCACATGGAAACGATTTGTGAATCGGCTTCTTATCAAGATGTTTCATCGTGAACCGGACTCTACACATTATTTTTGTATTCGACTAGAGATAACCAAAAAGTTAGGATTATATTTTTAACAGTTTATTTTTATATTTAAGTATGTGAGTATAGTTGTTCCATCGTAACGTCTAGACAACTGGACCGATGTTTTGAAGAAATAAGGTGCTAAATAACACAAGTGTCTTAGATAATATTTGTTTTTTTATTGTAATATAATAATCGGCTTCTTATTAAGATGTTTCATCGCCGTAAACGTACCCTACACGTCATTTTTTTACGACTCGGAATAACTAAAAAGTTAGGATTATATTTTTAACAGTTAATATGTTTATTTAAGTATGTTAGTATAGATGTTCCACCGTAACGTCTAGACTATTGGACCGATGTTTGAAGAAATAAGATACTAAATAACGCAAGTGTTATAGATAATATTTGTTTTTAATTTAAGATGGCGGTTCTAACTGTTTGTGACGTCAACTGGTGGCGACGCAGTGCGTAGCGTAGTGCACTCTCGCCCTCGTGTTTTTATATTTTACATAAAAAAAATTTAAATGGAAATTGAAGTTATTAAATTTCATATCAGAAATAATACGGTCGATTTCTTTGGCACTAACGGAATCAGATCTGCTTTTTTCACGCATAAGGACAAGTTTCGCCATCAATCGTTTATGAGCGGAACCTAAAAAAAGCGGTCGGTTTCACGACACCGACCGCACAGTCGGCGCGTTCGATATCTGCCTCGTAGCTCCGCAATTAGTAAAGGGTACGCCTTCTCACCGGACCAAGGATGCCGTGGAAAAAGTTGAATGGTTCAGCCGGCGATTGGTAAACATTACGTCAGTGGTAAGTGGTAATTACCTACGAGAGCGTACGGCTCCGTTCCGGTAGGCGAAGGCCGCGGGTTCAAACCCCGGCCGTGGCTCGTATTCGTCCAGCGGGCCTGTGTGCGTGCGCGTCGGTGAATGGGTGACAATGTTTAGTCCGTTAATTTGGGTTGTGACTGCAAACTGGCGGTTGTCGGCGGCATAATCGGCGTTAACGTCGCTTCTGGTACAATCGAACGCGTTGCATTGTGCTGGGCCGTCTACGTTGTGGGGTAAAGCTTAGCGACTTGATATCGCAATCGCAATAGTCGTTATCCGGTCGGATGGTTGCTTTAGTTTACATTGTGTTAAATAAAAGCGATCAAATATGAACACGTTCCGTATCACATTACTTAAAACAAGCCACGTGACTTCATTTACGTGTATCTTTGGAAAATATCACTAAATTGACTACAAGATTGTTAGTTAAAGTATACTTAAGGTTTTTAAATTGAAGGGTTAAAGTTTTTTTAGGGCTCCGTGCCATAAAGTGAAAAACAGAATATACGATCATTAACGTATCTGCCTGTCAGTTCGACGCAGCCGATTCTCTCAGAAATAATAGAACGTTGAAAATTAAAATGTGGCTTAATAATATAGCTGATTAATCCATATATTTCGCAATAGCTATTTTTTTAAATGTTTGCATAACAATTAAAGGAAGATGGGGGAGGGGGGTAAATATAGTAATCAAATTTTCTTAAATTGTATAAATCTTGTGAAGCATAATTTGATCCATATCAAGGAGTATCAGGAATATAAAAATATTAATAATTCGTATGAGGAATACAAAAATATTTATTTATAATTTTAAATTTCATGTCTAGAAGGTACTAAAACAAAAGACGTGAAAAACGGGGTTGAAAAAATTTGGTTAGGATATTACAGGAAATATACTGTGAAAGATACGGTAAGCAACACATTTACGTTGCGAAAAATTAATACTTGTAAATAGTTTAATAGAAATATTGCGTATTCTTAAATATTTACAAGTGCCTAAATGTGTACGAAAGTAGTGTAGTGAGAGTGTAACACGTACTCGCCTGGTTTTTATTTTTCAAATACATTCTCTTTATATTGTAACGAAACAAACCCTCCAAAATTAATTAGAAAGAACTTTATCAAAATAACTGGCGTTTCTTGCGTAATGCGGGAACAAACAGACTGACTAACGACCAGACAAAAATTCTAAAAATAATGTTTTTTTATTCTATTATTGTTCTAATATCCCCGTTAATAAGTTTTTCGTAAATATCTTCAATATATTGATATACCAATTCCACAGTTTTGGCTATATATAAATGTGTATATATATATATATATATATATATCGACGCCGTGGTGTATCGGGTTGATCATAAGGCATAATGATTGATGGCCTTTGACGATGCAGCGCACCGCGGGTACCCGGGTTCGATTCATGGAAAGTCATTACAATTGAACAGCTTATATTTGCATTATTTATAACTTATAAGCTATTATAGTTGATATATCATAACAGCTGTAAGAGCTTATGTTTGCATTACTTATAACTTATAAGCTGATCTTAGCATTTATTATTCAAATTATTAGCAATATTGACTCAAATCTCTAGGTGCCTAGATAACAGAGTATTCAAGAGAGGTATGTTAAAAAATAGGTCTGAAAGGCAACTTTGAAAAATAGACCTGAAAGTCGCTCCCACATCTTTTTACATTTAAATTTTTTTACTCATAAATTTCGATATTACCTCACACGCTTAGGTAGAAAAAATATTTATAAACCTCTTTGTTTTATTCGCTTTTTTATATATGGTTTTTGATTTTTAAAAAAACACAGATCTATGTTTATTTTTGAGAAATTTAACGTACCTTCTTAGAATAGAAAGAAATATTTTTAGAACAGAAAGAAGTATGCAGGTACCAATCAGGGAAGCAAACAGGTTGTGAAATAATCGTTTTATAATTTTTTCGCCAACTTTTTTTTATTGTTTCGTTATTTTTAGAGTTCCGTACCTCAAAAGGAAATAAGGAACCCCTATAGGATCACTTCTTGGTCCATCTGTCTGTCAAGACCCTTTTTCTCAGGAATGCGTCGAGGTATCAAGTTGAAATTAATATCATATACTTAGGTCTACGATCCCTTAGAGATCGAAATAAAGTTTCTAAGTTAACGCAATAAAAAATACGGTCATTTATGTCGCTTATTTTGATACAAATAAATCAGAACCTATAGGTCACTTCCCGTTGACTTAGAATCATGAAATTTGACCAGAAGCAAGGTCTCATAGCACAAGTAAAGGCAAAAATCGTTAATTTGTGGTTATATCACATAAAATGTTTTTTTTAATTGTGCCCCTGTGAAAGTTTTAGTAGGCAATATATTTTCATTCTAAAATATTTAAATTGTGTAAATAATTTAATAGGAATATTATGTGCCATTAAATATTTATAAATGCGTACGGAACCCTCGTAGTGCGAGTTCCACTCGTGCTCGTCAGGTTTTTTCCTCTTCTGTTGTATCACATTTTGTGTATTTCCTCTATTTTTAACATGAATTGTGACACCAAATATTTATTATAACTTTATTATACGAACGAGAATATATTTATCTTATGTCTTATCAGATAATGTGATCTTTAGAAAACTCGATTGATCCTAAAATGGACTCTGTAAATCAGAAGACCTGATTATGTCGCAATACGAAGTTCAATTGTGCGGACAAATTTGCCATGTTCGATGCTATATAACACTAAAAATGCAATATCTAACTCAACATTCTAATCGCTAGATAATTTTTTGCTTGTAATGCTAACTTGTTCCAATTATCATTGTGTCATCTAGACACGTTTTTAATCTTTTCGCCTACGCAGACATCATGTTTCCGTCAGTCAATGCGTCATAGTCAAGCGCGCATCTTCAAGTTTGTACGTGAGAATACATCATTCTTTCAATCAAAAATGAAAGTATTGACTATTTACATTTCTGTGACGTCATATTATTTTCTTTAAAGAGTTGTCCTCTTTACATGAATTAAAATATTTACCTGATTTTTTAGACTGAAATAATGATATTCTTAGCAGTATACCAGATCTATATTAAGCCCAGAATATTTAAATCTATGGCACAGTTTCAAACAGTGCCCGTTAGTTGCGTTGTTCTGTTGGCGTCACCATCTTCCTGTGGGCGTCAAATGAATCTGGCAGAGCGTTCTTCCTAAATCCCCTGAAGCCACGCGGGAGCTGTAGAATCCATATTTGGAAACTAGATTCCGGGGGAAAACTTTTCACATAGATAAGTAGGCTTTTAGAGTTGTTAAACTATTTGAATATACATAATTTGGAGCGTTATTCGAAAACTGAGAAATGTTTTCCCCTGATTGCCAGATGATATTTATCCAAATTACTATATTTTTGTTCTTCAATTGTTTAGAATTTATCTGTCAGTGTATTGTTCTATTCATCATTCTCTGTGAGTGTATTGCCATAACTTTTTGTTATATGTTCTTCCACATGCCCAGCGATTTCGGTAATACTGCAAGTTGGGCATGGGGTTTCCAAGAAATAAATAAATTAGATGATGATCATTTCCAGAATATATGTAAGTCACACTTTGAACAGTTTTATTTCCAAAACCAAGAAAGATAGAAAATATGTCAATAAATAGATTGCAATTTATAATAAAAAAACTGTTGTTTATTAATAACCACACGATAGAAGTGAAAACTAAAATAAAAAAATAAAATAACATACGCGTATTATATTAAACTACTCTCAAATAAAATATTAAAGACTAACTGTACATATTTGAAATATTACACTGATTATATACAATTACATACGTATATTATATTAAATTTTACTCAAATAAAATTTTAAACAAAAATAAAACGTATTTCTTGAAACGATGCATTCCGTGTTAGACAGTGAACTCGCTCGGTCGATGCCTAAGGGAACCGAATATATCCGAACAGTGAACTCGTTTGGCTGATGCCGAAGGGAGCCGAGTTTACCCGATTCAGCGTCACAGACCCTAACGTGACGGCTCAGTTTTGTTTATTGCTCAGAAAATGTGCGCGTGGTACGCTTTTCCTGTTTATTTAAATTTCGATGATTTTGTATGTTGTGTTCTCCTATATGAAAACAGTTTAAATAATAAGAAGGTAACACTATCTATCAAATACGAGTGGTTAAAAGGGAATTTTTTAGAATATCAAAAGAGAAAGCAAATAGCAGGTTTTTAGGGTTCTATAGTCAAGTTTGGAACCCTTGTAGTTTTACTAAGTCCGTCTAAATATCACAGATACTTTACTCGCAGAGCATTAGTACTAAAAACTTAAATTTGCGATGTTTATGTATATTTAGGACGTCTATAAAGTTTAAAAATAAAACCTTGAAAAAAGATTTTAGGGTAAAGTGAGGTGATTTTTTTATACCCAATTGTATAGTATTTTTTCGATACAGGTTTTTTTTGGTCTCCGAAACCGATACATTTGAATATATGACAACTATTAACAATAGTAGTATATATAACGAAATTAACAGGAAAATTACCACAGCTAAGTAGGCTTTATTTATGAGTAATAGTCGACCAACTTATGAAATGTATTTGGGTCTGTAAAAAGTTTATAAAACTCTATACAAGTGACGTAAATCAAAAATAACTTTGTGTCTTAAAAAGTATATTTATTATGTGTGTGAAAAATATTCTAGACAATATATTTATATATGTAAATATATTGTATGTAAGTATATAAATATATATATATATATATATATACATACATATATATATATATATATATATATATACATATATATATATATATATATATATATATATATATATATATATATGGTAAGAAATAATATTACTTAAATATCCATTTTGTTTTTACGCCTGTGAACGATATAAAAAGCAATATATTTACGTTGTGGAAAATTTATATTCGTACATAGTTTAATAGAAAATAGAACTTTTCTAAAACAGCATACAAACAATTACTGATATACCAGTTTTTCCATTATTTTCCAAAAAAATCATTATACAATAACGCGCCCATCCGGAAAACGAGACAACCATCTTTTTTCCACCACTTTGTCCTTTCTTCTTATTTATAGGAAACTCTTCAATAGAAAATACACAATGCCTCTAAGTTTCAAATTCGTAACAGTATGTTCAGTTTTTGCCGTGACGACGTCGAATACAACACTTGCGGAGCTCGGCCGAATTTTTCTACCATTTCGCGCCACCATTCAACGCGAGGTTATTTTTGAACTTCAGTCAAATCATAGGTTATTCAGCCAGCACAAATCTTCCTGATTTCTGAACGTTCACGTGAAATTTTCTGTACTTGACTTACACCAATCTCTATACATGTCTGAATCTGCTGATGGTTACCCTCTTCTCCGTCTTTATCATGAACCGCATAGCGTTAATATTACCTCCGATTGTCACTCTCGAGGGACATCCCTCACGCAGTTCATCACTAAAATTGGTACGACCACGCATGAACTCGTTAAGCTAGTTGTGAACAGTAGCGCGGGATGGATCTTCATCATAAAATGCAATAGAAGTCGATGATGGCAACTTTGTTTTTTATTGAGACCACAACGAAAACCATAAAGAATTATGGAAGTAAAATTGTCTCTTTTTAAATTAATTTTGACGTGATGTACACAATTCTCGAACTGCCGCCGATTTGTAATAACAAATGACAAATACAAGCAAAGTACCCTAACGAATTACCGAACAATTCGATTTTTCCAATTTGAATTATTTATATATTACCATTATTACAAATAGCCAGTTCTAAGAACTTTCAGTGCTACCCTCGTCCAGTTCGCACCATGTTCAAATAAAAAAAAGGAAAAATGTTCGTGAAAAAAGAAAATGAAGAAATTAATACTATCTGCTCCTAATTTAATTATTTTTATATGGGATGCTGTAGCGACATATTTGTGCGTTTGAGGATGCGGCACAGCTGCTACTGTGTCTTTTTCATTTTGTTTTCTTTTTGAGGCGATTTTCTTCCATTTACCTTAGATGGATTGCATGACTAAGAGGGGATTGTCGCAAAGTGAATGGAAATAGGGTATGCCTGCCAAAAGGCGACCTTAAGGGTTGTGTGTTTGATTCAAATCGATGTTAGATGACTTATAACAAGCATAAATATATAGGACCATGGATGGTATTAGAGAGTAAAATTTGATATCTAATTTAAGCATATATTTTTTTCGTTTTTTATAATGGAATTTGTTTAATCCAAATTATAATAGAGTCAGAAATAGTGGCATTTAATTTCCGTGTCAAGAGATTCGATTGCAATATCATAATATGACATATTTTTGATAATAATGATTTGTATTCAACTCAATTTTTTTAAAGCTTTAATTGTACCAGTGATTTCTCTCACGTTAGAACCTAATTTTGTAATTAGTCGTTTGGAATACATGTCATTAATAATAATGATATGTATTGTAAACGTAGCAGAATGAAAACTCAGAAAAATTGAAAATGTCGGAAAACTAACGTGAAAATATGAGTCCCTCAATTTTTTTAAAGCTTTAATTGTACCAGTGATTTCTCTCACGTTAGAACCTAATTTTGTATACTAAGATTTTTCAGAAGTAGTAAACAATATATCTAGTGCCAAAAGTTGATAAAAAGATATTTATTTACAAACTTTACTGCAAACTTAGAAAATTAAATTTACAGTGTTTGACAAGAGCAATATTACTGCAAAAGCAATCTTATAGCCAAAATGAATTGAGTGAGAACAATAAGTGCTGTGGTAGATTGTAAATGATTTACTAACGATAATTAATTATATAAAATAAAGTAGATAACAATGAATATACATGGTATTCATTTGAAACATTAAAACTAATATCAGGTTGAGGGAAACAAAAGTAAAGCGACACGTTAGGGGTAAAGACCGTATAAAGATGGGTTATAGAACGGATTTCCATCTGACAATTTTTATTCGCAATGTAATGTCATATGACTTTCAAATACAGGCAATGAGGGGGCACTTTGTATATTTGTATTTAGTTGATTTCATAACCTAGTAGCATATACAATTAAAGATTCTCTGTCGAATTAAGTCCTATGCTGAGGAATTAGGAGACGAAGATTAAATAGATGTTATACTGTAAGTTATACATTGTATAATTTATGGTTTATATTGAATACTGTAGATTGTCTACCATCTCTTGTTTTATCAAGTCTAATTAAACCCACCACCGCATCGCACCTTAACCCTCTACATATAATCGGATAGATCTCTTAGATTCCATTCATCGCGGTGCAGTTGATCGCGCGCTCACCGCACATCGCTGGCACAGCGCGCCCGAGTGTAGGAGTCAGTTTTTCATCGTTTCATCTGGCAGCGGCCGGGGTAGCCGTGACCCCGTTTTCTCTGCAACCGCCGCCTGATAACCCGACGCGCGTCTGTGTGCGTGCGCGCAGCCCGTAGGCGGCGAGGAGGTGCTCCACCTTGATCCGACGAGAGAATTAATTATTACAGCGATAGATGCCACTCCTGGCTTGACCGCGACAAACACTTATATGTGACTGATTTTTGTTTTCTTTGTTTTTTTATAATAATAAATTGTTTAGTTACTAACTGTATTCTCGACGATTTGGTTACTTATTTCGTACTTTAGAAGAGTATGGTCCAATTTTGTTATATAAAAATACTTTAACAATTAATAATAAATCAGCTGTAGTTCCCTATTTCAAAATTAAAAAGGTAGTCTAGTAAGATCGCTCACATGTCCGTCTGGCTATCTGTCACGGCAATTTTTGAAATTTAGCATAGTAATAAAACATATCAGCCTGCATATATCTCAATAGCTAACACTAAAAATGTTTATATTAAATTTTTTTAGGGGTGGGAACCAAATTGTACTTCATCGTTTGAAAGAGTCAATAATAAGGACTTCAAAAATCGTTTTTTTTCCATATTTTAGGTAATATATCTTCATAGATATATTGAAAAATATGTTCCCCACCCCTATTCCCGAGACTACTAATACTAAAATTATGAAAAAACAGACTCTTTATTAAACTACCCAAAGGTTATAGGAAAACTATAGTGATGATTTTAAATGTCATATTTTTTTAAATATGCGCCATGTTTGTTCGCCTGTGAAAGATTAATACGCCTGTGAAAAATTCATATTTTTAAATACTTACAGAAATTCTATGTGTTCTTAAATGTTTATAAGTGTCTAAACATGTACGGGATCCTTATAGTGCGAGTCCTTTAATTACCTAAAATATCTCCAAATATCATATCAATGTAGCACTAACGTTCTGTTTAAATATTATGATAGGAATTCAACCAGCACGATTCAAGATCTTCAATTAAATCATTATTGCTCCTTACCTCCACCATCGACATATATGGATACTATATCTAAAGCCTACGTCTATAACAATACTTTAAATGATACTATGATAAAAGTCTCATGTCAACAGTATAAATTATCTTTGCGTGAAAACGTAAAAAATGAATAAACAAGACTTTTTTTATAATATGAGTTTGATCATTTTTATCCGTAACTTTATGATTCTGAAGATATTCTACATTATAGTATATAGATTCTGAAGATTTTCTACATTATAGATATTCTACATACAGATTCACGTCGAGGGTTTAATTTCCTACATTTAATGCGATTTAGACTGAAATAAATCTAGTTACCGGAACCAGCATGATAGAAAAAAAGGATTTATATAATTATTCGAATGTTATGTCTTTCTAATTTCTTCTATAAAATCTTTAGAATATGTATAATCAAGAGCGATCATTTTTTTGTAAATATACTAACATTATCATTTTTTGTTCAACAATTGGTCTCAGCTATTTATGAAAAAATGTTAACGAGGTATATTATTTACGTATCGAACCAGTTAAACAATTATGCTGGTTAAACGACGGAAAAATTCAAGAAGCCAGCTAAGGGTAGGATAGTGGAGCAATATCTTTTCTGCAGATAGAATAAAAACGATTAAAAATAAATATTTAACGTCGTCTACGTAATGATAGATAACTGAGAAGAATTAAAGTGCAACAGTAAATTTTAACTAAAAAACATAAAAAAGAACGTATATGATATGCCACAGACTATTTCCCTTGAAAAAAAATGGCGTCATGTATTATTTTCAGATGAAAAATTTTAACTTTGATGGACTTGATATAAGTATTATTGTCACGATTTAAGAAAATAAATTAATTGAGAAGTAGTTAGCCAAATAAGGAAGATAACATAAAGGTTAGGACTATATTTTTTAACAAGCGATTGTTTCTGTTCATTCCACCATAGTTGTTAAACGGTATTTTTTCGAACGCAATATTCAAATTTTGAAATGACCAGCAAGATTTACTGATTGATATGAAATATAATTTAAAATTGTTGTAGGAGGCGGCGAGCTAGCACGTATTAGGTTATTAAATAGGAAACAAATCGTCAAAGCTCAACAATTAGAAAAACTATTCAAGATGAGTGTGCAAAGTTAATACAAAATTATGATAAAAACCTATGTGAAACGTTAGAAAAAGGTTGATAGGAGAGTTTTGGAAAATAAAGTTAACCCATTAGTTAAATAATAAATTAATAATCTCTATTAATAGTTCTATTATTTTTTTACCTAGCTATGCTAGTTTTGTCTGATAAATAATAGTTATCTCTTTGTTATGTTTATGTTACTACTTTGGCTAAGCAGCATTAACACATAGGCTAAGGGTTTGGATTTATTAAAAGTTATAATGAAAAATATATAGGATATTACAATTCTGTCGCAGAGTGCATGTACATATGTACCTCAATCACATTAATAACAAGTAAGTCATGATAGTCTAATGAATTATATTTCGGGAAAATAAATTTTACTTCGAAAAGTCACAATTTTATATTTTTGGCGATTTAGTGGTTTTCAGTATATGCAATTTGCTTTAATTCCACTATGCTATTACCTTAGTATTTCTTTCTCTTATTTTTAAAGTAGTAATATTAAAAATGTTTCATTTTTAACCCGTATGACGACCACCAATATTTTACATTTATTAACGTTTAAAATTCAATACGTAGCTAAATTTTTACACAAATCATCTAAAATGAAGTACGAGTATATCAAAATCTGGATATCAGTGAATCGCTGAATGTAGGTAACATTGGTATATGTTTGTATAACGGTATAGATTATTTTCATATTTACAATTTAAATCAAGAAAACGATATCTTAATCAATTTTATCTCACGCATAGATGCATAAAATTGAATAAAATGAATAAAGCAATATCTGAGTGGAGCACCTTTTCGCGCCTACTCGTTCGCAAATAGCCACACAAATCTCACGCTGCAGCACGACGCGGCACTGGGCGAGTTTCCGCGCGCTATGTAGGTCGCGCCGGTGCACTTGATTATATTTAGAAGTGCATCGCCAGTGGCGTGCTGTGACGAAAGACGTTTATTTATGTTATTGTTATTTTTGTTTCATTTTATTTATCGATTCCATTATCGAGTAACAAAATGACTGTCGCAGACGGGGATATGTGAATGGCGCAGCTAACACGGTTATGCAGTTTATTAACTAAAAAATTGGAAGTTCTTTTTTATGACATTATAACTATCAGTATTGTAGGTATTATTTTAGGAAAACATATGATTTATCTTATAAATAGTAAACATCCGCGAAAAGAAATGAAATATGAAAATCGCTTTTAAAAAATAATCTGTGTTCGTGTTCGTTTGTGACTCGTTTATTATTAAATTGATCCAAATTAAATTTTACGTAATTTTAGCTTAGTATCTTACTTTATACATAGATTATAAATTATTACGCTCCTGCGTCACTTTTTCTCTCCATGAGCTCTTCAAAAAAAGCTCATGGAAAGAAAAAGTCCATGCAGGCTTAAATATGCTGTGTTGTAATAGAAGCAAAGGAAGTCTCGATATATGGACAGTTTTGGTTAAGAGAAATGAGCAATAAGGCGATTTGTCATTGCTCATTATACCACGTAAATTCTCTGGATTATGGCATTTAAGTATAGAAACGTAGAACTTGAAAACTTCTATGTACTGAAATTTTGTTTAGAAAATTATTAAAACAATACCCATCAGCTGCGCTAGATTTTCAAACATTTGAGTAGTATACTTAACGTATTTAGTTTACCGAATTTGTGAAGTTCTTAAATCCATAAATCCGAGTTAAGACGCTGATGGAGGTGGAAGTGAACAAGTGTGATTAAAAATCGATACTGTGACAAGAATTAGTAAAAGTTTGTTAATCAAGATTTTGAAAACTTATGCCGCTATGAAAAGAATAGGTCTAAATATCTTGCAGCTGATAGACAAAGAAGTGTTCGAGCAACAAAGATAAAAGAGAAAGTAACACGGAAGGAAGCAATAATGGCCAGTTCTAACAATCGGCTCGAACCACCTATTATTTAGGAAGAGAATCTTGGATACTATAAAAGCATAACGAAGCAATATTAATTTCAAATTAGTTTGCAATTAATTATGTAATTAAGAAATAATTAAGCAATCATTAGGTTGTATTACGTTTACGTCAAGGAGCGAAAACTGAATGTATTTCTCAAGAAAACCACTCACAGTTCCTCCAGTTCTTTTCGAAAGAGTTTTTTATAAGAATTAATAAAAAAGCAGAGATATTTTAGTTAGATATCCATTTTTGCTGTGCGCAGATCGTAAAAGCGAACAGCTCTGTCACGAAAGTGAATATCTTTAATATCGCCAGCACTTATTTTGAATTGTTAGTTCTCTCCCCCGCTGTGCTCCGCGTGTGCTATTCTTGAACAATAATACCCACTACGCATTTTTCTCATATTTCACTTCTTAATCGCCTTTTGTCTCGCCTAGCAATTTTAGGGTTATTTACCATTAAATTACATTTGTGTAGAGGTAACATCTTGCTTTTTCTACGATTTTTATGAGTTCAGGGCATTGTCACCGCTGAAAAATCTAATTCTTGCTAAAGTCAACTTTTTTTAGCTTTATGGCTCGTTGGAATCACTAGATTTTTGAATCTGCTTATCATAAAAACTTCCGCATATAAGGTTTTGTTCTAATGCATTATTAGTTTTAACATTTGACAAGCAAACAAGGAGATGGATTATCATACTGGAGTGTTTTTTATAAATGTAAATGAATGTTTGTCTAAAAAAATAAAAACCGTGTACATGGGTTTCAATCTTAGTGACAACTGAATTATTTTTAGGGTTCTTTTTTTAAGAGTAGTGGCAAATTTGTTTCGAAATCGTTAATCATTTGAAGAACATTTTAACCTATTTTAAAGTTTAAAAATGTTTAATGCCAGCCATGTTGCTTGCTCTGTTCCGTTTGCGAAAAAATAAAACAGTCGAAAATGCGAATAACGAAGAAGCAGAAACTGCGAAAAATAAAACAGTCAAAATTGCGAAAAATTAAACATTTGAAGCTGAGAAAAACGAAACAGCCGAAACTGTGGAAAATTAAGTAACCGAAACTGCGAAAAATGAAACAGCAGTAAGTGTACAAATGAAATAGCCGAAATTGCGAAAATTGAAAGAGCCAAAACTGCGAAAAACGAAATAGCCGAAACTGAGTGAAGTGAAGAAGTCACTTAACTCCTATACAAAACTTAGTCCAATACCAAACTGATTTTCAAATTTTAGAGTGGAAACTTCTAAGATCCCACATATATTGTCACGTGGTTACGCTGAAAAATTTGATACATTAATTCGTATTGTTTGCAATAGTGTTATGTATTTTTATGTTATGTTATTTTTCGTCCATTATTGTATGGATGCAATAGTTAAGGTGTCCATTCGTTTTGGCCCTTTTCTACAAAAAAAATTACTTAAGTCTTACATAATTTCATAGATCATTTAGTCATTGACCATATATTAGGTTCAAGATTACATAATCACTTAACAGTAAATAGAGTTAGCTAATTAAATGTAACAGATGTTTTATTAAATTTGTTATGTTTTTAAATAGGAACAAATATAAGGAAAGTAAACGGACGACTTCCGTGAAACTGTAATTAGGTCGAGACCTATTTGTGGTCATTTAAGCGATAAAATCTGGGACACATCATATATCCTTCAGTTTAATTGCGTTGATTAGTGAAATATGTACTATGCGTTTGTCTTTGCAGTTGCGCTGTATCAATGTAGTCAGAATCGCGTTATGGACAAGGTTATAGGAAAACGGTATGTTGTTACTCACAATGTAATTCTAGATATGTGGGACGCGTATAGTAAACGTTAACTTAACATTTATCGATATTTATTATGACGTATTTTTCAACTTAAATGGTATAATTTTACACCAACTTTTAAATGAATTGCCTGTTGGCGAAAATATTTTATTTTGAACAGGATAAAAAATAAACAGATCCAGTGCGCAGGTATTAACTTGAGCAGATATAATTGAATGTATGTAGTTCTCCAAGCTAAGACGCCGAACTTTATAGGCTACGATTTTTAGTGCCTATCTGGTAGACCGTTAAACTTTAAGCTCATAAAATCCAGTTACACTGGTCGTTACTTCCCGTTTATCAGCACTTTACTCTTTTGTGGTTTCCTGACATTTTGATGCGTATATATACCGATATAATAATTGCGATACCCCAGATTCTTCCGTATGTTTGTTTTTGTGAAAAATTTTATGATTTTGTCAAAATTCTGAATTTTTTTCTCTCGCTACATTTTCATCTGTTTTGAAAGTTTAAAATATCTCAAAAACCGATACGCGAAAACGGGCTTTCAAAAAAATTGTAAATTAATTTTTTTCAAATATTTTCTTGCTGTTTTAATAAAGTAAAAGACATATTTGAATACATATCAGAGGAAACTTTATTCATCGCATTTTCGAAATATCAGTCAATGTTTACATATTCGTGTGGATAATAATCTAGAAAAAAATTATTTTGGTTTGTCAAAGTATATAGATTTGGTCGAAGATACTCTCTATCTTCGTCCATGTAAATCTGTTTCCAAAAAGACAAAGAAAAACTTTTGGTGTGTTATTAAATATTTAACAAAAAAACTGCCAAAATTTGCATACATGTCGGAGACCTAGAAAGAAATGTGGAAATTAACTTCATAACTATAACAAGTCACATTATCTTCGGTCTTGGAAAGTGTTAAACGGAACGGAACTAATTATAATGTTGGAATTCACTCCTGCCGGTTAGTCTTCATATATATGACAAATCATCTTTACGACTGCAATTAGTAACCCTTATATTCAGCCTTAGAAAGAGCTATATGGAGTAGTTTTCAGCGAAATCTGTTAATATCGTTATCGTTTACCCATTTTCGATGGGATACATTCTAGACAGAAAGAAAACCCGTCACAATTTCCCCGGCGCTGGCGGCTGGCGGGCGCGGAGGTCATTACGATTAGGCCGCGCGCGCTAATTGGGGACGGAACCAACCGCGGCAAGGTGACACCGGCTTGCCCAATCGGCTGGCGGGCGGTTACGAAGTTGCCAGCCGGCAAAGAGGAGTAGGGAGAGGGTACAGGTAGTGGGATGGATATTCATGGTGACGAAACGAACGGTGTTTTAACGGATCTTGTTGAGAATCAAATATGTTGGAATAGAAAAAAATAACAGATTCACCCGCCGAAGGTTCCATTTCGTATTTCACTCCTTTACCAGATAAATACGTATTTATTGTGATTGTAGATAAGGGTATTAAGATTATAAGCGGTGAAAATGGTAGCAATCAATAGAAGAAGTTATTCATATCCGTGACGGTTGGAAAATGCAAGGTACGGAAATAGTTTCTGAATACTTTTTTTACTTGTATTTTATTAAGAAATACAGTTATG
The DNA here is from genome assembly GCA_039881145.1 of Druceiella hillmani. Taxonomy (NCBI): domain Eukaryota; kingdom Metazoa; phylum Arthropoda; class Insecta; order Lepidoptera; family Hepialidae; genus Druceiella; species Druceiella hillmani. The sequence continues at coordinate 21,082,225 of JAYKKI010000033.1, read as the reverse complement.
AAACTTTTGTCACAATTATTCTGCTGAGAATGGCCTTAACCAGCAGATTTACGGAGAGCTGGTTTTATTTTATGTTTATCGTAAATTAATGTAAAATGGAAGTGGAAATTTAAAATTTATCCAAAAGTGGAAGTTTCTTCACCACCGTAGTATTAGTTCGTACCTATGTTGAGAAATGAGGCCGTAACGAAAAATGAAACATTAGAAACATAAAAAACCTCCAATGAAATAAGACAGCGAAAGGGGAGGAAATCTGTGAATATTTTTCTTGTTTTTATTACATGATTATCGTAATATTTTGCGTAATTAGTTGATTTAGAAGGGAGGTTGTGCGTGACGAGAAACGCATCCTTCCATATCAACCTATACTACTAACTCAACAAAGTTGGGAACGGCTGATTGTAGGATAGAAAAACACAAGGGTATAGATTATAGAACGAAAAAATACATATTTTTTCCGTACTTTCGAAAAAATAACATAGGGCTTTCAACTGGCAAGATTTTTACAATTAGCTGAAATATATAATATCTTTTCTTGTCCACATGTTTAAAACGTTTAGAAAACCGATTATAGGATAAAAAACACATACCTTCATAGTTTTGGAAACATAGCAAAGGACTTTCAACAAACCATATTTTAAACATTATTTTAAATATATTGTATAATTTTATTCAGACATTTAAGTTAGGAAAGTTTAAATAACTGATTAAAGGACAAAAAATACACGGGCGTAGATTATAAAACGGAAAAATACATATTTCTTCCACAGTTTTGAAAACACAGCATAGAGATCTCTACTAGTGACAATCAAACAATTAAGTAATTACATTGGACCTATCCTTGTCTGGACGTTTAAAACATTTGGATAACCGATAATTATACAAAAAAAATACGCTCATGTATTATAGGACGGAAAAATACACATTTTTGCCTTAATTTTTAAAATATCGCCTATGCTTATATATATATATATATATAAATATATATATATATATATATATATATATATATATATATTTTTTTTTTTTTCTTTTTTTTTTTTAACTAGCGACAGTGTAACAGTCATTTACAGTATATTGCGTCCATTTATGGCGATATGTTGTAGTCAATAAACTTTGAATTATAGGATGGAAAAACTCATATTTTTGCCATATTTTCGAAAATGTTACATTACAATTAAACAATTTATAATTTTGTAATTAACTAACAAACCTAATTGAATAAAGTTCTTCTCTCGAGTTATGTACTTCTGATCATCTGATAAATGCTTTCTCGATCAATGAAAATCTTTAGTAAAACCCAAATTGCACGCGGGCCAGGGTAATCGGGGGACGGTGTTGCGCACGGCGACAGGTTTGTGTGGAGGTAGAGACCCAGGCGAGGTCGCGGGCGCAGCACGTATGTGATGACATACAGCTGTGTCTAGGGTTGCCGCTTACAGTGTTATTAAAATATTTTATTTATCTTACCTGACTTTCTAAATACAACCCTAATACCTTCTATGTCCAACTATAATTAAAAAAACGTTAAAATGCGATTTAAACTCACGCGATCAGGGTTTCATATCATAATTTGCTATCATAAATCAGCGTGATGTGCAGCGTTGATCACAGATTTTAACGGTGCGGTGCACTGCTCGGTCTCAGGTTCGATTCTCGACCGTTCGTCGAGCGAGGCTGGAGTGATGTTCTAATTAGGTGTAAGAAATTGTTCTCGTAGCAGTATATATCAGTGGAGTACACTTCAAGCCTGTAAATAAATAAATATGTGAAATTAATTAAACAAATATAGATATTGCTGATAATTTTTTGGAAATGTATTCCAATACGTATCTTTTTAATTATTTTTTTAGATTTTCCTGGTTATTTATTTAAGATATAGGACGGTAAGACAAAAGGTTTTACTTTTTTTTATAATTTTTTTAGAAAAAAAATTGATATATAAATGAATCCCATTTTACCAGTTTCCATGTTATACCCTAACGGGCTTGAAAGCAAAAACATTGGGGACTCATTTTATGCGTCTACCCCCCTCTAAAGTTACCCCTAACATTGAAATTACGATTTTTTCGTTTTATCTTTACGTTTGACTTATTATTTATAGTACAGTTATGTCAAAATTCAGTTCTCTACGTCGTATAATCTTTGTTAAAATATGTTATGAAAAGCAGACAGGCGGACGGACAGATACCGAGTGGACTCCATAAGTGTTCCATTTTCTAGTTTTTATATTAAATATTAAAGAACTAATAGAACTAGTAAAGAATATAATACCATTATTTTATTGTATTATTAATGATATTTCTCAGAATCACTGCTCACAGAAACTGATTATATCGATGTATTTTCTTAACGACATCCTTATTCTATATAAGCAAACAGAGAAAAAAAATTAAATATTTAAAAAAAATTAATCAACTCATGCAGTTTTTTCGACTCAGAATAATATAAAAAATCATAAATATAATGAAGATTATGATAAAATCTCACATCATATTTGTTAATCGTCAACTTCCTTTTAATGGATAATGCATCTAATGATACCTTGTGCCAACCCTAGCTACACACGCGCTGGCAATGCATTTGCAACGGGAGCAAAGCACGTCATTGACACCAATAGGCCGCCTCTGTCACTCCGTGTAGCCGCCTAGACGCGTGCGCGACTGGCGTACCGGCGTGTGTGTGTATGCCCATATGTGCATACGTGCTTACACATAGAGTATTAAATAATATTAATAGATCCTGGTCAATGGGAAACGCCTTTACGACGCTATTATCGATAGTGTCGATACGATAAAAAATATATACTATTTATCTGACAGCAGTTCAGTAGGAATATTGTTGGAATTTTATGACTGGAATGGTCAATGTGTGTTTGGTTTTGACTTTTGATAATTTATTGAAGCGATTTTTTTTGGTACGTCATAAATTCAGTTCGTAACGAAAAGTGAAACACATCGGTAGTACGGAGAGCGAACGATGGAAAGAGTTCCTCTGCCGCTGCCGGTCTGTCAGCGTGTTAGTGAATAGCAAGTCACCAATAAAATAAGTTCAGCTTGTTTCAGGTTTCGTTACGGTATCATTTCTCGTAATACGAACTCACACAATCACGGTCTCAAATTTTTTTTCTTGGAAATAAGTGAGATTTTCTGTCAATATTTTTTTTCTTTTTGCTTCAGAATTACTATAACATTTCCCTTTCTTTCTCTCGAGAAACCTAACTAATATTGTAAATGCGAAAGTGTATTGGTTTATTGCTTAGTAACGTTTTAACCAAACAAAACTCGCTACAAAAAGAGATCGCCAATAGAACGTAATTTAAAAAAACAGGCAATTTTAGTAACAAAAAAAAAGAATTCAGCGATTGACAATGTGGAAAGTATTGAATATATTTGGCGTTAATTTTGTAGAAATTCATTATTCACAATTAAATGAAACCTAGGTCGTGGTAAAGAAATTAAAGAAAGTAGAATTAATACTACATCACGTAGTTTCATTTAATTGTGAATGTGGAAAGTGCAAAAAATTAAATAATTTTTTTAACTATAATACAAAGCCAAAATGTCCTATATTATATATTCAATATATTCATAAATTGACCTATATTATATATTCAATATATCAAGAATTGTTAATAAGCAACAATGAAACTGTGATAAAGTACACAATAACTTTTCAGAAACGATTACAATAACTAGTCAAAAGCAAGTTTTTTTTCATTTATAGCCATTGTTTAAATGAATACAAGATTAAATGTCAACGGACAGTCGGATAGAACGGATGTCATAAAATTCATTCTGTTTTCAAAATGAACGTCTTATTAGCTTTTTTGGAGTTTTACGTAGCTTTTCGAGAGGGTTGTCGAACTTTCTCGATCCAGCGAGTTTTAGTATATTACGGTTAGTATGTTAAGTGTGATTGTTTCATCTTGCTGATTCAAAGAGTTCCGTAGAAATAGCATTTACAAACAATATAATACAAAATACAAGATTCTCCCTTTGTGTGATTGACGATTAAATAAAACTTATGAGGGACATATTTTTTCTTTTTCTTTTTATGATAGTGTCATTTTTATTCATGTAACATCTGGGCCCAACGCTATTTGGACTTTCGTATACTTATAGTTCGAATAACGGAGTAACATATGAGCTGTTAAGCTCACGTGGTATACAAATGACACGATAACTGTTTTCGATGTTTGTTACCCAATCATGCCTAAATAGCTGTATAGATTTCGTGAAGCTTTGTACAGCTAAATTACATGGTTTGAATTTTAGAGTAGTATGCACTTTTTAACCAGAGAAATATCTTTATTCCTGTGGTACAAAATTTTTTAAAAAACACCGAATTTATATAAAAGTCAAATTTATCGAAATCGAATTTATATAAAATTTAAAAAGCCTGAGTTATATAAATTTAGATCGACTACAACTTATTAATTGATGATATAATGTGTATCTTAAATCTATTGCTTACATCCATCGATGTACCTGCATTCTTATGCCGAACATGGCAAAACTGTTAAATTTATTTATAGAGAGGTTTTGCGAATGCGATAACTAAAAAAACGTACGTAAATATAAACCATCGTAGAAATACACAGACCGAAACACAAGAAATCCAAAAATATTCAATGCTTCTTATTCTTTTTCAGCCTCCAAATTGTTAAACAGTAAAAATTCTATTTAAAATTCATTTAGTAGTTTTACGTGATGCAAGTACAAACACATATACCAACAAATACAGAGGTAGATGAAAATTCCATGTTTTTACAGCTACACACAAACAAACAAAAACAACCGACAGATAATAATTTTAAAAACGATCAATACCTCGTGTTCTTTTTCAAGCTCTTTCTAGGAAATATAATTTTGTAATCCCCATTTAAACCCATGACCAGGTATACAAAAGAGACAGTCAGACAAAAGTTCTAAAATTACTGTTTTTTTTTATTTACAGTCCTTTGAATTAATTTTTAACGAAATAAATAATTTTTTGCTTTTACTATTCAATTAGGATTTCGTAGCCAAAGGGCAAAAACCCAACCCTTACGGTTTTGTAGTATCCCTCCGTCAATCTGTATGCTTCTCTCTGTCATGTGTATAGCAAAATACTAACAAATAATTGTAAAGTATCTCCCACACATGAAAAATGAGAGCAAACAAAATGGCACATATCATTGAGTTGGATATAATTGGATAGTTTTTTTAAAAACTATCCAATTATATCCAACTCAATGATACGAACTCAATGATACGTTATTAAGCCCCATTTCCGAAACATTAAGTTTCAAAATTGCGTGCAACGTATCTTCCCTTCTCTAATTTTCCAACAGAGGTATTAAAAAAATCCAGATACCAGCGTTTGAAGCGAGGAACCATAGTTTGTGCGTGCCACTAAAGGATCTTATCCAATTTTAGAAATTTATGGAAATAAGTGAACTTTGATTCTGTGAACTCTTAATGCCGAATGGAATTTACTACTTTATGCTAACGACCGTTTTATTTTACATAACGTAAAACCTAACTTATTTACATAACGTAAGACTTATATAAGCACGCATAAAAATCAGATCACGAAGACTAATAATTTTCCAGTTTCAGAACGAACAGCGTAAAAGATATACCGAGTTCTTTAGCTCTTTACAACGAAGATTTACGGTTCTACTCACCTCATTTCTAGGAGAAACAGTCACAGTAAAGCTTATTCGTAGTGCCTACAGTACCTGGCTTAAGATACCGCCGTGATATTGGCCGGAGACGTTTGTACCTTCCGTGACGACCGTTCATAAAACTATTCTGTTAGAATATACTATTCTGTACTATCATATACAGAAACTGAGCTGAACTCAATCTGGCACAAATATGTTTATGTTATTTTACGTATTTTAGGGTATCTCTTCTATTATAGTTTTATAGCCAGGTACTTGTACTGCTCGCTTTTTGCCGCGTCTTAACTCGCGCGAACTTTTTTCTTGTTCTGTTGTTGCGACAATGTTGCCAATGTTACGATAGTACTGTTATGCTTTTTTAAATATAAAACATAGTTCCTTTCCTAGACTACGGGTAACAGAACAAGAAAACAATTTAAATTAACTTAGTAATTCTTATCTGACGCAAAAATAATTATGGGACCAAAAAAACACATAAAAGAAAACATTGTTTTGGTACACACCTAAGCTTACTTTAGATCATTAAACCACAAAATATCGAGATCCCGATAACAATTTATATAGTAGTTATTGCGTGATGTGTGTACAAACAGACAGATAGGTAAAAAAATTAAAAACAATTGATTTCTTTACGCTTTATGTATTGTTCCTTGAAATTGTATTGTCCCTCTAATTTTTCAATAATAGGTTTGAAAAATTTCCAATACCAATGTTTCATCAGAACTTTAAAAAAAATTGTATTTGTCGACTTGCATTTACAACTTCAAGAAATAAGTACGGGATCATGCTTTGTTCATACTCCGATATGGACTTGGTCGTTTTATTATTATAATAAATTATTTTTAGTCTCTCGCTCAGCCCTTTCAAATATACCATAAGAAGAACTTACTTCCACTGGATGTTCTCTAGTTTCCATCACACTTATACAAAATCAGTTGCTCGCTACTATACTTGTTTTTAGATATCAGCATTCAGTTATTTACTTTCACAATCGTATTTCATTAAAAATGAAGTACGAAAATCGAAATCCGTCCTGTCCTCCTTGTTATAACTTTATGTTTTTTTTTAAATGTTCAATTCTTTTATTGACCTGCTTTATTGCCGTCCGACTAGCAATTTTAACCACTCTCCGAGATACACCCATGAGGATGCTTTAGGGTATAATGTATAGTTATGATACTGTAGTTAATAACATCTTGATACAAACGTGGTATTAAATTAAAATCATACCTTAAAAATAAAATAATTACCGCCATCTAGTGAAGAATTATGAAACTACAGATTTAGATGGTTATTTAAAGAAAAAAACAGATGTCGTTGTCAATAAATTATGTAGCAATCTGTTAATTAATTAAGCAATAATAGATTTGAGTTTCATTAAAATCAGTCCCATATTGTTTCAGCAATACGCGCACAGACACGGTCTCGATGAATTAATTTTTTACGACTTTGACTTTTCGACTAAACATAAAAATATAATTAGTTCGCCATTTAACCAAAAAAGGATTGCTTTGTGTATAATACCAGCATAATGATATTTCTGCTACGAAATGAATTTAAATTATCTCTTCAATAAAAAATTTAGATCAAACTTTCTATTTACTATTACCAAAAACAACCATTACTTTCCATTGAAAGCAGTCTAAGTTTATATAATGCCATAAGCTAAAAATACGGTCAAAAACAAAGTAATAAATTCGTCTTCATCTGTTGTTAAGATTCCTAACGTTACATTCTTTAATCACATTAAATCCTATATCGAATTGAAGCACTTTTGTAACACTTATTATTTATTCTATATAAAAAATTTATTCTCAAAATATATCTACATAGATAATTACGTGAATATCTATTCCTAATTGGGTTCATTATACGCAGCATCTGTTCAGGTCGTAATTTATGGCCCCCAGCAGGTAGAAGCCATCCTTAAAGAAATATGATAGACTCCCCTTCTGTTTCGCTATATCTTTTCAAGGGTAATTTAACAAGTTGACACTAAACTATGCCTCTTGTGAATAATGGGAAGGGCGTGTTGATACCCGGATAAAATGTCAACGGAATGCCCTGGCACACACTACTTCTTTGCCAGTTAATGAATGTACTAATCTACAGCAATCGTTGAGTGTTTGTTTGGTGAGTAAGAATGTAGATAGAATATTTGAAATTATTTCTAATATTTCTTTAAATTTTTTTTTGTATTTCGTACCCAATGGCTCCTAAGAGAACTGTATTGTTTTGACAACGCTTTTAAAGATAATACCCACCAATGGTATCATCGATTTCCAAATTGTACATTCATCAAATAAATGTCAAAAACATAAAAACATTTTTTATCTATTATAACTTATCCCAAGTTAATTAGAAAGAATCTCTTGTCAGAATTTAATAACAAAATAAATATCGTGTTTAATTTTCTGTTTTCAACGACTCCACTTTACGACACTTACGTCTTATGATCTTGAAGTTACTTTCCCTAAAATTTTCTATCGGTTATATATCACTTATATCTCCTAATAAATTTGAAGAATCATGTTTTTATTTTATTGCGACTTACCCCGCGTTATGTAGATTAAACTCCGTGGGCGAATTTATGAATAGAAAAAATAAAGTCGCACGGTAAATAAAAAGCGTGGCATAAGACGACTGTTGTGTCACGAAAATATTTAGTTTGGTAGTCTACATTGTGAAAATTACTTTTGTCATTTTTGTGTTAAAGCGTTCTGATGGCACGTCGCGACGTGCTATTCGGCCAGTTTCGCGTCTTGTCGACTTAATTAGCCCAGCTTCGTATCTTATCGGCTCTTTCCGACTTAACGCTTCCCTCTTTACTACACCATCCACACGCTACGTTACGTGTGTGTTACTGTATCAGCATTGTTTCTAATTTACAACTTTACTCGTTTATATCAGTGTACACAAACTCCGTTATCGAACGCGTGACGTTCGAAAGATATTTCGATATAAAAAGAATGAAAAAATTTAGATGTTTCACATCTACCAGGTATCCCAAGACGATTCACATTATTACATTACTGAATATTTTTGTTGCTTTAGGATTGTGTTTTAATTTGACTCAATATTTTTTTTCTAAATAGCATTATTGAAAAGTTAATTCATTATTATACGAACCCGATACCACTTACTTAACAGCCCCCCAAAAATATCATCTTAATATGGCGTATAGCATGTCTGATAATATTATTGTTTAACTTATAAATAAAATATAATTATAGTATATATTGTATTTTTACAACTGTTTATCCTAAATAAAGTAAATGTATCAAAGTCGTATGAGATGTTTCATATTTTGAAAACCTTATAGTTGTTATTCACATAGATTGATGTGTTCCATAATGTTGGTAGTTAGAGAAATTTAAGGATATACCATATCCAAACAATCTTGAAAATATACTGTTTGAACGTCCATCAATGATATCAGTTGTCAATATTTAGTTATCCCTAAGACTTACATTAGGTGTATCCCTTTGATTTCAATATATTGATTGAATACTACAAAATAAAGCAAGTTTCATTGAGGTATATCTACTTTTCGGCGTTCCGTGGCCTTCCCTTTTACAGATATTTCTTGATCAAAAATGTATGATACGATTATATTTCGAAGGTGCCCGTATTTAAAAATAATTACTTAAGTTATATATATATATATATATATATATATATATATATATATATATATAATTATAGTTTTTCTTAACAAAACGTAAGTGTTTTTACATAATACAGGTTCGTAATGCTCAATAACTCATTGCACATCTCACATTGTGTGATTTATTGCCAACTAGCGTGCCAGCCTCGTGTTCTCACGATAGCACTAGCGTCAAAATACGAGATAGATAGTTATAACTCAAGTAATTTTACAAGTTAACAATTTTTACTATAACTTTTTGGAAAGAGGAGGACCTGCTCTAAAAATCAAACTTTTTAAAAAAAAATCAAATATTGGTTATGATTTAACTTTGCCTTTTAAAAATTATACAAATATCGGTTAAAATTATACACTACGTTTAGGGTATATATAGATCGCTACTTAAACGATTTTGGTGATTCTATCTTTTATCGGTTAGTTAAATGTCGGGATAGAAGCCTATTGATTTTCGAAATGATTTATGAAGTAGTTTAATCTTTACGAGCATTTTTTTTAAGTTCCTTTTTTCGTCCTCGGCCTCCATTCTGTGCGTATCTGCTTGCCTGTTCTCTCTGCTTCCTGCTGTTTTGATTTTTTGTTATTTTCTTAACACTTCTTATTTCTTTTTTCCTGCTATTTTGACTTTTTGTTCTTTTTAACTTCTTTTTGCAGTTAATAAAATGCAGGATGTGCACAGTTAATTTTATCAATGATTTTTTTGTGTTTGCTACAAAAAACGAACGGTGGCGTAAGTTCGGTTATATTTCCGATCCCTTTTATTGTTTGGAAAAACTACTCACCATAGTGACAGATGAAATGTTGAATCTGAAAAGAATAATATTTAATTTACCTTTATAACCATTGCGCTTAAAAAAAAGAAAATTATAGAAACGATCGAACCAATTTCAAATTTCGACCTTAAATTTTACTATTTCTTCCGGTGTATCGTGTGTTATGTTAACGTATTCTTGATCATCATTATTCCTTTCATAGCTTTAGTAGTTTTAAGCGCAATGCGCATAAAAAAAAGAAAATTATAGAAACGGTCGAACCAATTTCAAATTTCGGTCTTAAATTTTACTATTTCTTCCGGTATATCGTGTGTTATGTTAACGTATTCTTGATCATCATTTATCCTTTCATAGCTTTAGTAGTTTTAAGCGCAATGCGCATAAAAAAAAGAAAATTATAGAAACGGTCGAACCAATTTCAAATTTCGGTCTTAAATTTTACTATTTCTTCCGGTATATCGTGTGTTATGTTAACGTATTCTTGATCATCATTTATCCTTTCATAGCTTTAGTAGTTTTAAGCGCAATGCGCATAAAAAAAAAGAAAATTATAGAAACGGTCGAACCAATTTCAAATTTCGGTCTTAAATTTTACTATTTCTTCCGGTGTATCGTGTGTTATGTTAACGTATTCTCGATCATCATTTACCCTTTCATAGCTTTAGTAGTTTTAAGCGCAATGCGCATAAAAAAAAAGAAAATTATAGAAACGGTCGAACCAATTTCAAATTTCGGTCTTAAATTTTACTATTTCTTCCGGTGTATCGTGTGTTATGTTAACGTATTCTTGATCATCATTTATCCTTTCATAGCTTTAGTAGTTTTAAGCGCAATGCGCATAAAAAAAAAGAAAATTATAGAAACGGTCGAACCAATTTCAAATTTCGGTCTTAAATTTTACTATTTCTTCCGGTGTATCGTGTGTTATGTTAACGTATTCTCGATCATCATTTACCCTTTCATAGCTTTAGTAGTTTTAAGCGCAATGCGCATAAAAAAAAAGAAAATTATAGAAACGGTCGAACCAATTTCAAATTTCGGTCTTAAATTTTACTATTTCTTCCGGTATATCGTGTGTTATGTTAACGTATTCTTGATCATCATTTATCCTTTCATAGCTTTAGTAGTTTTAAGCGCAATGCGCATAAAAAAAAAGAAAATTATAGAAACGGTCGAACCAATTTCAAATTTCGGTCTTAAATATTACTATTTCTTCCTGTATATCGTGTGTTATGTTAACGTATTCTTGATCATCATTTATCCTTTCATAGCTTTAGTAGTTTTAAGCGCAATGCGCATAAAAAAAAAGAAAATTATAGAAACGGTCGAACCAATTTCAAATTTCGGTCTTAAATTTTACTATTTCTTCCGGTGTATCGTGTGTTATGTTAACGTATTCTCGATCATCATTTACCCTTTCATAGCTTTAGTAGTTTTAAGCGCAATGCGCATAAAAAAAAAGAAAATTATAGAAACGGTCGAACCAATTTCAAATTTCGGTCTTAAATTTTACTATTTCTTCCGGTGTATCGTGTGTTATGTTAACGTATTCTTGATCATCATTTATCCTTTCATAGCTTTAGTAGTTTTAAGCGCAATGCGCATAAAAAAAAGAAAATTATAGAAACGGTCGAACCAATTTCAAATTTCGGTCTTAAATTTTACTATTTCTTCCGGTGTATCGTGTGTTATGTTAACGTATTCTCGATCATCATTTACCCTTTCATAGCTTTAGTAGTTTTAAGCGCAATGCGCATAAAAAAAAAGAAAATTATAGAAACGGTCGAACCAATTTCAAATTTCGGTCTTAAATTTTACTATTTCTTCCGGTATATCGTGTGTTATGTTAACGTATTCTTGATCATCATTTATCCTTTCATAGCTTTAGTAGTTTTAAGCGCAATGCGCATAAAAAAAAAGAAAATTATAGAAACGGTCGAACCAATTTCAAATTTCGGTCTTAAATTTTACTATTTCTTCCGGTGTATCGTGTGTTATGTTAACGTATTCTTGATCATCATTTATCCTTTCATAGCTTTAGTAGTTTTAAGCGCAATGCGCATAAAAAAAAAGAAAATTATAGAAACGGTCGAACCAATTTCAAATTTCGGTCTTAAATATTACTATTTCTTCCTGTATATCGTGTGTTATGTTAACGTATTCTTGATCATCATTTATCCTTTCACAGCTTTAGTAGTTGTAATGCGTTATGCAAATATTAAGAGCATCATTCTTGTATTGCTGGCTGATGCTATATGATGCATAAAAAATAGATAGTATTTTTCTACCCACGACTCGAATCTTGCTGTAGAATAAATACACGCTGGGTGCGTATATACTATAAACGTATATTTAATTAATTTATCGATAAGTTACAAATTATCAATGCATAATGATAAAGAAAGAGATAAGAAATTAACGCACGGACGTGTTAATATTCAATGGATCTGACAGAAAGATAAAAGATGAAGACAATAAACCTGGAGGTGGTTTAATTTTTAAATAATCTAATAACGTTGAATTTTTGTAAACCTAGAATTTATATGTTTCAACAAAGGTACTTAAGATTTGTATTTAATTAAAGTACTTACGACAAAGGACGTACTGATGTACTGACTGTTTTTTATTAACAAAAAAAATAGTGAAAGAAAAAATAGCCATACTTCTATCTCTGTCCAAATATTTTATTGTTTTAAATAAATGAACTCGATAATGGGTAACTTTTCTTAGATCAATGCTTTTCTCGTTTACTTTTCAATGTGAGATATTAAAAAGTAAACCATGAGAGAATACTTTGACTCAGTAATAAATGATCAGCATACTAACCGAAAATAAATTTATCAATAAACATTGCTACGTGCAAAAAAATATTATCAACTCGGATAGAAATAAATAAGATATAAATAGCGAAAAATAATATTGAAAAGAAGGTGCTCTAACACGAATACAAACTTTACCCTTCGAAACACAAAAAATGCTAAAAAAAGGTGCTCTAACACGAATACAAACTTTACCCTTCGAAACACAAAAAATGCTAAAAAAAGAAGATGCTCTAACACGAATACAAACTTTACCCTTCGAAACACAAAAAATGCTAAAAAAAGAAGGTGCTCTAACACGAATACAAACTTTACCCTTCGAAACACAAAAAATGCTAAAAAAAGAAGGTGCTCTAACACGAATACAAACTTTACCCTTCGAAACACAAAAAATGCTAAAAAAAGTATTTTCTGCCGTTTAATCATTGGTTGCTATTCAGGAGTTGAATATCTTGTATACCTGCATCACAATTTAGTTTCTTGTTCAAGACATCTTCCTGAAGTGGTTTATTAAAAACACCACTCTTCCTTAACACTAATTCACTGCTGAATTTGTAGTTTCATACTAAAATCAGATTGCTTCAAAGGGTTACAGAATGTCGTCGATTAGTAACTTGTGCAATCAGGATAATTGTTCAAGCAATAAAGGTTTTTATGGTTCCCACCTCAAAATAACAAAAAAAAATTTAAAAGATCCCGCACGTGTCCATTCAACTTTCTGTGTGTCCGACACCGTTGAAATCGTTCGATGTGGAAACTTCGAAATTTGGCATAATTACGAATCTTATTGACTGATATATTTCGTAACAGTAAGAATCTGAAAAATATTAATCACAGAATTTTGGAAGAAGAAAATTTGGTGTGCAATTTTATAAATACTCTCTTCTTAAGTCGGTCCCTCACTGCTGAATATTGTAGCTCCATTTAACGTTTTCTAATGGAATGCCACAACTTTCTCAGCTCTGGTCTCCGTCCTTCAACCATGCTGGTGACAATGAGCTTCTCAGTGCAGTCGGTAGGTTTCCGCACAATGCATCCAAATTATTCGAGAACTCTTCAGAGGCAGATGGTGAAATTTGATTTCAAAATCATTCAGAATAGAGATGCTGTTGCTGCGTTCAGTCCATGTGATATTAAGCATCAATACGTCGATTCTTTTCTGCCATCGGCCATTTTCAGCACTATAAAGAAAGATGTATAAACTCACCGCACCGTACCGATACTAGAACCATACAGAAAGTACCGTGCAGACAGATGTATAGATCATGGTAAAAAGATAAATTGAGGCTGCTTACTTAATGAAACTTGGTATGTTTAGAGATATTTCTGTTTTTCCATATTTTCCTGAAAATTCATTGCACTCTTCTCCATGCCTTTTCGATGTCATGCTTCCTCTTAACATCAACCTTTGTTTGAGATGCTGGAACCCAGGTAGATTAAGTATCTTACTATTTTAGAGCCCGTAAGCTCTAGTTTCCCGAATCGGTCTTTTACCATTAAAAGAAAATCTATGTACCTTTAAATATTGAAATTTCCATACGTACTTTTTTCTCTCCTTATGTATAATCTTTATAATAAGGAGAGAAAAAAGTACGTATGAAAAAAAAAATAAAAATAAAAAAAAAAATTAAATTAATATATATCTCTACATATTTCTTTTTTCATTTTATTATCGACACTTATGAAGATAAGAGTAGTAAAGGGCAGACATTCTTTTTGATTTTAGAAAACTTTGTTTTCACGAAGTCTGTCTTAAAAGTTGAGTACAAAAATTTAGTATATAGGACTATTTTATTTTTAAATCATATGTAATATTTTTTTCCTTTACATTTGTATTATAAAATGCATCATTAACCTTCTCGTATCTATGCTTTTTAGGTCAAACGGATTAGAAGTTACTAGTTATGATACTTATCGATTTTATGTTGGACATTTAAACACGCCCATTTTCCTTATTGTGTGCGGAAAAAGGAAAACGTCATTTTCAATATTTTTATTATTTGTTTATGAAAATATTGAAGATGATGGATATGCTCAGTACCCATTGTTGACCTTTCATTAAGCTAAGCACACAAGTAGTAGCACACTTTGTCCCAAACAAAATCGTTTTTTGTTCTTAAATATCATCCCTTTTGAAGTTGAAAATCGTAAAGTTTAAAGCGTGAAATTCGAGAGTTGTCAACGAAGACAATTAACATCGTTTTGGGTCAAATTACTGACCCGCACATGTCAAAATAGGAGACCTGATTTATAACTGACAATTAACAGAAGAACTAACAATTATCATAGAAGCTATAAGTCATAATTGCATGCCGTTAATTGAACATTTTCTTAGAATTCGATTCTGCTCGCTAGAATGTTATCGTTTTAAGCACCACTTGGAGTGGGACAGGTAGTGATGACGCAATGCCAATTTACACTATTTTTGCTTACCTATTTGTATATGTTTTCTTAAATACTCTTTTTACTGTTACTCATTTTGAGTAATAGTTAAATATTTATTTTTAGAAACGGTTCAGCAAAAAGTATCATCTAGATTTTACCTATATTCGTCTTAAATTTTATTAATCTTCTTTTCCTCTTCAGTCTCTTTTTCTTTCCCTGTTTTTGTATTAGATACAATGTAGTTTACTCTTTTTTTCTTGTTTGAAGGTTTTGATACAATTTCAACGAAGATCAGTATTTTTAAATAAAATCATTTTAAAACTTGTATGTGTATAATCAGCAAAGTTAGGAGAATTTATAAGGAGAATCCCTATTGACGTTATTTGCGATTTTTTTAATATGGTAAGAATAATAGTAATTTTTTAAAGACTTTAAAATGGAGATTATCCGCATTTCAGTATCGTTTAGAAGAAGGATGAGGTCAAACAAATGTCTAGAAACAGTTATATAGTATAAGATATATTTAGGTCCTTGGCGATTTCTACTCTACCTGGATGGAAAAGATTATGAAATTATAGATAGAAAAAGAACAGAATATTCCGCTCTGAAAATTTCAACAATTAAGTTCCTAATTTATTTAATTTAAATTCGTCTGTTCATTTATTTCAGGTAAGACAACTCATTTCAAAACGTTAGTCAAAGTTTCCAGTGTGGTGCCTGGACAGAATTCAGGTAAGTTACGAATCTTCTTTGATTAATTTCCCTGCTTTAGAACTGAATTATGATTTACCTTACTCCAGCTTTGCAATTTGCAACTTTTATACTCCGTATAATCTAGTTTTTAATTGGGCTATTTAAAGTAAATGGACCATCTATTGGGTCTAAATTACAATACTAACTAATTAGTTTTTCAGTTGATTGAAAATATTTACTCCTTAAGGTTAAAAATTAAACGTGTACAGTTTTGGTGGTTTAAGAGAAGGCGTGGGAAGGTTCAAAACCGTTGAAATTCCCAATAATGGCGATATTTTTACCGCTAAATAAAAAAAATTGAACATCTTAATTGAAATGCTGTATTCTACAGAAATTATAGTTCTCCTAAATTTTGAGGCTTTAAATGATAAATTGTCATTATCTCATTCCAATAAGTTTGGAGGATCTGAACAGCTGCAAATATTTTGGTATTTGCTGATTGAATCTTCATTACATGCATTCTCTCTTATCTGAATTTAGGGGTTTTTTTAGCAATTATACAGGTGATTATCTATAGTTACCCTATATAAAGTATCCATTATACTTTCCATCCACGCTTATTTGGATTTAATGAAAATCCTAGAAAGACTTATTTTTTTTTAAATAATAAAAATCCTGAATAATTACTGTTTTGTTTTGCTGCTTAATTTTCTGTCCTTGACAATGAGCAAGATTACTGGAGTAATACACAGAACGAAAATCACCATAATATTATGATAGCGCAAATATATGTTTGGAAACAACTTCAATATCAATATTTTGGGTTTTTGCTGCTATTAATTTTATTACAATACATCATGCTTAAACATATCACTACTAAGTTCAGTTTAATAAAATCTTTATTTCGTGACTTAGAATTCTTTGGAAAATTAAAGAAAGGAAATACCGAAAAAGTCTCCATCCTCATGCGTAATTTTGAATAACAGAATCGCGAGAAGTTTCGAAAAAAATCCATACAAAGCTTCCTGTTATTTAAACACAACCTCTTAAAAGAAAATTCTATTCAAAGCGTCGTATTATTTCAGAAATTTGAATGAACGATTCAAGTTATATACCGACGCACATGCCCACAATATCTGATGATCTTACAAAAATACAAATATAACAATGACTACCTGGCAAAAAATATGCAAATCACATTATACAAATGACTGCATTTGAATCTCGAGATCAGAGGTTACTTCGGAGGAAATTTTGCGCGTGTAAGGAAAGAGTCAATATCTTCTAAGTGTCTACCAATAACTTTAAAATACATTTCTGGATTTAGGACGTTGTCAAGGTTAATAGAATTTCCAGATTTCCGCCACGTTTTAATGTCTTACAATATTGTATCCATAATCTCTTGAATCTGGCGGGCACCATACAGTAATCATTAAAATTGGTCTTTTTTAATTATTATGCTTTTTAGTATGTATCTTTAAGTTTAGAAATAAATAAGCAAGTTCTAACTACTGTGGTATATTTCAAATTATGGAAACTCTTTTCTTTACTACACTTTTTCAATTAAGTCTGATCGCCTCATATTAGATCGAGTCATATTGGATTACCATTCTGCCTTACGTGTTGTTAGAAGGACTATTTTGATACCCTAATGTCATTGAAGAAATATTCGCTTCCTTATTATTCAACGTCAATCCTTCTGGTCTGGGTTTCCCAGGTACCTTATCACGTATATTCCTCGATGTTGGTTTTTGTCCTCATTCGATTGTCTTCGAAATATTAGTCATGCTGGTCATGCAGAAGTCGCTATTGATGTAACCACTTATATCCGTATTAGATTTCTATTGGTGCATATTAGCGATTTCATAAATATGCCTGTTTGTTGACACAATAAGTAAATGTAGAATGATGGTATAGTTAATACAATAATGGAGGAAGTTGCGAGTGTCATTTTCGAATAAATATGAAGGATAATGTTAAATATATGCCGCTTCGTGATGGGTAAAGTCTATCGGACATTATTTGACTTGATATTTACTTCATTGAAATTATCCTCATAATGATGAATTTTATGAGAAAAACTTTAAATAATATTAACAGTTAATTAAGTTAAAATTAATTTCATAGATAGTAGCACTTCCAAATTGAACTTATTGAGAGGAACTTTAATACCGTTTCAAACTAAATGATAACATGCTGAATGTGCATGGTACCGTGAAAATAATAAACTAAAAATTCTGAATTTTGAAACCGTTAGAATTTTTGGAAAAAGAAAATTGTTTTATCCAGCCCTAAATGGAAAAGCTATTAGACATTATTTGAATAAGTACATACTAAACGGAAATGTTCATAAAAATATTAATAGTCGAGTTAATCTTATTGTGCGTACTACACTCGAGAAACCTTATTATATTTTCTCCCGTGGAATTGTAAATTTTCCACGCGTCTTCGGATATTTCTAAAAACATTTTTATGAAATGTGTGTTTATCAATTGAAATAAAATTCAAAAGATTTGGCACTTTGAAAAACGCTCTTTTATTGCCCTTTTCTATATATAGAAAGTATCTATTGTTTAAATAAAATGTTACTAAATTAAACATAAAAATCATATTTTAAAAAAATTCTATATTTCAGTAGGTTTATTTACTTATAACTTGACAAATACTGTCAGTATTTTAATGACATTTTTATGATTTTAGTCTGAATTTATTACATCCTGTAAATAACAAAAAGTATGGGATACAAAACTTTGTCTTTGGAAATATCTTATAAATGTACACATAAAATCAAAGTTGTCTATGTCCACTCTTTTATTTCTTTTTGTGATTACTATTTGCTATCCAATAAATCAGATACCAAAAGAGCTGTTTTTAAAATTCTTCTTTGTCGGTCTATTCACTTCACCAAACAAAAAAAACAACTAAATGTTTAACAAAACAAAAAAAACTCAAGGTTCGAAATAAAGAGATTAAGTTGTAAAAAGTTTCGGCTTTTAACAAGTGCGTCATCGAATGGTGTTTGTTATAATATCAACAATTACGTACGCAATGAAACACTGTGTCACTTATTCTCTACTAAAATTAATTATATCATAAACAATTTTTAACTGGAATTAAAAAAAAATAAATCAAATGCAAATCCAATTTAGAAATATAATGGAACAATCATATTTAATTATCCAATTATATATTTTTAGCATTACTGAAACTGTATGATATTTAACTTTCAGAAGCAGACCTGTTTCCACACGTGTCATTCAGTATTTTCATGTCGACTTTATTCTTAACCTTCTAAACCCCACGCAATTATGAAGAAAGTAACCTTTTTCTCAGAAATGCGTCGTGTCTTACTATAAATTTTCTTTGGTTTTTGAAAAAATAATTGGTCATCGTAAAAGCTTTCATTGGAATAAAAATAAACGTAGAAATAAAAATTAAAAAAAACAAATCGTAAAATTAGCTTCTGAGTCACCCGAGTGCGCAACGTACTCGACCATTCATAAATTCCGGCCGAAGTACATTGAGGAATGGGTATAAAACGACTTCATAGACGTTCATAATCTAACAAATTAAAATAAAAAAGTAACGTTATAAGTTCATTTCTTGTTAGGTGACTGGGGTCTGTTAAATTCCACTTGACATGTTAAGGGTTAAATTAAGCCGTCTCAGCAAACCTCGAATTCACTAATGACGTCTTTTGATGAAATTATCGACATAATTTATACGTCTGGCAATCTCAATCCTTTTTGACGGCTAAATTAAAAAAAATGTGTATTACTAAGAAACCACAAAGGATTAAAAATATGTTATGTCCTTTAGGGAAAAAATAACCATCCCGTCACCACTTAATAATGAACAAGGTTTTAAAATAAAGTTTAATTTTTACTAATATTAGTGGTACGATTCGATTATTTTCCATCGTATCTAATTATCTTGTTTTTTTTTATATATGGCAAGCTATTTCATATTAAATAAATCCTGTTTTACAGTATATATATATATATATATATATATATATATATATATATATATATATATATATATATATATATGTATGTATGTATTTTTTTATTTCATGAGAAAATTATTAATGTGCAAAACGAGTAAATAACATTACTAAGTTAGTTTTGAGAAAAATGTAACGGACAATAAGAGATTTGCGAACGTATTTATGAAGTTACTGTTGGTATCGGTTGTCCTGAAGTTTTCGTAAGACATGGTCGAATCGAATAAAATACGGAGCTGTATATTATAGAAGAAGAAAACCTGTTAAATATAAATATTATAAACGTTTATGGGTAAATAGTATCTCTATTAAATTGTTTTCAAATATTTACATTATTATTAACCATTATAATGTATTATCTATTATATCTACCTTTTATAGGGGGGAAAATAATCATTTTTATGTAGTTTTCCTATGAATTATAATCAAACTTCTAAAAATCTTGTTATTTTCTTAACATTAAATCCAGTAGGTTCTATAATAAAGGAGCTATTACGAATGTGATTTTTTTCGTATATTTTCAGCACAAACTATTTAAATTGTAGAGATAAATTACTCAAAATCATGAAAATACATTTTTGCGTTATATGCGGATTAATTGCTTTATCGCTATACCAAATTTTAAGTTTCTATGTCTAACGGTTCCCTAAAAAAGCAGATGGACTCAACAGACAGTCGGACGGCAGCATCTGAGTGACCGAATAAGGATTCCGTTTTTTTTCTTTTGACATGTTCTTGATACGTGTGAACTCTGTAAAGACCGAGGCGTATAAAATAGAAATAAAGTTGAGCAGTGGCATATGCTTAAAATCTTGTCTGCCTGTTTTCTTGTTTTTTTATTACTTTCTTTGTTTGTTTAACTTATTAAAAGTAAAAAATATTTTTATACGATATTGGGTGTTAATTCGATCGACTTTCAAAACAGATTTTAAATCGGTCAATACAACACTTTAATTCTATTTAAAGTCTTAATTTACACTCGTTGTGTTGATCTTTATCTGATGTAAATGAACTAAAAAAAAATAACTAAAAAAAACAAATGCAAGTATTTGATAAATAACGATACATCCTATTGATATTGCGTCAAGGATACGGATATTAATATGGATATTGTAACACAATATTAAAAATAAAAAAAGTGAAATTAAACAAGAATAATGAATTAATAAAAAATAATTGAATACTTAATATCGTGAAGAATAACACGTAATGTATATCGTAAACAAATATAATGGGTCACTAGACGTTTATTTTGGTAGTCGTTTTAGTCTGGTGGCATAAGTAATTGAATCGTAAATGAGTACTTGTAATGCGAAGTGTTATTCTGGGAGCAACCAAATGCATTTTAGCAAAAGTGAAATTTTAAATTTTTTCCCTCTTTACTTGAAAGAAAACTTTATTAAAGGCAGTTTGCGGTTTATTTTATAAAAAAATCGACATTTGTTAAATCAAGGTAACGTAAAAAAGTGAATTACCTACGTGAAAGGAATTTTGTAAAAAGATGTTTGAAATGTGATATCCGACAGCCGTTAGCCAATATACCGCTTTTTAAATGTTTTTATACTAAATTTATTGTGAGTGCTCTGTATGATTGGTTTTTATTGAGGTTATTTGATTAAAAAAAAACTTGCTAACTGCCAATGGAATTCGCCCTACGAGGATACCGCACACGTTTATGTACATACAAAAGCTAAAAAAAATTGATAATAAATTATTTCCAAATATTAGTATTATTTTCTACCGCGTATATGTAGCCTAATACATATTTCATAGGCGTGAAATTATAGCAAAATATAGATATAGTTTACCTATGAACTTGAAGTATGCTTCTAGATACACTGGTATTTTCATAATTTTAGTTACGGATGCGGGAGGTATTTTTTCACATCTGGCAAATCTTGTTGCAATAGGAGCAATTTTTTCCATTCAATCAAAATTACGGCGCATATGTAACTTTACACAGGGCAAGTAGATAGCGAAAAGTGATTATAATAAAATATGGTCTATATTTTTTGAGAAAATCCAAAGAGAAAGGAAAAAGACAAAAATAATCTAATCGGATCTAGATCAGCATTAAGAGGCAAAAAATAAAGGAGAAGGATTAAGGGAAACAGACAAGGAAGTAAATGGAATATGGCTAGTAAAATGGAAATTTGGCAAAATATAAGATAGATAGAAAATTGAGCAAGGTATAAATTTTTGAGATGACTCTTGACTACTTGAATGGATGATGGAAATCTTGTATCGCAATATGGTTTGTTCCATAATTTGACAGAACGGACAGTAAAAGAATACTCATAAAAACGAATACTCATAGAATAAGTATTTATATTTGGGGGCAAGAATCGTGAATAGTTTCTCAGAATCCAAGTACAGGCGATGGACATCTGTGAATCTGGCAACAAGCTAAGACGAACTGTGAGAATTTTTAAGATAGTTGTAAATCAGCGAAATTATGTGAAAATTGCGCCAACTCCGAATCTCTATGCATCTGAGCCGCAGCCTAAATGTGATCATATTTTCTGATCATGAAAATATAACGTAAACATAAATGTTGAAATCGTTAAAGATTGATAATAAATTGGTCTGAAAGATCAGTGCAATACACTTTTCCATAGCCTAGTAGAGGTAATAACAGTGTTTAAACACAGTGAGTGAATAGCTTAAAGAGGAATGAAATGTTGAAAACGTTTTAGAGTGTATTGTGCTGAAGAGTCGACAGCTGACATCATTATTCTGAGACTGCCAAATAAAAAGTTGATCGATCACTAGACCCAAGTATGTTACGGTTGAAGAAAACTGCCCCGTTTAGACAGATCAGGGATACTGATTCTAGAATTTAGTTTCCTACTACCTATAATAATAGCCCGGGACTTAATGCTATTGACTAGGGGACCCTTATTAAGGACCGTTTTAGGATAAATATTTTAAAAATGCCTTTAAGTATTTATCCTTTCCGTATACATATTTTTGAATGTTAGCTATCGAGATATGTGCAGTTCAACGTGCTTTTCAATGCGCTATGCCAAATTTTAAGTGCCTACGTCAAACGATTTCTGAGAAAAACAATTGTGACGAATAAATAGACGGATAGACCGTGAGCAATCTTATAACGATTTTTCCGTTTGAGCTGCTGAATTTTGGAAACAGTAAAAAATTCGATGCTGTATTTACCAAGTCCGCAATATGGGATTTTTGAAAATTGTTCGTTAATCATTACCAACGTTTTATTTATTTCATTCGATTTATGAAACTGATAAGATTTAATTAAATGGAATCTTGGATATATGACGCGGTAGTTCTTAAAGTAGCTTCTAAATTTGAATGAATATTATGAAGCGGTATATTAATCGTTCTTCAAGATTAATCATTACGTATTATTTATTTCACTCGATTTATGAAACTGATAAGATTTAGTTAAATGGAATCTTGGTTATATGACGCCGTAGTTCTTAAAGTAGCTTCTGAATTTGAATGAATATTATGAAGCGGTATATTAATCGTTCTTCAAGATTAATCATTACGTATTATTTATTTCATTCGATTTATGAAACTGCTAAGATTTAGTTAAATGGAATCTTGAATATATGACGCCGTAGTTCTCAAAGTAGCTTCTGAATTTGAATGAATATTATGAAGCGGTATATTAATCGTTCTTCAAGATTAATCATTACGTATTATTTATTTCATTCGATTTATGAAACTGATAAGATTTAATTAAATGGAATCTTGGATATATGACGCCGTACTTCTTAAAGTAGCTTCTGAATTTGAATGAATATTATGAAGCGGTGTATTAATCGTTCTTCAAGATTAATCATTACGTATTATTTATTTCACTCGATTTATGAAACTGATAAGATTTAGTTAAATGGAATCTTGGATATATGGCGCTGTAGTTCTTAAAGTAGCTTCTGAATTTGAATGAATATTATGAAGCGGTATATTAATCGTTCTTCAAGACTAATCATTACGTATTATTTATTTCACTCGATTTATGAAACTGATAAGATTTAGTTAAATGGAATCTTGGATATATGACGCTGTAGTTCTTAAAGTAGCTTCTGAATTTGAATGAATATTATGAAGCGGTATATTAATCGTTCTTCAAGACTAATCTTTGAGGAGCTCCTGAACCTGAATGAATATTATAAAGTGGTATATTAGACGTACTTCAAGAATTTGCTAGGACCTTAACAAAATAACTTTGACCGCGTTCCTTTTTCGACTCCTGCTGGAAGAGATCTCCACAGCTTTCAGCGGAGTCGTTCCGCGATCCCCGTGCCCGTATGGGTCGATGAGTGTAAGAGCGGATCGCATGACAAGAAGTCCGCCCGGCACGACATTTCATTTTCCTGGCCGCGTTCGGGCATACTCGGGCGCGCTCGGCCGTGTTCGCCGGGCCGCCGCTCGCGAACTGTGTCAAGGTGGCGTTGCGTAACGCGCTCGCGAGCAGCGGCGAGCGGCACCGCGCACTTGTTGAACAACAGCGCTCGCGTCGCCGGCAGAACGCTCTATGTGCGATGCGTCTGCGTCTTTTTTATTTAGGGCGACGTTGATATTGAATGAATTAACGTCGTTGATTCATTCAACATCAAAAAATACAATTTCTCATTTTCAAATGTTGCACGACCTTTAAACTCAAAATTTTTCAATTGACCTCAGTGTTTGAAGCTGGTACTAGAGTAAATTTGGCTTAATGAAGCAACGTCATCAGAAGTAATCGATTATATTTTTTCGGCTTAAATAATTTTTTTTTATTATAATTTATCTGTTATAATATCAGCACATTAATAAAAATGATTATAACTGTAATTATTCGTATCCTCTAATTACTCATTCATCTTCTATATCTCTATTATATTAAAATTGTACCGTTAGGGAAAAAGCTTATTGCTCTACTAAATAAAATTATTTGTATTCAAATCGATCTATCCAGTCAAAAGTTACACTAAACAAATATAAAACATTGGTTTTGTTGGTCATTTCACCCACCCCTAGGCTGATCTCGTTCAAATTCAATATTTGAGTTTATTTCAATGTCGCTCCAGCCTTGTATTACGTTGTACCCCAGCCTACGTCCGATACATTGAACAAGGTCAGTTAATATAAATGTATAATCTCTTATAAATAGTTTTAATGATTGTTTCGAAATTTCGTAAAAATATGTTTTTTTATTCTTTTTTTTCTTAACTATTCCAGAAATAATCTTTTCTTAATATATCTAACAGTAATAACTTAACTGCAAGTAATGCTAAGACTTGTTTATGTATTTTTTTAATTTTGTTTACAAATATGAGATAATTGGTCATGTCTTATGATTAAATTACCACTTCTCTTATTTTCATAGCAAGAACAAGAAAAATGGAAAAAAATTAAGTTTCCTTATTTATCGTTGGGAATATAAGTAAAATGGTAATTTGGTCATAAGACCTCATTATTTACATCTCGGAGAATTCTACATATATTTCGTGTTGAGATAATTTTTTAATGTTCGGAGGGTATAGCACTCAGCGAAACAATTAAGAAGTCATTAAATCTACATAATGTGCTGGTTACGTCAATATGAATTAAAACGAAACAACTTTTTCTCAGATAGTACGTATCTCCTCTAAGCATAATTTTTTTATTTGTTCAATCAGTTCGAATAAAGGTGTTGAAATAATTTTTGAAAAATTTATACGATTTTTTTGGTGAATATATATTTATAGTTATAATATATATATATATATATATATATATATATATATATATATATATATATATACATATATATATATATATATATATATATTCGGATTCAAAAGATGGCTCACTCAATGGAAATACGATATGAAAAAAGGTAGAAAAAAATCCATAGAATTTTCAAAGAACTAAAAGATATTCAAAAGGTTAGTTATATATAAAAAAATCAAACGTGAAAAATTAAGACAGTGTGAGTGACGTAGACTCAAGTATATTTCATAGATATATACATATTTCTATATATTTCATAGATGATACATAGGTAAATAGAAGAATCGATGAATGGTCAATTTTTCTTAAATGTTGTTTGATATCATTTTCTGTATTAATATATTTTACGATAAATCAATAAACGTGTTAATTAAAAAAAAAATCTATAAAAATATATATTATTTAATTCTCAGTTCCAATAAACAAGAAAACAGAAAATAAGACTGAACAAAGTTAGGTCACTTAATTTAATTTTTCTGACAAATTTTAAACTTAAGAAATTGGAAATCCACCATTTTGCAACCCGCCCGATGCATTTATCAATCAAGCAGCTATAAAAATATCGACTATTTGTATGTTTGCTCATGTTTATCTCGCGATTCATTGACCTGGTTTGTACGAAATCTCGTCGGATCTTAAAGCGGAATATCACATATCATTATAAAATCCGTCGATACTGGCACAGGTTGGCAATTTCGACACATACGCTCTAAGCAAACTCGTTTATCTAACACTCTTGAATGTTGTTTCCGTGTGTCTTCGTATTTTTTGAACTTTACATCTTACAGAATCCAGACGCGAATGATTCATCTCCGAGAGTGTGAAATCGTTCAAGGCTCAATTAATTAATTTTTATATAAACGTTAATAATTTTATTTTACGGCTTAAAAAGGCTTTAAAAATGACTCCATCCAAACAATGCTATTAAAGTCCATTACCAAGTCGCTGGAGTAAAGTTTTCGTAATTAAAACCTTTTAAGAGCTTTGTAGCTCTTACATCGAGTATAAGGTTTCATTAAAGCAACTCGCTGATTAAATGTGAAATTTTGCTGAGTCGAGACGCGCTTAACCCTTTGACTAAGTCCCGTATAGTTAAAAACTGAAATCGTTGTCAGCGGCGCTGCTGATTCAGTGGCGAGATCCATTTGTATACTCGGCATTTGTAGCTACATTCATTCTTTTTATAGGATTCTTAACTCTAAAAATAATTTTGAATACTTTTTAATATGTTTTTATTCAGGTTTTGTGTTGGTCTAGGACCAATTTTGTAGATTTTATCAAGTATTAATTGTCTTAATTGCTGGTTTCATTTGCACAGGATAACACATTTAAGATTGGTCACTCAGTTTACTCGACAACCAAGATTAAGTTACATTGTTAAACTAGCTGTGCCTACGATTTCGTTCGCGTGTAATTAGGAAAAAAAATTGTTTTTTCTCTTATTTTCCATATTTTGTTGCTCCTGGGTATATACTATTACCATGCCAAATATCATCAAAACCCGTCCAGTAGATTTTACGTGATATCCTTTTGAATTAACATACAGACGGACAAAAATTCTAAAAAAAAAGTTTATCTGGCTTCTGTTATTATTCTATATGTTAAATCAATCACTTTTTTTAAATATTTTTAATGTGCAGAATTCACTTTATTACAATTTTATTATATGTATAGATTACGCAAGTCGGCACTGAAAAGTGATATTGTCTGTCTATTTATTGTATTTTTGCCAAACCCAGCTTTAAGAGCCATTGCTAAGTTTAACCGACGCTAGTATTCAACAACTATTAAACAGAATTAATAGTCGTGGAATACACTATATTATTTACAACTCTTTATTTTAGTGACTATTTAGTATTTTTTTAATTTAAATCCTATGCTAGCCTCAATTTACGCGACTCGGTGAGTGATGACTGGTCTCAATCGCCATGTCCATTTGTGCCGAACGGCGGTGTTAAGAGCCGTCACTAAGCGGCCTCAAGTACGGCAGGTTAGCACTTACGGTCTCGATAGCGGTCACTGACTCGGCCGGCCAATCAAGGTGAACTGTCAATCCCATTATGTTATTTCATAGTAATGCCGTTTCTCACGACAACTGCTGTGCTGCGCTAGAACTAGACTTAGGAGGAAAAGGCTACATTGGCTTCATGCGGCGAGTTATTCCCCGGTTCAGTCCTCTGGCGGTTTGAAATGCTTCGGCTCTCGTTGTGACGCGCTGTAAACGTCTCATATTTACCATACCACCTAAAACTTACACAACTACCTGTTCAACTATTCCTGAATTTATTTAACGTAAGAAACGCATTGCATCTAAATATTTTTCCCTCTCTCAACATGTTACCTTCTTTGTTTTCTTCCTAATCTTATTTCTATACGTTATCCACGTCAATATTCAATTGGTTTGTATATTATGTATATTATATGTATATTATAATAATTTCTGACGTAACAATTTTCATATAAATTGCATTAAAATTTTCTTTTTTGCTTAATTTTTAATAAATTGCATTTGAGAATGAAATAGGCTTGTTTCATTCTATAAATTCAATGCGCAAAATAAATAAAACGATGTTAATGTAACGAAACCGACTAGAAAATTCTTCTCAGTAACCTTCAAATGATGAAATAATAAAAAAGTACATACCTTAATCCCTTGTGCTGACCATCTCTCGCGTAAATTGCTTACAGAACATGCTGACTATTAAAATTTTAAACGCCATTTCCCACAAGTTATGGTTTTAGAGTTGAGTCACTTTCGTTCTAAAAGTGTTAATTATGTGTATAACATTTTGTTCCGCTATAAGAGATTATTTATATAGAAAAATAAAAAAAATAAAGTTGATTAACGTAAATGTTTTAAAAAAAATGTAAATATATTTAAATTATAGTTTAGTTTACGTTGCGATTTCGTAACCAACCTGAAACATAATGATAAGTACTTAGTGAACGATATAAGTGATAAAAACCAAATTCTTTAAACTCTTAAGCCTGAAAATGTATATACAATCACCACTGAGTTTTTCTTCTTAATATCCTCAGGTTTTTTTCTCTAACTATACGTTTTACAAGCCTTTTTTTAATATGGGTCTAGTACTATATTTAGTCGCAATGTCGGACGAAGTTAAAAGTTTGGATTTAGCTTTTAAACATGGGTTTTTTTTTCGTAAACTATATACCTACTTGATTTTAGACATAGGTAGCAAGACACCTGATAGTAATGCACGTTGTTTTGTGATTAATAATAATTTATATGCTACAAAAATGTAACTAATAGCTTATTTGAGATGGTTCATGGGTAGTAATTTTAAAAATAAAAAAGTGTTTTTTTTTTTTTATAAATATTAAATTTAAAAAGGACACCCGATTACTAAATATTATGAGAAATTAATTTCAGTTTGCTTAAGTGAAGCATGTTTCATTATCTATGGTTTGGGCAAAACTTACGAGCCCTAATATTCGTTAAAGCATTATGTTTAGCCAAAAAAATAGAGCTAGCTATTTTATTTTGTTTTTTATAAAAATTAAACTTAAAAAGGACACACGATTACTAAATATGATCAGAAATTAATTTCAGTTTGCTTAAGTGAAGCATGCTTCATTATCTATCCTTTGGGCAAAACTTACAAGCCCTAATATTCGTTAAAGCATTATGTTTGGCCCAAAAAATAGAGCTAGCTATTTTATTTTGTTTTTTATAAAAATTAAACTTAAAAAGGACACACGATTACTAAATATGATCAGAAGTTAATTTCAGTTTGCTTAAATGAAGTATGCTCCATTATCTATCCTTTGGGCAAAACTTACAAGCCCTAATATTTGTTAAAATATTATGTTTAGCCCAAAAAATAGAGCTAGCTATTTTATTTGGTTTTTTATAAAAATTAAACTTTAAAAGGACACACGATTATCAAATATGATCAGAAGTTAATTTCAGTTTGCTTAAGTGAAGCATGCTTCATTATCTATCCTTCGGACAAAACTTACAAGCCCTAATATTCGTTAAAGCATTATGTTTAGCCAAAAAAAATAGAGCTAGCTATTTTATTTTGTTTTTTTATAAAAATTAAACTTAAAAAGGACACACGATTACACTGTCCGTTCAATCATATTTAGATCAGAAGTTAATTTCAGTTTGCTTAAGTGAAGCATGCTTCATTATCTATCCGTATTGGTTAAAGTATTATGTTTGCCCAAAGAATAGAGCTGGCTAGAGCTTTCAGATATCATGAAAGCATGATACGACTGCAAAACTGCGTTTCAGTCTATTTATGCCACACGTTTATTTAAATTGAGGTCAATGTATCGCGGAAAATCAGCGTTTCAAGTAAACATATAAATGAAAAGCTATTTATGAAGTGTGAATTGAACTCGTATGGTAAGTGTTCCGTGTCATAATTGAAATTCGTATTTCTTGTTGAAAATTTATTGTTTCATATATCTTTAATTTTTCTTGCTTCCCTTTAAGAGGTTTTCTCGTTCCAGGTTTTATTGCTTTTTTTTAATTTTATTCAAAAAAGCTAGGAATCAAAACAGAGTTTTTTATTTAGTGGCCATCTGTCTTTTTGTGCAATATAATATGGTGGAAAACAAAGAAAACATGGTGACTAATTTCAACCTCTAACTTAACCCTAAAATTGCGAATTAAGATTTTTATAATGTATAGGTAATTATTAAGTATGAATACGTATACAATTTAGCTCTATGTGTCTCATAACCTCCAAAAAATTAAGCTGTAACGGACATGTGAACGGACAGTGTATTTCGAAAGTTATTCCTTAAAAATTAAGATATTTACACCTTCAAACAGATGCCACATCTTCGAATTAAGGATAAAGTTGTCAGTTCTAAAAAACCATTTAAAGAGCTATAATATATTTTCGTTTGTATTTTTAAGTACATAAAAACACGCATAAACAAGGATATTCGATAAAGCGGGCCTTTAAACTTTTATCTTTAATCTAAATACATTATAGATACTTTTAATAATACAACTAACTATAATGGAAATCGCATGCATAAAATGCAAAATGTTGCATTTAAAGCTGTGCATCCAATTAATAGACTGGCTGTCCTAGATGGTCTTTCTCATCATGGGTTAGTTTTACATACGTTATTATGACTAAGTACTTTTTGTCATTTAAAAGTGCAACTCGATTGGAAAATGAAAGATCCTAAAATTGCGAATTTAAATATAAATAAAAAGAGTTAAACCAAGTAGGATTCCCCTCAGCAAGGAAGCTATTTACGAAATAAGATAGGTTTGTTATTCCGAAGTAATGAAGAGAAGTCGCTACGCGTGGTGGAAGTGATTTATCACCTGATCTGTATTTATCCGACATAAGTATTAAGTCGCGAGGATATGAAAAAGAAAGATTGAGAGAAAGAGCCGTGGTTTCAATATTTTCCTGGTTTTCTGTACGTGTTTGTTGGGTAAATAAAAATTATATATATCATTCGCTCCACATAAATCTTCTACCTGGTCGCTCTTTAATTTTAACAAATTACGGTCTTTTATTAAACGAATTGAATCTACAATGTTCATAGACAAAAAGATACAGAACCATATAATACTATGGAGACAGTAGATGACCCTATTTGTTTATTTGATGTTACCAGTTTTTAAATAATCATAATATTCAAGGTATTTTGTTATCAGCCGATTTCGAATGAATAAAATATATATATACAAAATTTATTATTTTCAAAGTCGCGACATCTTTAAATTCGATCAGGCACAGCCCTTATCTGTAGCAATCTGATTTCCGATGCATTTATTTCACTTTGATTTTTATTTTATAGACCTAAGCTATATTCTTTGAATGTCTGTAACAAAGCCCAATTCTTAACGACGTAGTGATGTAATATAAGGATGTCGATCGTTCACTTTTAATACATCTTCACATATTATTACGTCTGTTGAAACCAGTCCTTACTCAGAAAATTCTTAAACGAAAACGAATATAAAAAGTTTTTAATTTAAAGTTGTTTTTTTAAACACGCGTTAAAATAATTTTGAATATAATAATGCGGTAGGATCCCTCAAGTCTTTCTGAAAGTGCTAAACTCATAATGTAACCCTTTTAATGTTTATGAAAATGTTGAATTCATAAATATACAAATGGAATAATTTATAGCACGGTATGTACGAATATTAAAAGAAAATAAATTAAAAGGGTTTTTTTCCCTAGAATATTTAGTAAAATAAATATATATAATATATCAAAAGATTTACGCGATCAAATCGAAAATTTTTGCTGTATGGAGGTATTAATTATTACTTCATTTTTTATTTAGTTGACGTAGTTATGTACATATATATATATATATACATATATATATATATATATATATATATATATATATATATATATATATATATAAAATAGCATTTACCCGCGGTTTCGCTCGCATGATTACAGTTACAAAATTATGGGGAGAAATTCAAACATCTAGCGCCCTCTAGAATGATTAAGAGAAATGAAATGTTAATTCTTTGTTTTTTTACTTGATGATTCTATATCATTCTTGATGAATCTTGATCATTTTTTCTCTAAATTAGGGTTAAAGAGAGTTATTTTGTTGCTTCTTTTTATTGTACACGTAGCGTTTAAAGAAATCATGTCGATCCGTTATTCCTTGTATACTTTTTCAATTCCGAATAATAATTTTCTCAAAAGAATGAGATTTTCCGGGATAAAAAATAGCTTGATGATATCATTTCCCGGCGCGCCAAATATCTCTGTACAAAAAAAAGTGTATATGTACACACACACCCACACAAGAGATGTATATGTATGTATGTATATATATATATATATATACATATATATATATATATATATATATATATATATATATATATATATATATATATATATATATATATTGATGAGGTTTTCGGAGATAACAATTTTCCACCCGCCGACAGAATTACTGTTAAAAATCACGTCGATCCATTACTCCGTCGCGACGTGAAAGAACACACTTTAACGTTTATGATATTAGGACTTATGGAAAAAGATTCACATACAAAAATTGACGCATGCAAATCCAACTTTAGCTTGTAGTGTTGTCAATTTAAAAGACATATAATGCAGTAAAATCAATGCAGTAAACATTGTAAACCATCAAAACTGTGTAGAAAAAACGGTTGATAATTATTTTTCTTATCACAGAGTAGTAACTGTGGTATGTTTGAAAATCGTTTCGTCTCTACTAGAAGTATATTTTAGAACTCCGCACCAGCGCTGGTATAGTATGGAAATTTCTTCGCTGCTTCTCCTCTAAAGACCAATCCCGGGTCAGCGTCGCCAGTGGAAACCGTCACGTAGTCTCGGCGCGCGTCTACGCAGAACGGAAATGGCCGTTCCTACGTTTCCTACGTTTCGCAAGCGCGCGCTCGGCGGCGGCGGGCGAGCGGCGCGAGTATGTGGGTCGCGTGACGTCAGCCGCGGCCTCTGCCGGGCGGCGCGGTGGCGCGGTGTCGCCTTCGAGTGCCGCCGGCGGCGCCGTTCCTTTTTTTACGCTATTCACTTTTCCGTTCTTAATTACGCCAAATTACGCAAATATAATAAATGCGAACGAAACACCTGGACGCTTCGGTTGCGTTGGGCGGAAATAGTATTGTTCGACGCGGTATTCGCACGGTTTAGGGCGCGGTATCCAATTTGGGATCGCCCGTTAAACAGCGGTGCAATTGAAAGTAGTCATCACGCTGTTTTTATTGCACTTAGTATAAAATATGTAAGTTTCCGTATCTATTGATTTGTGACAGCCGCTTAACACCCAAGAATTATAAGCTATCGTAACGAATATTCGGAAGAAATAGTGTTTTGCAAAACTAGGTAAAACAAGCACGAGTAAAACTCGAACGATAGGTTCCGTACACATTTAAATTAAATACAAATGTTAATTTTTCACAACATAAATGTATTGCCCACTGGGCACAAAAACATAGTGCATATTTACAAAATTATAAGATCTAAGATAATAGTTATAGTTTTCCTACAAAATTTGGGTGGGTTTCTAAATAAATAGTCTTTAGGTTAAATAGTTTCGGAAATAAGAGGGGGGGAAGGGGGTGTGGTTGCCGTACTTTTCAGTATTCCTCTGAAGATATACTACCTAAAATTGTGAAAAAAAATTTTGAAACGATTAACCACAAACTACATAAGAAAAAAAGCCAAAAAAGTAAATACTTCATTTTCCCCTTTTAAAATTTTCATATAAATATTTTTGAGTGTTATCTACTGAGCTGTGATTAGGTTAATATACTTTATAACTATTAAATTTTATTAATATTTATTACTATGCCAAATACTATTTCTACTTCTTCGTCAAGCAGTATCTGAGAGAAACGGCTCTGACAGAGACGACACGTGAGTGATCTTATAATACTGAAACTGTGTTTTCATAAATACGTACAAATATAATATTAGACGAATCTTGAAACGATGTACTACATACTACATAAGAACCGAGAAAAATATTAAGTACTATTTCTACTTCTTCGTCAAACGGTTTCTGAGAAAAACGCTGTGGCAAACAGACGAACAGACACGTGAGTGGTTTTATATTACTAAAACTGTGTTTTCATATTTATGTACAAATATGTGTAAAATATAAACTTACTGCAACCAAATCTAAAAGATGGACTAAGTCTAGATCTTTCAAGTAAACTTTCTATAAAATGGGTTTAACAGAAAGACAGTTCTAAGTGATAGAATTTTCTGAAACATTGGGATAACAGATAAGGATTAGACTTCTTAATGTACGCAGGAAATGAATCCAAGTCTGATTAATTATGAATAATGGAAGCGATGTTTCAGATAAATAAGAGTTTATAATTATTATATATTTTTCATATTTAAATGATGAGTGCAATGATTTTCTTGTTTTTTTCTTTTTTGCCAATGTCACTGACTTACATTCGGGTTTTTAATTTCTTTTTTAAATTGTCAGTTTCCAGCTTTATAAATTTTTCACGTTCCGTACTTTATACAGTTTTCACTTTCCCCTTATTTTTTTACTGTTTCCGTAATGTGACCAAATCTAGGAAGACCATTTTGTAGCCAGACTGCATATTCATTTAATTCGTTATATGAAAGCATGTTTCTCGATGTTATCCTTCAATGAAACCGCCCATAAAATTTTCTTCTCACAGCTGCTACAGGGCGTGTAATAGCAAATAAATTCTTTCTTCTGTTATGCGCTGAAGCTGCATGTCATAAAAATACCTCGCCATCTACAGTAAATTAATATTTTATTTGAAAATGCTCGCTCTAGATTGTTTGTTCGATTGTTTGTGTTCCTATTACATAATTTTTAAATTACCTGTGGGTTGTCCTTAAAACTAATCCCATGGGGTGTTCTTAAAATTTAAAATTTAAAAATAAGAAAAATTCAACACAAAATACAACTCAAATAATTTTTAATTTAACATAGGTCGTCACTGTAGTTATGTATGTATATACTGAACAAATAACTACCAAGCCCTTTTTGAGTCAAATTCGAAACGTACGTGACCTTTTGTGTTTATTTACACTTTAATTAACTGCGTATAAATAAGAAATTACCTTTTTTTTAGAAACAAGTTTTCATGAAAACTCAATCGTGTCAACGATTCTAATCCCAAATTTTAAGCCTTACATTTCAAATTTGAGGCAGATGCATGCGAAGCGCCCGTCCATTCTGAAGTTTTCGCCCTTTTGAAGAAGCCGCACGAGTCAGTGACTCACGAGTCATTGACTCATATTCAGAATACCTTTGTGGACAGAGTTTAGAATAGACTTCATTTGTAACAAAACAGCCCTAAGTTTCAAAGCCTCATAAGTCAATAAACTTGGAACACAACAATTATTGAAAACCTAAGATCATTGTTTAAATCCAGATCGTTGAATTCAACGCAGGAGAATGGATTCTACTTGAAGAGGAATGTTGATTGACCACAAATTCTCGTTTTCTTGAATTGAGATATTAAGAGACGTAGATTTTAAGGGCATCTACTATATCAACATATAATCTTCTGATTTATCTCACTACAATCTTCTGATTACGATATTCTGATTTATCTTACTGACAACCAAGCAACCTGCGCATAATACTTAGCGTAGAAAATCTTATTTAGTTTATAATATTTAAAATTGTAATTAAGAATACAAAATGCATCAAAATGAAGATGTGTAAATGAATATTAATGTTAATTTAGCTATTTGAAACTTATGTATAGGAATAACTGTCGAAAAATCCAGGCAAGTAAGATGTCCGAGTCTTTTACTTACATGATCTCAAGTCTTACTTACCTCGCTTTACCAACAGTTCTTTACTGTTCATAAGTTTCAAATAGCTAAATTAAACGTTAACATCCATTTCTTTATCTTCATTTTGATGCATTTTTTTATTCTTAACTACAATTTTAGATATCATAAACTAAACAAGATTTTCTACATTAAGTATTAAGTGCAGCTTGCTTGGTTGTCTAGAAAGATAAATTAGAAAATCATATGTTTATATAATAGATGCCCTTAAAATCTATGACTCTTAACATCTCAATTAAATAATAAACTAAATACATTTTTTATGAGAAAACATAATTGAATAAAAGGAAAGTTTCCCGGAAACATAATTATATCCTTTTCATTAAAATATATCGACTCTGGAACTGTTTTCTGGATATCATTTAGAATTCTTACCTTTTCTTTTATCGAATCGTTCATACAGTATACTGATTCATTAATCCAACTATCAGAGAGTAAATAACCGACTCTTACTAACTGCTAAGCCAACTGTTAAAAAATAAATAAGCTAACTTAATATGGAGACACTCAAAAGTTTTGTACAAAATAGAACAACGCGGTGATCTTTTGCGGGAGCCCTACGTCTTTCAGGGCTTTGTGGGCAATAACTTATCTGCATTGATGTAGAAAGGGTTAGCAGAAAACTTTAGTAGATTAACTTTTCTTACAATTTTACTACAAATTTAGT
Organism: Druceiella hillmani; assembly: GCA_039881145.1. Taxonomy (NCBI): domain Eukaryota; kingdom Metazoa; phylum Arthropoda; class Insecta; order Lepidoptera; family Hepialidae; genus Druceiella; species Druceiella hillmani. The sequence goes on along the minus strand of JAYKKI010000033.1, from coordinate 21,045,495 downwards.
CTGTTTTTACATATTATGTATAACCTCTATTCTAGTATATATAACTTGTTTATCTTTTTCTGGGATCAAATAAATATTCTTGCTCAAGGAATCTTCCTCAAGCATACAATGATGCCTCTGTTCAAAAGTACCTAATTTATTGCTAAATCTGTGGTAATAAAGTGATACAACTATGCTTTAAAAGGTTGAAGAAATTGATTGTGTTACTAAATCTTTATATGTTCAACATACCTGCTTCACGATTTAGTGGTCACTGCACGTTAGCTTTAAGCGGTCTCGGTTTCTGAACGATAACTTGGATTTATTTCTGTGCCAAGTTTCTTTATTCACATGTTATTGAATACAAATATGCTCGGCTTTATTAATATTCCAATAAAGCGGAAGCACTATACATAGCATTCTGTCATCAGTCGACCTCCGTAGGGTTCATAGAACTGCGTTTTCCTCGTTAGCTTCCTCGTTCCGAAATCTTCGACGCGGTCGATGTTTTTGTTTATCGACGGTATTACTAATTTCGTCGGTTTCGGTACTCGGGTGTGACCTCCGGCGAGGCGGCCCGTACCTTCGTACACGCGAGGCGTGCCGCCGTCTGCCCCGTTGGTAAACACCGTTGCGCAATCTTGAAATGTGTTTACTACGGCGCGCATTGGCTCTTTTTGAGCGGACGCTCGTGAAGATGTCATGCGATTTGCGTGTCGACACCTTATTAATATTTCGATTTTCTACAATACGAGTTGCTATCTATTGATGAGCGAGCGGTGTAGGAAAATATTCCATATCAAATCGGTTGTATGCTTTATAATATAAACCAAAGTAAATAGTAGATTATGTGTATGAAGTATTAACTACTGGCAAATTCTCCGGGAATAAATAGTTTCCGTTATAGCTAAAATTGTATAGCAATTAATTTAGTAATTTCTAAATTTGGACGGAACAAATAAACGACGTTAATAAGTGCAATGTAGACGCAAACGTCGGAAGTCTTGGTCCGAAAAAGAATGCTGGAAAATGAACGTCGGAAGCCTTGGTCCGAAAAAGAATGCTGGAAAATGAACGTCGGAAGCCTTGGTCCGAAAAAGAATGCTGGAAAATGAACGTCGGAAGCCTTGGTCCGAAAAAGAATGCTGGAAAAATTAATGATAATATAACTCGTGTTTCTATATTATTTTTCTCCAGAAAATGGCGCTTTGTAATAAATAGCGCTTTGTAATAAATATTGATTATGAATTTCATTCCTTTCATTTATTTATATTATATATCTTAATCTATATCCTGTATATATATCCTTAATATATATTTATCTTAATCTATATCCTGTCTGAATAAGAAGCAGAATAAAGATAAAGATGTTTATGTACAAACACAATAGATGTGTGGCCGTCATAGTACACTTATCCCGATGAGAGCAGTATCTTTATCTCATTTTTATTCAAAAATATATACACGCACACACACACGCACGCACGCGCGCGTACACACACGCGCTCACACACACGCGCGCACACAAACCTATGTATGTGTGTATATATATATATATATATATATATATACACATACACACACACTCACAAATATATAAAGTGCGCCTTTCTATACCTAGCAGATCGAAATCTTTTCTATGCTCCATCCATATTTCTTCCCTAAGGTAACGCTGTTTTGTTTTTCTTTTATTTAATTTTATATGAATTCCGTGTTTTTTTGATATTTTTATCTATATACTTATCATTATTCTGTTTCATAAGCGTTAAATAGCTTTTACCAATAATTTAAAGCCTACCGCGGTGCTTGTTTTTCTCACTTCATTCCTTGTGGTTGGTTGTAAAAGATTGCTCTGGCATATAAGTCTGCTTCTATATGCTTAGTTTTCTAAATTGACAGTAAAATTTCATAAATAAAAAAGTAAAATTATATAAGTAAATAGAATACAAAGTAAGACAGATGGCGTTTGGAGCGACGATGCGGCGGTGAAGCTACACGACTTGGCCACAGCTACTGTGCGTCAAGGGTAAATGCCAATCACGGAACAGCCGATGTCTTTAAACTCGTTGGAGGTTATCTCTTAGTCTTACGATACGAGGAGTGAGCCCTAGCGCGCGCCTTGGACTATCTGCCCGCTATGCGTCCGCAATAGGCGCAATAGCGACATGCGCTGGCACTCGGCTCCGATTTTGGGCCGGCCTAACGCTTCTCGCGCTTCAATTGTATGCTATAAGTCTGCGTTAATAAATTCATATTGTTATTACGCGGAAAATTCTGAATCACTTTCCGTATATCTGGAGTTATGCTACCTAAAGGTGAAGTCAGCGGAATCAGATCAAAATTACAATTCTAAAGCGCGTACCAAAACAAAACTGGGACACGTGCACTTTACCAAAAATTAATGTTTCACTGCTTTCGTTTATTTACTTGAAAGAACATTTATATTTAATATCGTTTTGGTTTGTTACAAAAAATCGTTTATTATTTATTTTTACAAAAAAAAGATTTACAAAATTTACACTTTTTTGTAACGAATAATTTATTATTGTTTTTTTCTCGATTTGATTACTATTTTTTCGTTATTAAACACATAATTATATAGATAAATAAAATAGAATTGTCTGTCTGTGAATTTTCAGCTTCCAAATGTGCTTTTTTTTCTTTTGCATATTCTAAAATGAATCTAATGCTAAAAATGTTTGTTTTTGTCGGTCTGTCTGTAGGAATGAATTTAACTCGAAAACTACTCAAACTATTAACCCTGAGATTAATTTAATTTTTGTTTCATCGTGACATCTTGAACGATTCTGAAGTTATAATGGTGTAAAGATTATATAGAAAATTCACGCGGGAGCGGGCAGGGGAACGGGAGTGCAAGAGCGCAAGTCGACCCGCGCGGGATTTAAACTAAATTAATTATTTCTATAAAAAATTGTATAAGAGAATAAAATAGACGCATTCGGAATTCCATGCGGACGAAGTCGCAAGGCACCACTAGTATATAAATAAGGACATAAGTTATGAAATATTAAATATAAAAAACTATGAAAACGTAAAAAAATGAGGAAATTGCCTGAGAAGTTATTTGAAATTTGATAGCCGATTATTAGTCGTTAAAACACTTTTGAAGTCGAATTTACTGACTGTTAAAAAAGTGAGCAGTCTTTCATTAAAAAAAAATTAAGAAAAAGTTAAAAATTCACTTTAATTGAAAATATGATTATAATACACCACTGGGCATATAATTGTACGTGTTCCATATTTAGAGTGTATAAGGTAGTTAGGTAGTTATGATAGATGAATATTTTTAATACGGGAGAAGCAATTAATTAGTATAAGTAGCAAATAAACTTTTTTAGAGACAAAAAAAACACACAGCCCAGCGATCGCACGGATGACACATGGGACATAAGTTCGTGCGATCGGAAGTGAAAAGCTGGTTACCTTCCATTTCGTGTCTCGCACTATCGTGAGGTATTTTGGGATATCTCCGATATTATATAATTCGTCTCCATCATGGTGACTGGAAGCTGCAACATACGTCATTATAGATAAATAAATAAACTCGCAAAGGACACATTCTGTGATTCGATGAGTATGAAGTTTTTTCTGATATATGTTTCTCATCAATTTTTAAACATTTCCTAACTAATCACATCGATGTGCAGACTTTAATGTTACTGTAACCGCATCAAGCAACAAAAAAATTAACAAATACATCTTACGATTCACGGAGCCGGAACCAACTTCCTATAACTGCAATACGCGCATCATCCAACGCATGCTCTAGTACTAGGAGTTGGCACTGAACATAATGACCGAGTGTTAGAGCGTTATGCCGCCGAGTGCAAAGATCCCTGGCGCGAGTCCAAGAATGAATCAAAAATTGTATCAACCAATTTCGAATCGAATTCGTTGGAGGTCGACAGAGATACTGCTGTTTTTTCAATGTTTTAAGAATATTGTGATTATCATTATTTACAACTTCTGTATTTGTAAACACACTTAATTCAGTCATTAATTTTTTTTTTCAAATAAAGTGGTTCCACAACTTACAATTTCAATGCGTAGAGCATGCTAGTATAAAATAGACAAAAAAATGGTTAAATGTGTTTCTGGCAACGACTAAATTATGGTTCTACAGTCATTTTTCAATACACACACAAATATATATATATATATATATATATATATATATATATATATATATATATATATATATATATATGTTATAAATTCTTATGGCGTGTTCTTAAGTGTCCAAGAGGTGTCTGTATTAGGGTTCTAATACCACGTCAGTCGCGATTCGTTTTCTGTATGTTTTTCAATTAAATATTGCAAAATGTATTTTAAAATTACGTATTAATTTATCGTAAGTACAATAGTAATAGCGCGATCACCCATTAATTTCCATTTGCGTTATTTTTGCATAAACAAAAGTTTTTTATAGTTCCAAAACTTGTGAAGTTGGATTACTCAAAATGATCTGATGGAATTATAAGGGTTCGGACTTCCGTACCCTGAAGAAATTAATATAGTGATCAATAAACAGAACCTTTAATTGCAAACAGACAAAACGAGCCGTGAAATATTGAAATACGTATTGATTTGTATTCTAAAGTCGTCAATCGAAAATCAGCAAAAGAAGTTGAAGTGAAACATATCGGGTTAAGTATAATTCAGTGCGTAAACCATCGGGGATCGCGATCGGATGTTGATACATGCATGTAGTATACAATCTATAAAATAAACAAGGAAGGCAAAGAGAGGAAAATTATCTTGAAAGAAAATATGTATTTTTCCTCTTTTAATTTTCTGAAAAAGAAACTTAAAGTTTATTTTAACTAATGTTATCGTATGTGAGAACCCATTTCATTTTCCTCTTAATGAATATTCACAAAAACACGTGTCAAATAAACTGCCTGTTATTCGATTGTTAAATTTAATCAAAACTGCTATGATGATTGTGTAGCTGAGAAGCATTGCTCGAAGCAGTAACCCAAATACCAATAGCAACATCGTCAACGTAGTTTATCTTCTATACTGTAAACATTGTAAAGACGGTAATTACAAAAACAAAGTTAATTATGACGCCGAAAGAGAAAAGAATGAGGGTCGTCGTCGCGTGAGACGTGCGCGTGCGCATCTCCGGAGTCGGTCGATCTAGAATATAAGCCTGACGTGATCGCAGATAATTGACACCATTGTGCAGGTAGCTATAGATAAGTAACTCATCGTACGTTACATGGAGTGTTTGAGGCTCACAGGTAGGTCCTAAAACCTACACCGGCAATAGCATCCAACCCTAAAATATGTAATATTTATTAAATTTTTTTATTTTATATCAAAACACACCTTACGTCTTGTTTCTTCATGTCATCAAAGAGCGACCAATGTTATAACTTTTAACATCTAGAGCAGGGTTCCCCAACCTTTTTTTTTGTTGAGGCTCCCCGGACTATAAATTATATTTTCATGCCCCCCCTTTACTTTTTCATGGCCCCCCTTTGATTTAGTATATTAAATAAAAATGGTAACTGAAGTTTGTAAATACACAAACTTACCTTTTAACAGTGAGACACAATAATTTTACACACTCAAATTGATTTCTCAACAAAAAATGTACGCCAATACAATAGTGAATATGATATTTAATTTCATTAATTTTATGCATGTAAATTAAATATTACATTGTAATGTTATTTGTTAATGTTGTTTGTATATTTTTTGTTTTTTCTTTCTAAAATGCAAACGCTTTCCGCCCCCCTTGACATCTCTCTATGCCCCCCTTGGGAGGCGCGCCCCCTTGGTTGGAAACTCCTGTTCTAGAGCATCCCTACAAAATGCAAATTAGTTTTTCACTTTGTTCCAAGTGAATTTCTTTGAAGTAGAATCGGTTTTTTGGGAAAAATTATCTTTTATTTTGTAATAAAGAACCAACCACTCTGTGTATATTATGAAAAATACTATCTTTAGAGTAGCACTTTAAAGTTTTAATAAAAATAATCTTTTGTCTGAACCCTGAAGGCAATTCTCAAAATAAGCTACTTATAGCAAGAAATTAAAAAGAGAGTCGTGACGACTTAATAAATTCCCTTCTTCTCAAAAGTTATCTAAACCTGTTATTTACTTTTAGGAAAATACAACTAATGAAAATGTGAGAAAAAAATTTCGAGGCATTTTTCATGACGATAAAATAAATATCACTTCGAGGATTTATTATAATTCTAAATATAAAAGAAACTTCACAAAAAATCATTCATAACTAATGTTTCATTGTGTATCAGAACTAAATTATACTTGAACGAAAGAATCTTAGCTCCTCAAAGAGATATTTTTGCAAGATACTAAAGAAGCAGGAAGAGTGTCTGATCAAATTTGCGATGGAAATACGTTGTTAATAAACAATCACCGAATCGTAAAAAATAAAGATAGTAGCATCGGACTGCAATAAATAGGAACGCCATGATCTTTAGAGAAAGTCAGCAGAACACCACAGATTGAAGAACCAGCAGCGTTAATGGTGAAAACCCCGAAAATTGACAATCGTTTCAAAATTTATCCCCATCACATCTAGAAACCAATTATTTTCAATAAAACATGTTTCATTTTTTTTAATACCCTTTCACTAGAATGAAAAAAATAGCAATTTCAAATGATTTCATCATTCTACCCGTCCTTGCCTTTATCAGAAGACAAGAATGACCTTAAAAGCAGCCCGTTTGAGGATCACAAATTCTTAATTTGCTTTAGATGAGAAATTATCTCAAAAAGTAAAATTAAGGAGTATTCTCGATTCTTATGGTGTTTTATACTGAAAAACATAAAAAGAGCAAAACAATAAAAACGTTTCCGTTGCAGAAATCATTTAAGATTAAGATAAAAAGAAAACACATAAAAACAAACAAGAAACATCCTGGATATATAAACCGGTTTGTTCTGCAACACATATAATAATAGAAAAGATGAGGAAAAAACTCAACTCTAATGAGTTTAATTTAACCTTCCGTAATAGTTTACCATTAAATGGAAGCTTAAGACTGGAACACGCCGTATCTAACAACAACAAAGAAATGACCCTACGGCCGTGGAACTCTTCTGTTCAGCCGCGACTGAAAAAAGACTGAACCGCCTTGAGATGCATCTAAGTACATTGAACCTAGCCAGGACTATCTCGACGCTGTGGAATATAGAGGTAACTGCCCTAGAGTCCTGGCATTTTTAATCTGTCTATTTAGTTTTAAGACCGGCTTTGCCCGCGGCTTCGCTCGAGTGAATATTCATGACGTCTTGTTGGCGTCAGTGACACTTGTTAGTTAAAATTTTATTTATCGGTGAATACTTGGATATGCAAGCGAATGAATTTAGCATAAACTTCAGCAAACATAACCTGCTAATAAAACAAACATCCAGTCATTATTTATAATGTAAAAGAAGTGAAAAGTTGTCTATTTGTCTGTTTGTTTGTCTTTATTTTACACTTAAACGGTCTGACGAATGTCAATTAAATTTTGCATGTAGGTAATATACGAGTACATCCTAGATTAGAACATATCTTATATATTAGTACGATTTATAAAACAATAAAAGTGAAAGATTGTTACTATTCGTTTTTTTTTGTTTACCACAATGAATTATGAAAGTGGCTCATGGAAATTATTTTCAAAATAATACTTCTTAACTACATAACTGGCTTGATTGAAACCTTTGCTTCTTTAAAAAACAAGTTTTAAAGAATCAAGTTTAAAAGAAAACAAGTTTAAAAGAATTATTTCTTTGAAAAAACAAGTTTTTTACTTTTACCTAATATCAGTTAGAAATGTTATGAGTTTGAATATTTCTATTTAATTTTGTTTTATGTCTTTTTTTGTGTGCGGTGTAATCGAACAGGGAAAAAGGGCTAAGTGTGTCTCGAAATAGATAGAAAGTAGAGATCTGTTTCCGTTTATATTTATTGAACTTGTTGATGCTAGCTAACTAAAGCAATTCTAATTGAAACGTCTAATCTTATACTTCGCATTTATAACTTCTTTTCAAATGCATTGTTTATTAATTATAAGTACACTTCACATCACTTTGAATCCTAATGTTTATGATAATTAAAAATAGAACTTTAATAAAATTCAGGAAATAACTGTTCAATAACATCCCACATAATGTGATAAATAAAAGTATTTTTTTCGCCCATACTTTACGTAGATAGGAGGAACGTACGGTACAATACAAAATAAACTACCAAGCACGAGTGGAACTCGCGAAACGAGGGTTCCCTAGATATTTACACGCTTATAAATATTTTAGGGTACATAGTATTTCTATTCAACTATTTACAAATATTAAAAATTAAAATGGCTTTGACGGACCGATGGATAGACGCGTTCCGTATTTTCTTTCGAGGTACGAAATTCTAAAAAAAGCTAATATTTTACTCCCCATTTGAAGCATATCCAAGCACTTGGAACTGTGAAGCTGTGACAGAAGGACATGACAAGATTTTAAGGAATCATTGTTTTATTAGGAACCCTAAAAAGGTCCTCTTAAAGAATGAAAACTACATATATGTATATACACCGTCTGTCTATGGTAGTTTCGTAACTTCTTTCCTATTCGATATGAATATATAAATATATATTAGATACATTGAATAAGTTGATTTAAAATAATTATCTTAATTGATGATCCAAGAAATAATATTTCGAAATTGCTTTTGTAAGGATCCTAATTATCACGAAATTATTTTAAGTTGAGACCAAACGGAATTATTTTAATTGAATTTTTACATTGAAATCAACATTGAAATAATTTTAATGATAATTAATATAAATACTCGTTTCCAATAATCGGAATCGCCGAAAGTAATAGTGATTGTTTTACGTACCTTCCTTTTTCATTAATTAAAAATTATTCTAAAAGTCGTCGTCTCGTGATGTTTTAAAGTCTTTGTGAAACATATTGATTAAACATATTAATTTTATTCATTACGTGGTGATATTATATTTATGTTTACAATTTTCGGAAACAACACGAGGCAGTTTAAAAAGTGCATATAACCCTTTATCTTCACCCTTGTTGTACCTTTGGAGACATTTCGTAAGAGATAAGAACCTATATTTTTAAGGGTAAATTATATTTCTTAACATGTTTAAAGAATTACACACTCTACTATCATTCAATATGTTTTACAGTATACTAATTAACAAAATTGTTTAGCTAGACGGAGGGATAAGGAAGGGAATGAAATTGTATATTGAATAATTTTGAAAAATGTAATATCCGGATCTGAATAGGAGTCAAAACAACATTTCTTTTTAAAATCGTAGTCTGTTTCTGCATCTGCTTATTCGTTTGTTTGTTACAACGACACGCAAACATTAAGACCTTTGTCTTCTATTGGAATGATGCTTTGACTTTCGATCAAAATCTACGCTATTTCTTGCACCGATCGAATATTCCTAAACAAGTTTTTTGTTTGTTTTTTTTTAATATTCCTAATAACTAATAAGTTCTTATGTGTTAATAAAGGGCTGCGCAAGTTTTAGAACTGATGAAAATAATATTTCGAAACTGTTAGAGCGAATTTATTTAAAATTCAAGCTGAGACAGAGATTACTTTTATCTTAATAAAGGATACTTTTAAGACCCACTAATTATTGTTAGAGAAAAACTCTGACTTAGGAGAGAAATAAAATGTTGAATTCTTTATTTAGAAAATACATATTTTATATTGATCAGATATATTTTCAACTACGATTCGGTAAGAGTGCAACTATAACTAAACCACTGTAACTATAACTAACGCACGGACTGATAGAATCATTTGTGAAAATTAGCTACAAATAAACCCATATATTTAGTTTCATATATTGATAATCGGAGGAAAAATTTAATCTATTGACTCGACTTGATGAAGGACTACAAAAAAGCATACCGTTTACTTCATCCGTTTAACATAATGTACTCGTATATCCCGAATAGATCCCGGTTTTCAATAACTTTCGTCTCTCATTGAACATAATTCTGTACTTTAAAGACGTATCCACCCAAACCTCCTCAGGGCTTCGGCAAGAGCACGACACAGCTTATATTAAATAAACACTAACACATACAATGCATTCATGATTCAGTACACAAACGTGCATATTACGCTACGCTACACGTCTATATTGAAATCTACCCCCGCAAATCGCCTCCAAGGGGAGGTATAAAACATTCTCTGAAACAGAGTGGGGGTTGCAGTGGGAGTTAGACAAAGCATGAGGGAAGGTAGAGGAAGGTTAGAGTGCAAGACCCGAGTCTGCACTGCGCCCGGAGTGACCTGCGAGGGTAGTGACCGCTGTGCTACGTCTTGCGCAGAGATGGGCTAGTTAGCTCGGAATACGGAGAATCGTAGCGCGATAACTGTCAGTTAGCAAAGAGTGAACTTTTAGTGATGTGAAAGTTTTAAACTTTGCTTTTTAAAAGGCTTGTATTTTAACCAGTATATTTGATTATTTAATTAATTTTTTTTGAGAATTCAATTCTTGACTGACTTGTAAAATAATTTTTAAATACAAATAGAACACGAATTACGAGTATTTCGTACACACTTAGCACATAAAATTATAAATATTTAAGGGTATTTAAAGTTTTTTTTTAATCAATTTACAAATATTAACATTATTTTTTACCGTATAAAATTGTCCCTTTCACAGGCACAAAGATATCGTGAAATTCTCAAGATCTAGAATCATCAGTATAAACTTCATCACCATGATTTTAGGTTCAGAAGTATCACAAGTAGGTTGGGAGGATTTATTTCTTTGCATATTTTTCAGCATATTTTGGGAAATATATTTATATATTTTATCAATATGCCAATTTTCAAGTTTCTATGTCAAGCAATTTCTGAGAAACAGAAATTGCTTGACAGCTGTAATGAACAGCTGTAATGAACAGACACGTCCCGTGTCTGTTCGTCGGTCAGTATTACTAAAACTTAAAATTATAAAAATAAAAAAACTGGTGTGTGCCAATAACCACACGATAGAAGTGAAAACTAAAATATAAAATACAATAACATACGCGTATTACATTAAACAACTCTCAATTAAAATATTAAACACTAACTATATAAACTTGAAATATTACACTGATTATATATAATAGCGTATTAAATTATACTCAAATAAAATATTAATAAAACGTAATCCTTGAAACGATGTACTCCATGTTAGACAGTGAATTCGCTTGGGCCGATGCCGAAGGGCGCCGAGTTTACCTGATTCAGCGTCACAGACCCAAGTGTGACGATTTAGTTACTTTCACTAATGAGAAAAAGTGCGCATAGTGCGCCTAAAGAAGTTTTCACTTCAGAAATATATTTTTGTAATTCTTAAAAAAAGTAAGAAATTTTCACTACAAAAATATATTTCTCGTATTATTGAAATGTTCATCAAAATATGAATATCAAGAAAGAAAGTAAAGATCTGTCACTTATTAATCGAAACACAATGAGATAAACGAAATCTGAACTAAGGTGTACAATAATTGATTAAAATAGTGATACAGTATAGTGATACAGTATATAATGATAGGTTCAGTACGCAGAATGTTGTCTTCTTTTATTGTGATTATAGAATAACGAGAAGAATTTTAATGGGTTTATAAAACTATGTATATATGTAAGTAGCTATGTATGTCTGTAGAATACTACTTAAATAAAAATAACTGAACAGATATTGCAAATAAGGTATCAAACAATTTATCTCAACTACGTAAATAATGTCTTTTGTGGTCTTCCTGATTTTTTCTTTCCCACTTGTTTGGCACATATAATTTTTCCAGTAAAAAAAATGTTAATGAATTAATTTATCTATATGTTTATATATTTCCCTGTACAGCCCCACAATCTCTAAATAAAAACAAACAAAATTTGTTATTATTTTTAAATATGGTACTGTTCCTTTTCGTACCATAATTTTAATTCTAACACTTAATATCAGAGCTTTTTATGCAAAATAATATCACGAAAAAAGGATAACACAAAACAAAATGAAAATATTGTTCTTCATGTATCTACATGATCATAATATTCTTCTCCTATCTCATTTTCCTCTTTATGCATGTAAGGTAATTAAATTGCGCATACATTCGTAAAGAGGAGATGGATGAGAATATCTGTAACCGCGGTACAAATAAAACCGCCGTCCGCGGTGGCTAATTTTCCGGGCGGTCGCCTCGCTCGGCTACCTGCAGTGGAAAGCTTTTCCATTTCCCGGGGTCGACGCTCCAGACGCCGCTGCCGCGGGCGGAACGAGTTTTCATTATGCATTTTCGCGGAAAGTTGTGTCGAGAGAGTGGAACGAAATGACAGTGTGGTTCTTTATTTATGTACATAACTAGCTGTGTGTTTATGTGTACATATATTTTTCTTAAAGACTTAGTGATATTTAGTATCAGCTTTGAAGAAACAGGCTAAATTATAATATATTTCCACGGTTCACACGAAATCATGAAAAATGAAATAAAATCGCCGTTCTATTTAGACTACTTGTGAAATATGTAATATCTGTAACAAGTTCACTTTAGAAAAAGGGAATTTTTTATTGTTTTTCATTACTTAATTAGAAGAAATACTGATGGTTTATATAGGCTTCTATTTAAAAAAAATCGGCGTACACATATTTTTCCACACAAATTACATTTTTGTGGCCAATCATTTCCTCTAGTCTTTTCTATTTAATTTGCATTATTTTTCAATAAACATTTAAAACTGAAATAAAAATTCTGTCAAATATTAAAAATAAAAAGCAAGGAAATGTCAAAAAAGGGAAAACGTCCACCGTTTTCCCTTTTTTACGGTTGTTCAGTCTTATCATTTTTTAAATAGTTTTATTTAATGCGGGTGACTTAGAACTGTTAAATACGTTGTTTTTATGACTATGTTTGATTAAAAGAAATAAAGAGAAATGTTCACTTTGCTATTGGGTTATTAAACTTTATATTTTCGCTTTTTAGGGTTTCGTATCTCGAAATGAGAAAGGGAACCCTTATCATATAATTCACATGTCCGTCTTTCCATTTGTCACAGCCGTTTTTCGCAGAATCCGTTTCACGTAGAAACTTGAAATTGGGCATTGTTGCACGGGTTAACCCCATATATCTTAATAGGTAACCCTCGGGGTGGGGGGGGGTGTCAAATTAAGTTATCGAATTTTTATGCAACAAACTAAATGTGCATCCACACTTTATTTCCTTAACCATATGAAGCTAAAACTATCAAAAGACAGATTTTTTACAAGTCTACGAAGAAAACTGTTGTAAACTAAAACTGTAGAAAACTGTTGCAAGTTGTAAGAAAACAAAAAAACAATGGCTCTCGATGCCTCTACTAATTATATTCGGTATTTTTAAACAAGTATTATTATTGCACTAGGAATTTCATGGTAGGGACTAGTTGTAACAAAAAAAAGTAATTTCACTTCAAACCCAATGCGCGAACCAGACTCGTAATTAGCCGGTTTTATTTATATAATCATTATGTACGGTTAGTAATTTTCCAAAACACACTAAAATAATGGATATCTGTATACAAACTTTTATACCTCTAACTTCAATTATTTCGAAACTCGAATCGAATTTTCCACCCCATTTTCACATCTTTAGGGGAAATTTCGAAAAATCTTATCATATCGAACTCCTAGAAGCCAAAAGAAATTTAGATGCCAAAATTCGTGTTCGTAGGCTTTGTAGTCCTGTAGCTTTCATTATGACTCAGTTTTGCCATTTCTAGAAGATAAAAAAAACAATTTTAAGACAAAATTTGCTTCTTTTCTTCAGGTGATAAAAACAAAATAACATAAAAGTGTTTTTTAATTACTGCGAATATAAAAATGATTATATGTATAATAATTACAAATATGTTCAAAGTTTAAAATTTCCTTACGCACATCGTATGATGATAATTTTAGGTGTGTTATGAAAAAATGATGGGAGTGAAATTTTGAAAATACAACACGAAGTTGGCATGATGCAACAAAAAATCGACACCGTGAAGTTGCTCACTAAATTTATATTTACATAGTTTATTTCACAAATAAGTAGTCCACCATTTTATTTTTCTGCCTGTTATTTGGAAACTATCTGGCAGACGATTGGCTTACAAAGGAAAAATATATTGGTGGATAACTCATCTATCAAATAAATTTTAAATTTTAATTTGTAAAATTTAATTATCTGATTGAATTTACATTTTATCAATCGTGTTTATAATCAAGCTCCAATCCTTTTATTGTTTTATTTCCATTAATTATTTGCGTGCTAAATAAAGTTATTCTTGTATTATGCCAAAGAAGCATAACTTCTAGCGCGCGTACATAAGTACACACAATGTTTTTTTGTTTTAGTATATCTCATTTTATACTACGCGAAAGCAAATAGATCGCGACACTCTGGTGACGAAAGTTGAATGTGATCTTCGCCATTGTCAACATTTCAACACGTCTGTTAGGTGGTGTATTGTTTCGTAATGTAGAATCAGATGCTGGTCCAAGAGTCCAATAACGAAACGCTTTCTGATCCTATATTTGTTTCGTATATATTATCTAGCTACTTGTTAAACAATCCTTTTGTTTATTTTTGATATCCATCTAAAACTAAAAACGAAACCAACGAAAATAATTTTGAGGTTATAGAAATACAATGAAATATTTAAAAAGGATAATATTTTTTAAAATATAAAAACAAAACAGTTTCAGAATTCATAATTAGATAAGGGAAAAATACAGTTTGGGATTATAATCCCATTGAATATATTTTGCGTTTATTTTTGCCAATAGCCCACCTGAAGATGTTGTAATACAACGAAACCTAGGTCGTAGTAAAGAACTTAAAGAAGGTAGAAATAATACTACATCACGTAGTTTCATTTAATTATAATCCTAAATAAAAATGCTATCTTTTTAGATGTTGTATTTGTAACATATCAAAAATTATTAATATGAAATAAACATAATAAAAACTAGTGGCCCCCTGTGATCGAAATTTAACCATAATGTACTTACCTACTCCTTTTATTGAAAATACTAATAGGTAGACGAGAGTAAGTCAAGTGAGATTGCTGCTACAAAATTTTCTTTTTTTGTGTTTTATATATTAATGAAATACAGCTTGCTTAATATACGCCATTTGCAACAGGCGTATATTAAGCAAACTGTATTTCACTAATATATAAAACACATATCTCTAATACACAAAAGACAAAATAAACACTTTTGGCTTGACATACACTCCACATACTATTGAAAAAGGAACATTTGAAATCGCACTAAATTCATAGCTCGAAACTCATTCAGTCAATCTAACATTTTAAAATTCATTGGCGATATTTCTACTCTGTGCGACTGTTTGACCACAAACTATTTATGTGTTTGACATTGACAGTGTGAAAGTAAACAACGAACCTTTTAATGTATTTGTAATATATAATTTAATGTCTTTGTAACACATTATGTATAAATTTCTGTCACAATTAAATGAAACTACGTGATGTAGTATTATTTCTACTTTCTTTAAGTTCTTTACCACGACCTAGGTCATTGTATTACAATATATTCAGGTGGGCTATTAGCAAGAATCTTTGCTAATAGTCCACCTGAAGATGTAATACAACGAAACCTAGCTCGTGGTAAAGAACTTAAAGAAGTTTAGTTTCATTTAATTGTGAATAATGAATTTCTACAAAATTAATGCCAAATATATTCAATAAATTTCTGTACTAATTCTCCATATAAATTTTAACTATGCCAACTCACACTCATCTGCATAATATGCTTAAAAAGGGGTACAATATTTTCTATTCAAGTATTAATATATAGATCAAACAGAATATGTAATAACTTTTTAGAAACTGTTATAAAAGGCAATCAATATCGATCGGCCTTTAAACGTGTAGCCATTGCCTAGAAGATTTAAAAATAAACTGTGTTAGCTGACATTAACATTCGTTTTGTCATTGTCGAAATGAACGTCTTTTTTCGTACTTTATAAATTTAAAGTAGCTTTATTCGACTATCCTATAGGGTCTACGAGTTTCATGGATTAGTATGTTACATCTGTGAATATAGGTTATGATATGGCACAGTCTGCATTTTATTTCACCGGCCTGGTTCAAAAAGTTCCGTAGAGACAGCGTTAAAGAACTATTATTAAAAATAACGTGGTTTTTCATGAAAAATACCAGAATTTTCATATCTCTGACAATTTATATAAAACATTTTTAGAACTTATTTTTTTAATTTTCTTTATATAAGGGTGTCACTATAGGGTTCCGATACCAAATTGTAAAAAGGGAACCGTTATAATTTCGTTGTGTCCGTCTGTCCGTCGGTCCGTCTATCTGTCCATATGGCACAGCCACCTACCATCCAAATTTCATTTGTATAGTGCCATTAGTCTTTTTACTCGGAGATTATTGGCATTATAAATATGAAAGTTGAATGTTAGGTTTCTTCTATGAACTGCTATACAATGAAATAGTAGAATAAACAAAATAATATTAGGGACAGTATTCCATATAAGTAACTGAGGGATGAAAAAAAATCCAGTGCCCATAGGCGTGTGGGGTTATCGTTAGATAGGTTTTAAAAAAGAAATAGAGGTTCCAAAATATTTTTTTATTTAAGTCAATAGTTGGTGAGATATGCATTTCTAATTAATTTCTTTTTAAAAACTGTGTCTCCTCTCTACCTTTTCGACTAACGTGATTTTTGAAATATATGATATTTTCGGTACCAACCGCAGCAACACTTTGTTTTTCAATGTCTGAGAAACACAAATTTATAAGTTTAATATTGTTTGGTGCTACGGAGCCCTTCGTGCGCGAGTCCGCCTCACATTTGATCGGGTTTTATTCTTGTAATACCTCGACTCAACATATATGAGCTTTTACTTGTGTCCTTTCGGAGTTACTTTTGCCCACAACAAAAAATAGCCAGTTTCATAATTTTTCGGATATAGACATTTTCTCTTGTAGAAGAGGCTAAAATTTGTTGTATATAGATGTAAACTGCATTTCTAGACATGTACGAATGTCTGAATATAAGTTTTGCTATTTTTTTCTCTCTCTCTCCATTAAGTACCCGAAATAAGCGTTAGTAATGAAGAGAAAACATTTATCATATGTATATTAAACATTTGTATTATAAATTTGTGTAAAAATATACAAGCATGAAAACATACATAAAAAAAAATTCAAACAAGGCTCACGTAATGCTCATGCGTGTTATTATGACCATATCACATTACCTCTTGAAGGACCTGCATGTTTACGTATCAAGAAAAAGTTACTGCTCGCTCGCTCACTCAGCACATCCTGGTTATAACGGATACAAAGGATTGCATTAAGTTCAAAGAAGTCCCAATGTAAGCTTGAATATGCACATATCCAGAGAAGATTTACTGCCCACCTGCGTAGCACTTCCTGGTTACAAAGCTCTCCTTTCATCATACTCAAGTGTTCTGCATTTCGACTCAGCACATCGCAGGATATAAAAGCCGCCCTTACCAAGCTCAAATTCATTAATATAAAGAACTTTGTTAAGTTAACATCTTATTATTAAGCTTCTCTCTATAATTATATATACATGTTAAACATTTTATTTTCTATTTTTTAATTCAAAAATTTCAACGAAACGTAATTCGCGCATTGCGTGCAGAGTACAGAGCTTTCGTGAATATCATATTTTCTTAACGTTTTAATAAATTGATAAATAACTGAAATATAAACAAAATAATAATATTTTTAAAACGAAGAATTTGTTTCGTGTTACAGCGAATTGACGTTTTGAGAACACCGGAATATATTTAAAAGCACTGACTGTACCCCTTCACATATTAGTGGCTTACGAACTGACAAAATATTTTAAAAAGTTAAAAAAACTATATATAATAATATTAGTTGTTCAGAATGCTATTGTTAAAAAACTTAAATTGTACTAATATACGAAAGGATAAAATTTCCATGTTTTATCAAGTCTAAACTATAGTATAATATTTATAACGGAAGCGAATATTAGTAGTATTGTTTCATAAATGAAAAAAAATTATATTTATTGATGTAACACAACGTATTGCGAAATTTATTCGAACAAGGACATAAAAGTCGCAAGTAAAAGTAGTTGATTCAGCTTCAACGTGTGCCGAGCTATGAACACAGCTATTAAGCACAGCAAAATAACAACTGCTACAAGTAACGAAGGATAATTATTAGAACGTGTGTATTGATCGAAGCATTCTTGAATTATAGATGCAAATAAACCGGACACAGCGTTACGTGCTAAGATAAAAATACCAAGTGCGAGTCGGACTCGAAAAGACGGTTTTCAGAGAAAGATATTAAACTTACTTAAAAGTTTATATTTCCCAAAGACTCTGAAAAAACAAGTTATTGCTGCGGTGGGTACCGAAAATACCTCATATCTCAAAAACTATACAACATGTCTTATTTAAACTAATTTTCGTTGAAAGTTTATTTTAAGTTCTATTTTTTTCAGAACTTTATATATGTTTGTTGAAAAGTTAGAGGGGGCGGACACTTTTAAGACTTTAAAAGCGCATATATCACTAACTATTAACTTAAATAAAAAAGTAATTTTGGAACCTCCATATCATTTTTAAGATCTATCAAACGATACTCCTACACGCATATGTGAACCTAATTATTTTTAATCCCTCAGTTACGCTCCCTGTATGGAGTAAACACCCTAAAACCCCTTTTATTTCATAATTCCGCTATTTCATTGTATAGCGGCTCATAAAAGATACATGCCATCCAAAAGTAATTTTCATAGTGCTAATAGTCTCCGAGTAAAATGGCAGTAACATGCGGACGGACTATTATCAATACTTTATTTTTATCACTTTTTTTTTAAAGCAGTCTGGTGTATAACTGGTTTCTAACTGCTTAGCACGTAAAAATAACACCCTCTTATATATAAAATATGAAAAATAAGCTCCTTCAAAAGTTTTATTTAAATAGTTAATGAGACAAAATAAGAATCTTTGTATTTTGAATGAAACATTAGATTATTTTTCACAATAGTTTGTAAATAATATTTCTTCGGTACTCTTTGAATCGTTCCTATGGGACAAAGTGCAAATTATGTGATGTTATACCTCCTACATACACATCTAACATACTAATCTACAATACTCGCAGACCCTAGATCGTCGAAAAAAGTTACAAAAAACTCAAAAAAGCGAGAAAGACCAGAAAGCATGTCAATGTCAGTTAACTGTTTTTTTTAAAGTAAATGGTATAAATTATAATTTAAAAAAAAACAAGTAAAAAAAGAAAGATCGGTATCTGTTTCTTAAAAGTAAGTACATGTTTGCTTAGATTTATATGTATTGTTATATTTACTTCTTGATGCGTTAGAAGTGTATGTGCATACGTGGAGATATTTTTTTGTTTTGTTTTATGGTTACCGATTTTATTTCGTTTTTTTGGTCTTGCCTAGCTTTTTAAAAATAATATTTTATTTCTTTAATGATAGACTCATTTCCACTGGTCACCTTTCAAAGTTTTCTATAAATATCCGGATATCTTTTTTCTAGCTTCGGAATTTTGGGTACTATTATGAAAATGACATTTTCGAAAACGGCTCTATTTTCTTTAAACTTTCTAAGTTATTAATATTTTATAAGCTTGACAATGTTTTTTCATAATGTTTTTTCCGGAAAATTCGGCTAAGGATGCCCATAAAAATTGAAGTGATTGCGCACGTTTGCGCAGTGAGTACCGGCAGAATGGGGCTTAAGCGGCATTACAAATATTACTTTTTGGTGAGCTCAGCAATAAAATAAAACAATACAATTTTTATGCAGCGTCAAAAAAACATATACTGCTATACTTGGAATTCTACCTACCTACTTACTATATATACCTATTATACCTACTATTCTTGCTATACTAGTTAAAATAATTCCGACGTTGGTAGTTACGTTGATTGTGTTTTAATTTTTTTTTTCTCCAATTAATTTATAGTAAAACACCCACTGCCTATTGTCAGGACTAATTACCCTCAGTCTAACGATAAATAGACAATAATTATATCGATATTTGATTTTCTTCTTTTCTACGTATAGATTGGGATATGAAAACTCTAAATGCGCAATATAAGCCCCAAAATCTCCTAATGAGGTACTATTTTTATTTTTATTTCGGAAGTCGGAAAAATTGTAATCTAGCAGTCTCTACGCGGATTAGGCTACGTAGGGCAAGATTCGAGTGCTTAAACCACTGTTCAAAAGGCGGCTACACAAATATAAAACTTTCGTTATACCAATTAGCATTTGAGACTGTACAGTGCTGATTGTAGACATGGCGAGATTTAAATATATTCCACCCTTCATTAGAGTCAGATTCAATTCAGACTCATTTGCGCGGGCTGTCGCCAGAACGCATATCCAAACGTAATGAGAGACCGCAAGGTCACGTAATTACATATCCTTCACAAATATAAACCGCGCCGTCTGCGAATATTATAGTGCCCCCCAAACTAATAACAAGGGGGGGCCCCCGCCACCCCCTAGAGGCGCGCGGCACGCACAGTGTCTGAAATGCGTGGGAACCTTCGGCGGGCTCAAAGGACACGCAGATGGCTACGGGCGTTCGTTGCCCGGCGCGACAGTGCGACGCGACGCAGCTACGTACGTCCTTGCGAGGTAGCCCGGGGCGCCCGCAGCACATCCCTGTTTTTGTTTGTTGTGTAGCGGTTTCGGCGAAAAAAAACAAATGCAATTTAAATAGAAAATTTAAATGAGAAAAATAATAGTGTAAAAAATAGTTAAGATACATTTCTTTCAACAATGTTTTGGGATTTGATGTGTCAAATCTATATTTTAAAGTTCTATTAATATTTAATTAAGTCACAGGTATTTTTGTGGTTCTAGTTTATTTATTACTTTCGATGTCTTTTCATAATATTCCAAATAACTTCCATGTTCCAAATGACTTCCATGCTTCCCAAATGACTTCCATGTTATATTCCTATCTGTTATCCCTATCTGTACCTGCCAATAGGTATTTCTGACTATACTATATACGCCGAGATTCGTTGACGGAGAAGACAAAGGAGTAGACTAGCTTGAAGATGCCAACAATCTGGTGTTTCATACTAATTACAAAAAATTTAAGAGTAAATAACAGTAGGTCTAGATTCCAGCAATCTTACTATAAACTCGTCTTACCATCTTGGCATAGACACAACAAAATTAATTTTCCGGTCCAGTGTTTCATATCGCCCACGCTTCGTATTTTATTGCTAGAATGTCACAAAGGCCGACATTTTCGAAGTTAGTCGATTTTTATACTGAAGTTTGTCTTGAGTGGTGGAAACTTTAGAATATATTAAAATATTATTTTCATTGCATTTTTATTCTCAAATGCGAAAACAAATTTCATATTACTACTAAATAATTTTAAAGTCAGTTGTAGGCAAACGAATAAATAACGTTACGTGACCTACAGGGCTTCATTTCCAGAAAAAACAGCCCATTCTACCCAGTTACGTCTCAAATCAAGAGAACCTGAAAATTAACGTCATTATTTGTTCCAAGCATCCATAACATCCTGACATCTCATAGTGTCAGGATGTTAATAATTATATTATTCCAAAATATTCTATCCTTGTGTTTAACAAGTGTCCTAAAATTAATTAGCGTCTTTATAATTACTCCTGAAATATTTCCTAGATTTTTTTTTGTGAATTAACCATAGTTTAAAGTAAAAATTAGTTTTTGTGATTAATTTGGATACGTTGCAATATTGTAATTGAAGTAATAAATAATCGTTTAATAACAATAAATGAAAGGTCTCCAAGACATAAAAATATGTTTAGCAGCAATACATGCCTGAATTTTTATATTTTTTTACGTTTCATTTGCATTTGTCTCTATATATACCATACAAATTATAATTCATTTGCGAAACATTTTTTCTATAAAAAAAAAAAATTTTTTCAATAAAAGATTTTGAATAAATAAACAATAATCACGTCAAATAGACATCAATGAAACCTCATTAAAATGACAACAAGACGGTGGCGTCTCGTCCGCCATTTTGGATAATTCTTTCATGGATTTTGAAAATATAATAATCGCTTCATAGTCGCCGACCATTACCTCTATAAACGCCATTTTTATCATTCGTCCAATATATATCTTTTCAAATATTTGCGGTTGATCGAAAATAAAAATTAAATTAATGAAACAGCGCACAGTGATATTAAGATCCACTAAAATCAAAATTTTTTTACAAATTATTTACACTAAAATCAAAATACCCATTTGGGCATTTTGATTTTAGTGTAAACAAATAAACGAGAAAACGAACGAATTGTTAAACTAGGTTTTTTTTATATTTATAATTAAAAAGCAACCACTATTAGAAAACTAATTCATAAAAATCGGTTTAGTTATTTTCGAGACAATTGATTACATATACATAAAAACACATCCATAAATACAGAAAGGACGAGTCAACGAAGCTACTTTGTTGAAATCGTAAAAAAAATGTATTCAAGTAACATTTCTCATCACCGTAAAAGAATCGGTGCTCAGTATTACGATAAAACTTATGCCTAGGAAAAAGCCTGACTCACCCTATCAGTATCAGATAGCTGCCTACTCTAGCTTATATAAATCCAATTATGCAGAGAGCTATTTTATGGCCATATTACTTACCCCCTACATACTCGTCCCGTGCATAAACAATATTATTCGATATCACGAAAACATTTATTACCAACATGATAAAATTTTGACGATGAAAAAATCCTGACCCACCCTAGCAATCTCCAATCACGACCTACCGCAATCGATATTTGATGAGGCCACCTACCTCAAGCAGAGAGCAGTTGATATCTTGGATGCGTCGGTGATGCCTAGGTCGCGGGGAGGGCGCCGCTTAGGCCACTGAACCAGTCGGGATACTGAACTGACGTCCTATATTCGACATAGGCGCGCTTTCATGAGCCTTTGCAGCCTCAGCAGGTCGTTGCACCGACGCATTGTTTGCCTGAGACAGCGAATTTCGAAGCTACGTTGGATATTGTAAACATCGGCGTCGAAATAGATCACTTTAGATATCGCGTTTTTTACAGCACGCTTTTTAGCATTTCGTCAAAAACAGAAATATTAGTTTATCTGTCCATAAGGTGAAAATACGGAAAATGTAAAGAAAATATTTTTTTACATTGAATCGAAAAACTAAGATCTCAAAATCATTTTTTTTTCTTGAATCAACTGAGGTACTAAAAGACACGGTTATTTATGCCTTAAAATTAAACATTTCAAAAATATTTCTCGGAAATTATGGATATAAGCAGTTAAAGTGATAGATTTTTTTATATAAGTAGCTGTTACCTGCGACTTCGTCAGCGTGGAAATTAAATTGAAAGATTATCATTAATTGATGATTTGATAAAGAAGTTCTTTACTTAAACAAAGTCGCCATTTAACGACATCCTAAAAATTTTCTTTTCATCTCTTTAGGAGCTGTATGTTTTTCCAGAGTGAAAATTATCAACCAAGTTTATATGTTAGTTCGTAATAATTTACATTAGAATACTAAAGAAAATCTGCGAAAATGTTCCTGGCTTTCCAGAAATAGAATATTATTTTTAAAATAACTGGTATTACCAAAAAAAGTAAGAATGTCGATACATTCGTTATATTTTATCAAAATCAAAGTCTTTTTCGCCCTTTTCGTCTGTTACTTGGTTTTTATTCGATGACCCTATCGAGCCTGGTGTCTTGGATTAGTGTGTTGCATCTGTGTACGGAGGATACAACGAGCCACAATATGCGATTTATTTATTCTTGCTGGTTCAAAGAATTCCGTGTAAATGCTACAAATTATTATAAAAATGAACTTGACTTTTCATAAAAAAATACATGATTGCAAATAGACCTGATTGAGAATTTGAATAATATTTTTAAGCGGCTTTTTTTCCTTTTCTCAGGGTGTAATTTTTTGTTTTTGTAACACTTGGGCCCAAATCTGAATTTCAGCCGGTATCCTTTGGTAAGGGTCGATTTATTCCTTAAAGAGCTACATGGATCTTCCTCTTATTCTAACTCTAATGGGCTTTGTCAAGAGTAGATACTCTTTTCATATGTACAATCCATATAATTCTTTGAATTCTTATAAAATTCATTTTGTTTATATTAACGTGAAGAACATTTCAGGGAATTTTTTTCTCGAAAATAACAAATGTCCCCACTCGTTTTGGACTGGTTTTTCCACTGTACATATTTCAGCGGCTTATTTAATGCTAAGTCGGATTAAACATTTATAAAGGTAAAACTTTCGTAGTTATATGAAAAGTATTAAAAAGGGTCGTAAATAAGAGTTATTCACGAACCTCCACCTTGAACTGGTCTATAAGGTCGTTGAACTCCTCCGCTGTTTTATCTTATGAACTGTCTTCCAGCGAAAATAGTTTAGTGCTTTATTGTAGTAGGACGCAGTAGGTTTACAAGGCTCCATAGCAAAATAATGAACTCTTATAATTTCGTCATGTCCGTTTGTCCATAGGTCCTTCCGCACACAGCATAACTGTTTCTATAATTCTGAATTGCAAGTTGAAGATTTCTACTAATATATTGCAAAATGTTTAGAACAATTTTAACTTAAGATTTTTTTTCATACTCCATTGAGTGAAGCTTCATTGGATAGTGCTTTTTAAAATTAGTCGAAAGCTACTTAACTTTTTTTTATTTTTAATCCCTTTGTGAAATATAAAACCCCTAATTTTTCAACCTTGAATTTGAAATGTGTAAAAAAGTCAAGCAAATACTAGCATTCGATTAAAATTTTTAGCTAAAATACAAAGTTAACTATAAAGTTAACAATATTTTATAAAGCTAATCTATCCTTTAACTTTATAGTTACGGATATACCGTAACTTTATATTTTATAAAGTTAAAATATAAAATTTAAGGGATATACCGGTAACTTACTTGATTAGTTTACAGAGATATAGACACCTAAGGAAATCTACATAACATGTATCCCAATTTGCTCTTGGCCGGTGGATATTTTTGTTAAAATATTTGCCTCTTTATCACGTATTGGTAAACAGAGATAGATCTATGAATTTATAATAACAAAAGCCATCGAGTGCATGTTAGACCACACGTAAGGTATACTTTAGTACAAATATATATTTCTTGAATAGCAATGAAAAGAAGACAAAAAGAAACGTGTCATATTAAAAATAGTATTCTTTCTAGGGTTCCGTACCTCAAAAGAAATAAAGGAACCGTTATATAGGATCACTTCATAATCCGCCTTTCGGTCTATCAAGACTCTTTTTTTTCAAGAACACATGGAGGTATCAAGTTGAAATGGAATGATTAAAATGTTTCTTTACTTGTATTATGAGACCTTGCTTCCTGCCAAATTTCATGATCCTAGGTTGACGGCGGTACCCTACAAGTTTATTTGCGATTGTCAAAATATGCATGTAAATGGTCGTATTTGTAACGTTCTTCATGATTGCGTTGACTTAGAAGCTTAATATTTTTACAGCGCCATGGGACCGTAGACCCAAATATTTGATATTAATTACAACTTGATACCTCTACGCCACGAAAATAAGGGTCTTGACAAACCGACAAACGGACAACGAAATTTTTCTATAAAGGTTCTTTTTTCATTTTGAGCTACGGAACCCTAAAAACGATCGACGTAATTTTTTGTAACAATATCTAAAAAGTTACTAGGTGCTTAGTTTTATTTGTATTTTTTATTGATTATTAACAATTCTTGATACAATAAAAATATAATGTATGTGTTTTTATTAAGATAGCTTTTTTGTTTTGTATTATGGTTACAAATTTTATTTTATTTTTTACATTTACTACACGTCAATCGTTGAAGAGTTTATTTTATTAAAATATTCAGAACTGTCTGATTTTACTAAATTATTCTGATTATCTCTGTCTCCTTTGGGACTAATTTTTAATTTTATGTTTTTATAAAATTCAAAATTGAATCACCGGTCTATTTCTGAAACATATGGTGCAAGCGTAATACGTTGCTGACTCGTTTATCGAGCGTATTCAACCGGTATTTAACGGCTTTTTCAATTATTTTTTTTCTGAAGACCGCGAACATAAAGAAAAACTTACCTAAATCGGTTGAATTACGTAGAAAACTCGTAAGGTCGATTAAATAAAACTACTTAGCTAAGAGCCGAACCACTTATTTTTAATGTACTAGTTTACATCGCTTAAAAATATTGTTTTACTAGTTATGTATTAAAGAAAATGTCTTCTCTTCATTTTTTTATCGCTAAGTAAATCTTAAAGTTTTTATGTCAAAAGTTTAGACGAAACTTTCGACACCGCGCCGCCGGCACCGCTCCAAAAATTACGGGAAATGACAAGTTTCATTTTCTTCAATTCACTAAGTGTTTATTAAAACTTTATATCATACTTTAAGCAAAATGTTATAATTTCTCTACACGCGATATCGGCGAGCGATACCTATATACGACAATGTAGCTAAAAACAAGAGTTCATTCCCAGACGATCGTAAGCCGTCGGCGCGCCAATCGTAAATTGAAATGAAAGCGCGCCAAACTCTCCCCTCAGAAGTAACCGCCTCCACATCTTCAGCCTACCACTCGAAGGTCGAAACTGCTTTGGAAGTCAAATGCAGGTCGCGAGTTCAATAGCCACGTGGCTAGACGGCGCCCTTGACCGCTCTGGGCGGCGTCCTTGAAATGCGGCTTTTTGGCCTATCGTATTCCGTGTGTGATAGGGGTGCGAACGTAGAGGTTGTTACGCGGATTGTGATTGGTTTCTTTCGCTGTATTCGTTTTGTCTCGAGGAGAGCTAAGGAACAAATTGTGTATATGAATGAAGAACGATGCTATGAATGGATTATGTCCAATATAACTCCACAAGCTTTTGATACTAATCACAAATTTCTATTGTTTTGATGATAGAGACGATTGCGACAACTTTGCTGATATTTTTGGGGAACATTAGCCACTTAACTCATGCTATCTGCGTTTACCAGTATCACTTGCAACGATAAGCTTGGACACGTTTTGCGCGATAATTCATAAATTTTGTGATCGACCAAATTTACGATTTTTTAAATTCGTTTTATTTAATAAGACAGTAAGAATGTTAACTTGCTTTTACATTTACACGTCAGGAACTTCACAGCCTAAGAACTCTACGAGTTCATTTTTGTGCGTTACCACATAGGCCTATACCTGAGTTTCGGTTTCAACAGAACATAACATGGAACTCTGTAAGCTTAATAAACTATTTCTGCTTAATGGCAAACAGTTGCAGACTTTAATGAACATAGATTGTAATAAAGAACGGATCATGGTAGTATAGCATAATTAGCTCGATACGAAGAAACTTTTTGTTAAACAATTTTATTAAACTTTCTTTCGTGAAACAGATTGATTTAATACACTATGTACAAAAAAATACTTTTTCATATTTTAATTTAAAGGTGTTTTTCTAAGTTTTTCTTCCTCTATAATTAAGGTTTATATTTATTTTTTTTATTATTACACCTGACGCGCACTCCGCTCGTCTAAACTGTAGTAATATACCCATACATTGACATACCCCTGTAAATAGGCAAACGTTTATACTGTAGCAAAACTGTCGATATAAATCTTGCACATTTTTCGGGCTAGCTCTCATTCGCCAAGTGCGATAAAGAGGATTGCGATAAGAACTTCGTTCCAAAATTTGCCCCGAGATATGCGAACTCGACTTACGCACTCCTTGTCGGTACCACCATATTGCTATGTCTTAATCGCCAAAAAACTTTATTTTTATTCTTTATTCTCTTCTTCTTCCGCGCCTCATTTCCCATCTCTTGGGGTCAACCCTCCTTGTTTTATTGCGCATTCTTGGCGTAATTCAGTCATATCCGGGTGTAATCCCATCATCTTCATGTCAACGGAAATTTACTAAAGTAAGATATCGATCAGACAGAGGATAGGGCAGATCAGAGTGTAGACGTTTGGTAGCTTTACAATAGGTAGGTTGTGCTTTATATAAAAAAAAATACAATTTTACTACGACCTCATAAAGTACATATATAAATGTTCCGCGTGCGTTAATGGCTCTAAAGTTTATTACACATATATTTTAAACATTAAGGTGAACGGTTTTTTATTGTTATTTATGTTTTGAATCGCTTAACTGTAAATCCTAAAGCCTTTGCAATTTAAAAAAGGAAAAACGAGTTCCTAATGCATGAGGTGAAAATATTTAAAGGTTGAACTAATTTTATAAATAACTAGCAGCAAATACCCGCTTCGTTGGGTTGTTTTGGTCGTATGTCGTATCATATTTTGTACTCAAATATCTTACAAACTAAGTATACATACATACATACATATATATATATATATATATATATATATATATATATATATAAATTTAGAAATTTCTAGAACTTTGTAGAAAAAACTGGAACTTTCATATTGGAAGTCACACATTTTCGAGGTTGACTACTTTCAACTCCATGTCTTCCACACCCTTATAGTTATCGACACGCAACCACTATAGTGCACGATGGGAAGGTTAAGGCTACTACCACACACAAATGACATTGTCTGCGATATATACTTTTGGCTGCAGAGTGGAATATAGGCACACACGACTAATTTTATGTAATAGATAATTTTATTACAATTTTTAAAAAAAAAAGTACGAATTAAATGTGCAGTGTTGTTTAAAGTACAAATATATCAAACTACGTATAGAAATTTTTAGACATTCCGTCGACGCCAAGCTCGTTTATTTCTGTCCCTTTTAAACAAAAACAAGTAGCCGTGACCCGATAGATGATCAAACAACTTCATAGCTTACCCCAAAACTAAATTTTCTTCAATCAATCTATGATTTTCTTTTAGAAAATACTTAAGATAGTGAAAATCATAAAATTGTGATTAAAATTTAAAAAATTATCATTTAGGATAAACATTAAAACGTTGTAGAAACCAGAAGAGCAAATAATATAGCCATACTGAACTTATTTCTGGCGAAACACTAGTCTATACATTTGTATACTTATATGTCTTTTAAAATGTCATAAACTAGCGGTAGAGTTAGCTACATCGTAAATTATAACTTTAGTGGCACGTATCGGATATCGCTCGGAAGTAACATGACATAAAATTATTTATGATCTGTAGCATCCCGCGCCACGTCACACCACGGCTTCACAGTACGAACGCGCGCAATTTATTTAAGTTTTTATGAAAGGTAGGGTATATTTTTCCTGGAAAACTAGTTATAGCATAATGTTAGGCTTATAAAGTACCGAAAATGTGGAAATTTTAAGAAGAAAACACGGTTTTATTATTTCTTTTCCGTTTAGCGATTACATGAAATGTTTCTCAGCCCATTAGAATATCTTCTTTTATTACCTATATAAGCAAGGATGCTGATTTGAATTGCTATTAATAATATTTTTTTTTCAAAGTGACACTTATTGACAAATTAATTAACAAGAATAAACGATACCCTGTCACCAATTTAAATATGAGATCATCGATGAGCTAATCACGCTATTTTTTTAAAGATGAATGTTTTCGTCTTTGTCAGCGGCTTGCGTGACGATGAATTATTCGATTTACCAAAAAACTTTTACCATCGTTTGTTTCTTAGAATCTAGAAAAAAATAGGAAATATAGTGATTAAGCGAGGGAATCTGTGTGCGTATGAATATATTAAAACCACAATAAGATTTACTTAAGCTACAGCATATAATTAAAGCTATGATAAGATAACTAAAACTGCATTAAAATGTATTATACATTAAAATTTACTAAAGCTATATTGTAATAATTAGAGCTACGATGAAATAATTAAAACTGCATTAAAATATAAAAATATATTAATGCTACATTAAAATTTACTAAATCTACATTAAAATTTACTAAAGCTACATTGTAATAATGAAAGCTAGGATGAGATAATTAAAACTGCATTAAAATATATTAAAGCTACAATAAAATTTACTAAAGCTACATTGTAATAATTAAAGCTATGATAAGATAACTAAAACTGCATTAAAATATATTAAAGCTACATTGTACTAATTAAAACTATTAATCAAGCTAATAATTAAATCTACGATAAAATAATTAAAACTACATTAATATATGTTAAAGCTACATTAAAATAATATTGTTTGTTATAAACGTTTTTATGTTACAATGTTGGAACGTACAATCCTGCACTCAACTAAAATAGCGAATGAATAACTAAATCGTTGATGATATCAGAAAATTAATAATACATTTTGTTAAATAAAAGAAAATAGATAACCAAATATTCAGTCATTGTACTGTTTTAGCAGTATTTTTAAATGTGTATAGCATAACTTTGGTTTATGGGAACGTTGACTGCATTTGGTTACCACCAGCAATAATAGAGTGAGCGTTCAAGTGCGTCTGAACTAATTGGATACCACATAATATCCATATTTAAAAAAATTATTGAATATATGTCACATTCGCGTGATGAGTATTGCATACCCCATAACTGGAATTAATTGATTATTTGTATTTACTGATTATTTTCGCTAAATATAGAAACCAGTAAAATATCTCCTGAATTTTTTTAGACTTCTTTTGCCATGACTTAAAAAGATCATGCTATGATGTTTTCGATTTATAAATGAATACTATACAATAAAACTTCCCTTTTTTTAGCTTCATTTGAATTGTCTCAAAATAGGATTGAAAACGAAAAAAAATATCCTCTACCCTCCCCGATCGCCCTCTGCCCTCCCCTATAAAGTTATCCTAAAAATTAAGGTTTCAACCCTCTTCGTTGCATGGTTTCTGAAAAATACGCTATGACAGACAAATAGAAAGACGGACGATCAGATACCAAAAAGATTCCACGAATGTCCCGTTCTTCAAATTTTCGTTCGGAATTTGTGGGAGGTATTAATGTTCTTGCCGCAAAATTACAGTGTCGACCACAATGGGATCCTTGACATATATAAGTTACACGTGGTTAACTTGTAGCAAGGTTGTTAGCCATATACCATATTGTGTCTCATAATTGTCATATCCTCATAAAATGTTGAGATTATGTATAGATTTTTAGTGGGATATAACGTTCTGCCATAGCTGTTTTCCAAGAATTCCTTTCAAGAAGTCCTCCCAAAATGATGAAAGAGGCCGTATTCGTGAAAATGATCATTTTACGTATTTCTACGTAAATTGATAATTTTACATGTAAAATTATCTGTTGTAATTTTTTATTTCACAATATATTACATATAAAAAAAAATACTGCCTAGATTTACATTCTTACTTATTATTTAAGCTTTTTTTACATAATAAAAATAATTAAAAAAGCACTGTGTTACGTAGTCCACAAGGTAAATATTAAATTTTTACATAAATTCATTTCGCCTCACTAGACATAAATAAAAACTTTACTTGTAATAAAATAAGTTGCTCATACAGTCAGGATGATCACGTTTTCACGTGATCGTTTTCACGTGGCTGTGTTAACTTTGCAACCAAATCGTCGAGTTTATTAACATAAATCATTTTAAAGTAATAATGTGTACGTTGAACATTATACAATGATCATTAAAAAATATCGTCCATTTTCTAATTCATATCGATCTTTATTTTATATCGTTTTAATGGATTGAGACACATCTTATATGCATAATTTTAATTTAATAAGCATACTTATTTAACTCTTATTATTGTTTTCTTAAAACGTTTATAACTATGTTTTTTTAAGATTATTATATTTTGGCATTTAAATGTTTTTTTTTCTGTTTTAATTGGAAGAAAAATCTGCAAAAACGAGAGGGAAACATTATTTTACAAAACTTTAAGAGCAATTGTAATTTAATACTTAGCAGGTGATAATAAAAAAATGTTTATACGTTTTAACAAAGAAATGATGTCGGAGCTATGGGTCCAAAATCGATAATATCCAATTTTTTATAATTTTCGAAAAAAATAACAAATATCCGAATCTAATATATTTTACGTAAATTTCGATATTTCTTTTATGATCTTTTGTGGTATTCATTAGTGAAACAGAATTGCCATCCCATTGTTTTTTTGTTAATTTTATCAAATCGATTTCATGAAAATAGTTTAAATACTTAAATTTCAAATTAGTTCAGTAGGTGGGAAAATTTTTTTGGTAAAAGAATGCCTATGAATGAAAATTGCGTATTGAAGTAATTCTTTTTAGAATTACCGAAACCGTATGATTAACTAAATTTTTCGCAGAAATAAATGAGAACAACACAAGGAAACCATCATTCAGCAAACATCTGATTTCGGCCCACGCACGTTGTGATAGCAACGAGCCGAAGCCTGTACAACAATTTTCCATAAAACTTCAAAACACCGGAGCAACCAGTTAAAAAAAGGAAGCTACCAGGCCCTATACGCTTCTGTGAGTTTTCGCATTCACATAACGGAGAGAGGCCGATTCGACAACGGCTTTGGTCGGTTTACTGTCGTCTTTATGTACATATCAACATATGTATTTAAATGCGTATATACATATAGTTACCGCAGACTTGTGTGAAGATGTCTAGTTTCAAAATGCGCAGACAGCATTTAACTTGTGTAATTGCCGAATTTAGAACTTCTCTATGGCGTTAATGAACCAATATGTACATGCGCTGATGCGTTGTATCATCACGTGGCTAATTAGGCTGATTAAAATTAAAATAAAAATTGAGAAAGAAAATTCCAAACATGGTTCAAAAAATCTGACCACGTAGCTGTATTGTAGAACAAGTGTATGCTTTAAAGAAATAAAAGCGACTTTTGATATTATGTAATTAATTTAAATTAAATTTCCAGTGACGTATGCACCTAATGGATAACATTTCTAAAAACCTTTCCTAAAACACTCCTGTATTAAGTTTCGAACAAGTGCGTTTCAGCAAAAGTGAATTTTTACTAAATCTTGTGTTAAATAAATACACAGGCCGCTCATAATTTATTTAAAAAAATTAACGTAATAATTTCTTTATCCATATTAATTATGTTTTTGTAAAACAAAATTTATTGAATTTTTTTCTAAATAATTCAGATTTTTTATTACTTGTTTATTTAATTCGAAAATAGGAACACAAATAGTATAATATTAAAGATCAAAAACAAAGGAAAATGTTTAAAAAATGGGGGGAAGACATGTGAAATTTAACCTTTCCCAGCTCTTCATTTGAGTGGCCGTAGATACGTATTTCCCGAATATTTTTTAATTTAAACAAAAGTCAAAAATCCACTTTTGCTAAAATGTATTAATATCTTAAATTTCATATAAGTCTGGCCGCCATTTACCAGGACAATTTTATACAAACTTACAACAACGTATAGAAGAGGTAAGAAAAATTATTTTTTCAAGATAACTTAAAGAGAATATATATATATATATATATATATATATATATATATATATATATATATATATATATATATATATATATACGTTCATATTACAGACTTATTTCAACCATAACCAAGGAATTACATCAGTTCTGAAGTATATTACTATAGTTATGATAATAATAAAAATACTTAAATATAGAATTATTTATAAAAACGTAACCCAAATTTGTTATATCTGGAGGAAACGGAAAAAGGAGAGGCATGGAAGAAACGGGAAAGGAGCGGGTGAATAATAAGGCAAGTTATGTTAAGAAAATATATTTACATTTAGTATATTCACAAAGTAAATTATTTGATAAAATGTTTAACGAGTTACAAACGACTTGAAAGAAGCTATTAAAATGTATTAGTTACTGCCTCTAACATTCAGAATACTACCGAAATATTCTGAAAAAGCGCCTTAATAACTTTTCGAAAGGGTTTTTATTTTTGCTACTAAATATATGTATAACAGTATGTTTTTCAATGATATTGGATTTTTCTTTAATTATGAATATTCGACTTTATGTTAACAAGATTCTTATATTTGAAAATAAGAGCAAATTACAACATATGCAATTAATTTTTTTTATTTACATTTTTTTCTAATTGTCAGTGGTTTCAAATTATTAAAGAAAATACCTTCATTATGATATGAATTTGTCGAAGCAACTCATCTGTGTCTTCAATATTTCTGCTAAACGCTGTTCGAAATTTGTTAAGTTATTTAGATGTTATTTCGCTATAAAGATTTGTTTCGATGGTGGCGTTTAAAATAGTTTAGTCTTAACCATTTTTCATTGATTATATACTTAAATAAGGGACGCTGAATTACCAAAATGACTATATGATACAGCGTGTAATAAACTAATGATTTATTTATAAACCAAACATATTGTCAAAAAAGATATTTACCCAATAGTAATATGGTTAGAAAGATTTATTATATGTTAAACGGTGTATGATATGGTATAAATTACTAAATAATTGCAAGTAAGACGAAACAAAACGAAGTAAAAATAAATTAAACAAGTATCTTCCTATCACACAATCCAAAAAAGAAAAAAAAGTAAAAGAAAAGAGAAAGGCCAGAGGGCAGAAGAACTGTAAATTAGGGGAAGTAGGACTTTTTCTGAATTTGGAAATATTTATCAAGTATAAATTCCGAGTGTCAGACTAGTTGATCCTAGAAATTTTCCATCTTAGACAGAAAATAACTTTGCGTAGATAGCAAATGTGTTTTGGGAAGCAATTTTTTCAAGTTATATAACCTAAAGCCATAATCAGATAATTTGTTGATGAAATATTAAAAAGAAATAACAATGGTGTTGATCACTAACCTTCAGCGACGCGACCCGCCCTCTGAAATAAGATCCTATTTTCTGACGCCGAAGATAAAAGGTACTAAAATTTTGAAGGTGACCCTAAATTTAATACCGAGTACGCATTTATTATATCTAATATTCTATAAGGGAGCTGGTTTTGGAGTTTCAGCTCTTTTTTTTAACTGCAGCCTTGAGGTTTAGAAGCTGGAATAGTAATAGCGCCGGAAAAAGTGTGGTTCTCGAATTTCACAATAGGCAAGCGTTTCCTGTGTTAAATAATTTATAAGTCGATTTTAATTTACACAATTTATAATTTATAATATTGCTCTTTTAATGGTTGGTTATTGATATGATTGTATCGAGACCCATTTGCAATTTGTATTACACACATATATACTGCAATCCAAAACTTGTAAACGACAAAGAATTTAAGATAAAAAAAATCATTAAAAGTTCTTTATTGATACACTTAATTTAATGAGCGAACTTACAAAGCAATAATGAAATAGTTATGAATCTTTTATCTATACTAATATGTAAAGTGAACAGCTTTGTTTATTTCTTTGTTCGTGCTAATCTCTGGAACCACGCGTCTGTTCTCGAAAAATATTTTTGTGTTAGAAAGCCCATACTTTGAGGTAAACCATATGTCTCATCACGATTCATAAAAAATAAAGCAAAGCAGTAATAATAATGTAACAAAATTTGGGGAATAATGCTTAAATGGTGCAAGGTGGGGATAAACCGGCTTATTTATTAACTGATCATCTTGCAGATATACTTGCGTCCCCAACGACTTTATACAAAATTTCGAAATATTTTATATAAAAGAAATTGGAGCCACAAATAAGATAATTCCGCTCGGGTGAAACCGCGGGGCACAGCTAGTTACTAACCTTACGATAAGCAAATATACCATAATAACATTTTCGCTTGAACAATATGAAATCATTCGTATTTTGAGACCGGTTCGGAAAATTTTTAGGTATTCTATGTATATACGTTTTTCGGAATATTCTGTTACTAAAGTATTTCAGTCTATTTACTAATTTTCCCGGAGTAGCAGCGGTTGATAAAAACGAATTTTCACTTTTCTCTTCGATTCGTCATACTTCATGGGTAATTAAAACGTCTTCTACGTAATTTTTTTATTTTTATAAAATTTCAGGCCACTTACAAAATATTTATGCTATTATCTTCTCGAGACAAAATTTTCTGATATGTAACATCCAGCCCAAACCGTATATGGCCTTTCCTTATTTAATTTTCCGTCTATTTTCACAAAGTTACCAAACTTAAAATCAATATGCTTTAGGCATCCCAAAATCATCCTTCAGTATGATTTAATTATCCCCAAATTATCCCGTTATCACTTCTATTTTGACAACTAATACATTAAGTATATGTTTCCATAGTTCGTCCTTCTTTTGAGCAGCGTATAAGTAAGTAGTGTATCAGTGTGCTTCAGGCATCCCCAAATTATCTTATTACTTTTACCATTTTTGACAGTTAACACTTTAGGTACATGCCTCCAAAATTGATATATCTTTTGAATAATGTATAAAGATCAAGTAGTTAGAGTTCTAACTGTTATTTGAAGACGTTTATCGCCATTATACTACCGTATAGTATTAGTACTTCAGTATAGTTCAATATATTTTGATAATATTTATTTCTTAATTTGAAATTTTAGTATTTAGGCTCAAAGAAAGGATTAAAATTGTTTGAGGACAATTACGTCGAAATTGTCCTCAAACAGTTTTAATAGATACTTGCTATGTACGCTTTTCGCCTAAAGGAGCAATAATTATTGAAGCTATTACACATGATTAAAACACGATTTTAACGACCTGTTTTAGATATTGAATATATTTGGCGTTAATTTTGTAGAAATTCATTATTCACAATTAAATGAAACTACGTGATGTAGTATTATTTCTACTTTCTTTAATTTCTTTACCACGACCTAGCTTTCATTGTATTACAACATATTCAGGTGGGATATTATATATCATATATCATCATATATATATATATATATATATATATATATATATATATATATATATATGTATATATATATCCCACCTGAAGATGTTGTAATACAACGAAATCTAGGTCGTGGTAGAGAAATTAAAGAAAGTAGAAATAATATTACATCACGTAGTTTCGTTTAATTGGGACCTGTTTTAGCTTTAATTTAACTAGACTTTTCCAGTTTTCATTACTTATATCCTTCGGGTATTTTTTCACAAGGGAATGATAAAGTTGATTTGGGAAATCTCGTGTTTTTCTTTGCAATTTTTAGTAACTAGATTTTTAAATAATACTTATTTTTTCTAAATATTTATTTAGAATTTATTTTAAGAAATAAATTTTTGTGTAAGTAATCAAAGGATAACTTTGAATCACAATTATTTCACCTATTGCGACAGTCGCGTATGAAAGTGAAAGTGAAAATTGTGTAACACCTGGATAGACAACACTGTACGGAATTTTTCCGGTTTTCTTTGGGATTCGTATACTTACGACGAGAACATCACAAATAATTTTGAAAAATATGGATACAAAGATATTGTTTTGACTTAGATTAAAGAAATGACTTATAAATTTAAAGCCAGTTGTTTTAAAGAAGAAAATAGCAGATTTACTGTCCTGAGAAAAATTGGGCTATTTCATAATTTTCACTTCCTCTCCTTATTTCATAATTTTCACTTCCTCTTCTTACGTTCTGACAATTAAGAGTTATTAAATGTTAATAACGTCCAGCATATTAATGACACGAAAGTATCATTAATTTTCAAAGTTATTGAACTCTATAATAATGATAATGATCTATTTTTGGGTACCTTAAACGGAAAAAAGAAAACTGACTTCTTCTAAGGTCACTCACTGTCATAGGAGTTTTTCTTGGAAAGCTTTTGGATAGAAACTTGAATTTTGATAAAGCATATTAACCCCATATGGAAATTTTAGAATTTTAGATAAAGCATATTAACTCCATGTGGAAATTTAGAGGAAAATTCAAAATTATCCATGTGGAAATATTAGATTTGAGGAGAAATAAAGTACAACAAATTGTTATTTCTTTCATCTAGGATATCATTTGAAAAATCAAATTGTAATACCAAAACCATATTTTTTAGAATGTTGTATAGCATGGCTCTAGAGGTATACTTAGATATATCTAAAAAAATAGGCCTTTCCTACTTATCTCACAAATTGCTAATATTAAAATTAAAAAAAAAACAGCGTTAGTAGAAGTTTACTTAAAGTTTAAAGGATAATTATAGTGATAATTTAATAATAATAATTACATAGTTCCTTAGATAGTGAATATATTTTTATGCCTGTGAAATACACATTAGGTAATATTTGTATGGTGAACTGTAATTTTAATATTTATTTATATTGGATTAAATATGTTCAGAACCCTCGCAGTGCGAGTTCTATTCGTATTTAACATATTTATTTATAAACCAAATCTATATATAAAGAGACACCGACTATCACATCACATTTGTAAATTTAGTCATCACATTACTTCATACATTTTTTCTTAAATTACCATACGTATATAACCATCGCAGTGTCCCGTGCCAAACTGTACACATGACGACACCCCCTACGCCCGCACCCCACACCCAAACACACTCGGCACCGACAGCACGCAGCCACCACTTCTGGGAACTACAATCAACAACTCGTTCGTTCCCCGATTCTCACAGAATTCCGCCCACCACTCCCACCCAGCCTCCGACCTAGACCCCGCATCAGCGGTCCAGCGGCGTCCTCCAGACGCCGGCCGCCCTTGAACCGCCGCCCGAGGAAACGAGCTTAGGGCGGGACCATCATGTTACGACACTTCACGCGTAACTTGCAGTGAATCAGGCGTACAGTGCGGGGGCGTTTTTTATCGACGTCTAGATGAATTGAAACCGAACTGTTGTTGTCCGGGCGGGGAATTACATAGGTCGGATTTAAGTGTACGCAGTTTCTTATATATACTGAGTTAATATTTGACAAGTTACGAATAATATCTGTATGTAATTGTAAATAAATTACGTTGGTACAGTTTACTGCCCTTACTACGTATATACAGTGTACACGACATATGTTACGCTATCTTTTGAAGCTATATAGATATGCAAAGAAATAGTACTATGATTGTGTGAACAACAATCAAAGAGATAGAAATAGGGTTTTTTTCAATAGTTCCATCTTCACTTATAGAGAAATTTGTTATATATAGCAATTCCTTTGCTGAAATTGATGACCTAATCTGCCCTAAGCTTTTTCGATATCCAATCTGGATACCAAAAACGTTTTTTTGTCTGTCTGAGTTAGGATGAGAATAGGGAAGGAAGAAAGGATACAGCTGTATGTAATGTAAATAAATATATTTAAATAGTATGATAAATCTTCATGTATTTATTTTATATTTGTCTCATAGTATGTCTATCATAGAGTGGGTATAAGTCAGTCAACTAAATATATACAAGATCCCGAAATAAGTTAACTATATATGACGATGTAAACAAATATAGTTTCTTTACCATATCATGACAAATATATTGCATACAATATATTTTTATAACTTTTTATTAAGTATGTCTGCATATATTAGATCGAACAATATTTTACTTTTTTTAATTCCAGTTTTATAATAACTTTGTGACAATTCAGATAAGTTCCTCTCTAGGCTATGACATTGTACAATCGTACGTAGCATATACAGTACGTTTATTCTAGATAGTTATGACTATAGACAAATCGTTTATCTATTTTCAGTAATAAATATTAAGACATGTTAATTTTTAATAATTATTTTTTGCATATAATCAAAGTATGTTTGGGAGAATGTTCCTTTTGCAAAAAATGGCGTATTATTAAAAAGTAAGGGTAATAATATTGTCCGTT
Organism: Druceiella hillmani; assembly: GCA_039881145.1. Taxonomy (NCBI): domain Eukaryota; kingdom Metazoa; phylum Arthropoda; class Insecta; order Lepidoptera; family Hepialidae; genus Druceiella; species Druceiella hillmani. The sequence goes on along the minus strand of JAYKKI010000033.1, from coordinate 21,005,807 downwards.
ATTGTTATTGTTTAACAAACATATCGACGAAATATAAGCAGGTATTGACATAAATAAAAATCTATTATTTTATTCGTCTGTATAACTGTTTGCCACAGTTCTTAGATTCCGTTACACTGGCGACGCATAGCATGATATGAGAACGATCTTTCATGATATATAAAAAAAATATATAAAGTAAATAACGATCCTTTTTCTTATATATGTTATGTTAGTATAATTATTAACCGCCCCTAATTCAAAGAAAAAGTAAGTAAATTACCTAAACAAATAGAATAAGTAAAGGTAAGTAAATTACCTAAAATAATAAAAAAGTAAGTAAATTACCTAAAATAATAAAAAAGTAAGTAAATTACCTAAAATAATAAAAAAGTAAGTAAATTACCTACTTACCTAATACACCTAATTTCTTTTATTTTGTAAAAAAGGAGTTTAAACTTACGGTACCGCAGTAAATTTTCCATTTAAAGTATTTCTAATGACTATGTCTCTTTCATCCCTATTTTTTTACAAATAATTTTTTCCAAAAGAAAGAAACAAGCAGATAATTGAGAAATGTGTTAATTAATATGAATATTAAGCATCTATTGATCAAAATTAAGAACTAAACGAGCAGCACTAAAAGTATGACGGAAATTACGTGGAAGGAGTATAGATAACGTTCTATGCAACAGTGAAACACATTATATTTTCATTTTAAGAGCAAAATATAGAGAAATAATTAAATGAAGTAGTAAAATATCAAAAAATTAAGTTACATGAATATTATATTTATAATTAGATGTGCCTACGCGTCTTCGTTCACGTGGAATTGAGTATAAGAAGAGCTATTATGTATCTTTTGTGCTTTTTTATTTTTTTCTCTCTATGAGCATAAAGTTTACTAAAACATTAATAGATGGCGTTGGCAGTACCAGTATCGTAATATTCACTAAGTCAGGGTATTTTTATGTCAGCCATATCCAGATGAAAAGTATTATATATGTTGTTCGAGGGTAAGAATTATTAGTATTCCAAATTTCATAAAATTTCGTGCAGTAAATTTTGCGTGATTGAAGAACAAATTAACACAGACAGACAAACATTATAAAAAGAGCTTTTCTGGCTTCTATCATCCTGTATGCTGAATCAATCACTTTTTTTTAAATGTTTTCCATCCACAAAATTCACTCTGTTACAATTTTAATTATACATATAATATGGGCGCTATAACGTGATGTGGCTATATATCCTTAAATAACTTAACTTTACAGGTAACGAAGAAACTACTTTTTATAAATTCTTATTGAATTTAATTTTTTTTCGTTGTTTTTACTAGGTTTTTAAAGACTAATTTTTTTTTCTAACTTAGGGAAAGAATGTTTTCGCCTTTTTGCGTGTAAAAAAGTTAAAACTTAATATTATGAAACAATATTGAATATATTTGGCGTTAATTTTGTAGAAATTTATTATTCACAATTAAATGAAACTATGTGACGTAGTATTATTTCTACTTACTTTAAGTTCTTTACCACGACCTAGGATTTCATTGTATTACAACATCTTCAGGTGGGCTATTAGCAAAAACAACGCTAAGTTTCGTTGTCTTTGGTCTTTTGGTCGTAGTAAAGAACTTAAAGAAAGTAGAAATAATACTTCATCACGTAGTTTCATTTAATTGTGAATTATGAAACAATTTAACTTATGAGGCTTTCATGTAATAGTGACGAAATAGAAATTTCACTTCTAGCATGCGGGTTTATGCGGGCCTCACTTTTGGATTACAAAATTACGACAAAGTGATGAACCATCATATAACTTTGTCATATCATTCCTTGCAAAATGTCGATACCGCCCACGTCAGACCAACTCAAAGAGCGTGTTTTATTTTGAAGAAAAATATAAATAATTTCAAAGCGTTTAATATAAACCAATAAAAATCGAATTACGCGCAAAACAAATTGGTACCTCTAAACGTTGACATCGGAGAATCCAGACGTCTCGTCAAATCAAATAAACAAAATTAATATTTCAGCAACCGTCTGATGTCGAATGCTCTCTGAACAGATAATCAAACCGCAAATCCGCTCAGCGATGACCTCAAATCCCAATACTGCTTTACATACATAATGAATAAGGACCAAATTCTTCACGTAACCTCCCTACGTATGTCTGACCTCATCGAAGGGTCCCGCCCCTGTTCTAAGGCTTCGGTGTCCTTTGTCGTATCGTTCCTACGCAGGATATCCTTCACGCGTCCTACAGAGCACTTACCTGGAGCACAATTGGCTACATCAGTTAGATACTATATCGAATAATAAGATATTTTGTATGGTTTGTACTCATCTTTCGAAGATCAATTTCGTATGAAGCGTTTGATATTAAACAATTGTGACATGAGCCGTGGATATTGATTTCATTAGTAGACGGCTACATTGGTTTTGAGTACTCAGATCAAACAAATTATGCGCGTATATTGTGTTCGAAATTAGTTTGAGAAGCTCCACTCGATGGAACGCAACCACTTTTTGTTTTGTATGATATTCAAATATCAGGTTGTCTATTAAATTTTTAGCAGCCACGAGTTTGGGAATTTTCCATTAACATTATTGGGTATTGCAGAGTATTTATTATAAGATATAAATAGTGCGAAATGCCTTACATTAAAGAAAATGGATTTAAATCGACATGAAGTACATAAAAAGTTCCGTTTGGGTCGCGGTGGTAAGACCGTCACAAATACATATATACGTCATCCGGTAAACAAGTAGGCAATGGTTTCCGGGACATTGAAAATATGAATCAAGTAGTTGAAAGGTAAAAATTTGATGGAACTTGGTCAAGTCAAGTTTCAGATGATCTGGGTTTCGTTTTAAAACTGAGGTTTAGAAACGGACCCCTTCCGAAAGGCCTATTGAATTGGATGTACAAAGGTTATGATAATTAACGAAAATCCTTGACTAACTACTCCTTAATTGGCTGGGAAGCTTAATTTCAGTCATAGTGTTGTAGCATTAACATAAGTTAGGTTAAATTATAAGAAAAAGTCGAAACAAATCGGAATTAAAAACTTAACCAACCCAATAATTAGTTACTTATGTTGAATATTAGTAACAAAGTTAAACAAACACTTTATTAATCAATTGTTTTATGGTCATAAGTATAAATTTAACGAAAGATAAATGATAAAAGTATGAGTTGACGTCTGTGTCTGGGAGTTACCTATATTTACTTCGTAATCAGATATTTTTTTCAGTTTTAATGTACATATTTTAAATCACGCTTTACATATTTGATATTGTGTTATCAAATTTATAATTAAAATGTGCTTCTTTAAAAAACTTTCTAGAATTTATATATAGATAATTATTTTAATTAATTGAACAATTTACAATTTTTTTCCCATCGTTTTGCGCGTATACCTCCAAGATTATTTTCAGAATTTTCAATACAAACTTTTGAAAAACTAAACAAAAAGGGACATAAGTCTAATATAATAAATACGAGATGTATACTGTTTCGGAATCATAAAGAAAAACATCTTGTTTTTCACTCTCAGTTCAATTATTTTTTGTTAAAATTAAATCTACAAGTCGTCAAAATTGCAGTTAATTTCGTAAATAAATTTCATTTTTTCGAAAACACACACAGGCAACTACAAACAGGCGGGCAATCAAACGCATTAAGTATTCTGTTCTTTTGTTTTTGACGTTCAGAATCCCAACAAGTTAAAACACAATGACTAGTTATAATATCAGCACATAATATATTAATTTTAACTACAAACAGAATTACAGAAAATGTATCGACCATCCTTACAAAGGTATTATAGCACTTTTTAAGGGAGTGTCTTAAGATAATTGAAGCTTTTCAGCATCCCCTGGTAATTCATTCCTATAAGATCAATACTTATAAAATAACTTAAAATTTTACCCGAAACATTTAAACCAATTATTTTTTTATAAATATGCTACAACAAACACACGGTGGCTGCAGCGGTCACTACAGCGACCACACATAGTGTAACGTGACAATTAATAACACTGAAAACAATTATTTCGCAAATTACCTTTCGCATATCATTCGATTAATATGTTTAATAATATGCAATTATTAATTATTTCGTCTAAATATAAACATGTGCGAAAAATATTAAGTTGATTATCAATTGAAAACTGAAAATATTTAGTGATTAAATGGTTGTTTTTTTATCTCTTTTAGGGCTCCATTAAGTTGAAACTGTATCGTGATTTTCCTCAGTTAAAATGCATCATTTAACCGTAACCGTAAGATAGTTTTGCATAACTTATCCTGCTATATTGCTATAACATATATTATGTAACCAAAAATGCAAACCACACAAACGACCATAATTATTTTTTCTGAATTCAAAAATTGAATAAAAGAAATATATTGGGCTTAGATAAAACAAGATACGTTTTTTCTCTTAAATTTTATTTTTAGCGAAACACTAAGCTATAATTTGTCCAGTTCATTTAACTTTAAGCTACCTATTATAACTTAAACTTATATTAAACTTCAGAATCTTGAATCTATAGATCCGACAAAGGCAAGTTCTTCGGCATTGCGGCTGATTACAGTAACTCGGAAGCAATGTCCCGGAAATTAATACAATGATGAAAGGAATATTACCAACAGTGTATGCGTAAAAAGCGAAAGGAGATACTTTAAAGGCGATGGACCCAAATAATCTTTAAGTGTGGAAAACTTTGGAAAAACTGTCTTAATCGTTATATTTCTGTACTTATTTATAATACTCAAACATGTTAGATTGTTATAAGCTAAGTAATTTTTAATACATGTTTTCCGAATCCAGACAGACGCAGAAAAAAACGGTTTTTCATTTTCAGTAGTATATTCAAACAACAATAAAAAAGAAACCGAATATATTCAAAACACTCGAATCGTTTCCAAATGATTTGTATGTTGTGAAATGAATACAATTTGTTACGAAATAGCGAGGGCCAAAAAAGTCAATGAGAGAATAAAGAATATACGTGTATATGTATAAAAATGGTGGAAAATAGATTTTTTTCTTTTATCTTTGCCGGTTTGGAATTCGTGGAAATCTCTAATTATTTCATTTTTTAACATAAAATTACGAAAGTATTGCAATTAAAAACACACGTATTTACGCAAGGGTTAAATTTATTTTATTTTAAAATGAAATATCTTTCCAAATTACATAATACGAAGTGTATTTTCTTAATTTCGTCCGGATTTTTCCATTCGTAAATTAATTAATATTATTTTTAGACTTCATAATTTAAATCAACCGGGGGCTCCTGCTGTGCTTCCTCCAACAATACGATTTTAAACATTTCTATTATTCATATTAATTAGCACAGGTACCGCATCAACTTCCTGTTAACACGATTCCATGATTTCGCCCTAGAGACATTTCACCCAGCTTCCTGTTGCCCCGCCCCAGCACGTATTCCGATCCGTCTGCCCTTCAGGTGGGGAGGTCGTCGGCCCCGCCGCCCTTGCCGCCGACCGAGCTGCCGTCTAGCCCTCGCTGGGACTTATTTTTGGACCTCCCCGATAGGACAGGAGGGATCGTTGTTTGTCGCAAGAGAGGAGGCGTGGTGGAACGGGGTGGCGTATTTTTGTCATTCGCCTGTCAATATTTATGATTCAGATTTGTGTTAATTGTTTGCGTTACGAGGGTTATTCGGTGAGGTGCGGAAAATGATGGCGGAGAAGTCGATTTAAAAGGTGAATTTAAATTTTTCGCGTTGGATATCAGGATTACAAATGTTAGAGGTATATTTTATTTCGTATCTACTTGTTGTCATAGACAATATCAATTTTCATAAATCGTATAAGTTTCATAGATACTTCATTTCTTATTCCAAATTAATTAGGTAAAGTTATTGCCTATAAATATATTTGTAGTCTATTTATTTTAATGTTTTTATAGCCCTTTTGATGTGAAACATCTAACGGCGCGCTTGGATGAAGGTTAAAACTTTCTGACGTCACGACGCGTCTTGCCATTCAGCTGGCTTCGCGTCTTGTTGGCTCTTCCCGATTTAATTTGGCCAGCTTCTTGTCTAGCCGGCTCTTTTCGACATAACGCTTCTCTTTCTTCTACACTACACACACGATAGTTTAGATGTGTGTTAATGTAACAATGCGGATTGTTTCTTATTTATTAAAGCTTACATCTTTACTTCGTTTATGTCGGGGTATTGCATTAAACTGTTTTAAATCGTTAAAACGGTTTTTAATATGAGTTACATTGATAGTAAAAGTGACAGTTAAAAAAGTTTAGATTTTCACATCTGCCAGGCTTCCCATGATGCCTCGATTTTTTTTATAACTAGTTCATTGCCTTATTTTAAGGACAGGTCTGTTTTTCGGTTTTTATAGAAAAGCAATATGTCGAATAGTTGATTGCATTTTTATCCCTAATAACCGTTTTTTAAAATATGTGCAAAATAAGTGGGAATGTCACCCAATGGTATAGTTTATTAGTAAATTTTATATTCCTCAAGTAAACATCGAAAATACAGTTTTTGCTTACTACAACTTAATCGAAATGATAAAAATGTTTGTTACAATTTAATGACAAAAAGAAATATTGTGTGCAATTTCCTTTTTTCGGAGATTCCACTTTAAGGCAATTATGTGGAATAATCTTGAAGTTACTCTTCCTCGAAGTTAGTATCGGTTATTAATAACTTATTTCTCCTTTTAATAAATCCCCAAACTCATGTTTTTATTTGTTATAACTAGATTATAACATTAAATAGATTATACTCCGTGGGCGAATTTAATAGACCCAAAAAAGTCGCCAAGTAGATAAATTAAATCGCGCAATAAATAAGTAGCGTGGCACCAGATAACTGTAGTATCATGGAGATATATGTTTTGCATGGACATGGTTATTGAGTCTATGATATTTCGACAGTATACGTTATGAATATTGTTTTTGTAATTGTTTTGTTGTTTTAGAATAGTGTTTTAATTGATTTGTTGCTTTAGAATTGTATCGATCTAATAAATCCTTTTTAAAATCATTATTAAAAGAGTAATTGCTATTACATGACCTAATACTAACATTACAGTATAAAGAATAGGCATGATAAAGAATGTCATCAAAAATAAACCTCCCAATAATATAATGTTAATGTTTAATTGCACGGACATAGTGATTATTAAGTTTATAATATTTTGACAGTAGGCGTTGTGAATTTTGTTTTTGTAATTGTTTTGTTGCTTAAGAATAGTGTTTTAATTGATTTGTTGCTTTAGAATTGTATCGATCTAATAAATCTTTTTTTTAAAATCATCATTAAAAGTATAATTGCTATTACATGACCTAATACTAACATTACAGTATAAAGAATAGGCATGAAAAAGAATGTCATCAAAAATAAACCTCCCAATAATATAATGTTAATGTTTAATTGCACGGACATAGTGATTATTAAGTTTATAATATTTTGACGGTAGGCGTTGTGAATATTGTTTTTGTAATTGTTTTGTTGCTTAAGAATAGTGTTTTAATTGATTTGTTGCTTTAGAATTGTATCGATCTAATAAATCTTTTTTTTAAAATCATCATTAAAAGTATAATTGCTATTACATGACCTAATACTAACATTACAATATAAAGAATAGGCATGAAAAAGAATGTCATCAAAAATAAACCTCCCAATAATATAATGTTAATGTTTAATTGCACGGACATAGTGATTATTAAGTTTATAATATTTTGACAGTAGGCGTTGTGAATATTGTTTTTGTAATTGTTTTGTTGCTTAAGAATAGTGTTTTAATTGATTTGTTGCTTTAGAATTGTATCGATCTAATAAATCTTTTTTTTAAAATCATCATTAAAAGTATAATTGCTATTACATGACCTAATACTAACATTACAGTATAAAGAATAGGCATGATAAAGAATGTCATCAAAAATAAACCTCCCAATAATATAATGTTAATGTTTAATTGCACGGACATAGTGATTATTAAGTTTATAATATTTTGACAGTAGGCGTTGTGAATATTGTTTTTGTAATTGTTTTGTTGCTTTAGAATAGTGTTTTAATTGATTTGTTGCTTTAGAATTGTGTTGATTTATTAAATCCTTTTTAAAATCATCATTAAAGTGTGATTGTTATTGCATGATTCCAATACTAACATTAATCCTAAAGAATAGGTATAATAAAGAAAGTCATCAAAAATAAACCCCCCAATATTATAATGTTAATGTTTAGTATATTATGGTTGATAATACGTATTATTGTTTCTTTAACTATAAATAAAACATAATTAAGTTTAATACAGTATGTATTTGTATTTACTTTTCATATAAGTATTCGTCACATCTGTCATAATGATCTTGACAACGGCGTAACCCGAAATGAGTAAACGTACCAGAGTGGTATGAGTTGTTGGAAGGCCTTGCAGTTATTATTCAGTGAAGTGGGCGCATACCATAATGTTTATAGTTAGATATACTAAGTATTTAAACAATAAGATACATCAAACAGTAATGAGCAAATTATGATCGACCATCAATAACTTTGTTTGACTTCAATCGTCAATATGTTAAACCCAAGTTTCGGACTAAAACTATTTTTTTTTATTTCTATATATTGATTGTATACAACAAAATAGAGTAAGATTAGTTGAGGCATTATTTGTGTGTGAGTATTCGTCTTTATTTGTGTGAAACGTCTAATGGCACGTTTAGATGGGAGTTAAAACTTTCAGATGGCACGTCGCGTCTTGCCATTCGGCCAACTTCGAGTTGTGTCTGCTCTTTCATTATTGTTTAATCAAAAACACCGGCTTTCATTCTACATGAGTTACGTTTTATTTTTCAGGTTAAAAATAACCTTATGTATTAACTCGAATCGTGAACTCCATCTGTATCAATTTACATGAACATATGTCCTGTCGTTACGCGCGTTTCAGTAGTTTAGTCATAACTTCGTAAAATCAATGACGGTTTAACTTCGTTGAAAGTTTAAACTCTAATTTTTTTACTGGCGGTTTGGACTGGTGTTTAAACTCGTATTCGACGGTGGTTTAAACTTGTCTTCAACGGTTGACTACGGTAATATAGCCACCGGGCTATCAGCTGTTTACATTTCTAACATATTACATATATGTTATGTTATTTCAATCGTTGTTTAGAACATTCATTGTAATATTAATAGGTCATAAAATTAATAGATTAAATTAAGAGGTTTACATTATCAATTAATAAAAAAAATGGAAAACGCAAGTGGCGTTTCTGATTAAGAAATTGTGTTGTGTTGAATAGTCTTAACCCATTCTAATGACCGTACATTGTTAAAGCGCTGATTAATATTTTTTTACTTTTAAATAACAAAGAGCAAGTGCATTCAAATTTCCGTCTCTCTCTCAGTAACTTTGAGAACTCTCTGTTGTATTTCCGACTTTATAAAGTTAAAAATAAATATATTCATAAAAAAGACGCTTGCGCTAATGAAATAATCACAGATAATTAACTATTTTGATATCTATTGACTGTGTTTCAATATTATATAATTTAGTCAATAAAAATCTTCAGTGTGACAAGTTACATATAAAGTAAACTAGGTTTAGCTAAACGGAGGCCATTATGATATTGAAATTACCTTATTCATGTAATCGACAGATTAATTGTAAACTGAGATTTATTGCCATTTGGTTTAAGCTGTTATTGAACTTAAGGCCCTAATATACATCCAAATATTTTTAAGTATTAATTTTCATGAGAGTGTATACACAACCACATAAATAGTGCTCCGTGGCTTAACTCCAGAGTGATTAAGTAAGAAAAAATCAACATTGAGATTTATAAAACTAAAAAGAGCCTGATGATTGAACCAACCCAAAAAACGTTATTTCGGTATTTGTACATCAGACGATACGTTTATTCTACTTTTCTATTTCCTAACGATTTTCTCTTGGATTTTCTGATTTTAAAAGGGAAAATTATATACCTTAATTTATAGGAAAACTCTCGCTCATCGTACCTGATAGCTACCTGCGCTCGCGTTGTCATCATCATTTTGCTATAACAGCATCTAGATCCGAATTGTATCTAAACTTTCCCACGGTATACAATTGCTCAACCACGTGGTGACTTTTGTACCAGAGTTATGATACATTTGTGGTGAGTGAGAATAAACTCATTGGAGTGTGTCACCGTTGTGTTGTAATTTTATTAAATTTATTTAATTATCTTGTTTTAGTTATCGAAACGCTTAAGTTAGTAACTAATGTTTCCATGACTATAGGTGAGTAAATAGATAATGTTGTGGTAGGAATTATTTTAACGCGTAAATATTTTCTGCGACAGGTTAGATTAAACCATTAACCTATCGGTTGTGGTACGCTACGCACATTACTAGGCCATAGCGATTAAAGCCAAATCGATCTCGTGTCTCACAGCGTTGTTAAGCCACGCCGATATCAGGACTCGCCCGTCTACGAAGAACGTAAATAAGTTTCGTAAAAGCATATCAAGGACACAAGTAAAATGCGAATTGTGCAAATTCTTGAGGTAATTAAAGAGGAGGAAAGGGATATGAAGATTACGCCGATTACGAAAGCTTTCGCAACACGTTCGTGCTTTCCGAGGCCGCGCGATCGGCGGATGCACAAATATCGCCGGCGTTCTAATTTATTCAAAAGCAGTTTAGCGAGATCAAGGCGGTCGCGTGTCTCAGTGGTGAGAGTTCTTACAGAATTCCGCTCATGTTCACGCGTTTACTTCAAAAATCTATCAGGTGCGAGTACAACTCGCACTACGAGGGTTCCGTACACATTTTGGGCATTTTTAAGTGTACTCAGTATTTTTGTTAAACTAATTGCAAATATTACTTTTTCGCGTTGACGTACTATATCTTTCATAGGGTTAAAACATGGTGCTTATTGCCAAAATTATGATATATAGAATCATCTCTATAGTCTTCCTGCAATCTTTGCGTAAGAGAAATAGGCTTTTAAAAACCCTATTTTTTCATAATTTTAGAGACTATTATTCTAGAGACGGAAATAAAAAGGTGGAACTTGTTTTTTTTTGCGTATTTTTCAGTTTATCTCTAAAAATGTACTGCCTAAAATAATGAAAATAAACATTTTTGAGACCTCTTGAAAAAGCCCTTTCAAACGATACTCCACACTATATATGGAATAAAAAATTATTTTAAGTTAATTTGAACCCCCCGCCCCCTCCCCTAATTTCCATATGAATATTTATAATAAAATAATTATTTTTTTTGTCTTTTGCTATTGAAATATGTGTGGGTTAATATGCAGTACTACTATGCAAAATTTCAAGTTTGTACGTCAATTCTGAAAAAAACAGTTTTTGGAAAAAAGAAACAGTTGTGACATGCAGAAGGACTGACACATAAGTGATCTTATAAGGGTTTCATTTTTCCTTTTGAGGTAACCGTTTTAATGACAACCGTTTTGTAATTTATTTTTACGTTTGGGTACGCAAACATATATAGAAATAAAACCGGCCAAGTGCGATTCGTATTCGCGCTACGAAGATTTCGTACCCACATTTTAGCCAACTCGCGTTCGCTATGCTGCAGAAGCTGTGAAACTCTAAATAGTAACCTCTGTAACGCTGTTATAATTACAAGTTACCTCAGTAACTGTGACCCTGTCACAAGTAAGTTGATCACATATGTCAGTTACTTTGATACGTTTCTTTAAATATTTCGATCGTACGTTTTGAAATTATCTACGTTCATTTTTAATTATTTCTATAAGTATTAAGCTGCGACCTTAAACTTTCAGAAATTTGATTGTTAGAATAATAAATATTTCGGTGAAATATATTTAACTAATATATAGAGTAATTGACTAGTCCTAAATTTTGCTATTTTTAATAAAATTAGTTATTTAAAAGTTAGTAAAAAACAATTATAAAAATTAATTAAAAAATAAGTGGGAATATCTCCTGTCTCATACGTTCTCGTAGAACATAATGAGCGTTAGCAAAAATTACATCACTTTTCAGTATTGCCATCCTTGTCTGAACGTTAAATTTAGACTTTTCTAAAAATTGTCGTTAAATTTTTAAGTTTTTTTCAAAATTTTGTTGACTCTTCGTAAGACAGTACCTTAAAATTATCATTTATGAAATAAAATCTAGTGGATATGGTATTGCATTGCTCTGCGCTTTACTCAATTATTATTTTGGGAAAGCTCAAAGAAAAAAACGACAAAAAATATGGATTATAAACAAAAATAAGAATTGTAAATCTGTTTCACGTGCTTGTTCTAACTTCCAGCCTAATCGATGAGCAGGACAAGATTGACATACAAAATTGTTTCGTTCTTGACGAAAACAATAATCGTCGAAACCCTGAAAAAATGACTGTGACTAATACAAACCGATAAAAATGTGTGCCACCACAGTAGTCTGAAATGACGCACGGTAGACCATGTTAATCTTTCTATTTCGATGAGAAATGCCCTGGTGGTATAATTAGACACGTGGAACTGTTGGCCAGCCATATCGATTTGGTAATGAGCGCCGGAGACACGTGCAAGGGGCCCAGCGTCAATTGTTGTCGTTAGTATGAAGTTAGAATTTCGATGGCTCGTTTTATGCCAAGGCTATCGCAGGACGAGAGTTGAGAAGTGTGGCCTGGCTTTAGCTTGATAAAGTCTGTATTAAATCTTGGTCGAGCAGTTGAAACTAAATTCCTCATTTAGTATCATAACCTCCAATTAATTGACATAGGGCCTACTGCTGGGAAATCTGTAAATTTTCCGTATTATAACGATAACTTTACAATGAAGAATTTTGACTTAATCACTAACAAATTCTTTCTGTCCACTTTCCAAGTTATGGTAAAAGTGTTGACGCCAAAAATCGACGAAATCGATCGAAAAATACGACAAAAATCCATGTTTACAGAATTATGAGCGTCTTGAAAATCAGTATTTTAATGTCGCTAGCAGAAATCATCCCGAAGTGCCTGTCACAACCTGTCAGACGTTACAGACGAACCTTATCATAATATTGAGGCCGATCGTGTTTAACGTAAAAAAATATAAATAAATTATAAGCTCTTTGACAGCTTCCTTTGCCGCCGTAACCAAATTTCCAGCAGATTTTAAATCCTTTGCCATTATAACCAAATTTGACATACCTATGTATGTGGCCTTAATATCTTTTACTGCGCTAGATAAACTTACAGACTGTGTTACAATTTACTCACAGATACAATAAACCATTTAGTATTTTATTATTTTGATCTACAATACTGTAGCTAGCTCATTTTCGCTATTTTATAGATGTTACAAGGACGGAGATTATGTATACTTACTTGTGGCTTTTCATATACTCATAGATACAATAAACCATTTAGTATTTTATTATTTTAATCTACAATACTGTAGCTAGCTCATTTTCGCTATTTTATAGATGTTACAAGGACGGAGATTATGTATACTTGCTTGTGGCTTTCCATATAGTCAGAGATACAATAAACCATTTAGTATTTTATTATTTTAATCTACAATACTGTAGCTAGCTCATTTTCGCTATTTTATAGATGTTACAAGGACGGAGATTATGTATACTTGCTTGTGGCTTTTCATATACTCAAAGATACAATAAACCATTTAGTATTTTATTATTTTAATCTACTATACTGTAGCTAGCTCATTTTCGCTATTTTATAGATGTTACAAGGACGGAGATTATGTATACTTGATTGTGGCTTTTCATATACTCACATATACAATAAACCATTTAGTATTTTATTATTTTAATCTACAATACTGCAGCTAGCTCATTTTTGCTATTTTATAGATGTTACAAGGACGGAGATTATGTATACTTGCTTGTGGCTTTTCATATACTCACAGATACAATAAACCATTTAGTATTTTATTATTTTAATCTACAATACTGTAGCTAGCTCATTTTCGCTATTTTATAGATGTTACAAGGACGGAGATTATGTATACTTGCTTGTGACTTTTCATATACTCACAGATACAATAAACCATTTAGTATTTTATTATTTTAATCTACAATACTGTAGCTAGCTCATTTTCGCTATTTTATAGATGTTACAAGGACGGAGATTATGTATACTTGCCTGTGGCTTTTCATTTACTCACAGATACAATAAACCATTTAGTATTTTATTATTTTAATCTACAATACTGTAGCTAGCTCATTTTCGCTATTTTATAGATGTTACAAAGACGGAGATTATGTATACTTGCTTGTGGCTTTTCATACAGTTGCATGGTAAATTTGAACCGGGTATGGGTGACCTGGTCACGTGTAGCTTAATCATATGTTAACTCACTATGCCGTGAAATTACAAAACGTAACCAAAAAAGGTTTTATTTCAAAGATTTGGGGTTTTAGAAGGCCGTTTATGATGACATTTTTGTAAATAGTGTCAAACCACTTAGGATTTAAAAAGTCGTTAGGTATACGTTATTTTCGTATTTCCTTTAGAGCGGTTTCCTTTCTCTCGTAATTTACTTATTTAAAAAGTTTAAAGAAAGCCTTCTCAAAGAGTATCAATAAGTGAAAACCTAAAAACGGATAGGCTATTAAATGTACATTTTAAATCATAGAATCTGCCCACATTGAAACCTAGAATACAAATGAAACATTAAAAATCGATGAACTCCATAAAACACTATAGAGAAATGTTGGCCGAGTCAATATAAAGCTGATGTTACACAAGCAATACTACTATTACAAACAAGCCCTTCTTGTACAAATATTTAAACCTCAATCGCGTTGTCAACATCGGTTGAGAGGGAACATCGGTTTGAATGCCGTTCAGGCTAGAAAATACTTTTCGCAATATATTGTTTCTAACCTGCTCAATCGGCTGTGCCTATTGTCATTTATAGTCGAAACGTAGTCGAAATTTCTTCAGTATATGTTGTTAGGGCAACAGTTGCTCTCAAAACCTTCTGTTTGATCTAGAAGTACCTAATGTATAACTATTCTTATCCAATTGCTAGATATTGAAGATAAGATTTGAACTCTCAGCAAACTATGTAAGACGACCTCGTTTTTCATATCGAAACTAGGTATATTTATCGAGTATTTAGAATCTGAAGACTAAATTTAACAAATCAGTAATAAAGAACCAATCCGAAATTTAACTTTTTGCTCTTTTATTTCTGAATTGTAACAAAATTAATATCTATTGCAAAATATACGAACACAGTCGAGCTATATAGGTTTTATCTATTGCAAAATATACGAACACAGTCGAGCTATATAGGTTTTATCTATTGCAAAATATACGAACACAGTCGAGCTATATAGGTTTTATCTATTGCAAAATATACGAACACAGTCGAGCTATATAGGTTTTATCTATTGCAAAATATACGAACACAGTCGAGCTATATAGGTTTTATCTATTGCAAAATATACGAACACAGTCGAGCTATATAGGTTTTATCTATTGCAAAATATACGAACACAGTCGAGCTATATAGGTTTTATCTATTGCAAAATATACGAACACAGTCGAGCTATATAGGTTTATCTATTGCAAAATATACGAACACAGTCGAGCTATATAGGTTTTATCTATTGCAAAACATACGAAGACAGTCGAGCTATATAGGTTTTATCTATTGCAAAATATACGAAGACAGTCTAGCTATATAGGTTTTATCTATTGCAAAATATACGAACACAGTCGAGCTATATAGGTTTTATCTATTGCAAAATATACGAACACAGTCGAGCTATATAGGTTTTATCTATTGCAAAATATACGAACACAGTCGAGCTATATAGGTTTTATCTATTGCAAAATATACGAACACAGTCTAGCTATATAGGTTTTATCTATTGCAAAATATACGAACACAGTCGAGCTATATAGGTTTTGTCTATTGCAAAATATACGAACACAGTCGAGCTATATAGGTTTTATCTATTGCAAAATATACGAACACAGTCTAGCTATATAGGTTTTATCTATTGCAAAATATACGAACACAGTCGAGCTATATAGGTTTTATCTATTGCAAAATATACGAACACAGTCGAGCTATATAGGTTTTATCTATTGCAAAATATACGAACACATTCGAGCTATATAGGTTTTATCTATTGCAAAATATACGAACACAGTCGAGCTATATAGGTTTTATCTATTGCAAAATATACGAACACAGTCGAGCTATATAGGTTTTATCTATTGCAAAATATATGAACACAGTCGTGCTATACAGGTTTTATCTATTGCAAAATATACGAACACAGTCGAGCTATATAGGTTTTATCTATTGCAAAATATACAAACACAGTCGAGCTATATAGGTTTTATCTATTGCAAAATACACGAACACACTCGAGCTATATAAGTTTTATCCATTGCAAAATATACGAACACAGTCGAGGTATATAGGTTTTGAAGTGCAGGTGAAATGCGTGCTAGTTCCGTGTGATGAAAACGCAACCTTTTGGATATACAACGTACGAATAAAACATGTGATTTCATTTATAACGTTTGCTATATTAATTATTGTTAATTTATTTTCTAAATGTCAACGTAGTTATAGGTTTGACGAACTTATTGCTAATGATTATGACAATATCTTCCAGTCTACCAAAATACCAGAAGTTGAGAATTTAATTTTGCAGTAAACTGTAATAGTTAGTGAGACATTCGAAAATTAACGGTTAATTACAATGTAACTATTAATATTATAAAAAAATATTATTAAGAAAAAAATATTGTTTATTCCTCATAATATGTCTTTTAAATGATAAATAAAATAATTTTTTTTTTTAAATAATTATCTACGAACATTTTACAAATTAACTAGCGTAAAATACGTGATTTAATAATATGACTTCTTCTACTTCGTATATTTTTCGCGACAATCGGCTGTGACAGACGGTCTGACTGACAGACACATGAATAATTTTAAAAAGATTTAGTTCTAGTAGATTTTTATTCTAGTAGATTTAGTTTGTTTTAGGTACCGGAACCCTACGAATTTATCGTGAACAAAACAGAGGTTGGTTATGATACCAACCTCTGTTTCTTTTTTATATATTATATTATTATTATTATATATTAGTACCACATTACAAACATTTTAATATTGAAAAAACTGTAGATCTAAAAACTATAGCATTACTAGTTAACCGCCGATCACTATCGTTAACAAATGACTAAACAAAAAGTTCACTCGGGGTAAGCCGTGAACAAAAAGTGACTTTTTTTTAATATAACACACACAGTTAATCCTATCTTAATATGAATAATATAAATTATATTTTCATGAAAATATGGAAAAATGTTCTACATTGAGAGTATGCTACGCACTCAGTTATTACTTGAGTCATCATCTTATCACAATAAAGAATTAAAATATTTCATTAGAAAATAATTTAAACTGTCCTAATCAATATTTATTACGATATCCGTGTTTCGTCTGACCCTTTTATTACGATAACCATTTTTCGTCTGACTTATATCTGGCTTTCGAAATGACTCACTAAATAGTTTACATACACTTATTTCGATAGTTATTTCTAAAACTTACACCACGTGTCTCTTTTCCGATACAAAACTATTTGAGTAATCAGTAATACTGGATTAGATGTATTATTATCTAATATAATAGTTTAGACGTTTCAAATTGAGTTTGACAAATTTTAGTGACGAGTTTAAGAGTGAACGTTTTGAATAAAAAATAAACCACAGTACCTACGCTAGTTCTGAAGCACCTGTCCAGAAGTGTTGAACTTCACAAGCACACCTAAAAGCCTCCAAAATATCGACTATATAACCAAACTAAACTAGATTATAACTAACACCTGCTTTAATACTTAATCCAGACCGACAGACCTAGATAAGGCCAAGCCACGTTTCCACAAGCTAAATTAGTAAAATCTTGCAGACTGTAACAGACTTTGCCACCACGTGTAGTGTGGTCGCGTGAAGGATTCTATCTAGATTTTACGGTCGAGTTATATCAGATGTGACGGTTTTTTGTGGTTGTGATGAAAATTTTATTCGCAGAAGTTTAAGATTGTCGTTTAAATACTAAAAAGTATTAAGATATTGTTCATGATTTTGTGAACATTTTTAACACTAACTGGAGTTGAGAGGTCAGAAAATTAATCCAGTTAGTGTTAAAAATGTTCACAAAATCATGAACAATATCTTAATTAAAACCAATAGTATTCAATTTTGGATATCATTATGTCTGCAAATATATTATGCGCAATAGTAGCGTTTTCAAGTTGTCTATTTTATGTTAATATATAGGTGTAAAGTTGAAAACGACAAAGCTGTGAGGAACTTTTGGATATCCTAAAGTGAACAATCAAAATTGTTTTCTGAAATCCTAAAGTAAGCAGTCAAAATTTTTTTCTGAAATTCTGCTTGAAAAAACATTATGACAGTTTGGAAAATTTTAAAAAATCAGATATGCGCTTGAAAGTCAAATACATATATAATCATGAACTGATTTGTGAAGTAGACACTACATTCCGGTTTAAACCATTAAACGTTTGTTTGTTTTGTAGAAAAAAATTAAATGTTTTATTGACAATATTGAGTTATTTAATGTATTTTATAAAATCAGAATAAAAATTGTGCGAAATGTGGTTATAATTTTCCAACAATTTAAACTTTATACCTGAATGACTCAGAAATCACCATGAATTTCGAAAAATGGCTTCCATTTATCCTTTCAGGACATTGAATAGAAACAACCCTGTGCACCTTTGATGTATTCAACTTCACACTCTGTATAAGCTGTGAAATGCTTATTAATTACATGAATATATAATTTTTTAAATGTTTATTAAAATCAGTAACTAATATTTACTAGCTGACCGCCCGTTTTTCCCGGCAAAAATGGATCACAACAGCATTTTATTTATGTTCGTTAACAACCTCGTAATCGCTTTTTAATTTAATAATTGTTTAAGGCTAATTTATTAATAGTAGTCTCAGAAATTTAGCTATTTATATAATCAAATATTGAACTATATGGACCAATCTTGTAACATAAATACGCTTATAATAATTCGTAATAATGATACTTATAAACTGGGGATTTTTTTGTAGATTTCATTGGCGTCTGTTGTTTCATCAGCATTATTTTGATACAGCTCTGTTTAGTTTGATTAACTCAAAAATATTTTATAGTTAAATTTTGCAGCAATAAAGGGTTCATAACATATAATCTATAATATTTAGCAATATACACTCTTGAACTTTTTAACAAATCTTCATGTCGTTTAGAATATTTTCATACATTATTTTAATGTAGCAAATAATTGTTTAAGGCCTAATTTAAAAAGGCGCCCGATACAAATCGACTGCTTCATTTGAATCATTATTGCGCATTACTTATACGTTCTAAAAATATCATAGACCTTATGTCTATCTAGATATTACAAGCTGATCAGAGATTCATGTCGATAAAATAAATAATTATTGTCCTAAACCTTTAAAAACGACCAAAAGTTGTATTTTTTAATATTAATTTTTAACACAGAAGGGAGCAGGAAAGAGTGTGGTAAAGGAAATGTACTGATAATAAAAAATCACATTTTATCCAACAAGTACCGGTTTCTTTTTTTCAATATTAAGATAAAAAAAATCTTGAAAGGCAGGAGACCATGCAACTTAAATTACAACTCTAAAAGTGGAACAATATTTCACGGCAAAGGAATTCTCTAAAAAAAGGATATACAAAGGGTACCATTTTCAATGTAATATAAATCTGACTCCTTGCATTTGCGATTGTTTTTGAGGAAAGAAAACCTAAAATCAGAAGTTCTAAATATTTAAGTTGCAAGATTTTTGTCAAATAAAACCTTTATTATAGTAAGCATGTAGTTCAATTAACTGATTACTGGAATACTTTTGTAGAACCTCTAATTGGGATTAGTCTTCAAATCTTTGACGATCTTATATACTAACTATTCCACACTATAGGCAATTAAAGACCTAAGTCTTGCCGATCACCAGTCGCTTCTAAACTTCACCAACTGTCTCCAGCCTAGCACGCCCAGATCATCTTTCCCTAGATTATCAATCCATCTATCCCGTTTTTTTGCAAAGCGGCTTTCTTTTGGCTCAATGAGCAAAACTTCGGAAGTTGTTGAGAATGTCATCTTCTCCAATATTTGAACCGCCTCAGACGTTGTACTTTGATAGCCAATACTATTGCAAGTGCATCGGAAAAAACTTCTCAATCCACATCAGCTCTGATGCACCACTTTTCGTTCTAACAAACAGCTCCGTAGGTTACATTTTTAACAATAATCATCATTGCAAATGGTAAATTAATTGTACTATTATTGGTATCTAAGCCGTTGATTTTCGTCAGACCATTATTATTTTAATACACAGTCACATTAATTTAACCGTCCGTCTGTACCTATTTTGTCTATTGAGAAGACAATGAAAAATTAGTACTTTCGGCTCAGCAATTATTCATCTTCTATCGAACCTGTGGAGCTTCGACATATCCTAATCAATCTTTGTCACACTCCGAATCGATACGCCTTATGACATCTACACGGCGCTAACATCATAAGAACCCGTGTAACACGTATTCATATCGAAACGTAGACAGAAGTCTGTAAACGTTATTCAATAACCTGTTTCAGGGACTATGTAAGTATATATTGCTAGCCTAAAATACCACGTAGCTCTACATAAAGGTAGCTACAGAGGTATAGCATACACGTCAGCCCAGGATAGGTGGGCATGTAGGCTGACTTGACTATGGAGGAAGTCACGGCAAGGGTAAGGTAGGAGCAGCGGCAGATAAGAGACAATGAGTGGGATGTTGCTACGCGTGGTCGCTAGGGCGGGCGGTCTGTTCCTGTATCTGTCGTCGGGCGGGCGTTCGGACGGTTTTAGAACGGTACCGGCGATGGTGGTGCGTGACGTTATTTCGGAAGATAATACGTATATACTAAAAATATGAAATAAACAAATTTAAAAAATGTCATTCGTGGACGAAAAACTTTACAACAAATGTAACTAAAATATTAAATAGAATTTTTCTCTGTTTAATATCAAACTTTTTCTGAAATTATGTATATCATACTGAAATTAAGACGAAACAGACAAACACACTGCGTATACTCACGAACTATTGTTTGTTAAACATATTAACATTCACTGGTTTAAAGTCGATGAAATGTTATAGAAAAAGCTTGAAAAGAATTGTCTTCAATTGGATTGGTTCTATGTATTATATATATTAAGATCAATAAATAGTTATTTAAACATTTTTGTTCTGCAACCATCCTCAACTCGCACGCCAAAGATAATGTTTTTTTTTAATTTTTGCAGTTTGAGACATAAATATTCTGCAATTATAGATTTTCAAACACCATGTATCCCTAAATATGCTCTCTTAATAGAGTTAAATTGGAAAATAAAAAATGAACAATATTGCAGGCACCAGTGGCTCGTACTGGTTGTTTAGAAAACTATGGTTTAAGCTTAATATTTTCTAAGACGCTTTGTTGAAAAAAAGAAATTTTCCGTCACCATTAGATACAGCGAGTCAAAAGATTTTGATAATTAGTATGAAACTCATTAATTATTATGAAATACGAACTTTGTATAAAATATCATTTTCAAACCAACTAAAAAAAGTCTTTTTCTTTATAACTGATGATCCCGAAACGCCATACGTTTCTAAAACGTACGAATATGGCAACTAAACTTTAAAATATAACACTGCATACCGACCGGTAAGCAACCATCCGTAAGCAGCACGCGCGAATCGTTCCCGCATTATTCAAAACAGTCACTTTCACTTGCACGCACACACACCCACGTACACGCACGCTCGTATGTACGCACACATGCACACGTCTGACACGCGTGCCGTCTGGCTTCGGCCGGGCCGCGCCGCCATATTGCGTCCGCTTTCCGGGGCTCGCCGCTAACTAGTAGGATAGGTCATGGACGCGACTATCCCGCT
The DNA here is from genome assembly GCA_039881145.1 of Druceiella hillmani. NCBI lineage: Eukaryota > Metazoa > Arthropoda > Insecta > Lepidoptera > Hepialidae > Druceiella > Druceiella hillmani. The sequence goes on along the minus strand of JAYKKI010000033.1, from coordinate 20,983,835 downwards.
CGGGCCGATACCGGCGTCCCGCTTACACGCTTTGCTGCGTCTAGCCATAGCGGGCGCGCGGCCTTGCCCGAGTCGCGGCGGAGATTGCCGAAGTGATGTTTTGGGGTGGGTGGGGTTAGGGGGCGTATTTGTCGTCTTTATTAGAATTTAATTTGAAATAATTTTTTTTTCTAGTAACTTGAAATATAACATCAGATGCGGGACATTGATAGACTGAAGGTTGCATGTCTATTTTGGTATATTTCTTATTATTTTATAGCTGAACAAGTCTGTCCGCCTCTTATAGAACATTGTGTTCTTCATAGATGATCCTAAACAATATAAAGCAGAAACATTATTTTTTTTTTAAATATATCACACAGATCTAAATCAATATAAATTTATTGACGTTAATACGATTGCTAGATATGCAAACAAAAGAACTATTTTTTAAATTTCCCGGTGGAACAACTCAGCAGCCAGATCAACAAAAAACATCCTGATTTTTTTATTAATTTAAGTTTGATGAATTACAGTGTTTAAGTTTGATGTAATAATTCCATATGTTAATCTTGATAATTTATTTTTTCTTTTTTTAAATTTAAAGCTTTGTAACTTTTCCTATTCTTCTTTCAAACAACATTAAAAAAAACTTTTTTTCAGTTAGTTTCTTTTTCTCTCCCAGCCTAATTGATCAAGTAGTCAGTTTTAAAACCGTTACTGAAAAGAAAACTGTGTAACGATTTCTTTTTCCATGCAAAAGATTATAAATACGCCCCCAGATCAACCGAATCTTTCCAGACGCCGCAAGCCCAGACGTGGAAACGCACCGGGCCCGACTCAGGAACTTTTACCACCAGACAACTTCCCACATTTTCAGACGGGGTGACTATATATTCAGACTCCCTCCACCCCACGACGCCCCTCCACCCGTCTGCGGTGCGCCCCCCGTCTGGTATGGGGGCGTCCCCGGTCTGGGGGGCAACCCCCGTCTCGCCAGCGGCCCTTCACCCTGTACGCGCGTGTTTGAGACGACGAGACTGCTGTGTCTGAACGAAGGTGAATGTTTGGGTGCGCATGCTTTTGTGTGAGTGCTTTTATGTATATATGTGTGTGTATGACTGAAGTCTGTACAGTGGCTTCCGCAATAGGGTCGTTCATTTATATTTCTGTTTTTATTTATTTATTATTACCATAAAATTATTTCCTGTTGAACTAGGTTCAAAAGATTTGTCCGCCCAAATCCGTCAGCACAATACTGCATTATATGGAGAATAATTTATTGTACGTACTAAATATACAACATTTTTACGTCCGCAGGGCTTCTGTATCTTATCCTTTAATATATTCCTCTCCTTGTCATGCCGATGGTCTTGTTTTTTTTTAAGTTTATAACTTATGAATAGTATTTGTATGTCTTTTATATAATCTTCTCCAGATGCCTTCTTCTAGAGGAATATTGACAATTATTATAGTTACTCTACTTTTGGAAGTAGCCGCTCTAAAAGTTTATATCTATATATCACACACGCACACACACACACACACACGTGCACGCACGCACGCACGCACACACACTATATATATATATATATATATATATATATATATATATATACATATATATATATATATATATATATATATATATACATATATATATATATATATACAGTGTCTTGAGGTCTTGAATTTAATATATGCGGTTGAAAGTTAAAAAAATCCAAAAATTTTGAACGCACCGTCTTGTGGAAAATTTAATATGACTTGAAAAAACCTTTCCGATATGATTTTAGCTTGGTATGGAAATATATAAAAAATTCAATATGTGTATTTACTTTTAAAGTTTAACTAATAGCATATAAAAATTAAATCTAATTAGCAAGGCAAATCCCAACCTAACCCACTGACTGCAAACATCTGGATTATAAAATAAACAACTTGTCGTTATAAACGATTTTAAGTATCGAAGCTGTTTGGAATTGTATAATCTTTATAATATGTCCGACATTATTTATGTGTTTTAACAGATCAGCTAAAGCATCCTTCTTTTCATATTGGCGTCAATTTTCCCATTCCTCGTGAACAGACTTCCTAGATACATAATAAAGCCTGCTTGTTCGAGAATTCCTCAGAAGCTATTTAGTTTTATATCCTTTTTCACTGACACGTGTTCGCGCGTAAGTCCCTTCACGTGTACTTCTGATATTCACACCTATTCAGGTAGCCTCACGCTTATGGCAAATATTTGCGTACTGTGATTTAAAGTGGAAAAAAACTTTTCAAGACGTTCAGAGGAATACGTTTTGGCGAAAAACTTACGACAATATAATTTACCAGAAAATGCCAAGTGAAATGTTGATCGATAGGGTTTTTCACATAAAAGAAAAATGTATTAGAGAAACAGGTGTGTAAATACGTAATTTTCGTTTTGAGTTAGTGTAGTTGGTTAAGTAAATTGATGCCCCTATATGCCAGAACATGTGTGATGATGACGAGAGATTCGAAAGAATTATAGATCAGTCAAAATATATAACCTTCTATATTTGTGATTATTATTACACTAATTGTAATCATTTTTATCTGCAATTATCATATATTGTAAAAGAAATTTAGATTTTTGTCTTTTAATTTTTTAACGAAGTGACAATGCATAGAATTTTTGAAAATATATTTAGAATAGATATCAAATAATTTTACAATCATTATGATTTTCTATATATGCCACGTATATCAATGAGAATTTATAAATGGATTTCAATCCATCAAACCATGACTTCAAAAACTCATTAGTTACATCACAACACGCCATCAAACCATGACTTCAAAAACTCATTAGTTAGTTAAAATAAGTTACAAAAGCTGGCGAAATATAATATTAATCTACAATTATCGTATATTGTAAAAGAAATTTAGGTTTTTGTCTTTTAATTTTTTAACGAAATGGCAATGCATAGAATTTTTTTAAATATATTTAGAAAGAGATATCAAATAATTTTACAATCGTTATGATTTTCTATGTATGCCACATATATCAATGAGAATTTGTAAATGGATTTCAATCCATCAAACCATGACTTCAAAAACTCATTAGTTACATCACAACACGCCATCAAACCATAACTTCAAAAACTCATTAGTTAGTTAAAATAAGTTACAAAAGCTGGCGAAATATAATATCTATCTGCAATTTTTATCTGCAATTATCATATATTGTAAAAGAAATTTAGATTTTTGTGTTTTAATTTTTTAATGAAATGGCAATGCCTAACATTTTTGAAAATATATTTAGAAAAAGATATCAAATAATTTTACAATCATTATGATTTTCTATATATGTCACATATATCAATGAGAATTTGTAAATGGATTTTAGCGAGATTTTGATTAAAATTTAAGTGATTATAGAATATTTATGAGAAATAAAATTAGAACAACAATAGATAAATTTGGTGGAAACAGACTCCTTAGATGAGTCATGTACCCTAAAGAGTTCCCGTAACCCTTATTAGTTAACGTGAACATTATTAAGCTTAATATATAAATTGAAATTTATTGTTTTGTTACTTTTTATTATATTTACTAATATTGCTTGAAGTTTAAGAAAAATAACGAGCTTAGTAATTATATATATTGTACATCCCTATGTTGTTTCATTGAACAAGAGGTTATTAATGCATACTAGTTTTTTGGAAGCCTAGAAACAATAGAGGTTACACGCCATCAAACCATGACTTCAGAAACTCATTAGTTAGTTAAAATAAGTTACAAACGCTGGCGAAATATAATATTAAATAGAGTGAATAATAAAAAATTGACTCCGCCTTTCGACGGCCAGCTTACGCCCGGCGGCCACAGAGAATTTCCAGCGCAGCGCCCGACGACTAAAATCACATTATTAATAATTCACCGAAGCACAGTGGCGGCACGTAAAATATTTACATTATTTCATACTTGTCCTGTTTGCGTGGCGTCTGCCCCCGCCGGTCACATGTTTCTAGTCTAGACAAATATTGGAACCCCCACACGGATCCGCGTTGCCGTCTCTGTGTGAGTTCTGCTATGACAAAACATGTATCATGACAGTTATATAAATAAAAGAAAAACTCGACTGAAATTTTCCACTAATAGCATATGGCTTTATTCCCTTTCACGCGGGTAAATGTGACTCTAACCAGCTTATACTGTGACGCGTCAAAAGAGAGCCATAATGGTATTAATCAGCTGGTTATAGGATTCCCTTTGGTGTGGTCGGAAATACTCGTAAGTCCCAATGGGATTTGGCGGGAGTCAGAGGAAACTTTTAGGATAGTAAGGAATGTACATTTTTGAAAAGAAATAAGACTATAAGAGAAGTCTTTGAAGAGTAAAGGTATAAAAAATTAAATTTGGGAATTATTATTATGGGATAAAAGGTAAATTTCAAAATAAAGAAATAAATGGCAGGCACGAATTTCAACTTAAGATGATTCTACACGTGCTTATGTATACGTATAAAAATGTAACCCTGGCAGGCACACCTATAATAAATCCCTTGAGGCGAATTTTTAATACGTTTCAAGAAAACTGTTTTATTTCCATAGTTTTTAAAGGAAATCAGTGAATAAAAAGTCGAAAAAATCTCATTTCAAATCAATATTGAAAATATTTTGTATTTAAAGAAGAAATAATACAAATCGAATAACATTTAAGTTCTTAATAATGCAAAAATACTTTTTGTAGTTACTCTAATCCTCTGCAGTATTCATTATTAATATTTAGGCAAAGCCGGGACGGATAGCTAGTTTACTATATACCATATAATCCCAGTAAGCTAAAACATACACTAAGTTTTTGAATCTTTAATATTCCCAATACAAATCCCCTACGACTAATGAAATAGCAACTAAAACAAGTACTATTAATATTAATCAGAACTTGTTATTCGTTGGTTTTTCACCAATAATGTTAATAGTTATTATAAATAAAAATTTTAAAAATTTGAAATACTTACTGTCAATGATAAACCATAGCCATCGGAACAATCGTAGATTAATTTTAAAAAAGATTTTCCAAAAAAATCCCATACCCTGATTTGACTAAACGACTTAAAAAAATTTCACATTTTACCTAAGATTGCCCAAACGGACGTGACGTTATAAAGATTACGTCATAAGAAATTGCCCAAATAAATTTTATAAACTTATTTTTATAACGATCTGCTGTATTTATTTTCTGTTTCTATACTGAACACGTCAAGAATATCGCTGTGACGATATCACGAGTAGGATGAGGCGTGAAACGATCGAATATCGCTTTCTATGAAGTTACTTCGCAGCCACAATTACCCCACTCCCCCTATTTTACTTTTTTCTTTTTTGTAAATATAAAGTGAGGACTTTTTTTCTCGTGCTCCATGGAGTGGGCTGTGATTACATGCCTTTTGGAATAAAATATAGATTCTGTAAACTATTATTTTTCCGTAAACCCTTCTCTTTCCGTAAACCATTATTTTTCCGTAAACCATTCTCTTTCCGTAAACCATTCTTTTTCCGTAAACCATTCTCTTTCCGTAAACCATTCTTTTTCCATATACCATTCTCTTTCCGTAAACAATGTTTTGAAGGCTTGCCGAAACGATATATCACTTTTTCTATCCTGTTCTCGAAAAGTATTGAATCTATTTTCGTCTCACTTTTTTGGATTCGTGTCCATTCTTTCGCTCGTCTGCCATAGTTCCGCAATTTCTAGTTTCAAACCTATGTACATAAAGTTTTAGATGGAAATGTTTCACTAGAAATCTCAATTGACATCTACAGAATTCAATTGTACCAACAATTTTGAAAAGATGTGGCCAATACGGCCAACACCTACTTTGTGCGAAAACATATTCAGGTAGATAATTGTTTGTTACCTGTAATTAAGATGTAGTTTAAACCGTCTTGGCCAATAATTTTTTGGATTTATATACAATCGTTCTCTAATTGAGCAGTGTTTAACTACATTATTATACGTGATATACTTCTACTCTGTATTGTTTAACCTATTGCAAAAAAACGAGAAAAAGATGTCGAAAGTAGCTCTTAGTGAGTTTTAGAACCCTTTTAGGCGTATTGCAATGTGTTGTTTCGACATTTTTGTTTTCCAATGCAAATTTGACCAATGTTTTGTGTAACTCGCACTCCATAGCTGTAGAAAAAAAAGTTTAAGAAACATAAGCTTGAAATTTATAAAAAATATAAATAAAGAAAAACAATTTATTTTATTATGAATTTTTAACGTAATCCACTGAAATCGTAGGTCAATTCAAAGTATAACCCATTGGAAAATTTGGTTCAGTTAATTTGACTTTTGTTTTGCTGTTTGTCAACCAATACAATTTTTTATTATTACGTACATACCATATCTCGAGAGGTTAAGACACTCAAAGATATTACAGGAGATTACCATAAATTCTGAATACGAAGATGAACGTAAATTGCGAGTGAATTCTTCAGCTTACGATTACAATAAAACGGTTTAATCTTTGCAATAAATAAAAAAACAAAGACTAATGATATAAAACGATATATCAATTTTTTTGACCTGGTTCCGAAAACTAGTGAATCTATTCTGGTATGGATTTTTAGACTTCCTCGGTGAATCGAGGAACTCTTATAATTTTGTCATGCCTTTCTCTTCGTTTGACCATCACATTTCTAAAGGTTCAGATCTATATGCGTGAAATCTGATGAATGTTGATGATGTTTCATATAGAGACATCTGTTAATATCTAGCAAAATATGAAAAATACTTTAACTCTTCTTTAAGTCGGGCCGAAAATTTTTCATGCATCACTTCATTAAATAGGTCTTTTCATTATTAGATAGGCCTTCCAGACTGAAAATAAGGTTGCATTCATTATTTTTAATTTTTGAACCCCTTTTGGAAAATATTAAACTTTAAAATACGGTATGTCCAGTTCCTTCCCCCAAGGTATCTAATTTTTCCAATAATGGGATTGAGAAAACTTCAAAAATTCCAGGTTTATTTGATTAGAACCTTCAATTAAAATTATGTCTGTTTAACTTGCATCAAGAGTTTCAAAAAGATATCGGCACGCATTTGACCTGATTTTTTAACGAATATCTTATTTCGTAAAGTATATTCGGATATACAAATTAAAGAATTCGTTAAACATTTATAATAAAAATACTGTTTTAAAGGGTGCTCTCCCGGTAATTTTTCCAATTTACATACATCATTTTGTGGGCGCAATTATAAATGAAACCAAAAAGAGAAGTAATATTTTCGGCAACGTTTGTCTGTCTGCATTTTTGTCTATAAATATTGAAAGTTATTGCCTCAATTTCAAAGGACTTGCTAAATATTAGTACGGATCGCTCAAAATATCTTACGTTCCCTGTTAATATTATAACTAACGAACCATGTGGCTGAAAACATACACGGAGACGAGTCGCGGAAATCGGTTATGTTTTCTTAATACGAAAATACACTTAGTTGTTACGCTTGCATAACAGAAAAATAGTTATTTTTAAAGATTACATATTTCCTTTTTTGAATTAGATGTATAATGTAGATAAATAAAAATTATTTTCGCGTTTATGAAAAAAAAAACCGAAAACCGTAAGAAGAATATTTCCATCATTTTCTTTTCTTTTGCAAAATTGTTTTTGTTATTTCAAACGTGGTCTTAAACGACGCACTTTACGAAGCTAATTTTAGAAATGTACATAAATATACATAAGCTAAATAAAATGCCAAAAAATGTTATCCAACCAAGATCTTTGAAAATGCGGATCAGAAAAATTCGAAACACATGTTTATATGTGAAAACCTAGGCGTTTTAAGTAAAACTTCTATGTTTGAAATGTATTTGCGAAGTAAATTAAGCTTATTTAAGTACAATTTATTATATAATCTAATAAAGTGTGTATACAAAATATTGTTACTAAATTTTTACTTAAATAACACACAAAATAAATTTTATACGTTACTAAAGACTCAATTGTAGTAAGTGTCGTAAAACTGTAATATACAATGGTGCCCCCACTCCTGCAAGCCATTTCTGTCACAAAATTTTGTTTGCCTGATTAGGTTTGCATCCAGTTTCGTACAGATACCTCAATAGTTTCGGAAAAACTTTATTTTCGTATCTTAAAAAAATCTGGTACAACCCAGTACAATGTAAATTTTCTAAACTTTTCAGATGACGTCTACGAAAGACCTTTAATTTATTAAAATAATTAATTGGGATGTATCGTTTAATCGTAACTTTAAATTACTTAAAGTTGGTGAAAGCAACTGGACTTAGAATCAAAATTCGCCCGCGGAAATCTGGCCTACGGTTATTGGAAATAATAATAACAAACTCTATTATGAAATCCGCTAGTAACAGAATTGTTCCATTAAATAAACTATATTTTTTCTTCAATATTATTCTCTTTCCAAAAATCTTGAATATTTACGTGATCTTCCACGAGTACCCTTGCCTGCCACCTCTGGTAAATAATGTTCAGTATCTCAAAAGGAAAAGTGAATCCCTTATAAGATCATTTACACCTCTGCTCGTCCGTCTGTCACAGGTGTTTAGTCTCAGAAAACACTTTGCCTGGATATTTAAATTTGGCAGAGTAATAAACTATGTTATTTCTCAATAGATATAAATAAAAAATATTCATTTGGAAATTTTAGGGTGCAAATCAATTACCCGAAAAAAATGATTTTTTTATTCCATATGTAGTGTGGGATATTGTTTAAAAGGGCTAGTTATAAGGGCTCATAACTATTTCTAATATGCAAAAAACTGTTACCCAGCCTCTTATTCCCGAAACTATTCAATCTAAAATTATGAAAAAAAATATGTTTTTAAAATCCCACGCGAAGGTTGTAAGTAAATGATGATTATAGAAGTCACAATTTTTTACATATGCACCATGTCTTTACGCCCTTGAAAAATGTATATTTACGTTATGAAAATTTAATATTTATAAACACTTTAATATAAATATTATGTACCCTTAAATATTTACGATTGTCTAAATATGTAAGGAACCCTCGTAGTACGAATTTGATTCATATTTAACAGTTTTTTTAATATGTGTTTGCAAATATACTATGTATTTGGGTATATGGGATATTATTGAAAAGAACTTTTTGAGTAGAATACAAAGTTTTTCCTTTTTTTTTCTTTACGAATAACAATATGAAGACCCGTATTCATTTTATATTTAATAATATTAGATTAGTTTTATTAAAAGATATGTTTTCATAAACCTGATATTTAGGTATCTGGAAATCTTGGTCTATATAGTAAATATTTTTTTTAAACAACATAAAGTAAAATTACGTTGATTGAAGTCTAGTAATTTGTAAACTCGGAATAAAATAAATATAAGTTTTTTTAGTTATGACGATTCTCTGCTTATTACGATTAAACTATAATCTAAATCATTTTATATTGTGACCCAGTAATTGTTTTTAAAGTAATAATATACACCAAGTTGAGTTTATAAACGCAGTTGAGAGATATACTTAACATACAAGTGTAAGCAATATTTTTATAGTTTATTAGACTAAATTTATAATATAATTATAAATTATAAAGATTTTCTAATTTATTTAGGTAACAGATCTTCAGTATCATTTGAATGGAATGAATTTCAAAGTAAGGGTAGCACTTGGAAACGTGATACAAATTGTTGAAGATCTTAATATTTTAATTGGAGTATATTGCTGATGAGGGACTAGCATTATTTTCTTCCATAGTAAGTTTTTCAGGAAAATTTTAGAAAGAATTTTCTAATGTCAAAACAAAATTAAAGTCTGGAACCATTTATTAAGCAGAACCCATTTTCTGTGTCCGAGTACTAATCAGATATCGATCCACATTCATGTTACAGATAGTGGGTGGGATTATAGAGATGTCTAAGTAGATACAAATTTGTAGATTATCTATATATTTATTTATATCTATATATATATATATATATATATATATATATATATATATATATATATATATATATATATATATATATATATATATACATATATATATGGGATTTGGATAGAAGAAATATTTTTGACAATGATGCTTATAAATTCTGAAAAAAGGGGCTAGAAAAGAACTGCACCACCAGCTACCAAGTTAATTCATTCAGAACAAATATCAGAAGTTTTAAAACGTTGTGTAGGACCATGGTGATATGATTCAAACCAATTCTAAAGACGATCGTATAAAGTCGAATTCGTCAATTATAAGTTTACATAATTTAATGAATTAAGAAATATTTGTATTACTAGTCGTAAATTATTTAAGCTAATATCGTCAATCACCGTATCTAAAATAGTTGGAACATTACGACTAGCGCGAAAGTCAGAATAAGAGAATCGAAAAGTTAGTGGAAATCTAGAAAACTGTCTAATAGAATGTCAATTTTTTTCCGAAATGTACTTTTTTTATAAAAAAATTTATAAAAAAAAATATTATTTTAAAAAAAAAAAGATAATTATTTCTGATAGGTTTACGCGAGAAGGTAATTTTGCTGATTAAGACTTAAAAATATTTCAGTATTATAGGAACTATAAAAATAAATTTATAATTTATTTAAGGGCGTCTATATTAGTACTATAGGTAACCAAGACTGGACGATACGTATCTTGATTTAGGTTTTTTGGTAATTAAATAGTAATGCTTGGTTTTTGGTTACCCCCTGAAGAGTTTAAAATTTCAATAGTGTTTAATCTAACGACATGGTCGTAGATAAATGGATGTTTGGTGGAAAATGTGTTTAATAATGGAGAAAAAAATTCATAATTTAGATTTTGAAGTGGTTTGCTCGCAATTTTTACAGTTACGGAAAAGATATCTTCAAGGAAGAATTTTGAATCTAGTAGAATCTTATTCACTGCCAAAAATTAGATTCCCCTCCACCCTGTAACCACCCTCTAATCACCCCAAATCATCTCATTGCAACCTGTCCTTCCATATCGTCAATATCAAAGTTCGCCGCCTGCCTGTCATCCCACCGGCTCGTCCTGACATTCCGCCGCCCAGACGGTCGCGCCGTATCCTAGCGCCGACCGTCGACCCCGCGCCCTTTGTCGAAGGACGAGAGCGCGTACCTAGCTGCCGAAACCTGGACGAGATCCGCCCGGGTGGCGGCGGATTTCAATTGAAGTCTTTTATAAGATGTAGGAGTCTTTTCGTGCCCTTCACGTTTGGATTAAACAACCGACATCCTATTTATAGATACCAGCTCTGACTTAATGTTCGATAAAAAATATTTGTGGTGTATTTCAGAGTTGATTATTACGACATTTTATCTATATTTTAAGAAACGTCTCTCATGTTCCAAACAATTTTAAAAGCTTTACCGGTGAGGAGTGTCACAATCGCACAAACATCAAAAAATAAAAACTGGCCAACGTTATGCGCTTAAAGTTAAAAAAACAAACATGTTTAAAAATAAGTCTATATGTTTAATATTTTATTTTTGATCTGTATCTATTATAATTTATCAACGTTTTGTTAAAATTACGAATGATTTAGCACTAAAAATACAAAGATAGAAATTAAACATTTTCCAATTTACCAAACTTTTTTAATCTACGTATATATATATATATATATATATATATATATATATATATATATATATATATATATATATATATATAATATATAATAATAAACACCTAAATGACATTGATGGCGCTTTATACTTTTCTACCCTAAAACGGAAAGCGTTTATTCTCATAGATGTTTCTACCCATGCTCTATTGTTTTTATGGCTCCTAAAATTATCATCTTTTAAGCATACTTCAATTTTATTCACTCATGCCTTCTGGCTCGTTAACGTATAATTTTCCACACCGTATTTTACATTTTTTTGATGGCGCGATATACTTTTCTACCCTAAAATGCTTTCTGTTTATTCTCATAGATGTTTCCACCCATGCTCTATTGTTTGTATGACTCCTAAAATTATCATCTTCCAAGCATACTACAATTTTATTCCCTCATGTCTTCTGGTTTGTTAACGTATTATTTTCCATATCATATTTTTACATTTTTGTCAGTTTTTCCTACTATTATGTTCAACATAGTCAAATCAGACTAATTTGTCTTATTTTATGCTGTTTTCTTCTTAATGTCATTATATAGATACCTTGATATAACATTGGAATATTAGAAATATTACAGCACTGATACGAATAATATAATAATGATACCGGTAGAGTTGTAGTCGCAGTGGAGTTAAAAAATATATGCGTAGCTCACCTTTTAAGCGATTAAAACACCTCGATATTGTTCGACTCTAAATCAATATAACACATGCAATATAACATATATCGATAAATTAAACATTTCTCATTAAAAACAATTTAGTGATGTACTTTGGTTATCTATAATTAATTTTTAATTTGTATATTCTATTTAGATTAAATTAATATTCTAGACATATTCAATGACAATTTTTACTTTGTCACCAGTTTAAAGAATTACAAGTATTATATTTTAAACAAAACTTGTAGTTTTTTCACTTTATTTAGTGTTGTTTGAAAAATACTTATGTACTCATACAAAAAAAGATTTCTCTTAAATCGTACTGATCTGCGGGAATCTTTTTGATGTAAAATTTCTAATCGCAAAGTAGTTACGCTGCTAGAGGAGAAATGCAGCGGAAGTAACGATGACTTGCTACGCTGTAATCGAGTGCTGTAGTATAAGTTATTAAGTGATGTCTCTAAGAATATACCATAATAATTTGAGTATACATCCATCGTTTCAAATCAACATAGTGATAATTTATAAAGTTTATTTAAATTTGAATCGTAAATAAAAGTGTTAATTATTTTAATACCAAGTACACAACAAACAAAAAATACCGTGAAAAGTAGATTTATTTCGTTATCTATTTAATGACGTCGAAGATGTCAACACGGCCTAAATAAATTTGTTAATATTATATTCAGAATATGGGGGCTTCACTTTATGTGCGTGGGTTCTACCTACGCTTTTTTTCTTGCCAGCGTTGCTTTACGAATTTATTCGTCATATTTTTGTTGAATACGACGTAGTTATGAATGTAAACACATATGTATATAAAAGATATATAAAACACATATAAAATATATAACCTGCTCATAGACCCGTGCCGTCGCATGTGGCGACGACCTCAATTTCCTTTGTGTACGAAAATTTACAGGGTGCGTTGCGTGTTTAAGGCTGACCCTCCAAGTCCATAAACTTTAAACCTTAGTCATGTTAGAGCCTTAATTTTGGTGTAACAAACAGTTATTCCTAGTCTGTAAAATAACTACAGCCGGTCGGGCGAAATGTCTGAATCTAACTGAAATTATGTTTGATAAAAATTGTACAAGTAGAGTGGTCTGGCCTGTTTTTAAACAGGTTTTCTAAACGTTATAATCGCAAACATATCCGTTTGTGTCCTTTAGAAGTTTTCTCTTTGACTTATTAAATGTGAAAACGCGTCATGTAACAGGAGATAAAGGAGTAAATGGTTTTTCCAGTTGCCAGTTTTATTTCAAAGGTTTGCCAGCGTCACGCTGTGATGAGCGTGTTAAAAGAAATTTGCTTCCATCATATCCTTACAATTCTCGGATAGTTTCTATCTTAAGAGCTCTAGATGTATTTGGCGTATCGAAGATAAATAAAAATCATTAATATTCTTTATTGTCGTTTATTAGTATTAAATAATACAAAGAAAAGAAAAAGTTGCAAACATCAAAATTACTGTTTAAGGTAATTACAATTACTGTTAATAAACATATCAAGCCGAGAGCGACAATAGTTATGAATTAATTAAAAAAATAATATATTCAAAATAATTATGAATTAATTAAACTATTTTATCGTCTCATTTTGGAGGACCTGGAGAAGAATGCCTACTAGTAATCATGAGGATTGCAATTCTTTACATATGTATTTTAAGAGTTTATAGTGTCATATCGTTTCTGGATAGCGACGGGAATTACTGTCGCTTAATTTTCTGGTGTTACACTTAAATTTTTAACTTTATTATTGCTTTAAAATTTTGAAGCGGAACTTCTTTTGTTTTGGCGGATGAAACACTGAGAGTTAAATTCAATTCATTTCACTGACGTATAACGCTATTCGAGCGCCATCTTTCTGTCAATTTGTATAAATATATTCAAAGAATGAACAGTGTCGCGCGTGACACAGCTTCGAGTTGTCGTTTCGTATTTAATCATGTTAAATTGTCACTATTATTTTGGGGCGTTTTTGAAATATCACGCAGAAATAAAATATGTACAATTAAAAAACAGTAATTTTTAAATGACTTTTCGCAATTAAATAAATTATATAAGTTTAAAACTGCAGTAATAATCACTGTCAAATGTGTCCGCTTTCAATTTTTATTACGTTTAATAAAGCAAAATGGTACTATCCTAGAAATATTAATGCTGCCTGTGATCTACGGAGCACGACTTTTAATTTTGTTTCTTGCTGATTGCGAATCAAACGTACGCTCCTTGGCCAGTTGTACGATTAGGAGTCGGGTGTTTACTTATGCAAGCAATTTACGACAAACTTGAAGTCTTTAGAGTCAATATTAAGTAAAGTCAATATTAAGTGTCAAACACACGCAAGCTATTATTTATAAACTAAACGCTGTGTACTTTGCCGTTAGGAAAACTAGTTATGAAATGTATGGATATGTGCAGATAATTAAAAAAAATCGATTAGTTTGTCCTATGTAATCAATAATGCAAAATGTGATTTGAGTAGTAGGTTAATAGCAGTATGATTAGTGTTAACAAACTCAATTTTTTAAAAATTGAAAAAAGTAAATTTATTACATCGAATCAGCCTTAAATAAATACCACTTTACCTTATTATTGATAGAAAATAAACCAATATGATGCACTATACCCACCTTCTACACGGGTTGTCTCAGGGCCTCTCCTGGGACCCGTAACGACCCACCTCATACAGAAGAGAGGACCTTCAAAAGTCCCCTAACAGTGTCTCGTATCTACAGTCTCAACGCTTCCACCCAACAGGGTTAGAGTCTGTCCCTTCTCAATTAATCATTTAGGATATCCATTTTTTCAAGAACACATTTTGTGAACGCTCTAAATGACTCAAAAATCGGTCCATTCCCAACCAAGTCTCTGTGACTAAAAAACACGTTCTAAAATGATACAGTAAAAAATGCAAAATGTCACTTCAAATGGTTTTTATGTGTTTTATGAAAATATGTTAGAGTATTTTTATGTCTTTAATGCATTGCTAACTTTTATATAACTCTGGAAATGAACCATGCGATTATTTAATAACTACTTAAAGAAAGTCTTAAATTTATTAAACTAAATATATGTAAAAAATAAACCTTCTTTACCGTTTAAATCGCCCCTCAAAACTCGCGCTTCCGGCCAAATAATTGATGAATGAACTCAATTAGGGTAAACGCTTGCTGTTCAAACGAAGACACGTACGTAAACATTATTAATTATTATTAATTACGAGTCTTTGTCGCGTCTCGGCGCTCCGCTGAAGTTTCTTCGGAATTGTGGGATAATATTTCTCTCCAGCCCAGTGTCTACTCTGCGTTACAACAAGCACCATATGGTCCAAATCGATAGAGGAATTTGCTCGACGTTGTTGATTTTTCCAAGACCAGCTTTGCTTATTTTGCGGGTATAAGTGCAGTATGACACATTTTGAAAATCCTGATGCAATTTTTTCACTCTATTTTACGAATTACGTGTTTGTAAGTGTGACTTCGAGATCTTTTTTATCTTGTTAAAGAGTAAACTTCAGAAAAATCTATAATTCCACTTTTTTCATGGTTATTATATTACTTTATCTGGATGTACGGTGGTACACTGACAACTGCGAAATATCGTAACACCGCGGCACTGGATATTAGAGGACAGCAATACTAAGCGCTTTACAAAGACCCTCGCATCACCTTCACGAAGAACCTTGCAGCTCGCATTTAGGTATCGTTATAATTCAGATCTGACAGTTATAGTTGAAGTGTCAATGCAACATAAAAATGGGGCAAGTTATTATCTAAAATGTTTGCCGTCAAAATTGGTGAGATGAAAGCAACCATGTTCATAAAGAACTTTGTTTAGGTAATAAATATATTGAGTAAGTTACAGTTTTATGGTCAGACTTGATTGAACGTAATTATAGTAAATTTGAACTTGACTGCTTTCCTAACTAACTTTAATTATGATGAGATGTTCATAACGACACGTTGTTTAGTTCCCTTTGAATATCTGATCGCTGAAATTGTTCGAATATTGAATAAGTTGAACGCGAACAATTTCAAAGTTGTTATAGCTACGTTCATAATATTCTAATCATACAATTTCAACTTATTAATGATTACAATTTTACTTCATTAGCAAAGTACTTTATGAAGTTGCTTGCGTTCACAATTATTTTTAATTATAATACGATGTTCATAACGACGCTCTGTTTATCTCCCTTTGAATGTCTAATCAGTGAAACTGTTCAATGGCTGAAAAAGTTGAACGCGGACAATTTCAAAGTTGCTATAGCTACATTCATTATATTCTAATCCTAAAACTCCAATTTATTAATCAATTTTACTTCCTTAGCAAAGTACTTTATGACTTTGACCGCGTTTCCAACTAGTTTTAATTATGTTAAGATGTTCATAACGACGCATTGCTTACCTCCCTTTGAGTGTCTCACTAATGAAACTGTTCAATGGTTGAAAAAGTTGAACGCGACCAATTTCAAAGTTATAACAGCTATATTCATTATATTCTAATTATAAAATTCCATCTTGTTACTCAATTTGACTTCCTTAATAAAGTTCTTTACGATCTCACCATTTGTCACGGCTATTTTTTAATTGGAACATTGGCTTCTTTTCAAACTAATAATTTTGACGGACAATTCATACTGTAAACAATATTTCGGCAAATTTATACTTTAAACAACGGCCATAATCATGGTTTTGACATTAAGCTCGTCGATAATATATGTCATACTGAGCTTTAAAATAACCTTTTCAAAATTTTGGACTCAGTAGTTTGAAGATGAAGGAAAGGTACTTGAGTCTTTATATTGTTTTCGACATGTATTTTATTCGACCGAATAACATATGAAAGATTGGTGCATATGTTTTTCAAATCAACAATATACCAACTTGCTATATTAAAAAAAGTTGTTTCCGACTATAATAACCAATTTTTTTAACTTAAAATTAATGGTATAACAATATAGCTGTTTGATCTAAATTTCACATCTTTATTTCAGGCAATTCAAATCGAATAGGGTAGAAAAACAAAAGTTTCATTTTTAGGGTTCTGTACCTCAAACTGAACAAAAAACGGAGCTCTTATAAGATCACCCATATACCTGTCAAAGAATCGACAATTAATAAAAAAAACAAGATTGATAAAATTTGACTAGAAGATTATAGAAAAACTATAGCGGTTATCCTAGATCTTACAATTGTTTAAATGTGCACCATTTGTTTGTGCATGTGAAAGATATAATAAGCAATATATTTACGTTTTAAAAAATTATTATTTGTAAATAGTTAAACGGAAATACTGTGTAACTTAAATGTTTATAAGTTCATATGCTTGTTAGTAAACATATTTGTATAGTATATAGTAGTGTAAGAAATATACGATTTATGCCGATATTCCCTCACTTTATATATGTGTATGTGTATAGTAGTGTAAGAAATATTTGTTAGTAACAATTTATGCTGATATTCCCTCACTTTTTATATGTGTATGTGTATAATAGTGTAAGAAATATTTGTTAGTAACAATTTATGCCGATATTCTCTCACTTCCTGTATGTGTATGTGCATAGTAGTGTAAGAAATATTTGTTAGTTACAATTTATGCTGATATTCCCTCACTTTTTATATGTGTATGTGTATAGTAGTGTAAGATATATTTGTTAGTAACAATTTATGCTGATATTCCCTCACTTTTTATATGTGTATGTGTATAATAGTGTAAGAAATATTTGTTAGTAACAATTTATGCCGATATTCTCTCACTTCCTGTATGTGTATGTGCATAGTAGTGTAAGATATATTTGTTAGTAACAATTTATGCTGATATTCCCTCACTTTTTATATGTGTATGTGTATAATAGTGTAAGAAATATTTGTTAGTAACAATTTATGCCGATATTCTCTCACTTCCTGTATGTGTATGTGCATAGTAGTGTAAGAAATATTTGTTAGTTACAATTTATGCTGATATTCCCTCACTTGTTATATGTGTATGTGCATAGTAGTGTAAAAAATATTTGTTAATAACGATTTATGCCGAAATTCCCTCACTTTATATATATGTATGTACATAGTAGTGTGTCTCACTGTGTCTCCTTTCTTTTATAAAATTATTTTGATTCACTTAGTATATGTAAAACAGATAACATTTAATAAATTATATTTGACCTGAAACATTTCATTAAAATAATAATCCACGTGAAGTTACTATTGTATAAATATAAACTAACAAGCACAAGACTTTAATTTATCAAAATATATATATATATATATATATATATATATATATATATATATATATATATATATATATATATATATATATATAAACCTAATTAGATTTTGTGGGTAAAGAATCGAAGTATTTAAATAAAAGTAGAAATATCAATAAAATGCGAAATGATATTAAGAAAAATTTCAATATCATCTAATTTAAAAAATCTAATAAAACAATAAAAATCTCAATTAAAGTGCAGACGTAAAACATTTCTTATTCATCTCACTTTATTTTCTCCATTTTCCAATTGATTTTCTCTACTGAGCCTTCGCCATTTATGTAAATGAACCTAAACGCTAGCAAATAATTTTAAATAAGATCTATACACCTATAATGTAAACAGAATATAATGTCCTGATCATAATCGAAGACGCCATCTTGGGTCCCCGCGCTCCGAACTGTCATCTTGACATATTAAACATCATTTCCTGGCACGAGCGAACGCCATCTTTTTGTTTATTCTTTTTCTTCCTTTCGAATTACAAATGGTGGTAATTTGTAATGATTTATTTAGATTGTGGTCTGCGTTATTATTAGTTCGTGATTGATAACGGGTGTGTTCACTTAGTATAGGGTATGTGGGACTTAGGTGAGAACAAGATTAACGTCTGGGTAAATATGTTAGAAAAATTTGTATTTTTAAGCGTTCACACATCGATTATCGGAGGTTGGAAAATAATAAATTGGATATATTTGGCAAAAAAAATCAATATGTATTATTGGATATGCTTCATGTGATCTGTTATTTAATTTATTAGATTATTTTTACCACTGCTATTGAAATGCCAGTGTTGAAAATATTAATTTTGTAGCAACTTTCCAAATAATAATATCGAATAATATTTGATTATCCCGAATGGAGTTGATATGAAACAGCAATATTTAGAGATAATTTGGGAACATTTTATTTTTAATTGCTTCTGTTTACTGCTTTATAACCAACATGTTTTGGTACTTTTTAGAAAAATATATTTTAGATATCTTTTTTTCATCATTACGATATTTTTTCCTTCTAAAGACATCATTCTTGTAAATATTAACTTTAAGTTAGCACATTTTTTTCCCTTAACACCTCTCCGAGTCTTTCGTGATCGTTTCCAAAGATTTCGCCGATAGCAAGACTAGGAAAACGCCATATTATCGAAATGGTAATATTTAACATAACATTTTATTGATTCCGTCAACTACCTATTACAAGTCGAAACGTCCAACCTTTATCAAGGCTTACGAGTACAGTTCAATGATTAAATACATCCAAATATCATATTTCGCATTAATAATAATAAAGCACTTTCTTCACGTAAAGGATCCAGAATACTTGTTGATTCTAGAATGAAAATGAAGGATACGAATAATAAGCAAAGGAGTAAACATAAATCTATAAGTAATAGTTCTCTTTGTTGAGCGGACTTTCATACAGAATATTTGAAGTTTAAAATACAAGTTGTAAATTAACGTCTATTCTGTCCAATTCTAGTCACAATTTGTATTGTTTTGAATTGTATTTTTAAAGCGCAACGTAGACCAACGACTTTTGTAGGTAGAGGTGGACGGCAGGCAATTGCCGGCTTTTGTCTGATAAAGTCGGTGGACGACTTTGACTGAATCAAGACATACGTCAAGAGACGCGTGCCACCAACTAAGTAACTTCCATCTTTCTCAGCGCGTGTTCAATCATATGCTCTTTCCTTTTCTTCGTTAGGGCGTTTTAGTGCGAATCTGCTAGAGTCGGCTAGAATCCCTCCGATTTTTTCGTAGGACCGGTTTTTGTAAGACGCGTATGTTAAATGTTAAATATTATGTCGATCGGCTCGGTTGAAAAAGGGCTTCAAAGACAAAACTCCTCAAACGATGTGCAATCATATTTAGTATATATGGATATATACGCTGATAACTGCTAATGATATAATAGATTTACATGAAGCATTTTAGTATTGAGATGGCCACGTAGTTGTTTCGGGCGATTAAAAAAAGGTCGACTTAGCAGTTCTTTGCATATTGTTGTTTGTGCTAATTTATATGATGTAAAATACGTGGTAATTTATAATACCTGTGTCATGAATTATGATTTAATAATAAAATTTAAGTAAACATTGTTTTCTTTTTATTTTTACCTTATAAAGGTATAAAAATGTTTTGAATGAAACGATGAAACAACTTCTAGATTTGAGAATATCAAAATTCACCTATATCAGCTTCGATAAAGGTTCAATACCTTAGTACAAAACTTTTTACGTAGGTTTTTTTTTGCAAAGAAAGAACAAAAAGTTATTATTTGTAATAATTTCTGGCATATTAACGTATACAAAAGTCAATGAAAATCAATATCTGAGAGGTAAGAAGAGAAATATATTAACAAGAGGCACGCTTTTTGAGAATTAATTAAAACAGCAAAAATAATGTTTAATATTTATTGAATTTATTATCATGTGCTTAGTAGACTCGCCCTTACATGTGTTGTTTTCGTAAATATTTAAAATGATTGCCATCAATATAAATTAGGCTACGTCCATACCAAAACGGTTGTAGTTTAATTATCAATTGGATCATATAATTACTATTTTTTCGCAAAGTCATTTCGCGTTCTGTATAATTAGAAACTATGATTGATATATCGACATATTAATGTAATTAAAGTATTGATATATACGATTAGTATATTGGTTAATTAGTTTTTTATTTTTTTTATTATTTCACTTCTCATCTAATGTACAGGGTGGAATGTTCGAATGTCTTTATAAGTGGAATTTTCTACTCCATCGGTTATGTCAGTATAAAAAGTATGGTAAGGCGTTTTCCCTATTTCGCATTTATTACATACGGTCTACTATATCGGTCGATGCCTGATGTTGCTCGGCTATATTTCGCGTGACTACAACTCCTAAAGTAAATGGGTAAATAAATTATTTACATAAGCATCCATTGGTTATTACAGAATTTGTTCTATAAATTATAATTATTTTTTTAGAAGTAATAACCATAAAAACCTTTACCGTGGTATATTTATTAAAGGTAGCCTATACGTTACAGTGAGCATATTCCTACGTCTTTTTTATATCAGTAATTCTACTATGCACTGTTTTTATCGCTACTGTCTTATTTCTACGTCTGCTTTATATCGATAATTCCATTATGCACTATTTTTATTTGTTTATCTTTTTATTCGATAATGCCGCTATGCTTTCCAGTAGCTAGTCTATACTCCGACTTCCTTAACTTTTACTTTCACCGATTGATCCCGTTTGATTTACATGACATTATAAAAAACAGCTCTTGTTACATGTAAATATATATCTAAAATTATCGATCGCAAACAAACAAACGCAAACATTTTCATTTCAATTTTTATCTCTCCTAACATATACCGGTATTTAAATAAAATTTTCAAAGTATATTAAGTTATTCTTTAAATTTACGTATATGTATACACACACACATATATATATATATATATATATATATATATAAGAATGACATATATAAAGAATGTCCGTTAAGAAATAGAATGAAAATTTAAATATATATATATATATATATACGACATTTTTTTACTTTAATACGTAAATATAGAATAATTTGCCTTATTAGTCGTTACACACTTACATTCTCTATTGTTAGACGAGAAACCGTTAAGATTACCGCGGCGGCGTGCGCGTAAAAAGTGCGACAGCGGCGTCGCGTGCGCGTGCCAGACTGCGGCACGGCACACGGGTGAAACCGGGCGGCATTCTCGAGTAAAAAGCGAATCTTCCAACCACAGCAATCGGTCTTGACAGCTGAATCACTGATAGCAGATCTTTGAAAGAAAATGGAACCATATGAAGATGATTGGGATGAGCATTTTTACATCCGAGTTTGCAAAACGCAGTGGTCGTTGTGCATAGTTCTTATTATTACAAATTATATTCAGATATTTGATCATTAGTTATACGCTACTTAGTTAACTATAATAAGATTCATCAAGATTGCTAAAGTTCCGTGGCACTTTTACGTACAATTCATAATGATACTAGTGCAGTTAGTTTTCATGGGTATGCGAATAATTAGAAATTGCTAACAATTCATTGCAAAATAAATCGAAGATCGAATCGAATGTTCGAATACCTAAATTTTGAAATATTTTAATTGTCCCTATAACCCAAGTATTCTAAATATTCCAATATTTGAATCATTCGAATATTCAAATCGTTCAAACATTCGTATTATTCAATATTCGAATCATTCGAAGCATTCGAATATTCGAATCATTCAATCATTCGTATTATTCAAGATTTGAATTATTCGAAGCATTCGAATATTCGAATCATTCAATCATTCGTATTATTCAATATTTGAATTATTCGAAGCATTCGAATCTGTTAAAACAAATGTGCAACTTTGAATCATTCAAATCTGTAAAGTTAAAATAATGTAAAACAATGTTTATAAATTGTTAAATTAATTTAAAATGAAAATATGCTCCATGTCAACAGCCTAAATATTTTATTATCTGAGCTTACATGCAATCAGAGTATGATCTTCTTTAACATCGTCACGCAAAATTCCTACTAATATAATAAAGTGAAATGTTGTATTTTTATTTATTCGTTGCATACTTACCTTTCACATTCAAAGGTCCCAACTGATTTCAATGAAATGTCGCATATAGATAAAAGCAGTGGACATAAAGGTAAAACGATATATGCCTACGTGCGAAAAACTAAATTCGCTGATATTAACTTATGTACATTTACCATTAACATGAAAAATTCATGGATTAATTATTACACGGCATTTTAGTCTTAAACTATCATTGCATAACTCGGGCGGCGCGACGCACTGCACCGCGCCAAATGTTAAAAGTCAGGTCTAGCAAACTATGTTCAAAATAATACTTACCACTTAATTACATAATTGGTATGATTAAAATCGATACGTGTTTCTCTGAAAAAAAAGTTTTATTTTCAGAATTGTCTTCTTAGATTCTTCTAATATCACGTGGGCGAAACCGCGGACAAAAACTAGTATTTAATATATATATATATATATATATATATATATATATATACAAAAAGTATACAACGATATAAATAGGGCAACGAAATATGAAAACTCATGAAATTTGCTTGGAGTCAAAATGGTATATGGACATAACAATGATGAGGGTCTTGACTATTCAAAGAAGCCTTTCTGTGTAGAGACAAAATGGAAATTCGGCAGGAATATCAGAGATGAAATTTTTCGATATTTCCAATATGCAAAAATTTATTTTCTTAAATGTGGAACATCAATTCGAATAAAGGTCGCAATGTTCGTATCAGACAGGCGTACGAAGGCAATGCCAACCGCAGAAGATGAGTGCCTCGTCTGAAAATATGCGAGTAAAAACAATATTCTAAAGAAAATACAGTTCTCTGCTCTACTTTAGTGTGAGTATTAATAAAAAAGAGTTCTCGATACTGATTAAAGAATATTAAGTACCAAACGATTTAAAACCAGTAGAAGCGGTAACGATCTTAAACATACATAAATATTTGTTAAAAATAATTTTTTCAACGTGATCGGAAGTATTAATTAATTAGCAAACATTTTGAAATAATGCGTACAAAATTTCTTAATATAAAATCAATTCGTTTATCCTTATTTGCTTAGCTGGTGTTAGCATAAGATATTAGAATTTAGGTTATCAGGTATCACGGTTTATTTTCTATAACACACCCTTAGGGGGCCTTACCATCAGCGTGGATTCAATTTCAGTTAACATAGCTACAAAAATTACTTAATCCTCTTCTTCTATTATTAACTTCTTCAATCAGCATTAAGAACTATATATCTTCATTATGATATGTGAAAAACATGTCAAAATACGCAGTTTGAATTCTATCACGTAAACTCTTTCCATAGAAATTTCACTTTTGCATAAATTAGTTATTTCTACAATTGTCAAACTTTCATATATCATAAACCAATGAAGTTTGGTTTATTATATATGAAAGTTTGACACTAACACTGATTAAGGAAGAAAATGAATCGTATGTATATACAATTACAATACTTTTTGGTGTGTATATTTAATATTATAAATAAAAAAAACTCTAAAATGAAAAATATTTACAAAAATATATACCATGCACACGATATATACAAATGTATACAGTGTATACGATGTTTATTTTTAAAACTATAAATAATATCGATATAAATCGTGTTGTACTTTTTGAAACGAAACTGCTTTAGTGACTTCTGAGTCATTCTGTCACGGCAAAATTTCGTAACCCCTGATACCGAAGTCATCCGAACAACAGCGGAACTGACCGAGTGTTAACAACATGGCGACTGAGAATGTCAAAAAGTGTATTCGAATGCTAATCTGTCGATTAATCTGTAGGTCGCCACCAATTTAGACGCCATTTACCGTGCCTTTTGTTTTTTTCTACAAAATTATATATGTAATCAAAATGTGATATCATCATTTATTTAATCACTAGATAAGTACTAAAAACTACTGGAAATATAGTTTTAACCTGAATAACTAGAAAAGAAAAGAAATACTCCTAAATAACAAATGATTACTGTAAACTATTACCTAACATGGGTGGTTAAAGAACTTTCACGTCACCTGTGAACTTGTGTGGGGGTGAGCTCACACCTTATTTTTTTATTATTATGTATACTTCTAAACTTTAATATATTAATTAATCGACACATTTTTCATTATGAAAAGGTGAAAATGAGAACAAGCATCATGTAACATTTTCAACGCCAGCTTTAATTCCCATAATAAAAAAGGTCGTTTAATATGAAGAATGGTTAATAAAACACGTGACCGGTATTTTTTTTGTTACATCAGACTCGCTTTTCCGCAACATTTTCGTCACAATTCTACAAGCATTTTGATGTTAACAAAGTGAAACGATTTTCCGAATTTCACGAGGCCAAAATCTAATACACAGGCCGTGGCTGCTCGATTACGCTATCGCCGGGAAAATTGAACAGACGAATTCGCACCAGAATACCTTTCCTGCTTCAAACTTTCACTTTTATGTCATTGTGATATGACCGACAAAGACTTCAATTATAAAAACGAATTCAGAACAAAAACGTGTATAACTTGAATCAGAAATTTATCACGTTTTCAACATTTTCCTCAAATCACTTTCACTTTCGAGCGAACATAAATATGAGGGAAGAAGGTCTTGTTACCTATTATCATACAAAAGCCTGTCAAGTACGAGTAGAACTCGCTCTATAAGGTCTATATAGATATAGGCTGTTATGATATTAAACTATTTACAGATATTAATTTTTCACCATGCAAATATGTAGCCCACAATACCTTTGTCAGGCGCAGAAATAGGAATTTAAAAATATAAAAATCAACACTGAAATTTTCCTGCAATCTTTGCGTAGGCTTCTGAATACTCTATTTTTTCATAATTTTAGGTTGAGTAGTTTCTAACATAAGGGGGGAGGGACTAATTTTTTGCATATTTTTCAGTATATCTCTGAAAGTATTCTACTTAATGTTCACAATTAAATGAAACTACGTGATGTAGTATTATTTCTACTTTCTTTAAGTTCTTTACCACGACTAGGTTTCGTTGTATGACAACACCTTCAAGTGGGCTATTAGCAAAGATCTTTGCTAATAGCCCACCTGAAGATGTAATACAACGAAACCTAGTCGTGGTAAAGAAATTAAAGAAAGTAGAAATAATAATACTTCACGTAGTTTCATTTAATTGTGAACAATGAATTTCTACAAAATTAACGCCAAATATATTCAATATTCTCTACCACTACTACTAATATTATGAAAAAAATTCCTTATTTTTCAAACATTTATAACTAGCCCTTTCAAACGTTACTATACTATATGTATACGATACTATATGTGAAATAAAAAAAAATTTAGAGTACTTAATTTGCTCCTCTAAAATTTATATATGAATATTTTAAGTATTGTTAGCTATTGAAGTAGAATTGAAATATTTTAAGTATTATTAGCTATTGAATAGTAAGTCTTTACTATACCAAAATTTCAAGATGCTACGTCACTTCACGTTGAATCTTGGAATTCTTCACGTAGTATCTGAGAAAAATGGCTGTCACAGACATTCGGTCAAACACGTAACACCCGTATGCACTACACACGGTCAGGACTTTTAGTCGGACTTACTGACAGTTAACAATGTATTTCGTATGGTTATTTTAGCGATTGAACCGTACAGTGGTGCACAATTAATAAAGTAGACCCTTGGTCCGACTCGACTGACAGTTAATGAGAAACAGAAATACATTTTTGTCCATCAGTAAGTCCGACTGATAGTCCTGACCGTGTGTGGTATATACGGGCGTAAGTGATCTTCTAAGAATTCCAGTTTTCCTTTTGAGATACGGAATCATAATTACCAGAGGTGGCAGTCAAGGGCACTCATGCATTATATTTTTCTAAGGGTTTAAAGTAATAATTCCGTTATTTCTTGAGTAAACATTTAATTAATCGTTGATAACAAAATGACGCTCATTTTATTCAATAAATTTATAAATAGGTAGATTGTAATTTGAACTATTTTAAGGGAAAATGTTTTAAATATTCTAGGATTTATTACATAATTAATTTGTTTTAATATTTGTATAAAAAACGGTAATTTGACAATTGTAACAAATACACTAGACAAAACGAAATATACACATAATTTTCCCCGTGACAACACAAGAAGGATAGACACGTCGTAATCAATTAAATGTCACCATAGACATAAATACATCTTTCTTAATGGAAGTGAATTATAAAAATTATAATTAAAAACGTAATAAATCAATAAAAGAACCAAAAAAACAATACAATTTAAAATAAACCATTGTAGTTAACAAATTATACAAAGTTGGATTGCTTACAAATATAAGTAAAAAAATGCGATAACCGTTTGGCTTTCTGTGTCAATTTATGAATACGTTTGTCAATAAGTGTATTTTTGATAATATAATAGGGAATTTTGGCCTTCAAAATCAATCAAATTAAAAAAGTGACTAAAATAGATGTTTAAAGGTCTTTATATAAAAGTACCAAATAAGAATACATTTCATTAGTATTGCATACTTGAATAGATAACTAACAACCCTACAACAGTACATCATAGCATTTTCCTGAAAATGGTTTTCTTTCACGGAATAACAACAGACAAATGTAGATAAGCACATATTCGTTTTTCATGCAACATTAACAGGCACATGGATGAAGGTATAAATTGTAAAAATATAATTTATTTACTTTTTATATTATTTTTATTATTTTTAATAATAAGTAATTCGTATATGCTACTTCCGTTAGATGTGATCCAGTCACGTGTGACTCGGTTACATATGTGACTTAGTGTATCGCGTGATGACAAAATAATAGTCAGCTAATATAAATATTTAAAAAAATCAGCACTCTCTTATGACATATTTTCTTTGTTACAGGTACGTTTGCTTATCCGAATGATGCTGGTGAATCCCAAAAGGCAGGTAGGTTAATTTTAACTGTCACCAGTCTACCACCTTCATATTTGCATCTGTTGAGTTAAAGCATCTGTATATTTGCATCAGAGTACAAAATCTGTATTTCACTAAACACCTTTAAGTATATGTTTGAGTCAGCTATAACCTGTTGTTAACCCCTAAAACAAGTGATGATGCGAGTACTCATCATAAAGACCTATTGAGTCTTTTATTGCCACTGGTAACAGTTATGTGTATATTGGAATTATATCCATCCGACCACATCATTTGATGATTATCTGTTTGATGGTCGTCGCGACTTAATGTTGTTTCTTGAGCCATCTTCACCTTCCATGCGAGTAATTTATCGCATTATCTGCTTATAGGCGAACCGAACTGAAAACGTACGCAGCCAGAAATTATGAAATATAGATTTATTAAATTTCAGAAATTTTTTTTAATCACTTTTTAGATACTCAATAAACGGACCAACGTTCATTCGAAATTGATAAGTCATTTTGATTTTTAAGATGGAAAAAAGTTCGCAAATATATGAATAATATATTTTCCAAACGAATGTGCCAAATTTATATTTTTTTCGCTGTAAGTCATTTTTATTTTTAGGATGGATGACCGTTCGCAAATACATGGATAATATATTTTCCAAACGAATGTGCCAAATTTATATTTTTTTCGCTGTAGTATTGAACATGTTCTAAGCATGTCTATTAAGTTTCATAAATCTTAAATTACTTCTTGTATTCTCAATACACGGACCAACGTTCATTCAAAATGGATGAAAGTTCGCAAATATATGGATAATATATTTTCCAAACGAATATGCCAAATTTATATTTTATCGCTATAGTATTGAACATGTTCTCAGCAGGTTTATTAAGTTTCATAAATCTTAAATTACTTATTGTGTACCCAATACACGGACCAACGTTCATTCAAAATTGATAAGTCATTTTGATTTTTAAGATGGATGGAAGTTCGCAAATATATGGATAATATATTTTCCAAACGAATATGCCAAACTTATATTTTATCGCTATAGTATTGAACATGTTCTCAGCAGGTTTATTAAGTTTCATAAATCTTAAATTACTTCTTGTATACTCAATACACGGACCAACATTCATTCAAAATTGATAAGCATTTTGATTTTTAAGATAGATGAAAGTTCGCAAATAAATGGATAATATATTTTCCAAACGATTGTGCCAAACTTACATCTTTTTCGTTATAGTATTGAATATGTTATAACGAAAAAAGAGTAGAAAACGTATCACACAATAAATTCCAACGGTAGTAGAAGCGTCACTAACTAGAATTCTATTTCCGAAAATAAAATTAGGGAGAATTGGGTATTTGACTAAATTTTTTTTATTTCATTATTCATAATTTCAAGGCATAAGCTGATGTAAAGTGAAAAATTTTTATTAATCTTAAAAATTGACCGAGTCATAAAAGTTTAAATTTAATCTTTAAACAAGGACTGCAATACTGTGTTGTGTGGTCATTTTTAATATTGCACATTATATTCTACAAGCGGAAAAGAGACAGGGATATACCCAACCCTAACCGTATCTTCAAATTTAGAAGCCTATAACTGGCTTATTTTTCAAGCAATTTTTGAATTTTTTTCCAGACTGGTTTTTAATTAACTTATATTTCACAATATTGTACAAAAAATATCAAATTTGAAATGAGGCAACTACCGTATTATATCTGTATGGTATTATAATGTCTGGGAGTGCGTCGGAGAAGGTGTTTTTGATCAAATATAGAAACTTAATATTCTACTTCCATCGCTTTTGATCTTGATCTACGATGATCCTGACTCTAAGTGAATAATCATAAAAAGACTTTCTATCGTCACTTCATATGATGACAGAACACCAAGCCACATTAAGTCGGCCTTACATATCAGTAACACGAATAGACGGAGACAAAATCTCTGAGAAGCAATCTTCATGCGATACACGCGCAGCAGCCGTTGCAGTTGTCGGAAGAAAGTGCATTTTAATTGTGCGTTTTAACGACACAGCAGAAAAACTGCATTCTGTGACTGTATTACACGAGGTAGAGTTAACGTAGGATCGGTCCGCCGATATTTTATTATTTATTCGCCACCCGTTCAGTTTGTAAGTGAAACAAGCCACTAAAATATTCAATTACTAAATTATAATGAATTTTCATTCTCGAGTATTAAATTCATGAAAAACAGATTTAACAATTTATATAAAATAGAGTGCTTTAATTCCTCGTGTATTTTTCAAAACATCAGATAATTCCGTTTCGAGTATCAATTTTTCATATAGATTTTATGTCAAAATAAGTACTTTTTGTTGTGTCTATCTTTACTGAATTCTTGTCAGTGGTATAAAAATAGTTAGGTTGGATAAACAATAGCACCAAGTCATCAGATCACATGGAAAGGACGTACCTATTTTAGCGTCATATTCCCATACCATTCCTCCAAATTTAAAAATAAACGTTCATAACACACGAGGTTATCATTAAGTTACGTTTAAAAATATACATCTCAGGCGAGCCTGGTCATGTGAATCTCAACATCTTACGCGCCGCGTCCTAATGCATCGCGCAAACATTAGAAAAGTGAATCAAAGACCCGGCGTGTACAAGTAGTTGTGGTCACGTGACACACTCTCGCCTTTATATTCCCGCTTGGCCTGTAACGTCAACTTGTTATACAGAGTGTGACATGATAGCGTACATGGTTTTCTTTTTTAAATATATCTGAACGCAATTTAAAGGTAACCTTTAGAATTGTTAGTAATCGACACTTTTTTTAAGTGCACTTAGTCCGTCTAAATAATCATTTCAGAGAATATTCGTTCAAGCAAGAAAACCTTTTTTTTTAAATACGTCGTTGCCTAATTTTATTAATACCAAGAAGTATTTACTCAGAAATTAATTTCTAAGTTTATGCAAATAGAGGAAAACTTTAATATTGTTATTTTACTCCCAGTGGAAATGAAATAAAACTTCAGTTTCAATCCCAGAAGGATTGTAAAGTACCTCAAATATAATTAAATATTTTTAAAGCGTTTTATGATTTTTTTAAATTTATGACATGAAAATAATATATCCACAAGATATTGGAAAATTATAAAGAACTTAAATATAATTAAACATTTTCGAAGTTCTTCATGATTTTTTTTAAATTCGTGACGTAAAAGTAGTATTTATTTTTTATAGCTATAAATTCCTGATGACTTAATTAAACTAGCCAAGCTCGTGTCAACAAACATTTAAGGTCGAGTTCCCTAGTTAGGTATATATATATATATATATATATATATATATATATATATATATATATATATATATATATATATATATATATATATATATATATATATATATATATATATCAAAACTACTGCGGATTTATTTTTCAGATTAGTCAAATGCACGGTTGAAAAATTAAAAGGGGCTAGGGAGTTATATCACATTTCACTTTGAAACTTCATATTTTGTGAAAAGCGCTTAAAAATGAAAAATGATGAGTGAAACACTTTTCTATTGATATTCCAGTCGACAAGATACGCGGAAAAAATATGCATTTATTGAAATCTCAATATAAATCCTCCACTTACAAAATTTCATGCAAACAAGTCTTAAACTGTAGAATATGTAAGCTGGCGGACAGACAGACGGCAGTGAAACTAGGCAGTAGTTTCACTATGGAATGCTAAAAATAAAACTAAATAATAATCATTGTCTTATTTTAATTTCTCATTAATTTGTGTTACTCTATAGCTTAAAATCATTTTGTTTAAAGTCATCTCATCCTATTTTTCCTAAAGCGACTTTTCTTTATGACAAACACTTTCACTAAAATAATACTTCTATGACATAATACAAGAATAACTTTATCTAGCACGCGAGTAGTTAATAGAAATAAAATAATAAAAGGACTGGAGTGTAATTATAAATACGATTAGTAAAATCCAAATTCAATTAAATTTTAAAATAATTTAAAATTTATAATGCAAATAAATACATACCGAAACTTAATCTCACTTAGAGAAATACACTTAAAATATTATTTCAAAAATGTTACTAAAATATTATTTTAAAAAGTTGATAAGAACTACTTATCATGATTATTCACAATAAATATATATTTTTATTATATGGACCACTATTAAATTTCAATTACTAAAAATATTATTTAAAAACACAGATTTAATTTAGCTTAGTATGAATATAAAACAAGTGTTGTGGATTTACAAATTCCTCCATAACTATCATGAATAAAGTATCAGTCACTACACGCATATTTAATGATAAATTTCGTTCTGTCGATTTTTGTTGCATCATACATGCGCATCGTACAATTTCACATTCATAGTGTAACTTCAAAAACCCGATTTTACATTAACATAAGTGATATTCTCAATGTCGCGCTATTTCTTATAAACAATTTTTTAACTACGCTAAGTGCGTATTATTTAGTATCTTAAAGTTTTAAATTTCAATTACTAAAAATAGTATTTAAAAGCACAGATATAGTTTAGATTTGTATGAATATAAAACACGTGTTGTGTATTTACAAATACCTCCATAACTATCATGAATATAGTATGTCACTACACGCATGTTTATTGATCAACTTCATCCTGTCGATTTTTGTTGCATCGTACGCGCGCACCGTAAAATTTCACTCTCATAGTATAACTTCAAAAACCCGATTTTACATTGGTAATCATCTATATCATAAGCGATATTCTCAATGGCGCGCTATTTATTATAAACATTTTTTTAACTACGCCCTTATTCGAATTATTTAGCATCTTAAATTTACATTTGCTCATTACCATGACTATTAAAATTGCATTCAGCTAAATCACTCCATATCTTAAAAGTACACTAGTTCTCAAAACGCGTTCTTTTATATTTGTGTTTCTTTACTTAATCAAATCAAGATGTGTAAATATTCTTTCTTTGCTAGTTCAATCTTACTTTCTATACGCTAAGCCACTAATCATTGAGACATTCTCTATATAAGGTTGTTTTTCACCCGCGTCTAGGTGAATGGGCGGTACGGATGTCACGGGTATTTTCTAACATCGATAGTAAGCGTTCTCGAGTACCGATCGTATTCTTCACCCACTGACACAGATTGATGCAGCTGCTTATCTTACTATTTGCCTTGTTGCCGATTGTGGAGATAGAATTTCTTTGATTTAAAATGAGCTTTATTTGGTTTGACATCAATTTAAAGAAATATTCTCCCTAGATGGGACGCGTATCATGAAATATTTCAATCGTTGTTCTTGACGTTTTCTGTTACACAACTTCGTTTTGATGTATGTTTTACAACAATGTACGAATTAACTCGGAACAAAACCTAGCATTACAGAAATAGAAAACAAATTACAAAAAAAACTGCTATTTTTTACATTATAAAAAACCAAACAACAAAAGGGCAAAGAATAAAAAATAATTTACAACCATAATATAAAACCAAAAAGTTGTCTTCATAAACGCGCATATATTACATTTTTAGGGTTACCTACCTTAAAAGGAAAAACGGACCCTTATAATTATGTGTATATATATATATATATATATATATATATATATATATATCACCTCTAAATATCATTCGCCTGTCTGTTCGTATATCCGATACAGTAATAAAACATATTAATTCGCGTATATCTTAATAAAAGTAGAAATATTTATTTTAATGTGGGGTGTCAGTTGAAAATGCTAATTACAAGGGTTTCAAAAATATTTTTTTTTCATTATCTTAGATGTTTTATCTACAGGAATATTCAGAAAAATATGCAAAAAGGTGTCCTCTCTTCCCTTTATTTTCGAAAGCACTTCTTTATAAAAGAGAGTAAAACTAAAACCCGCCTACGGAATAAATAACTGAAAAGTCCATGAAATTCATAACTAGGCACTCTCTATATCATAATGAATCTAAGGACTTATTTGTTGAAATCACTTTAGTAGTTTAGTCTGTACGAGTGAAGAAACAAACTCGCATACATATTTACATAGCCTGTGAAATTCATAACACTCTCTCTGCCGTAGTTGGGTAAAAATACAAGATCCCTCATTTGTGTGGTCGACGAGGAGCTTGTCACTCTTTGAATGTTTCAGAAAAGCTACTACCTCTGATAACTGATAACTAAAAAGCTCTTTCCATTCTTCCAAAAGCTCCTCCCTCGAGACTTTGGAACTGCCTCCTACAAAAACAATAAAAAAGAAAATTTTGCGTATAAGGAACGGAAGGAAAAGGAAGGAAAAAGGACAAAAAATACTGAATTTATAATAATCTACAAGGACGTGTCTATCATCTGAAAAAAACAGTTCGGGGAAAAGAGGAAATTTTTGCCTAGTATCTTTTGAATTAGAAATAATTTGAAAATGAGACAATTTTCTAGAACAGAACGTCTTTTCCTGGGAATTTTATTTGAGTGCAATAGTATAAAATAATATTACTCACCTTTATCGTGGCAACTTTTAAAAACAACTTGTGAAAATCTATCGTTTTGGTAGCAAAAAGTCAACTAATTTTATGCATTCGATCTAATTATATTATATACTTATGTACCTCGATTATCGATGTTTAAAATAACCCATGCCAAAATAAATACCTGTCAATATATTCGGCAACTATTTCTGTACGTACCCTCATTAACGTTTCTAGGAAATGTTAATGTTGTTTTTGTCAAGCTACCTTATTCCAGACGAAACAGACTGCGTAACCGTATAATTTGACCTCTAGTTAAGGGCGGTCCTAATATCTCTACTAATGATAATAACAATATTAATAAAGATAATTTGCGTATAATGTTGCCGTCAGTAAAAGGCTATATCACGTCTATCATGTACTTTTATTTCGTTGTCGCATGAAAATATGTTTGAGTGGAAAAATATTCTCATCTGTTCGCAGCAATATCAATATTTATCATTTGGGGAATACAAGAAACTATTTTATTCATTGGATTTTATCGAGGGATTGATAACAGCGAATTTTCAATATTCCGTCGTGAAACAAAGAACCCTTATAAATTTATCACGTCCGTTCATTTTAACATGTCCATCACAGCCTCATATTTTACGATTTTAGACCTTATGCATTTATAAGTCTCAACTATGTGAAATTTTGGAAATCTCAATTAATATTTCGCGATACCCATATAAAAAAACAGATATAAACTGGGCACTGTTATTGAACTGTTCTTTTTAAATAAAATTGACTTTTATTCACTTATTTATGCCTAATATTGTGATGTATTAAGTCCCTGTGGAGGCACCATCCGAAATTTTTCAACTGTAAATTGATTTAATCTTAACTTTCATTCTCAGTTAAGTTGTAACAAAGGTTTCAAGAGATATAGACGACTATGGGAGACTAGTTGATACGTATTTTCAACATTTCCCTTTGTTGAATTCAAAATAGTAACTAAACTGATATTTGGCTATTCTACTATACATACGTGTCTTCCAGTTTGTCGAGTGTCTTTAATTTCTATCAATTCTTTCATATGTCTTTCATATATTCCAATAACAAAATCGTGACGTTTATCGTCAGCCAGTTATATATGGTTTACGGCAATGTAACAATGACTTACAGGAATCATATTTCATCGTTGTCATCATATAAAGCGTATTGTTTACTGAGACGCTCTCATTTTTTACGGCGTCGCTTCTATCTTGTTAGATAAAAAAAACAATTTTCCCTGATCTTGTCGCAGCTTCACGCACGGACGGCTGAGTACGCGCACCGCGCCGCCTCGCAACAATTAGCATTTCTGGTATTCTTTGGCTGTGAAGTTGTGAATTTGTCTTATTTGTCAAAATTAGGTTCGTTGAGAAGGGGATCATTTCTATGACTGGCATATCTTAATTTTAGCTCTATTTTAGGCATATATTTTTTTTAATTGTATTGCTGTGATTGCGATACTCCTAAGTCTGATTGTGACAGCGTCGAAATCGATGTTCAAAAATAGCATGTACATTTCAGATTTATTTTTAGAATGACATCGTGTAGTAGTCTAGATATAGAGGTGATTCAAATAGCTGTTAAAAATATTCTTCTTAAAAAAAGTGGGATAGAAATTATATTTATGGATTTAAACTTATCAGATTTAAGTTTAGGATTCTTAGTTTGTCTATATTTAAAACTAATAATACTTCGTCTACTTTGACAAGATTTTCGAACCTTAGGGACTAATAATGTTTTTAGGGTTCTTTACCTCCAAAAAAAAGGTATCCTTACAAGGTTAATCACGTGTCTGTTCGTCTGTCTGTCACAATTGTTTATCTTAGACAGCTTCAAATTTGGTGCGGTAGTAATACATATATTAATTTGAAACACTGAAATATTCGTATGGAGATTTTAGTTGGAGCAAATTAAGTACTCGAAAAAAAATTGTTTGATTCCATTGTGAAAAATTGTTTAAATCATTTGAAACGGCTAATTATAAGGGTTTAAAAAAAAATAATTTATTAATTTTACATAGTATATATTCAGAAATATATTGAAAAACGCGAAAAAATCCCCTCTCCCTCCCCCCTTTTCGAAACCCGTTAGTATAAAATTATAAAAAATAGGGTTTCCGAAGCAAAGGTTGCAGGGAAACTATAGCAATTATTCTAGGTGTCATATTTTTTTAAAATATGAACCATGTTTGACGCTGGTGAAAGATATAATAAGCAATGTTTATGTTGTGAAAAATGTATATTTATAAATAGATAGTTTAGTAGAAATACTATGTACCCTTAATTGTTTATAACCGTCATCGTAGTGACAGTTCTACTTGTGCTTAACAGGTTTTAACATGTCTAAAACGTACAACTAATTATAATGATCAGTTTTCCCCAACAGAAGCCCATCCGCAACCACCCAACTGCCTCCCGGCACGCCTAACCTATAAAAAATCCTAAAGATGCGCGCGCGCATCAAGCCGCCATACAATACGACGCGTCATAGATCGTCAATCTCCCGCATCGAAGCGAGACGGCGCGACGAAGCCGCGCGCGCGATAGAGACGAAACATTACAAGCGATACTCTTTAGCAAGTGCAGCGAACGGATTCAAGGTTGAACGGTGCTGTGCGTGCGCGTGTGTGCGTTTTGTGTACCTGTGTGTATTTACGCGCGTGTATAGTTAATTCTGTTATGTTGCGCTTGTTATTAATAGTGCAGTTTATAGAGGGTGTTATTCTTGGGTCATCTTACGACGGCGCGTTTGTATTATAGTGTCGGCTACGTTCATGGGAAGATGAAGCGTAGATAGCGTATTCATATAATGTTATGAAAATATATGTGCGTTTATACAAGTGGATACGGTAAGGATTTACTTAAAAAAGGACATAAGAGAATTAGATTGAGATAATTTTATAAGTATGTACAGTGGCATATATAAAGAAAATTTAAAAGAAAAATTTGTAAGGAAACTAAAGTATGATATAAGAATATTAAATGGACTCAATGACCAGAAAAAACAAGTTCGCTACATCAGTTTTCAATATTTCATGATCATTTTTAACATTATTTCTACATATTTTCTTGTCACATTGTTTCGAAATACAAGTTAAAACAAGTTATAGATTTTTTTAACAAACATAACCGTAAAATGTACGATTAAAGTGAGACAATTCAAAGTGCAGCTGTAAGACTAAAGATGATGTAAAGCCATTTCCACCAGCCTTTTACATACTTCACTTGATTTTTTTCTCTGACCTACTGATCTGCATGGCCGTTGCCTTATAATTAATACTCTAAATTATCCTAATTAAATAAAACCTGAATATTATAATATATATTGTCTAACCATTTCCTCTTTTAGCCGATCTACATGAATATTATATAAGAATAATATTTTTTTTCAAAATTCGATATACATAAGTTAAATGATCATACGATATAAATTAAATGATGAAAGGTCTGATGAAAACCACCTCCAAATATATTTTCACATAGTGCAAAATTTTTTTGACAATTTTCATTGAAAAAAGCTATTTTCTCGTTTTTTCTCTGGTATGAACGTAGTATACGTTCATATTCTAAAAAAAAACAACTTATATTTCTTATACTCACGTCGACCGTTGTGATGAATTTTTTTTGCAATGTTACTTTGCGTTTGCACTGATCCCATCTATCATAGAACAAAAGCTGCTCTCTTTTTAAAATTAATTTTTTTTTACAATTTCCATTAAAAAAAGCTATTTTCTCGTTTTTACTCTAATACTACGTTTATATTCTAAAAAAAAAAACAAAAAATTATATTTCTTATGCTCAAATGCATACGTCGACCGTGTGACGAATTTTTACTCACTTTTTTTTACAATGTTACTTCACCTTTGCATTGATCCCATCTATCATAGAACAAAAGCTGCTCTCTTTTTAAAATTCAAATTTTTTAGACAAGTTTTATTAAAAAAGCGGCTTTCTCGTTTTTACTCTAGTATATACCATGTTTACATTCTAAAGAAAAAAAAAACAAAAAATTATATTGTTTATACTCAAATGCATACGTCGGACATGAAATTATGGCACAAAAAATATTACACATGTATTATTCTGAAAGTCATGCTAAGTAACAACAAGCATCGATTTCAGAAACATATGTGTAGTTACCGATAAAAATTATTATGACGAAAAATAATTTAGAAAAATTTAAAGATACATGCAATGTGGGTCCAAACTCTGGCGGAGATTGTTACTGTAACACTGCTCTTATAGTTTTCTAAAAATGTAAAGTACACTTACTTACTTCCGTTAATATCTTAACTTGAGAAATATATAAAATAAAGTAAAAAAATATTATTTTAAGAATGCGTGTCA